>CM040119.1:275057628-276257628 GCA_022559845.1 Amorphophallus konjac | reverse complement strand
TGAGGGGTGACCGCGCCGGATTGGGCCGCGCCGAGACAGCTTCAAAGAGATTTTTATTTCAACCCTTTTATGCTCTGTTTCTTCACAGATTTCTTCGGGGAATTTACAATCATCATCCCCTTTCACTGGATGTTCATCAGCCACATAGAACATCGTAGGTGGGCCCTCTGGGTTGGGCACCTCCCAGATCTTCAAGAATTCGACTGTTTGACAGTCTAAGTCTGTGGGGGGCTTCATGATCCCTGGAGGGACCTTCACATACCCGGGCAAATCCTCGAGCTTCGGAACTCCTGTCTCGAGGTAAATATTGGAGGGGATGGCTCAAACCACGCCTCCAACTTTAGAAATGTGTGACACTTCCTGCGGTGCCACATAGTCGGGCGGTGGTGGAGGGAACCAGTCGTCGTCCTCCGCTATCTCCTTCCCTTTGCTTTGAGTTGGCTGGGGATTCTGCTTCTGCTCCTCCATGTAAAGTGCAGCATCGAGCAGGTGGCATTCAAACACCTCAAAGGGGTATAAGTCTGCGAATATTCTTTCTTCTTTTCCATTCCGGAAGTACTTAATGCACTGGTGCAGGGTCGAAGACACTACCCGATTCTGATGCAGCCACGGTCGGCCGAGCAATGCTTTATATGTGGTATCGGAGTTGATGACATGGAACTGCACTTTGGTGGTGAAGTCTCCTAGTGACAGCTTGAACTTTGCTACACCCATGGGAACTTCAGACTTCTGGTTGAACCCAGTTATCATCATATCCCTGACCTTGATCAGGTGCACATTGAAGTAATGTTTCTGGTAAACCTGGTAGGAGAGTATGTTTACTGCTGCCCCTGTATCGACCAAGATCCTGTTTATAGGCTGGCCGTTCAACTGCCCCCTCATGTACAAGGGTCTATTGTGGCTGACCGAAGGAAAGAGCATGTCTTCTTTGGTGAAGGTGATGGTTGTTCCCAACTGCATCTCAGTAAAACAGCTTTCATAATGCGCCGGGGTTTGCAGAGCCGCAATGACAGCCTGCCTGGTTTCCTCATCCAGGGAGAGTATCTCCCAGACACTGAATCTTGTTGGGATTCTTTTCAATTATTTCAATATCCGAGTGCCGGCTCGGACGTTAGCTAACTTTGCTTCTTCGGCTTTGCTATGCTTGCCATGTTCTGGTGCCGGAGGAGTCGGCGGGGAAGATAGTTTATCTTCTTCGGAGGCCGCCCGGCTCTGGCTTGCTTGGTCGACTGGTTCTTTCATTTGCATGGGCTGGGCCACAGGGGTGGCACCCTCATCATCTTTATTCGCCAGAGGGGGCGTTCCCGAGGTGGAGGCAAGAGTGCTCTTGGCCTTGGACCCGGGCTGTTGGTATGGTTGTTTGCTCTTCTTTGCGAGCAAAAATTCGGCGAACGAGGGTACCACTTCGCCTGCTGCATCTTCAGGGTAGAGGCCCGATGGAGGTGGGATTGCTGCGCCCTTCACTCCAGGTTCGGGGATTTGGTATGGCCGCTCACCCCTGAATATAATATTATGATTGGCTGGGGGCAGACGTCCCCACCTTCTCCCAGACCTGGTGGCATATTGGGAAGTAGAGGCCTCGGCTTGGTTTGCCTCGACAGGCGCGAAGCATATTTCTTCCTCTCCCTCCTCTTCGGCCATATTGAATAAGGCCGACAAGGTATTGCAAGACAAAATGTTGCATTTTCTTTTATTCTTCAGCTTCTTCTTCTTTTTCTTCTTCTCTTCTTTTACAGCTGGAAGCTGTTCTCGGGGAAGTTCATCCCATATGCCGGTTTCTTGTGTTTCGGCTTCAGCTTCTTCAGCCAATTTTAGGGATTCAAAATGTTCCCAAGGGACATATTCCTTCAGCTGCACTGGCTGGATCTTGGGTTGTCCATATTCTTCTAACCCGTCAATGACCGCCTGCAGCCGTTTAACTGCCGGGCTGACTTGCGTGTGCATCCGCAACAAGAGTGGCTTTTTCCTGTTGTCAGTCATTCTTCGGAGGACCAACTGAGGAGCAGTTTCATACCAAACCGGGGTTATAACCGGTGGTGGTGGCTGAGGCGTGACGCCATGAATTCGGACTCCTGGGGTAGGGTGGGATGTCGACTTTCTTCTTGTCTTCTTTGGCACCATCGGCCACTCTCCCTGGTTCTCTGCGGGAGTGAGAACAAATGCCTCATAGGTGTGCTTTGTACAAGTATCTGACACTTCTTCGGGCAGTTGTTGGTATAAGGATATCATATTTACAGTTGCCCCCAGCACTGGCAACTCATGCGGGTGGGGCGGGTCCACCTTGTGTTCGCCCATCTGGAGCTCTCCCTTCCTGATCATGCCTTCAATGATGTCTTTGAAGACGTAACAGTCTTCGAGGGTGTGCCCGAGCATCTGATGGTACGGACAAAATCGCTCTTCGGCTCCGGGAGAGTAATTTTGTTATATTTGGTGGCCCACTCGAAGATGACCCGGGTCTTCTCCTTCGGGAGGGAGTAAAGTTTCTTCATTCTTGACTGCAAGGAGGCGGCCTCTTGTTGTTCAGCCTGCTTGGCCGGAGGAGCACTGGTGACTCCTTTATCAGTGTCCTTCTGCTTCTCGAAATCCTTGAAGTCGACAGTGTTGACTTCTTTGGGCACGGCCCGCTTCTCAATTGATTTTCCCTTTTGGGCTGAGGTGGCCAGTGCGGAAGAGTATTTGGAGAGGTAGGACTCAATTTCCGCCACCACATTATTTAATCGATCAAATGACTTGATCTCCGTCCCGATCATCTTCTTGAAAACTTCACACTTCAAATTCTGCTTGCAGATCTGAACCGCATCTTCTTGGTGTGGCGGGCGTCTACACCTCATGCTGAGGTTCTGTCATCTCTTGATGAATTCTAGGGCAGTTTCATCATTCTTCTGCCTGGTTGCATAGAGCTCGGCCACTGTGACCTCTCTTTCGGTGACGTGGAACCGCTCCCAAAATTTTCTTTGCAAATCTGGCCAGTCGTTAACAGACCCAGCCGGCAAGTTTGAGTACCATTCGAAGGCGAGCCCTGTGAGCGAGGACCCGAAGAACTTCAGTAGGTACAATTCATCAGTCGCCAGATCGCCCATCACATTGACGTAATAGGCTATGTGTTCCTTCGGCGACCCCTGGCCATTAAATTTGTCAAACTTTGGCGGCTTGCTGACGCCAGGAGGCAATCTCTTCCCCGCATGATGGACAGGGTAGGGTACCTTGTACACATCATATGAGGCATATTCTTCACTTCCCCGATCGGCCAGCTTCATCTCGACTATCTGCTCGATCATGAGCTTGTTAGCCATTGTCGGATCCACTGCTTCTGGGTAGAAATGAGCCGACTGCATCTGTGGCGTCGTCAACACCGTCGCCTGGGGTATAGTGGCGGTGCCTTGGTGTTGAGGAGCTGAAGGGGTCATTGGGGCCGTGCCCCCAGCATAGTTGGGGATTGGCTGAGAGGCCGTCATCTGGGGTGAACCCTCAAATTCTCCAGCGACTTGCCTGGATGTTTCTGGAGGTGGTTCGACCTGCTTCGAGGTGGAAGCATACATGGTCGCGCCGGTTTAGGCAAAGAAGAGGAGGGCACGCCGGGTAGAGGCATCCACGGGGCGCGCCGGTTTAAGAAAGTTCAAGGGGGGGCGCGCCGGTTAAGGTCCAGGAAGGGGGGGCGCGCCGTTTGGCATCCAAAGAAGGAGATGGGGGTTACGAGAGTGGTGTTAAATCGGCGCAGTGAGGGGTGACCGCGCCGGATTGGGCCGCGCCGAGACAGCTTCAAAGAGATTTTTATTTCAACCCTTTTATGCTCTGTTTCTTGTTTCTTTAAATTGTAAGTCGGTTTATTGATTAGTTGTTCATCTTATGGATGGATTATGTTTACGGAAAGAAGATTTAAGTGTTTTAATTGTTTATTCAGGTGGATTAGCGTGGATGCTTAAGTGTTCGTTCAGGGGGGTTTAGTTCACAGAGTTTACTGTGTGTTTCTTTCTTTTCACCAGTGGGCAAGTTCTATGATACGTGTATTCATTGTTCTTGGTGTTCTTGTATGTTCTTGACCCTGACGAAAATCGGGCAGCACCTCCCCTAGATCGGGGCTTGTCGGAGAGAAGCGAAGGCCACCAAACGGATTGCTCCGGGGTGACCCTCAAAAATTGGAGTGGCCTTACGGCGGTCCGAACCCATGTGTGAGTGTGGAGCGCTCGAGGGCTGGCCTTCAAGAGCGACCACGACTCACGGGCAATGATCCCTCAAAGGTGAACGAGTGGGGAGGGAGATCAGAAACACTGGAGGCCAAGTAGAAAGGGGGCTATAGCCTGAACGTATTCCAAAGGGGGAGAAGAAGATGAAACATATCAAAAATAGGATCTCCCGAAGGATCATTTTCATTTCACCGTGAGGGGGTGCAAATACATGGGCTCTTCATGCATCTAAAGAAAGGAAGCAAAGGGAAGAATACATTGGAGGAAAGAAAAGGAAACAAAGGGGAGGGGAGAACTGTGTCTCCCTCACCTCACTCTCTGCTCTCTCCCTTTCTTTTGCTCTCTCTTCACTTCACTCTCACAGGAACACTGGCTTCGGGCTTCAAGGGATTTCTCTCAGAAGAAAGCTTCCGCTTTTCAGGCTTCCAAGAGTTGTCCCTCCTCTCCCATCGATCAAAGTTCCCCGTGGTGGGCTTTTTATAGGGGCTAGTGGCCCTGTCGAAGGGAGCGGCTCCCTTTTTTTCTTCTTTATTTCTTCTTCTTTCCATCTTACTTCGCATGCAACGCCTCTGCCGTGTCGCCGTGTCGAGTGCCGTTGTCGTGGATGTCACCTCCGCCGAGGCTACAGTGTGACCGGGAGGGGGGCAGAGGCATGGCCTCCTCCTCTGCTGGCATATCCACCGCGAGACACGCCGCTTTCATCATTTGCAGGAGCATGGGCGGCCGACGGACGAAGTGAGCATTCGGTGGGATGGGGCTCGAGAACTTCCATTCACGGCATATGCTCGGTTGCCCAACGGATCGAAGCATACATTTAGCCATTTTAAGCAGTTCGTCGACGTGCTGTCCGCAGGAAACAGGGGACCATATTGATGACGGGATGGCTTCACTGCACGCCGGAAGCACTTCAGAGAATAGGTTCAGGGGTTAAAACGGCGCCACATTCAAAGGGGCGCCGTTTTAAGCATCAATGGGGCCTTCGGGGCGCGCCGTGTAGCCAAATAAGGAAAAAGGGGCGCGCCGTTTTAAGGGGGGGCGTGCCGTTTTAAGGCGCACCGTTTAAGGCCCCCTCGTGCCGTTTTAAGCACCGAATGGATTCTTTTCGAAGTCGTGGCCGTTTATATGAATGTCAGCATTCCCAGAATGTTCCGGTCACGATGTATGGCTTCTGCAATATTCCGTTTGCAGCCTTTGGGGCTCGGTCCCAGACTCTGCGTGACTTTCGGTGCACGTCGGGCTGTGTCGGAGTTCCCGACTCTTCTTCGATTCAGCTCTAGGCACGGCCGGCTGTAGAGTTGTGGCCATATCTTCCGCCCGGGGGGCTCCCTCATTGGCTAGCGGACCACCAAGCGAGTCCTCATCCTAATCGGGCGAGGCATGAGGTTTATTTGGCATTTCCGTCTTCGGCTTGCTCTCGAGTGTCGAGACGTGCATGCCGTATGATCATCATCGACATTTTTCGACGTCCACAAGGTATCAGCACTTTCCAACTACTGCGGATACGCTGGTCAAACTACAGCAATGGCGATACAAAAGAGTTAAGTTTTCATCATAACGCTACTGCCTTGTGTTTTTCCCTTTACATAATAAGAGAAGTTTTTTCTTCAGAAAAAGGAAAAACATACAAGGAGAAAAAGCAAAGCAAATACATTCGGCCTCTGGCCCACCCTGAGGCTCGGAAGTGGAAGGCTCGGACGATCTGCCCCCGGCACCCTTGGCGATGGCCGACCCTGGCACTAACCCCACCAGCGTGGGAACTACCTCGGTTGTGCGCCCTCTCGAGGCATCCAGAGTTGGTGACCCCTCGGATGAAGAGTCCCCCTGGTCTCCTTCCTCCGACGCCGAACCAGAGGATGACAAATACGAGTCATAACATTGCCCGGACGAAAAATTGATTGTCTCGGACGCCTGCTCCTCCGCATAAGAGATGGTCCGATCATAGCCTTGCTTGAATCCCTTGCGGATGCCCCAGCGAAGTGCTGACTCATAGTAGGGGAGGGCAGCCTCCTTGAGGTCGACCCGATAGGCCTCCGAGCATTTGTATTCCTCGTGTGCCTCCGCCCCGGCCGATTCCACCCTACCAGCGAGTTCAGCCTTCTCCCGCTCCGCCTCGGCCAATCTCCACTCTGCCTCGACTGACCGCTTCTCCGCCTCGGCCCAATCAGCCTCGGCCTCCCGTCGAAGGCACATGGCTTCCTCCGCCCAGCCCAATAGCTCGGCACGCTCAGCCTCCCACAGGCCGTCTAGCTCGGTACGGGCCACACGCTCCTCCTCCAAAAGCCGGCTCTTTCTCTCGAGCGACTCGCGGGCCCGAGTCAGTTGTTCAGACAACGACCGGGCATCCGTCTGGCTCACCCTCACCAGCTCCTTGACTACGGAGAGCTCCCGCCAAAGCCCATCACGCTCCTCGGTGAGCTGAGCCACCTTCCTATCAGACCCACCAAGGGTCCAGGCAAGGGTCGCCCGCTCTGACTCCGACCGAGCGTAAGCTTCAGCTAGAGTGGCTCCCATCTGGGCCAAGACCAAGTCGCCCTCCATAACCAGCTCGAGGGCCGCGGGGGCAGCGTTGCCTGTCTCCTCCCTTCACCAACTTCGCTGCTATGCTGCAACATGCCCGATATAGAGGGCCCTGGATGCCCGGCCTCTCCAAAGTCGCCGACAAAGGGCCCCCCCCTCCGAGTGATATCCACTCGGGAGCCCCACCGGCCGGCCCGGATCGAGCCGCTGCTTCATCCTCCCCTCTTGCCTCAGTCGGTCTGGGATGTGTCACCGCTCCTCGCGACCCCCCGACCTTGACCGACTCAGCCCCGATGCCGACACCCGGAGCGTCGCTCGCCTCGATCGACGCCCCAGTCTCGGTAGTGATCCTAGAGTCGCCTACTCCAACTCCGGCCCCCTCGGTTCCTGCTGAGGGGAGAGCCGATCCAACTCCGCCGCCCCCAGAAGCGGCTCTGGCCTCCTTGGCCCCCTCTCGCTCGGCGGATGGGGGAGCCGGCGCAATAGGGTCAGCCCTATCTCACTCGAAAGAGGGGAGAGCCGCCGAGCCAGAGTCATCTTCAACAGCGGAGACAGACCCAGCCTTCTTGGCCCGCTTCTTGGCCTTCACGGCATCTCGTATCATGCCCTCCACGGGATCTTTGCGCTTGGCCCCCCGCGGCCTGGAAGACCCCTCCCGGGCCATCCCCTTGCCCCTATCTCGGGCTTGGGAGCACCCCTCGTGAGCTCGTGACTCGTCGGCAGCCGAATCATCACCGAGATTAATCACCTCCCATTCGGCCACAGGCTCCTCCTCCACAGCCGGCCGCCTGGCGTCTATGCAGAACAAAGATATGGTCAGGAAAAGAAAATTGTCTCACCATCCGACGGAGAAGCTGATTTGTGACGTCTGAACCTGTCGACCGTAGCCATGCGAGAAGACACCGCTCGATGTTCTCCGGGGTAACCAGCTCCTCCGTGGACTGGCGATGCTTCAGCAAAGTGGCCGCATACTCCTCCACATCCGAAGATAACTCGTCCTGCCTCGGAGGGATGTTTGGATGGAAATTGGAGATTACGGGACACCTCCAAGTCTCCTCCACCGAAAAAATCCCCACCCAAACGAACTGAGTCTACGATCCCTTGTGGGAAGAGTCCTTCACGGCTAGGGAGACACAACTCCTGTTCCGTCTCGCCTGGATGAAATAGAAGCCCTTCCCAGCTGAGGAATGCGCCTTCAACTCGAAAAAATAATGGAAGAGATCCAAGGAAGGAGGAAACCCGCATTGGCGGCAGAGGATGCGAAAGGCGGAGAGAAGAAGATAAGAGTTGGCCACCAACTGTATGGGAGCCAACTTAAAGAAATCAAGATGCTTCATAACAAAGGGCTCGAAGGGAAGGCGAAAACCATTCTTCCACGACATAAGGAAGGAGCAGATATGGCCCGTACAAGAATCCGAGCTCATCTCATGCGGGGCAGTCGTGGCAAAGTAAAACTTATAGGGCAGGCGAAACTGGTGCTCCAGCCGTTTCACCTCTGCCTCCCCCGACTCACTGCAGTTTGGAGCCGGTGGTATCACCATCGCCTTCGCCTCAGGCTCACCCTCCCACTCTTCGACCTCCGGACACTAGTCCGCCATGGGATCTGAAGAGGAACTTGAAGAGGAATGCTCCCGAGACTCCGGAGATTCTGGAGGAAGAGGAAGCTGTCGAACCACCTTCGCGGTTATCTCCGCCAACTCTGCGAACGCCGCCACAAGCCTCTGCTCTTCCGTCGTGTCCTCACGACGCATCAAAGAGCCCTAAAGGCAAGCGCGAAGGAGAGCAAAAACCCTAAAAACGGAGGGAGTCTGGAATGACAACAAGCGCACAACGCCTATATTCCCACGCGGAAGGCGGCGCGTCGTTCGGACCTCAGAGAAAAGGGGGCCCCTTCATTTCAAATCCGTCAGGATTATTATTATTATAGGCCCAGGTGACCACGACACGTGGCTTCTTAACACTGCCAGATCTCCACCCACCCGAGCCACGCTGGTCCAAAACCCTAACGGCTACTCTTCCGAGCCTACCAAGGCTCGGGAGTAGGAGGGCGACAAGTGGAGAGGGGGACTTCTGTAGCCCATCTAAGAGCAGCCGAACCAGGTCCAGCAAGACCAAACAAGGCCTAGCTCATCTAAGTGACAGCACCGCATGGCCCATTTAGCATAAAAGCCCAATAAGATCACTCGAGATCAAGCCCTTCCTCGGCGGCCATTATGCTCAAAAGGCCCGAGCGTCGGTCCGGTCGGAGGAAGACCCAAGCCCAACCTATCCCCCTCGACGAGATAAAGGCTAGCGCCCCGCGCCCACTCCGACCGAGCCTCACTCGAGCTATGCCGATCGCCCAGATAAGGGTTGGCACTCTTCATGCTTGGGTCGACCGACGATTGCTTATCCACGCTGCCGTTGAGAGCCCTTTATGAGCAGGAGTTCACAGAGATAAGGGACCCACGAGTCCTCATGGTTATAAAGAGCCCACGATGAGGATGTAAAGAGCCCACATCGAGGACGTAACCCCCGCCTGGAACTCCTCAGCTTACGGGACTCATGAGGTTAGCCCACTATTTAAACCGGGGACTCCCTCCAGCAAACGGTAAGGCCGACACACGCCTAAAACTCCCTAAGCAGGAACCACTTCACCACCTTGGTGGAGAGGGATCTCGTGCATCTCCTTCCTCCTCCCTTCATAGCTTCCACCACTGCTCTACTGACTTAGACATCGGAGGGTTTTCCCCAGGGATCCTCCCCTGGGCCCCCTGATCTGTTTCCCTTCCTTGCAGTTCACTGATCGGTGATCATCCCCCAGCTCAGGACTAGCGCGAGATCGCCCCTCTTCATCTAGCACCGTCTGTGGGAAACGATCAAAGTGCCAGCATGGTGCGAAGAAGTATAGGGAGGAGATCCGTCGGCGATAGGGGGAAGGCCATGTTGGTGGGGGGAGAGGGCCCTTCTCAGGTAGCGCAAGACCCCCCCTCCAACTCCAGCACCCCAGCCGACGAACCACCTCCGCCCGCGGCGGTAGGGCAACCATCCAATGAGGGCACTAACGCTTTCCAAGCCCTCAACGTAAAACTGGATGTCCTCGTGGAACTCATGAGGACCCAAGCGGCCAGGGAAGGAAGGTCACGCGTCCCTCCGGAAAGCCCTCCCCATGGAGACGCGTCCTAACACACTACCGGAGGTCGCTTCACCCTCCGAGGACGACAGCTTATTCGCAACAGGTCAGGAGGACCTTCACAAGCCCCTCCTCCGGAGCAAGATGCCTCCTCCACGCTGAAGCGGGGAAAACCTGGGGCACGCCGTCCGCACCCAGAGACCGAAGTCCCCAGGGAGCGCCAGGACAGCCTGCCATCACGTCCCCCTAGCCCCACGGTGCAATGGTAGCAGGAGCTATCCCTCCGTCTGTGAGAGTTTGAGAGGCGCTTCGCAGAGCAGGAGCGCGCCTTACGCGCCTTGCAGAAGACCTCCCCAGCAGAGGACGAGGAGAAATCCCTATTCTTCGACTATATCTTGAAGGTAAAGGTATCTCCCAGAATCCCCATTCCAACCTTCAAGTCTTACGACGGCCAGGGCGACCCGACCGACCACTTCGACAGCTTCGACGCACTGATGACCCTTCACGGGACGTCCAACGCCATCAAATGCCGAGCCTTCATGACCACTCTGGTCCAAGGCGTCCAAGCATGGTTCCGAGCCCTCGCCCCCGGATCCATCCGAGACTTCAAGCAGTTTGGGCGAGTATTTAAGGAGAGTTTCACCGGCAGCGGCCCCCCAAGGTCGGTAGCGGGGTTGTTGGCTCTCAAACAGGCGCAAGGGGAGAAACTCTAGGCCTACATCAACCGATTTAAGTCGGAAGCCCTGAGAATCGCCCACCTAGATGTAGCCTCGGCCATAAACTCGCTGATTGGAGGCACCCGGGATGAAAACCTCCGTCGTGAACTTGTCCTCCACCCTCCGTCGACCCTTGTTGAGCTAGTGACTCTGGCCTTACGCCATGCTGAGTGCGAAGAAGTTCTCAGCGTGTGTCGAGGCGCAACCAGATCGGGTCGGGAGGGGGACAAGAAGCGAGCACCCGAGTTGAGCTCGGGTCAAGGGAAAAGGCAGAACCGAGACGGGGAGCACAAAGAACCATCCCAGAAGTACGAGCGGTACACTCCCTTAACCGCTCCAGTGTACGAGATATATGAAGACATCAAAGGCTCGGGCCTCCTCCGCCAACCCGAGCCAATGAGGTTGGAGAGCCGCAATCGTAGCAAACATTGCCTGTTCCACAGCGACCACGAGCACCACACCGGCGATTGCCACCAGCTCCAGGATGAGATCGAGCACCTCGTCTGCCAGGGACACCTGTCCCGGTTCGTGGTCGGGCATAAGGAACACCGAGGCGCCCTAGAGGAAATGGACAACGCCCCTCGCGGGGTCTACATCAACGTCATCACTGGAGGAGCTGCATCAGGAGGAGACAGTGGCCGAGGAAGGAAGCGTCATGCTGAACGGGTGAGCCGAGCCAGTGAGCCTCCCAAGACCCCACAAGTGTGCCTTCGGAGTAAGGTCCGAGAAATTCCTGGGCTTCTTAGTCACCCAGCCTGGGATCGAGGCCAACCCCAACAAGGTCCAGGCCATCCTGGACATGCGCCCACCCACCTGCATCAAGGACGTTTAACGCCTGACCGGGCGCACTACCGCGCTCAGTAGATTCCTATCGTGTGCGGCCGAACGATGCCTACCCTTCTTTAAACTGTTGAGGGGGCCCAAAATGGCATCTGCTATGTTCGCATGGGATGAGGAATGCCAAAGAGCGTTCACCGAGTTTAAGGAGTTCCTGGCTTCGCCCCCGGTGCTATCCAAGCCTATCCCAGGTGAAGCCTTGCATCTCTACCTTTCGGCAACTCCACCCATAGTTAGCTCAGTCCTGGTCAGAAATGACTCAGGAGTCGAGAGACCGACCTACTACACCAGCAAGGTGCTTAACGAGGCTGAAAGAAGGTACCCCGCAATCGAGAAACTCCTGCTAGCATTGGTTACCTCGACCAAGCGCCTTCGACCCTATTTCCATGGGCACTCCATCATCGGCAGCTTCTTCCAGAACGTCTTCCATGCTTCAAATTCGACGGCACAACGCTTCTTGAAGAAGGAGAGAGGAAAGACTGTCAGAGAAAACCCTAAGCGATGGAGAGGAAGAGACGCCCTTCAGACCTTTTATAGGCGAAGGGAGGTTACTTGCCTTAAATGATTCTCCCCTCGAAAACATGCTAAAGGGACTTCTCCTGACGAACGGTCACCTCAGACTCCTCGATTCCATCCCAGCAGGACACACAAAATGGCCAGGCAGTTAAAGCATGAGAAAATGAAAAGACACCCTGTTAGACGCCCGCCCAACCATCATGCGAGATCCATGCAGAAGGTATCAGCACTTTCCAACTACTGCAGATACGCTGGTCAAACTACAGCAATGGCGATACAAAAGAGTTAAGTTTTCATCATAACGCTACTGCCTTACATTTTTCCCTTTACACAACAAGAGAAGTTTTTTCTTCAGAAAAAGGAAAAACATACAAGGAGAAAAAGTAAAGCAAATACATTAGGCCTCTAGCCCACCCTGAGGCTCGGAAGTGTAATGCTCAGACGGTCTACCCCCGGTACCCTCGACGATGGCCGACCCTGGCACTGACCCCACCGGCGTGGGAACTGCCTCGGTTGCGCGCCCACTCGAGGCATCCAGAGTTGGCGACCCCTCGGACGAAGAGGCCCCCTGGTCTCCTTCCTCCGACGCCGAACCAGAGGAACTGGAGGATGACAAATCTGAGTCATAGCATTGCCCGGATGGAAAACTGATTGTCTCAGACGCCTGCTCCTCCGCATAAGAGATGGCCCGGTCATAGCCTTGCTTGAATCCCTTGCGGATGCCCCGGCGAAGTGCGGACTCATAGTAGGGGATCGAGGGCAGCCTCCTTAAGGTCGACCCGGTAGGCCTCTGAGCATTTGTATTGCTCGAGTGCCTCCGCCCCGGTCGATTCCACCCTACCAGCGAGCTCGGCCTTCTCCCGCTCCGCCTCGGCCAATCTCTACTCTACCTCGGCTGACCGCTTCTCCGCCTTGGCCCGATCAGCCTCGGTCTCCCGCCGAAGGCACATGGCTTCCTCCCCCCGGCCCAATAGCTCGGCGCGCTCGGCCTCCCACTGGCCATCTAGCTCGGTACGGGCCACGCGCTCCTCCTCCAGAAGCCGGCTCTTCCTCTCAAGCGACTCGCGGGCCCGAGTCAGTTGTTCAGACAACGACTGGGCATCCGCCTGGCTCACCCTCGCCAGCTCCTTGACTGCGGAGAGCTCTCATCGAAGCCTGTCACGTTCCTCGATGAGCTGAGCCACCTTCCTATCAGACCCACCAAGGGTCCAGGCAAGGGTAGCCTGCTCCGACTCCGACCGAGCGTAAGCTTAAGCCAGAGTGGCCCCCATCTGGGCTAAGACCAAGCTGCCCTCCATAACCAGCTCGAGGGCCACGGGTGGGGCGCATTGCATGTCTCCTCCCGTCACCACCTTCGCAGCTATGCTGCGACACGACCGATACAGAGGGCCCTGGATGCCCAGCCTCTCCAGAGCCTCCGAAATAGGGCCCCCCCCCTCCGAACGGTATCCCCTCTTGAGCCCCGTCGGCTGGCCTGGACCGAGTCGCTGCTTCATCTACCCCTCTTGCTTCAGTCGGTCGGGGCTATGTCGCCGCTCCTCGCGACCCCCCAACCTCGATCGACTCGACCCCTGCACCGCCACCCGAAGCGTCACCCGCCTCGATCAACGCCCCAGTCTCTGCCACCATCCTAGAGTTGCCAACTTCAATTCTGGCCCCCTCGGTTCCTGCTAAGGGGAGAGCCGATCCAGTGCCACCGCCACCAACAGAAGCGGCCCCGCCCCCCTCGGCTCCTACTGAGGGGAGAGCCGATCCAACGTCGCCACCCCCAGAAGCGGCCCTGGCCTCCTCGGCCCTATCTCGCTCAGAAGAGGGGAGAGCCGTCGAGCCAGAGTCATCTTCAACAGCGGAGACATACCCAGCCTTCTTGGCCCGCTTCTTGACCTTCACGGCGTCCCGTATCATGCCCTCCATGGGATCTTTGCCCTTGGCCCCCCTTAGCCTGGAAGACCCCTCCTGGGCCATCCCCTTGCCCCTATCTCGAGCTCGGGAGTGCCCCTCGGGAGCTTGTGACTCATCGGTAGCCGAATCATCACCGAGATCGATCACCTCCCGTTCGGCCGTAGGCTCCTCCTCCACAGCCGGCCGCCTGGCGTCTGCGCAGAAGAAAGATATGGTCAGGAAAAGAAAATGGTCTCACCATCTGACGAAGAAGCTGATTCGTGACGTCCGAACTGTAGGCCGTAGCCGCGCGAGAAGGCACCGCTCGATGTTCTCCGGGGTAACTAGCTCCTCCGTGGACTGGCGATGCTTTAGCAAAGTGGCCGCATACTCCTCCACATCTGAAGAGAAGTCGCCCTGCCTCAGAGGGATGTTCGGATGGAAATTAGGGATTACGGGACACCTCCAAGTCTCCTCCACCGAAAAAATCCCCACCCAGAAGAACTGAGTCTTCCATCCCTTGTGGGAAGAGTCCTTCGTGGCTAGGGAGACACAGCTCATGTTCCGTCTCGCCTGGATGAAATAGAAGTCCTTCCCCGCCGACGAATGCGCCTTCAACTCGAAAAAATAATGGAAGAGATCCAAGGAAGAAGGAACCCCGCATTGGCGGCAGAGGATGCGAAAGGTGGAGAGAAGAAGATAAGAGTTGTCCACCAACTATATAGGAGCCAACTTAAAGAAATCAAGAAGCTTTAGAATAAAGGGCTCGAAGGGAAGGCAGAAACCATTCTTACACGACAGAAGGAAGGAGCAGATATGGCCCGTACGAGAATCCAAGCTTGTCTCGTGCGAGGCAGCCGCGATAAAGTAAAACTTATAGGGTTGGCGAAACTGGTACTCCAGCCGTTTCACCTCCGCCTCCCCCAGCTCGCTGCAGTTTGGAGCCTGCGGTATCGCCCTCGCCTCAGGCTCACCCTCCCACTCTTCGACCTCCGGACGCTGGTCCGCCATGGGATCTGAAGAGGAACTTGAAGAGAAATGCTTCCGAGACTCTGGAGATTCTGGAGAAAGAGGAAGCTGTCGAACCGCTTCCGCGGTTATCTCCGCCAACTCTGTGAACGCCGCCACAATCCTCTGCTCTTCCGTCATGTCCTCATGACGCATCAAAGAGCTCCAAAAGTAAGCGCGAAGGAGAGCAAAAACCCTAAAAACGAAGGGAGTCTGAAACGACAACAAGCGCACAACGCATATATTCCCACACAGAAGGTGGCGCATCGTTCCAACCTCCGAGAAAAGGGGGCCCCTTTATTTCAAATCCGTCAGGATTATCATTATTACGGTCCCAGGTGACCACGACACGTGGCTACTTAACACCGCAAGATCTCCACCCACCCGAGTCACGCTGGTCCAAAACTGATGGGAATCAAGCAAGCCGCCAGGCCAAAGCTGATCGTGGAAGCTGCTGGCCCGAAGATGAATGCGCTACCTTTGGGTAGCGTGACCTGGATGAAGGCGCTAGGTTCCCCTAGCGTGATCTCAGATAGAAACTCTGCTGCAGACGGTCCAACTTCCCGGCGCCGAAACTCACAAAAGTCTTCAATGTTTGCTATTTTCCGTGGTTGTAATCAATGTTCTAGCGTCGTTTTGTCTTCCCCTTCCCCTATATATGTATCCCATCTCGTTTGATCAAAAAAAAAACAAGCAATGAATCTATGAGAGTTTATGAGTGTAGCCATGGCTATCTCCCCCAATCTTTGGAACCCCCTTTCTTCCTCCCCTCTCCGGGTGCGATGCCCTATTCTCTTCTCCTGATCCTCTCCCTTTCCCCCTTCAATGGAGGATGATCGAAGCCCCGGATGTACCGGCTCTGAGACGGGGTCGAGTGTGAGGCTCCATTCGGAGCTTCGTTCTTCTTCCACCAACGTTCACCTCCCCTCACCACCGCCAAGGATGTTGCTAAGGTTAGGATGGAGCTCGGCCACACCGTCCCTACAAAAGGTTCGGGTGAGAGGCCCCAGCCAAGCTTCCTCACAACCCTAGAATCATCTACACCCACCTTCCTTCCCCGCCGCTCACCCCCACATCCACCTTCACCAAAGTTATCCTAGATAGTATTAGGTTGGTTTGATTTCAATTTTAGCGTTCCCCGTGTGTTGCCCATAGTCCTGTGTGATTTCCCCTTGTGTTTTGAACCCCCAGAGTCATCCACGGGAGCCCCAACGTCGAGGTTCATCGTTCTGCCAATGTCTGTGAAAGCGCTTGGACAATATAGTGCGTTCTTCAAGAAGGCGCTAGGAGTGTATAGCGCGACTATGGGTAGAATGAAGAAGACCCCCCACTTCTGTCCCGCATCAAATGGTATCAGAGCTTAGGGAACCAGGCTGTTCTCACAGACTGGGATCTTGAGCTACAAGGTTCGAGAATGAACCTTCCAAAGTGGAGGGGTTTGATGGGAATCAAGCAAGCCGCCAGGCCAAAGCTGATCATGGAAGCTGCTGGGCCAAAGATGAACGCGCTACCTTTGGGTAGCGCGACCTGGATGAAGGTGCTAGGTTCCCCTAGCGCGATCTCAGACAGAAACTCTGCTGCAGATGGTCCAACTTCCCGGTGCCGAAACTCACAAAAGTCTTCAATGCTTGCTGTTTTCCGTGGTTGTAATCAATGTTCTAGCGTCGTTTTGTCTTCCCCTTCCCCTATATATTTATCCCATCTCATTTGATCAAAAAAAAAACAAGCAATGAATCTATGAGAGTTTATGAGTGTAGCCATGGCTATCCCCCCCTTTCTTCCTCCCCTCTCCGGGTGCGATCCCCTATTCTCTTCTCCTGATCCTCTCCCTTTCCCCCTTCAATGGAGGATGATCGAAGCCCCAGATGTATCGGCTCTGAGACGGGGTCGAGTGTGAGGCTCCATTCGGAGCTTCATTCTTCTTCCACCAACATTCACCTCCCCTCACCACCGCCAAGGATGTTGCTAAGGTTAGGATGGAGCTCAGCTGCACCGTCCCTACGAAAGATTCAGGTGAGAGGCCCCAGCCAAGCTTCCTCACGACCCTAGCATCATCTACACCCACCTTCCTTCCCCGCCGCTCACCCCCACATCCACCTTCACCAAAGTTATCCTAGATAGTATTAGGTTGGTTTGATTTCAATTTTAGCGTTCCCCGTGTGTTGCCCATCGTCCTGTGTGCTTTCCCCTTGTGTTTTGAACCCCCAGAGTCATCCACGGGAGCCCCAACGTCGAGGTTCGTCATTCTGCCAACGTCTGTGAACGCGCTAGGATGATATAGCGGGTTCTTCAAGAAGGCGCTAGGAGTGTATAGCGCGACTATGGGCAGAATGAAGAAGACCCCCCACTTCTGTCCCGCATCAAAAACCTTAACGGCTACTCTTCCGAGCCTACTAAGGCTCGGGAGTAGGAGGGGGACAAGTGGAGAGGGGGATTTCTATAGCCCATCTAAGAGCGGCCGAACCAGGTCCAGCAAGACCAAACGAGGCCCAGCTCATCTAAGTGACAGCCCCACAGGACCCACTTAGCATAAAAGCCCAATAAGATCACTCGGGACCAAGCCCTTCTTCGGCGGCCATTAGGCATGGAAGGCCCGAGCGTCGGTCCGGTCGGAGGAAGACCCAAGCCCGACCTATCCCCCTCTCCAGGATAAAGGCTAGCGCCCCGCGCCCACTCCGACCGAGCCTCACTCGAGCTATGCCGATCGCTCGGATAAGGGTTGGCACTCTTCATGCTTGGGTCGACCGACGATTGCTTATCCACGCTGCCGTTGAGAGCCCTTTATGAGCAGGAGTTCACAAAGATAAGGGACCCATGAGTCCTCAAGGTTATAAAGAGCCCACGATGAGGACGTAAAGAGCCCACATCTAGGACGTAACCCCTGCTTGGAACTCCTCCGCTTACGGGACTCATGAGGCTAGCGTACTATTTAAACCGGGGACTCCCTCCAGCAAACGGTAAGGTCAACACACGCCTAAAACTCCCTGAGTAGGAACCACTTCACCACCTTGGTGGAGAGGGATCTCGTGCATCTCCTTCCTCCTCCCTTCATAGCTTCCACCACTGCTCTACTGACTTAGGCATCAGAGGATTTTCCCCAGGGATCCCCCCTGGGTCCCCTGATCCATTTCCCTTCCTTGCAGTTCACTGATCGGTGATCATCCCCCAGCTCAGGACTAGCGCGAGATCGCCCCTCTTCAGTGTCATTTAACTAAAGAAAATCATTGAAGTGATTAGATGACAAGTTAATTAGGGATATAATTATTTTATCATTTATTAATTGACTAGGGTGTTACACAACTCTACCCAATCCTGTCTTGAAATATGTAAAATGATCGGGACTAGCACGCTATCTCCGACGCCACAGAGCATAACAAGAAAATCAGACTCGACAATTAGCAGCTCATTGAGAAGATCCTCCACTCGTCTGAGCACATCTCTCGATCAAAGCACCTGCTCTACTGCCTTAAACCATGATCTTAACACCTCAGGGGCTGGCTAAACCTCAAGCTGGGGTGGCAAAAAATGATAATAACTCCCTCAAAGAACACTTACGGCCACCTAACCATGAACAATCCTCGCCAGCCACCTGACCTCGTCGCAGATTCCTTGAACATAGCATCGTAGACTCGCACCTGTCGGTAACCTCTGCCCAACGTAGCACAACCGGGGCCACCACCAATGGGGAAGATAGCTCTCTATCTCATTCCTCAGGCCCCATGCCGGCACTCCGACGAAAATAGCAACCGCCTTCACAGCGCCAACACCGCGCACTCTAGCTCTTATGCGAGAAACAAAGCGGTAAAATAAACACAAAAACCCTATGCCAGCTACCGACTGTACTAGACCTTATGGACTCTGAACACTACAATTATCTCAAATTCCCACGTATGCTCTACAAACACTCGCTCTGATACCATCTATAAGAACCCAAGATCTGGATACTGGGAAATACCCGATACCATTCGAATCCTGGCCCACCGCCCACAAGCCGGAGGGCTCGGAAGGGCTAAAAGGTGTGTGGAGGTACATTGAATTTAAAATAAAGTAGGAACATCTCTATAATTAATAGTTTAAATAATAGAAATAAATTACATTTTCAATTAAATAATCTAACTATAGAGTCCAGTCTAAATAAAGTACAGTCTACAGGGAAAGAACGTACTCTAATGCCGAGTGAACACTAAACTCGGCGAGCTGGCAACTACAAGCCTCCGCGTTGCACCTATGAACCTCGAGGAGGAACCACTGTACCTGAACAATAGGGGGTAAGCCTCATCTCATTGGCTCAGTAGGGATCCCGTGAAACCCTACCACAAATCAAAGGCGGTAAAGAAAAGCAGCGCTAACAATAGCAACAACAACAGCGGGAGTAGCAACGGTAACGACGGAAGGAACGATCGTAACAAAACCACGATAGCCGATAAACCTAGGCTCTAAGCTACTTCCATCGGCATGTAAAGCAAAACCCCGATCTCACAGTCGGGGGACGACCAAATGGTGGGAAACCCTGGCCAAGCTGCCAGAAAGAGAAACACCACGACAACTCGGTCGTGAAGGCCCGTCCTCATAGATGAAGGCCCAATCCCGAGGCCACACGGTCAAGGACAGTCACGACCATGTAGTCGTGAACCCCACATGGTCTGCAGGTGAAACCTTGGTAACCCTACCAGGAACTCTAGACCTCGGTGTCGGGAAGACACACAGAAACCACCCAAAGAACCATGAAGAAACGCGTCTCATGTGATAGGAGTACTGCCCACTAGAAGCAAGGTCGGATGAGTCCACTGACGACTTAGTTCGCGCCCCAGGTGTCTCCCTCGCCCTCGGCAAAACTAAGACATCATACTAGTAACCACAGGACAATGGTCTAACCGGAGGCGTGCTTGTCAGCACGCGTCTAAAGTCCCCGACCATGTGTGCACACACTGACTGACTGCACTACGTCAGGCCCTCTAGCTGGTTTTCCTCCCTTCTAGGACTCGAGCTGCTATAGTGGGAGGCCCTACAGCAAACCAGCCTAAAAATTGCCACTCTTGGGTGTAGCTCTCCACCACTCCCAGTGGGTAGGCACACGAGTGCCCAAGCAAGCTACGACTAGTGGGGGGTCACTAAACGTGAACACTCTTTGTAGAGAGGAAACATGGAAGGTCACACATGCACCAATTGCGAGTAACACAGAGTACCAGGTGGCTCAAGGCCACCAGACTCTAGACAGTCATCTAGACCTACAAACTCAACGGTCCTTGAGTCACGAGACACGGGTCAAGACCATCGTATGGGATGGCTCCATGCCGTCAATCGGCCCTACCCCTAGGGTAAGAAACCACGGTCGACTATAGTTCTTAAGACGGCTCATAGCTGCCAAGCTCATCCCCTTTTCAAGGAAAGCTTGAGAAAACCCCCAGCCCCAGGCTAGGTCTCTAAACATACACCTCATAGGTCATACGCATGGCCCACACGGAAACCACTTTCCGAGGAATCTACGAACGTTCAGGAATAGCCCTCCACACTTATACCGATACACGGTGACTCGATCAAGCGTAACATGGAAGCTCGGAACACTCGGGGTCACCCAGATCCTCCAAACCCACGGGCACACCAATCGAGGTAATACGATATCTCCGGACACCCAAAAATATGGTCACAGAACCCACGGGGTGTCCAGGACATCCATGGGGCCATGGGTCGACCAATGGGTCACAACCGGGTCGACCGGGGGCCAAAATAAGCAAAAGAACAGAATTTTGGTCGACCAACACCCCTGGGTCGGTCTACCTAAATCGGTCGGTCAACCAACTGCTGGGGGTCGGTCGACCACCCACGCTGCGTCGACCCCCCAGCAGGGTGCGTCGACGCGCCCATAGGGGGTCGGTCGACCGACCCATTGGGTCTGGTCTACCGAACCCACCTGGGTTCAGCCCTCAGTGGCGAGCCATTCGGTCGATCGGCCCCAACTAGTCGTTTAACAACCCAAAATCCGAACACTGGGAAGGCCCGATCGCCTGAATCTCGAACCGCCACCCACGAGCCCGAAGACTTGGAAGGGTTGAAAGGATGGTGTGGAGATACACAAGAATCTAAAATAAGTGCAGAGCTACGCAGACTAAATGAATTAAGCAGGAAGCAATAAATAACATTAATTAAATTACATGGTCCATAAAATAACAGCAGTCTAAAAAGACAATAGTCCACAACTAGTATGGTCCAAAGAGAAAAGTACAACTACACGGGGCATACCCTGGCCTGGCAACTGGAAACTAACCCTGGGCACCTGAACCACGTAGAGCCTCTGAAGCGCTCCCCTGAAGCCTCGTCTCACCTGAAACACGATGAAAACACATAGGGAATGAGCCTCAAAACACAAGGCTCAGTAGGGATCATCCGGTCCCCACCTCGTAAATCGAGAAACTGCACGGAAAGTAACTACAAGCTACTACGATGGCTAGTACCGAACACATGGCACGAGAACTAAGACAACTCGTCAAAAGCCAAAGAAAATCCAAGAGTCGCTATCAGACGAAGACAGGAGTACCAACCCACTAGAAGCAAGGCAGGATGCGTCAACAGATGACTTAAATCGCGCCTCGGGTGTCCCCCTCGACCCCTGGTGGAACGGGGACACCGTACTAGTAACCACAGAACAAGTGACTAGCTGGGGTCGCGCTCGTCAGCGCGGGTCCAACCGCACCCAACCACGTGTGCACACACAAACCCTACGTCTCTGGTTTGGCCCTCTGACTGGTTTTCCCCTCCGCCGGACTCTGGCTGCAAGACGTGGGGCCCAACGGAAACCAGTCTAAAAACCGTCTCTCGGGGTAGCCTCGCCACCACTCCCTGGTGGGACCACTCGTGTGTCGGAGGGCTACGACTAGTGGAGGGTCACTTAAGGAGTAGACTCTCTAGTCAACGAAAAATAATGACTAAATTGGACAAAGTACAAGGGTCGCTCCTCGTACCTGACACCAACTCACGGTGACATGAGCCGAGAACACCAACTCCCGGGATCCCACGGCACCCTCACGTGTGGCCCCCACATGATGCCCAGCATCAGTCAGACCACGGGTCAGCACGCGGATCAAGATCCACTAACCCGGGACTCGAATCGACAAAGCGTAACTCCGGTATAACTGAACACGGGCGGCGGTCCATCCTGGAAGCTACCACGTGCGTAAAAACTCTCGAATCTGCAGGAGGCCTTAACGTGCTATAGGCCAGGAGGGCATTCATAAACGTGCTCTCTTTACCTAGCGCAATCAAGGAAGAACACGCTCGAGATCCATAGCGCGTTAATCATTAACGCGCTATGAAACCCTAGCGCAATAGACCAAGAACGCGCTGGGGGGACCTAGCTCGTTCCAAAGTCGTGCTTGGTCAGGCAGGCGCGTTCCCTACCGATAGGCCGACAGCCACTGTTCATCTTCCTCGATGAACGTGGCGACAAAGGGCAGTGCGATCTCAAGATCGCGCCCCTGGACAGTAGCACGACAACGGGCAGAGCCTGGTTCACGGAATACGCACAGGAAATCCAAAAACCACGCCCATTCACCCCCTGGTGAAGGGAAAACAAAAGGGAAATCATTCCCTTAACTCCCAGCATGCTAGAAACCCCAAAAATCAAGCTAGAAACGCAATAAATCGGTGAAATCCGGCTCACCCCTCAAACATGGAGTTTTCCCATCTCGGCATGAAATCACACCCCTCTCAGCTCTCCTCGGCCTAGAAATCACAGGGGACGCAAGGGGAGAAGTAGGGATCCGTCACCCTACCTCAAAGAAGCCCAAAAACGTCTAGATCGCCGCCGGTCCACCAAAAACCGCTCATTCTTCCTCGAGCTCCCATGAGCCCCTCACGCCGCCACGATCGCCTCGTCGCCGCCGTCGCCTCACCGCCGTCTGCAACCGGATGGGAGCGCCGCCCTGGTCACGTCGGAGGAAGAGAGAGAGGAAGGGGCGCCGGTTCTCCAACGGGAAGAAAAGAGGAGGAAGAAGAAAGAGAAAGGGGGAAAAGAAAAGAAAAAGAGTTGGGGATTTATAAAAAATCTGGATTTTCCAAAAAATAAGGAAAAATAGAAAATTATATCGTCGTGAACGTGGAACACGCTGATCGCTGTGGTACCATCCCTGAGTAGGTGAATGACTCGGTTTACCCGCTATGGGGTCCGTAGGTCCTGTCAGGGAAAAACACGGGAAACCACGAAACACGTTCCGGGACCTCCGAAACTGATCCGAAACGCACAGATCTGAACCCGAAAAATATCCGAAAGATAATTTCGAGCAAAATGATAACAAATTCTCTGAGAAAATAGATTCGAGACCCAAAAAGATAGATCCGAAAGGTCCGAGATATTACAGCCCTCTCCCCTTAAATAAATTTCATCCTCGAAATTTAAAACAAGTACAGGGGAAGAAAAGAATAGGGAAACTAACTCGAACAGGTAAGGGAACTGCTGACGCATCTCATCCTCACGCTCCCAAGAAGCCTCAGCACCAGAGTGCCACTGCCACACCACCTTAACCAGAGGGATAACCTTGTTCCGTAGGTGCTGCTCTCGCCGATCCTCAATATGGATGGGGAACTCCGGTAGAGATAGATCGGGAGTCACCTCGGGCCAAACCGAATCCTCCAGCACATGAGAGACATCGAGCATATACTTCCTCAACATCGAGACATGGAACACGTCATGCACCGCTGCAAACTCAGGAGGTAGCTGCAACCGATAAGCAACCTCACTGATGCGCTCCACGATGAGGAAAGGACCAACATAGCGGGGACTCAACTTCCCACGATGTCCAAATCTCATCACTCCCTTCATGGGAGAAACCCTCAAAAATACACGGTCACCGACTATAAAACTGAGTGGCTACCTTCTCTGATTGGCATAACTCTTCTACCAACTCTGCGCCGCCGACATGTTCTGACGGACCAGATGCACCATGTCAATGCACTGCTACACCAACTCCGGTCCCGTCACAATACTCTCACCAACCTCAGACCAATCGAGTGGAGTCCGACACGGTCACCCGTACAACGCCTCATAAGGAGCCATCCCAATGCTCGAATGATAGCCGTTGTTGTAGGCAAACTCCACCAATGGTAGATGGTGAATCCAACTCCCTTGCCATTCTAGGCAACATGATCTCAACATATCCTCTAACGTCTGAATGGTCCTCTCCGACTGACCATCTGACTGAGGATGATACGCTGAGCTAAACGCCAATTCAGTGCCAAGAGCTCGCTGGAAACTCCTCCAAAATCCAGAAGTGAAACGCGGATCTCGATCAGACATAATGGAGATGGGAATCCCATGCAAAGGTACGATCTGCTCCACATAAAGACGAGCCAACTTAGACACACTCCTGCTGACTTTGATCGGTAACAACCGAGCCACTTTCATCAGCCTATCCACCAGCAACCAAATGCTATCCTGCCCACTCGGAGTCCTCGGCAAACCCACCACAAAATCCATGGTCACGTGGTCCCATTTCCACGTGGTAACCTCCCAAGGCTGAAGAGTACCTCCTGGTCGCTGATGCTCCACCTTCACCTGCTGACAGGTCAGGCATCTGGCCACATACTCAGCAATATCTCTCTTCATGCTTGGCCACCAGAATTGCCTCTTCAAGTTCCAATACATCTTCGTCGCACCCGGGTGCATAGTGTACCGACTCCCATAAACCTCCCGTAACACCACACGCCTCACCTGCTCCTTGGCTGAGACATACAGCCTACCACAGAATCTCACAGCTCCGTCCTCGCCGTAGTCCACATCAGCCAAAGCCAAAATCTGGGGCAACTCAGGGTCTGCACGTTGAGCATCTGTCACCTGACGACGAATCGTTGGCGTGACAGTCAAGCTCACAAGAACAGCTGACCCGGGCTCCTGGGGAACCTTAAGCCTAAATGTCACGGCCGGCACCTATTCCCAGAGCCTCCACTTCCTCATCATCATGGTGCTGACAACGACCTTCCTACTCAAGGCATCGACAACCACGTTCATCCTGCCCGGCTGATAAGACAGGGTGAAGTCATAATCCTTCATATACTCCATCTATCGCCTCTGCCTGAGGTTAAGGTCCTTCTGAGTGAACACATACCTCAAACTCTGATGGTCTGTAAACACCTTGAACTTCTCACCGTACAGATAATGCCTCTAAATCTTCAATGCAAAGATCACAGCCGCTAACTCAAGATCATGGATAGGGTAGTTCTCCTCATGGGGCTTTAGCTGTCGAGATGCATAAGCCACCACTCTACCGTGTTGCATCAGCACAACACCCAACCCAATCCCAGAAGCATCTGTACACACCACAAAACCTCCCTATCCAGAAGGTAACACCAACACTGGTGCCGAGGTGAGCAACCTCCTAAGCTCCATAAAGATCTGCTCACACTCACCAATCCAGACAAACGGCACATCCTTCCGCGTAAGCCTGGTCATCGGGGCTTCAACACGAGAAAAATCTTGAATGAACCTCCTATAATAACATGCAAGTCCCAAGAAACTCCGAATCTCCATCACGGACCTTGGCCTCGGCCACTACATCACTGCCTCGACCTTGGCTGGATCCATAGAAATACTATCACCAGAAATCACGTGCCCCAAAAAGTGCACCTCGTGAAGCCAAAACTCACACTTGCTGAGCTTAGCATACAACTGGTGATCTCGCAAAGTCTACAACACAACCCTCAAATGATACGCATGCTCATCAGCAGACCACAAATAAACAAGGATGTCATCCACAAACAAGATCACGAACGGGTCCAAGTAGGGACAGAACACCCTCTGCATCAAATCCATAAACGATGCGGGGGCATTGGTGAGCCCAAACGGCATCACCAAAAACTCATAATGCCCGTATCTTGAGCTAAACACCGTCTTCTCCACGTCAGACTTTCGAATTTGCAACTGATAATAATCGGACCGCAAATCAATCCACGAGAACACTCAAGCAGACTGAAGCTGGTCGAACAAGTCATCAATCTGCGGCAACGGATACTTATTCTTAACGGTCACCTCATTCAATTGCCGGTAGTCAATGAACAACCTCAAACTACCGTCCTTCTTCTTAACAAACAACACTGGCGCACCCCAAGGGGAAAAGGTAGGATGAATATACCCCTTGGCTAGCAACTCCTGCAACTGCGCCCTCAACTCTCTCAACTCAGCGAGAGCCATACGGTAAGGAACCTTCGACAAAGGTCCCGTACCAGGCACAATCTCGATCACAAAATTAATCTCCCGCTGGGGAGGCAATCTATGTAGGTCCTCGAGAAAAACATCGGGAAACTCGCACACCACCGGAATGTTCTCCACATCCGGCTCCGACTGGTCCACCACGACTATAGCAGCGAGAAAACCATGACAACCCGCATCAAGCAAACAACGAGCCCTAATAGCTAAAATAAGAAAGCGGGAAGAGGAAGACCTCATACATTGGAAATAGAAGGTGGGTCCATGAAGCTGCCAGAAATAAATCATCTTCGAGTCACAATCCACCAAAGCATGATGTGCCTCGAGCCAATCCATGCCCAAAATCACATCAAAGTCCTGAAGTGGCAACGCATAAAGCCTGGCTGGTAAACTCCGCCCTTCAACCCACACAGGAACCTCATCGAAACAATACGAAGTGATCATAAAATCACCCGAAGATAACTCCACTACCAAATCACAGGACAACTGGGTCACCGGCTCCTCAATACTCAGCGCGAAATCCTCCGAAATAAACAAATGGGACGCGCCAAAATCAAACAAAACTCGAGCCGCACAACCCAAAATCCTAACCGTACCTTCTACGAGCTATAACGCTACTACCTCTGCCCTGGTCATGTGTGTAATCTGGCCTCAGGATCCCTGCTTGCCTCCCACACTCGCTGACCTGGGTAGCGGCAGATACTGCCCCTGCTGCTGCCTCTGCTGTTGAGGGTACTGCTGCTGTGGAGGAAACTACTGCTACTACGGCCTCTAAGGATAGTCACGCGCCATATTCCCTGGCTGGTCACACCTAAAACAAAACACCGGCGCCGTGCACTGCCTGCCTGGATGCGAATCGCCACACCGGGGACACAATCCCCGCGATCCACCCACTGATCCCTGACACTAAAAAGGGACCGGCTGCTGCACACTACCCGAAGACGCCTGCCTCTGATCCTTGCGCTTCTTATGGAAACTCTTCTTGAGAAACTTCTTGACCTTGGAGCCAAAAGACGCAGATCCTGTCACTAACGCTGCCGGTGTCGGCGCAACCGAACTACCCATAGCGTGCTGGAAAGTACACTACTGCTGGGTAACCGTGTGCTGACTACGGCCTGACTGGGACTGCCCTTGGCCTCCTAGTCCTCGGACCTTCTGCATATCCAATTCCAAAGATGCCGCCACACAAGACGCTGTCTCCAAATCAGTAGCAGCGTTCGCCATCAAGAGGTGCTTCAACCCCTACCTCAAACCCTGAACGAACTGCTCCGTCTTCACTCCCTCATGCTCCATGATATGGGGAGCATAACGGCCTAACTCCATAAATCGAGCCCTGTACGGCAACACTGACATGTCGCCCTGAACCAGCTCCAAAAACTGACGCATCTTCTGCGTACCAACATAGGATGGGCAGAAAGTACGCTCAAAGACCGTAACGAAGTCCTTCCACGCGATCTCCTAAAGCGGACGAGACCAAAAGGACGTCTTCCACTCTGAAGACCACCAATCTCGAGCCGTACCCTGCAACTGGTTACAAGCCAACATCACCATATCCTCCACAGCACAGCGCATGGAACTGAACACTCTCTCTATCTCATCAAGCCATCACCTGGCCACATCGGGATCTGGCTGGCCCTCTTAATAGGGTAGGTGAAACTGCAAGAAGTCCCTCATAGCACGACTAGGTCCACCCCTAGCTGAAGAGCCCTCGCCAGCATCACCACCAAACTGTTGAGCCATGGCCTGAAACATACTCCGAAAGAAATCCTCGGCCCCCGGAACTCTCGCCGCATCCCCTGCCTGGTTGGCAACTGGTGGCACTCTGCTCTCCTCCTCCTGCTCCTCTACTGACTATCCCTGCTGAGAGCGAGTCCTCCGCCTCGGTGCCATACTCGCCTACTGTAAAAAGACAGAAGACACGAGAAATGATGAAATCAATAAAACACACGATGCCCTAAGCCAGTGCCGACTGTACATCATCATTGTGGACTAGTGGACCACTGTAACTATTTACGATTCTCATATATATCCATAACTGTGCTCTGATACCAGCTGTAACGACCCGAAATTTGAACACCGGGAAGGCCCGATAGCCCGAATCTCGAACCGCCACCCATGAGCCCAAAGACTCGGAAGGGTTAAAAGGATGGTGTGGAGATACACAAGAATCTAAAATAATTGTAGAGCTATGCAGATTAAATGAATTAAGCAGGAAGCAATAAATAACATTAATTAAATTACATGGTTCACAAAATAACAGCAGTCTAAAAATACAGTAGTCCACAACTAGTATGGTCCAAAGATAAAAGTACAACTACATAGGGCATACCCCGACCTGGCAACTGGCAACTAACCCTGGGCACCTGAACCACGTGAAGCCTCTAAAGCGCTCCCCTGAAGCCTCGTCTCACCTGAAACATGGTGAAAACACATAGGGAATGAGCCTCAAAACACAAGGCTCAGTAGGGATCATCTGGTCCCCACCTCATAAATCGAGAAATTACGTGAAAAGTAACTACAAGCTACTACGACAGCTAGTACCGAACACACGACACCATAACCGAGACAACTCGTCAAAAGCCAAAGAAAACCCAAGAGTCGCTATCAGACGAAGACAGGAGTACCAACCCACTAGAATCAAGGCTGGATGCGTCCACTGATGACTTAAACAGCGCCTCGGGTGTCCCCCTCGACCCCTGGTGGAACGGGGACACCGTACTAGTAACCACATAACAAGTGACTAGCTGGGGTCGCGCTCGTCAGCGCGGGTCCAACCGCCCTTAACCACGTGTGTGTTGTGCCCCTGTGGTTTTGATGATTGGTTTTGATGTGAGTTAAGCACTGTGAGTCACCATATGATATTCAGTCATTTTAGTCATTCTGATGTTCAGTCAGTTTATCAGAGCATAAAGCATTGCATTGCTGTTCAGTCAGTTTATCAGATCTAAAGCATTGCATTTGATGTTCAGTCATGTTATCTGCGGCATAAAGCATTCATATACATGTACATCAGTTGCTTTACTCTGCTTGTGAAAGTCAGTACAGGCTAAACATTCATGCATCATCACACTCTGCATAGTCTGGACAGAAGTGGGTCGACCTCCTTTCTAGATGGGTCGGCTCCCCAGATAAGTGTAGTCTATACACTGCATGCATTTACATAGTCTGCACATTAGCATCACGCAGCAAGTATGTACATCGCCTTGTGTAGGCATGACAAGTCCACACACTGCATTGCATGCAAGACTTCAAAGTCTGCACATTGCACAGCTGCAAGCACTTCAAAGTCTACACATTGCATTGCATGCGAGACCTCAAGTCTACACATTGCACAGCATGCAAGTCCTCCAAGCCTATACATTGCATAGACTGTAGGCATTAGAAGTGTGTACATTGCATAGCATGCAGGTGGTCTAAGTCTGTACATTGGCCTAGTGTCGCAACACTAAGTCTGTACATCGCAGGCATAGCGAGCGTCCAAGTCTATACACTGCTGTGTGTTCGCAAAGTCTATACAATGTCTACTTTACCTACGTTAAAGTCTATACATTGTTCACCATCTCATGCATCGTCTCACTCGAAGTCTGTACAGTCTGGTAGCGTCTCATGCATCGTCTTAGCAAGTCTGTACAGCGTTGGCATAGTCGTTGGCATCGTCTCATGCAAGTTTGTACAGCCTGTTGTCGCAGACCAAGTCTGTACACTCCGTGTGCCTCTTTATGTTTCAAAGTCTGTACAGGGTCTGCCCTGCCTCGCCCTGCATACATATCCAAGTCTATACATCCAGTGTCTGCGTTGCCTTGCATTTCATCAAGTCTATACGTTGCTGCATCGTGTGCTTCAAGCATGTTCAAGTCTATACACTGTCTAGCATACACGTTCAAGTCTATACATCCCTTGGTTAGAACTATACAAGTCTATACAACAGCCTGTTCGTGTTCAAGCTTTCAAAGTCTAGACATTGTTCTGTAGCACACACACGAAGTCTATACAGTGCCGCATAGACAAAGTCTATACATCAGTGTCTTGTGCATGCATCATTCAAAGTCTGTACAGCCTGTGTTCACAACACAAAGTCTGTACATCGTTCTGCTTTGCCAAAGTCTATACATCGTGCACTCTCAAGTCTGTACAGCCCTTGCTTAGCTCTGTACATCGTTCATCATTCCTTTGGCAAGTCCATACATCGTGAAAGTCTATACGTTCGTTTGCATTGCATTCCATGAAGTCTACACATTCCACGCTAGCAAGTCTGTCAAAGTCTATACATTGCATGCATTACACATAGCAAGTCTGTACATCCACCGTCTAAGCCAGCGTCTCATTAAAGTCTATACATTGTTGAGCTTCACACTCATATCTGCTAAGTCTGTACATCCCTTGACTGCTTACCTGAGCATCCCTTGTCGTTGTGCATACTTAGTTAGATGCTAAGTCTATACATTGCTCATGCATATTTACTTAAACTCTATACATCCCTTTGCTCCTTTATCATGCATGCATTATAGCAAGTCTGAACATTATTTTCTCATGCACGAAATCAAAGCCTGTACATGCCTCTACATTGCATATGTGAAGTCTATACATGCTATAGCTTCGCATTCACAAAGTGTGTACACGCCACTGCATTGCATACATGAAGTCTGAACATTGCTTCAGCGTTGCCTTCAGCCAAGTCCATACATCGACTGGCAGCCTTCAGCAAAGTCTGAACATTGCATCATTGTGCATGCATTACTTTCATCAAGTCTATACACTTCCTTGTTGCATGTCTATACATTCGATTGCTTCATGTCTCACACACAAGTCTGCACATTACTTGACAGCATGCCATAGCCTTGCATAAAAAAGTGTATACATTGCATCGTTTGTTCATGCATTGTCTCAACAAGTCTGTACACTCATCCATAGCTTCACTCGACCAACTCTGTACAGCCATGCACTGCCTTGCTTGCATGAATGAAGCCTGTACAGGGTCTTACTGACTTTAGCTGATATTGTCTTCGACTGATTATCTAACAGGACTACTGGATGAGGGAATTAAGACTGGCACGTGATCCGAGGTTGGCACCTAGCACGTGACCCGAGGACAAAGAGGGCACACGCCCTAGTTGCTGCTGCTATAAATGTGAAGCTTCTTCTCCTGAAGAAGACTGATCGAAAAAAGGAGACAGTGATCATGCAGAGGAGATCGAGACTGTGATAGAATAAGGTGAGAGCAGCAAAGACAACAGAGAGTGAAAGAAGAAGAGAGCAGTAGAAGAAAGAGAGAGAGAGAGAGAGAGAGAGAGCTCGTGAGGATCGAGAGAAGAAGAGTAGACAGTGAGAGAAAGAAGCAGAGAAGAAAAAGAAGAGTAAGAAGAAGAGAGATCGAGAGATAAGAAGCTTCATCGGAAGATTAGATCCTACTAGACCGTGGATCATATCCAGGCCAGTCAGCTCCTGCGAGAGCCAAATTATGATTTCGCTTTACAGCTTTCTGATCGCTGTGTTATTTTCATTTCTTGTTTTCCTTTTCATTTGGTTATCATTGTTCTTCCTACTCTCTGGATTGAGGTCGGGTTCCTCCTGTGGACTCAGGAGAAGGGAGATCTGATCTCCAATTGCTGGTGACTGTGTGTCACTAGTGGTTCCCTCCTGGTCTAGAGGAAGGGAGGTCTGTGACCTCTGGTTTGCTGGTGACAGGGAGTCACTGGTGTGTCCCCTCCTGGTCTGGAGGAAGAGAGATATGTGATCTCTGGTTTGCTAGTGATGGGCTGTCACTAGCAGGGTCCCTCCGATTTGGAGGAAGAGGGGAGGTTGTTCCCCTGGTCAAGCTGTTAGGCAGCACCTGTTGCAGACTGAGTCTGCGTTCTAGCTTGTGCTAGTGGAAGCATCACTCCGGTTGGGAGTGAGGGGTGGATGTAGGTCTGGAGGACCGAACCACCTAAAAATTATCTGTGCAGTGGTTTGATTGCCTTCCTTGCTTCTGCTAGATGATTGCATAGGCGCGCTCCAAGTGTTTCTTCATATGATCAAGTGAATTGGTTTTATTCCGAGACTGTGTCTAGCATCTGAGTTTTAATTTGGGCATTATTGGTAGAGGGATACATTCACCCATTCTGTATCCGGGCCTAGCACCCTATCAATTGGCATCAGAGCTGATGTCTGCATAGTAGGTCCAGCGACCTACAGATCTGATCCTGCAGTCTTCGGTGCTAATTTACTCTTGGTGCATCAATATTCATATTGCATTAAATCTGATCTGTTTCCATGGGTGATCCACCAGTTTTCAACGGCTCAAATTTTAATGTGTGGTCTGTCAGTCTGCACAATTATGTTATATCAGTTAATCCTGGTATGTGGAAGTTAATTTCACACGGTCCTCATAAATTACCAAAGAGAAAGTTCAAATGGACTGACAGTTACAGATCAATGTATGAAGAGAATCAGATAGCTATGAATCTAATGAAGGTAGCTACTGATAAGGCTTTACATTCCTGCTTTCTTGATTGCAGCTCTGCTAAAGACATTCTAGATATGCTGAAGCGAGCTCAGAAGAGATGTGAGGACAGCTGCATGATGGCTAACAGAAGCAATCAAAGTGGCAGCCAAAATGAAGAAGATGATGATGAAGAGGTAAATCCCTTCAAGAACTTTTCATTAGATGATTGGATTGCTGCTTATGATGAATTGTAAGAATCTTATGATCAGTTAAGAAAACAATACAAACATTTGAAGAAGAATAGTAGATCAGACAGTTTGAATTCTCCATGTAAAAATTGTGCTGAACTGAAAAATGTTCATGATGCTTGTATGTCTGATATTCAAATGTTCAAGAAACAAATTTCATTGCTGAAAATTGAGAATCAAGATCATGTAAAAGAAATCTCTGAACTTGAGAAGAAGCTTAGCCTAACTTGTCATGATTCTGTTCAGAGTAAAGAATTGATGAAAAATTTCGAAAGTGTGAACTCAAATTTAGACAAGCTGAAGTCTGAAAAAGATTCCCTCAGAAAATTCTACAAAGAAAATGAAGAAAAATTAGAGAAACTTAAACGAGAGAATGATTTGCTGATTGAGAAATTTGAAGCCATAAAATCTGTAAACATGGAGTTACAGAAAAAGGATGAAAAACAGCAAAGAGAAATGAAGGAATTTGAAAATAGAAGAAAGCAAGAAGTCAATTTAGAAGATCAGCTTCTAATAAATGAATTGGTTCAAAATGATAAGCTTAAAGAAGAAGTTGAAAAATTAAAATTGTTAAATAGTGCCATGATTGAAAGACTTCTTACATTGGAGAAAGGGAAAATGATCTCTACAAATGAAACTGAAAAAGTAGAAGATCTGAGAAAGGAGATCGAAGAATATAAAATAGCCAACAAGGTTTTGAATGAAGCTGTCAATTGTAGTGAACAAGAGACTGCAAGTTATGAGTTACACATTGCCTCTCTTAAAAATGAAATCCAAGACTTGAGGAACTCTTTGTCTAAGTTTGTGAGTGGGCAAAAAAACCTAGACAAGCTACTAGGTGTAAAAATCAATGTCAGGAAGGAAGGGTTAGGTTACAACAATGTCAATAAAAAGGCTCTTAAAGACAAGCTAATGACAGCGTTTGTCACTTCATCAAATGTAGCCACCACCTCAAAAGATAAACAGCCCACTGTTCAGAAAATGCAGAAACAAACTAACTTTCAGAAACAAGCTGAAAAAGTGAAAAGGAATGATCATGTGAAGAGCAGGCAAAGAAACACTCATGTTGATGATGTGCATGTGACACATAACCTAAACACACACACACATGCACACAAAAAGAAAATGTCATGCCACTATTGTCATAAACCTGGTCATCTGATGCATGACTGCAGGTTGATGGAGAAAGATGATATGAGTGCCAGCATAATGAATGCTAGGAAATTTCATGAGAAAAATTCTTCATCTCAGAAAAAGAAAATTGAATGTTTTCACTGTGGCAAATTAGGACACACAATTGCTCACTGCTGGTTTGCAAGTGGTAAGAAAACATCTTATTCATATCATGCTAAATTCCCTGCAAGCCAGCATGTTTTTAATAAGAACAAATCAGTTTCAAAGAACCAGCACATCATTTGCTTTAACTGCAACAAAACTGGTCACAAGGCCTCTGAATGCTGGTCAGGTTCCTTCAGAAGAAATTCTCTCAAATGCTCTCACTGTAGAAATCATGGCCATATAGTCAAAAACTATTGGCATATTCAGGGTAGGAATGAGAATTTCAAACATGCTAAATTCTCTGCAAATAGAAATGATTTTGGTGGGAATAAATTTACATTTAGAAGAAAGATTTCTACATGTTTTGAGTGTGGGAAAAATGGCCATACAGTCAAAGACTGTTGGCATATTCAGAAGAATTCTGTTAACTCCCATGCTGTCAAATTCCCTGTAAAATAATTTGCAAAACTTTCATACTATAACTGTGGAAAGCCAGGTCACAGGGCTGCAACCTGTTGGCTGGCAGGATACCAAAGCAAGACTAGTTTTGGTAAACATAATTTTAATTCTGTTAACAAAAATTTTTATGCATATGCACATAGAATTCATGCTAATAAGAATGTGCATAAATCAAATCTGAAATCTGCTGCTTCTTGCCATCATTATGGCAAATCTGGACATTTGATGGATGGTTATCCTCTGATGAAATTTGATGATCATCAAGTTAAAAATGTGCTGAGAAAACCTGCTAGGAGTGATACTGTCATGTCAGGACCCAAGAATTCTTGGGTGCCTATTTGTGCAAAATAGTTTGCTAACTTGCAGGTGTGCCTTGAAAGCTAATTAATAAAGAGGGGATTAATCCAAGGCACTCAAGAATGAAAACCCCTTCCTGAACTTTTTAGGTAAATTTCTTGCACTTCCTGTTTTTAGTTTTACTGCATAGCAAGTTAAATCTGATTTTGCATATTCATTCATCATCTGCCATTTGCATTGTTTTCTGATCATGCACTTGCTGAGTGTTCTGTGCAAATATGAGATTAAAAGGGTTGTCTGCATCTGATGCATACATATGCCAATTGCAGTTATTTGATAATTGTTGATATGCATAATCTCTGAAAACAAATTACATTCTGAAAAATCTGAAAAGCTGAAATTTGATCCATGCATGCTGCCCATGTTGAATTATCATGCATGACCACTATGGTATATCAAAGAGTAAGCTACCAAAAGGCAGGAAAATCTGTCTGGAGGTTCTTACTATGTGTGAGGTGGTCTTTTAGACCAAGTGCTCCGCCTAGTACCATGGGTCATTTTGCTTGATAGGGCAGTCTGAATGAGCATGAGTCACATTGTCATATGTTCAGTCTTCATGGCAAACATTGCATGTCCTTGCATACATATAGTGCATTGCATTTCCTTACATTGAAAAATGCCAAAAAGAGTGATTGAATGCATATTGTCAGGGGGAGTCAATGCATAGCATACAGATTGTCAAATGCAGACACTTAGGTCAAAATTCATTGCATGTTAATCTTGAAAATCCTGAAGCATGCCTGACCTCCTGATATCTTGCTTGATGTGCATAACCTTTTCCCCATTGATTTTAATTGACAAACCTTGATCATATCTGAAAACAATGAGCTTCAAAAACACTTATTCTTGAAAATCTCTTCTATCAGTCATTCATGAAGATTTCAATGGGACATCTCTCGTTCATAAATCTGAAAACACTTGAACTAGGAATCTTCTATTATACGATTTTATGAATGTCTGAAATAACTCAGCTGGTTTAAGTTTAATGTATTCATTGAAGTTTGACTTTAAATCTCTTAAAAAATATCTGAATCATGTTTTAATAAACTTCAACCAACTGTTTCATGCTGAGTCTTGTAAAAACTTCTGGAATCTGCACTATTGAATTCATGGCTTTATGTGGTTAAGTACATGAAATTTGTATTATTTTGAAGCAAATGAGCTCTCTGAAATGTCTGAAGGATAAATAATTGTCAGAGCAATGACTTTGGTCACTAAGAAACCATGTCTAAAGGATTGTGTCATGAGGTGCCATAGTTAACTTTGCTTAAGAATTTTTGTTAATCTGGCAGAACAATGGCATGCATACTGAGAAATACATCTCACTCATCAAAGAAATGAGATGAGGTATATCATGAAGTGTAAATGTTAACTTTGTTGATAAAGCATGACTGTTAGTCACACTAAGTGCTTAGGATATTGGCGTTTGATCAACGTATATCCTCTAGTTACAAAGTGTGCACTGAACTAGAGTGCTCTGGAAATATGTAGTATGAAAATTTGCTGAACAAATTGCAATACTTGAATATTGATGCAAAAGCTAAATTGCTATAACCCTAGACAAATTCACATGACTTCATAATTGCTTGATCTCAATACTAGTGAATGTAATTCCTAAAGAAGTCAGTAAATTTGATTGTGTAAGGGAAAGGGAGGTTAATCAAGATATAAATATGAGGGCTTGGTTTACTTTTATTAAACTGTGATTTTAGATACAAATACAGAATTTTATTGACAAACTTTACATACATCATGTTTAAACCATGCTGTTCAATAAAGTTCATTCATAAGTCCTTATAATGGAAGACTTTAAAAAATTCTGTTATTGATTTATGAGATTGGTATCTCCTTGAAAATCTGGCTGAATTTCTTGTGTTTGGAGCTTATTTGAAAATCTGTTATTTGAAACTCTTCTGCTCACTGTCCTTGGTTCATTGACCTGAACTTATCCTTGAATGCCCCTGTGGTCTCCCTCTCAACCATATCAATTGGGAGAAAAGCAACAGATGCATATCAATTGGTATCTATTCAGGGGGAGCTTCCTTGTCATATTGAATCATGTTCATATCAATTGTGACCTTGCATTCATATATTTAGGGGGAGGTATTACATTTCTTATTGCATCTGCATCTCTGCATTCATACCTCTCCATGATTCATCTTAATTATAGCAAGGGGGAGAAATTGACTGAGTCATAAATATGCTTTAACTTCTCAAACTATTTTCTTTTTGATGAAGTCAAAGGGGGAGAATAGTTTGAGTCATCAGAATGACTCACATCATCAGAATGACTCACTGTGTTGACAGTGTTGCCATCATCAAAAAGGGGGAGATTATTGTGCCCCTGTAATTTTGATGATTGGTTTTGATGTGAGTTAAGCACTGTGAGTCACCATGTGATATTTAGTCATTTTAGTCATTCTGATGTTCAGTCAGTTTATCATAGCATAAAGCATTGCATTGCTGTTCAGTCAGTTTATCAGATCTAAAGCATTGCATTTGATGTTCAGTCATGTTATCTGCTGCATAAAGCATTCATATACATATACATCAGTTGCTTTACTCTGCTTGTGGAAGTCAGAACAGGCTAAACATCCATGCATCATCACACTCAGCATAGTCTGGACAGAAGTGGGTCGACCTCCTTTCTAGATGGGTCGGCTCCCCAGATAAGTGTAGTCTATACACTGCATGCATTTACATAGTCTGCATATTAGCATCACGCAGCAAGTATGTGTTATGCCTCTTAGGCACAAGCATGTGCTATGTCGCCTTGATGATAGCAATGCTATTTGGTTTTGATGATAGCAAGACAGTGAGTGCATTTGAGTGCATTTGATATTGTATTTTGATGATAGCAATGTTATTGTGTTTTGATGACATTGTGCTTTGATGATAGCTTCATGATTGTGATTTGTATATCATCTGGAGAATGCACGTGTATTACTGATATATTGTTTGTGTTAGACTTCTGGTATGTGCATAGTCTATACATTGCATCGTGGGGTTTATGCTCTAAGTCTATACACTGCATAGCAAGCTCAAAGTCGATACATTGAGCGTCTCATGCATCATTCGTCTAAGTCCATACATTGGACAGTAGTATGCATTTGGCGAAGGCATCGCAAGTCTAGACAGTGGACAGCGTCTCGTGTATATAGCAAGTCTAGACATTGCACTGTAGCATGCATTTCTTTAAAGTCTATACAGCCTTTTGCTTCGCCAAAGTCTGTACATTGGTCTGCATAGGCTAAGTGTATACATCGTCCAGTACAATCATGCACTGTTCATGAAGTTTGTACAGCCTTTTGCATTGGATTTCAAGTCTAGACATTGCACTATTGCATACATCGTCTTCGTGCTATTTTTCTCTTTAACTTCGTGTCACTTACTGTTGTTCCTCGTGTCGTTTCTTTCTGGTCCCACTGCTTCATCACGTGTCGTGATAGCCGTGGCATCTTCTGACTTCGTGTCGTTTTCCCTCTTGTGTCTTCGTGTTGTTTTTGCATTCGTGTCTCCGTGTTGCTACAGTGACACTTCGTGTCGTTCTCGTTTCACCTCGTGCTGTTCTCACTTACTTCGTGTCGGTTTCTATTTTTTGTCCTTGAGTTGTTGTCAACCCGTGTCGTTTTACCTCGTGCTGTTCTCACCGTCTTCATGTCGTTTTCAACTCGTGATGGTTTCCGTTATGTGACTTCGTGTCGTTCTCTTCGTAGTGTTTGGTTTGTTACAGTGACTTCGTGTCGTTCTCCTTGTTGTGACTTCGTGTCGTTCTCATTGTAGTGTTTGTTTTTGTCACTACTGAATGTTGTGTCGTTCTCAGTGCATCTAGAACTGCTACCACATACCTCGTGCAGCTCTAGTTATTGTGGCCCTCAGTTTTAATGGTTGTATCTCCTTGCAGGTCCGAGGAAGAACATTTCCACGTGACTGGGCAGCACGTGATCCGAGGCTGAAGGACTGACAGAATGCTGACACGTGGCCAAATATCTGGGCGGGAAATGCGGAGGACACACACGCCCAGTGCTGCCCTCCTGCTGGCTGCTGCTATATATATGAGCCTCCTTCCACAGAAGAAGGTTGATCGAGTTGGCGAAAAGAAAAGTCCATACAGATAGCCACGATCCAGAAAAGAAGAAGAGCAGAAGAAGAAGAAGAGAAGAAGAGCAGAGAGTGAGAGATTAGCGAAAGAAGAAGAGAAGTGCAGCAGAGAAGAAAGAGAAAGAGAGAGAGTGAAGAAAGAGAGTGAGATCGAGGGAGATCTGTTCACTGGACCGTGGATCAAATCCAGACCAGTCAGCTCTTTAAGAGCCACATTGTGCTTTATCGTTTACAGCTTTCCGATGTTGTTATCTTGTATTTTGTTTTCCATTTTACATTTCCTTTCAAGCCGTTAGTCAGCGGATTGCAGAGGTGCTGCCTCTGGACGGCTAAGTTGTATTGCCCAGCGGTTTGCAGTGGAGGATTCCACTGGACAGCAAGCTGTGTTGCTCAGCGGGCAGTGAAGGTTTCCACTGGACGGGTAAGCTATAATCCCCAGCGGTTGCAGTGGTGGATTCCACTGGACGGCAAGCTGTGAGGCCCAGCGGTTGTAGGCAAGCTGTGAGGCCCAACGGTTTCAAGCTGTGAGTCAGCAGGAAGCCACACTCGGGTTGAGTGTGGGGTGGATGTAGGTCTGGAGGACCGAACCACCTAAAAACCCCTTGTGCATTGTGGTTTGGTTTATCTTCTTTTGCTTCCGCTAGATGATTGCATAGGGGCGCTCTAAGCGTTTGGCTTCTGGTTGAGCAGAAGAGTGGATTAGTTTTCTTAGAATAGTTTAATCTGTCAAGAGAGCGAAATTCTAGTTGAGCGACTCCTTGTCTAATTCAGCCTAGTTATCATCCTAGTGATCTCACTGTATATTTGTTTTTGTTCTGCAACTGATTATTAGCTTTTAAGCTTGTCTAGTTTGCGAACTAGTAATTCTAGTGAGCATCATATTTTAACTGGGCGAAAGGTTTTTTAAACGGGTTATATTCATTCACCCCCCTCTGAATACTGCACCGAACCCAACAATTGGTATCAGAGCGGGTCTCTGATCTATCAGATCTAACAATCTGTAGAGGATCCTGCTGGTTTGTTTGGTGCTTCTCAGAGTGTGCTTTCTGTTTTATTCTGTGCTTTCAGATTGTTTGCAATGGAGCCAATCATGCTGAAGGCTAGCTCCAGCAAAGCAAACAGATCTAGCCACAGTGGATCATCAAGCGAGAAAAGTAGCCTCTCGCGGTCTGAAATTGATGAAGACCACATGGGAATGGTGATTAGTAATTTCAGGAAATTTCTGAGAAAAAGAGAAGGAAAGCTTGATGGTGGCAAACAGCAAACAAGGTTTAACTCTAATCCTGCCAAGATTGCTGACACTAATGTTTGCTACAAATGTAGGAAGGCTGGCCATACGAAGGATGATTGTCCAGAGTTATTGAAACTCAAAGGGAACACCTCGAACATTGACAGAGAAGGAGGAAAGTCAATATGCTTAATGGCCAACCGGGATGATGAGGAATCCTCATCCAAGGTAAATTCTGAATCCGAATCAGAAGGATACTCCTTTGATGAATTGATAGTGATGTATGAAGAATTGTTCAAAGTATCCAAGAAATTAAAATCTGAAAACAAGAAATTGAGAAAAGAAGTGAAAGCTTTGAAATCTGAAAAGGAGCACATTAGAGAAGATAATTCTTGTAAAGCTTGTGTTATCTTGGAAGAAATGATAAATGAGCTTGATTCTGATCATAACTTGCAAAAGGAACAAATCAAATCTCCAAAAGAAGAAAATGCTTATCTGGAGGAACAAAATAAAAAACTAATGGTTCTTAACACTGTTTTCTCTGAAAGATGGATGACAATTGAAAAAGAGAAATCAGTATTGAAAGAGTGTATCAATTGCAGTGACGAAGAAATTGCTAGATTTTTAATACACACTACTGATTTGGAAAAAGAAATTGATTTGTTAAAAGAAAAACTGGCTGGTTATGAGAAGGAGAAAGTTGATTCAGAAAATCTTATAATCTCCTTGGAAAGTAAAATTACTGAGCTGAATAGTACTTCATCTAAGGTTGATAAGGATAAAGGTAAAATGAAAATATCCTCTGAAGATGAAGTAAGTGATCAATGTGAAGGGATTGATAACATTTCTGAAATTAAGCAAGCTAAGAAGAAAGAGCTGTGCACCACTTTTATTCGTAGCTCTGGCTTAGCTAGCACTTCAACCTCTTCTTCATACGTGTATGCTGTTCAGGAAATTCAAAAATGAAATGAAAATCAGAAAACCCCAAAAATTCAAAGGAACTATCTGCATGCTAAAAACTCATCTACTAAGTGCCATGTTTCAAAGAAATTTAATGGTTCTTGTTCTTGTCATTATTATGGTAAGCATGGACACTGTATGAGTGAGTGTTTTGTGATGAAACAAGATGATAGAAAGTATGCTAGAAAAGTTTTGTCTGATCAGAAAAATGGTAATCTGAATGTTAAAGAATTTCATGCTAGAAACCATGATTCTAAGAAAAAGAATCTAAAGTGTTTTTATTGTGGGAAGTATGGCCATACAGTCAAGGACTGTTGGCATGTTCAGAAGAATCATGTTAACTCCCATGTTTTTAAATTCCCTGCAAAACATTTTGAAAAACTTGCATGTTTTAACTGTGGGAAGCCAGGTCATAGAGCGGCTGATTGCTGGCTGGATGATTCTGGTAAACAGAATTTTAATTCTGGTAATAAACATGTTCATGCATATGCACTTAGAACTCCTGCTCATAGGAATGTGCATAAAATAAACTTCAGAACTGCTGCATCATGCCACTATTGTGGTCAGCTTGGTCATTCCATAAATAATTGCTACCTGATGGAATTTGATGATAAACATGCGAAAAATCTGTTGAGAAAACCTGCTAGAAGTGTCAGGGTAAATGCAGGACCCAAGACTGCTTGGGTCCCTGCAGGATCAAATTGATTGACTTGCTGCAGGTGTGCCTTGGAATGAGAAATAAAAGGGGTTAACCAAGGCACTCAAAAAGAAAACCCCAGGACTCAATTCAGGTCAGTTCTGAAATCTGTTTTAAATTCCATGATCTGAAATTGTGAGCATGAAAATTGTGAGTTTCATGTTGATTTGCGTGATTGATCGTTGATGATCTCTTCATGTACTGAGTTTTACTTTGCACATATCTGATGCTCTTCTCTCTTGCTAGTTTTTGCACTATGAACATAGGATGTTTGATGTTCTGCACAATCATGTTTGAGTCGATGCATACCTTGTATTGAATTTGAATGCTTCTTTAGTGTATTCAGTTGATGCACTATACAGACTTTGTGTCAATGCATGTGTTTTGTGTTAATGCATTGCATGCTTGGTGTTAAATGCATAACTTGCTGATTGTGAATGGGTCATTTAGTACATACAGTCAATGCATGTGTCTAATGTATGCATACATCATTTGCATGACTGTCATTAATGCTGTTCAATGCATGTAGGACTGCTTTATGTTGCATTGTCTTGCATAACCCTGGTATATCAAATGGTAAGCTACTAAAAGGCAGGGAAATCTACCTGGAGGTTCTTACTATGTGTGAGATGGTCCTTGTGACCAGGTTCTCTGCCAAGTACCAAGGGTCTAGTCCTCATGTAGAACAGTGTACTGCATCATATTTTTGAAAAATCTGAAAAAGGATAAAAATGTGCATGACTTGGATGCATAAACTTGAATTGATTGTATACTTGCCTCATATATCATTGTTGCATAGTCTGCATGTAGAACAGTCTAGTGCATAGCATATCCTTGCATCATGGTGTCAGGGAGAGCTGAGAGTTCTATTCAATTCATTAAATCCTATTCACTTCTCAGTGTTCTCATTTAAATGATTCATATTCTTTGACATTAGTTGCTCATTGAACCATATTGCCAATTGCTATCCTTTCCCCATCTTTTTCACTGAACAACAGTTCTATATCTGGTTTAGTACATTGAGTGGTGATTATTGCAATTGTTCACTTATAAGAATCACATCTACAAATTGAAAAGAACTAAAGGTTTAACCTTTATAAATTGGAGAAGTTAAGTGTCTGCACTTCAGAATTTGAGATAAAAGAAAATTTTTATAGCTCTTAATCTTTATCTCATGGCTAAAATAGAAAAAGTTTTTGTAATGCCTAATGTGTTGATCTGGAAATTTCTAGAAAAGGTGAATAAGAGTGTGTACTGTGTCTTAAACAATCACTCTAAAAGAATTAAGGGCAGCAGTAAATAAGATCATAAAATGCTATGAACTGAACATAGTGACAGAGCAATGGCTGAATTGCACTGAGAAATTGTGATCTCCTCCAATGAAGCAGGAGAACTCATAGTCATGAAGTGCTTTAGACTATCTCTGTTCATAGGGTCAAATCTATAGGGGGAGTCCTCACCAAGTAACTGAGGGTACTGGCCTCTAATCAAGGTGTACCCTTAATGTCAAAAGTGAAGACTATTCTTTGTGGTTTTTGATCTGAAATAGGTCTAGTAGTTTATGCCTAGTAACTGGGGGTACCTGCCTCTGATCAAGATGTACACCTAATGTCAACAGCATAAATGCCACCGGTCTATTCACTTAGTTCAGGTTCAGAAATTGAAAAATGAAAATCAAACTGCTGTAACCCCTTGAAATCAAAGGTCATTGAGTGAAAATTGTTTTTCTCAATACATATTCAAGTTGTCTTTCTTGAACTTTCATGTTTAGACACAAAAGGGTATTATTTCAGACTTATCTATTAATACCATGTGCCCTAGATTCATTGCTATAAATGGAATCTAAAACTCTTTTTCAGGGGTCAGGTGTTTTACTCTAGATTTATCACTGTTAAACCTGAATTTTTGAAAATTGTATGTTGATGATTCTTATACTTTAACAGTTGTTTATAATCATGCTTCCTTTCTGAACCTATGATTCAGCTGTTATCAAGTGATCCTCCTACCTTCTCTACCTTTTTATCTGTTCATATTCCTTCTCAAAGGGGGAGCATTTATTTAGGGGGAGAAATAATTCAGGGGAGTCTTACTTTCAGGGGGAGAATGTTCTAGAGGAACTTGCGTGCATAATGCACTTTGCACTCTTGTTTTTACTATTTTTCTCTTTTTGATCATGTCAAAGGGGGAGAAAATCTTGTGTGTGACTCACTGTCACATTGTGTTAATCTTGTGTGTCACTCACTGTCACATTGTGTTGCCATCATAAAAAAGGGGGAGAATATTGTGCCTCTTAGGCACAAGCATGTGCTATGTCGCCTTGATGATAGCAATGCTATTTGGTTTTGATGATAGCAAGACAGTGAGTGCATTTGAGTGCATTTGATATTGTATTTTGATGATAGCAATGTTATTGTGTTTTGATGACATTGTGCTTTGATGATAGCTTCATGATTGTGATTTGTATATCATCTGGAGAATGCACGTGTATGACTGATATATTATTTGTGTTAGACTTCTGGTATGTGCATAGTCTATACATTGCATCGTGGGGTTTATGCTCTAAGTCTATACACTGCATAGCAAGCTCAAAGTCGATACATTGAGCGTCTCATGCATCATTCGTCTAAGTCCATACATTGGACTGTAGTATGCATTTGGCGAAGGCATCGCAAGTCTAGATAGTGGACAGCGTCTCGTGTATATAGCAAGTCTAGACATTACACTGTAGCATGCATTTCTTTAAAGTCTATACAGCCTTTTGCTTCGCCAAAGTCTGTACATTGGTCTGCATAGGCTAAGTGTATACATCGTCCAGTACAATCATGCACTGTTCATGAAGTTTGTACAGCCTTTTGCATTGGATTTCAAGTCTAGACATTGCACTGTTGCATACATCGTCTTCGTGCTGTTTTTCTCTTTAACTTCGTGTCACTTACTGTTGTTCCTCGTGTCGTTTCTTTCTGGTCCCACTGCTTCATCACGTGTCGTGATAGCCGTGGCATCTTCTGACTTCGTGTCGTTTTCCCTCTTGTGTCTTCGTGTTATTTTTGCATTCGTGTCTCCGTGTTGCTACAGTGACACTTCATGTCGTTCTCATTTCACCTCGTGCTGTTCTCACTTACTTCGTGTCGGTTTCTATTTTTTGTCCTTGAGTTGTTGTCAACCCGTGTCGTTTCACCTCGTGCTGTTCTCACCGTCTTCGTGTTGTTTTCAACTCGTGACGGTTTCTGTTATGTGACTTCGTGTCGTTCTCTTCGTAGTGTTTGGTTTGTTACAGTGAATTCATGTCGTTCTCCTTGTTGTGACTCACTACCAGAAAAAGCGGGATTTCAGACGGAATTTACAGACGGAAATTTCCGTCTGAAATTTGTGACGGATTTTTTTCCGTCACAAATTCCGTCTGAAATATGCAATTACACACCGAATTTCAGATGGAATTTGTGACGGAAAATATTCCGTCACAAATTTCAGACGGAATTTGGGACGGAAAATTTAATCTGTCAGAAATTTATGACCAAGAATTTGTGACGGCCACATTTGTGACGGATCCGTCTGAAAATCCGTCACAAATGTGACTTCTCACGGATTTTCAGACGGAAATTAATCCGTCACAAAATTTTTCCGCCCCCAATCCGTCGCAAATGTGCCTTTGCGACGGATTGGGGGCGGAAAAATTCTGTGACGGATTAATTTCCGTCTGAAAATCCGTGAGAAGACACATTTGTGACGGATTTTCAGACGGATCCGTCACAAATGTGGCCGTCACAAATTCTTGGTCATAAATTTCTGACAGATTAAATTTTCCGTCCCAAATTCCGTCTGAAATTTGTGACGGAATATTTTCGTCACAAATTCCGTCTGAAATTCGGTGTGTAATTGCATATTTCAGACGGAATTTGTGACGGAAAAAAAATCCGTCACAAATTTCAGACGGAAATTTCCGTCTGAAATTTCCGTTTGAAAATTCCGTCTGAAATCCCGCTTTTTCTGGTAGTGACTTCGTGTCGTTCTCCTTGTTGTGACTTCGTGTCGTTCTCATTGTAGTGTTTGTTTTTGTCACTACTGAATGTTGTGTCGTTCTCAGTGCATCTAGAACTGCTACCACATACCTCGTGCAGCTCTAGTTATTGTGGCCCTCAGTTTTAATGGTTGTATCTCCTTGCAGGTCCGAGGAAGAACATTTCCACGTGACTGGGCAGCACGTGATCCGAGGCTGAAGGACTGACAGAATGCTGACACGTGGCCAAAAATCTGGGCGGGAAATGCGGAGGACACACACGCCCAGTGCTGCCCTCCTGCTGGCTGTTGCTATATATATGAGCCTCCTTCCACAGAAGAAGGTTGATCGAGTTGGCGAAAAGAAAAGTCCATACAGATAGCCACGATCCAGAAAAGAAGAAGAGCAGAAGAAGAAGAAGAGAAGAAGAGCAGAGAGTGAGAGATTAGCGAAAGAAGAAGAGAAGTGCAGCAGAGAAGAAAGAGAAAGAGAGAGAGTGAAGAAAGAGAGTGAGATCGAGGGAGATCTGTTCACTGGACCGTGGATCAAATCCAGGCCAGTCAGCTCTTTAAGTGCCACATTGTGCTTTATCATTTACAACTTTCTGATGCTATTATCTTGTATTTTGTTTTCCATTTTACATTTCCTTTCAAGCTGTTAGTCAGCGGATTGCAGAGGTGCTGGCTCTGGACGGCTAAGCTGTATTACCCAGCGGTTTGCAGTGGAGGATTCCACTGGACAGCAAGCTGTGTTGCTCAGCGGGCAGTGGAGGTTTCCACTGGACGGGTAAGCTGTAATCCCCAACGGTTGCAGTGGTGGGTTCCACTGGACGGCAAGCTGTGAGGCCCAGCGGTTGTAGGCAAGCTGTGAGGCCCAGCGGTTTCAAGCTGTGAGTCAGCAGGAAGCCACACTCGGGTTGAGTGTGGGGTGGATGTAGGTCTAGAGGACCGAACCACCTAAAAACCCCTTGTGCATTGTGGTTTGGTTTATCTTCTTTTGCTTCCGCTAGATGATTGCATAGGGGCGCTCTAAGCGTTTGGCTTCTAGTTGAGCAGAAGAGTGGATTAGTTTTCTTAGAATAGTTTAATCTGTCAAGAGAGCGAAATTCTAGTTGAGCGACTCCTTATCTAATTCAGCCTAGTTATCATCCTAGTGATCTCACTGTATGCTTGTTTTTGTTCTGCAACTGATTATTAGCTTTTAAGCTTGTCTAGTTTACGAACTAGTCATTCTAGTGAGCATCATATTTTAACTGGGCGAAAGGTTTTTTAAACGGGTTATATTCATTCACCCCCCCTCTGAATGCTGCACCGAACCCAACAGTATCTACATCGCCTTGTGTAGGCATGACAAGTCCACACACTGCATTGCATGCGAGACTTCAAAGTCTGCACATTGCACAGCTGCAAGCACTTCAAAGTCTACACAGTGCATTGCATGCGAGACCTCAAGTCTACACATTGCACAGCATGTAAGTCCTCCAAGCCTATACATTGCATAGACTGCAGGCATTAGAAGGTTGTACATTGCATAGCATGCAGGTGGTCTAAGTCTGTACATTGGCCTAGTGTCGCAACACTAAGTCTGTACATCGCAGGCATAGCGAGCGTCCAAGTCTATACACTGCTGTGTGTTCGCAAAGTCTATACAATGTCTACTTTACCTACGTTAAAGTCTATACATTGTTCACCGTCTCATGCATCGTCTCACTCGAAGTCTGTACAGTCTGGCAGCGTCTCATGCATCGTCTTAGCAAGTCTGTACAGCGTTGGCATAGTCGTTGGCATCATCTCATGCAGCATCTTAGGCATCGTCTCATGCAAGTCTGTACAGCTTGTTGTCGCAGATCAAGTATGTACACTCCGTGTGCCTCTTTATGTTTCAAAGTCTGTACAGGGTCTGCCCTGCCTCGCCCTGCATACATATACAGCCAGTGTCTGCATTGCCTTGCATTTCATCAAGTCTATACAGCCAGTGTCTGCATTGCCTTGCATTTCATCAAGTCTATACGTTGCTGCATCGTGTGCTTCAAGATGTCCAAGTCTATACACTGTCTAGCATACACGTTAAAGTCTATACATCCCTTGGCTAGAACTGTACAAGTCTATACAACAGCCTGTTCGTGTTCAAGCTTTCAAAGTCTAGACATTGTTCTGTAGCACACACACGAAGTCTATACAGCCCTGCATAGACTAAGTCTATACATCAGTGTCTTGTGTATGCGTCATTCAAAGTCTGTACAGCCTGTGTTCACAACACAAAGTCTGTACATCGTTCTGCTTTACCAAAGTCTATACATCGTGCACTCTCAAGTCTGTATAGCCCTTGCTTAGCTCAAGTCTGTACATCGTTCATCATTCCTTTGGCAAGTCCATACATCGTGAAAGTCTATACATTCATTTGCATTGCATTGCATGAAGTATGCACATTCCATGCTAGCAAGTCTGTCTAAGTCTATACATTGCATGCATTACACATAGCAAGTTTGTACATCCACCATCTAAGCCAGCGTCTCATTGAAGTCTATACATTGTTGAGCTTCACACTCATATCTGCTAAGTCTGTACATCCCTTGACTGCTTGCCTGAGCATCCCTTGTCGTTGTGCATACTTAGTTAGATGCTAAGTCTATACATTGCTCATGCATATTTACTTAAACTCTATACATCCCTTTGCTCCTTTATCATGCATGCATTATAGCAAGTCTGAACATTGTTTTCTCATGCACGAAATCAAAGCATGTACACGCCTCTGCATTGCATATGTGAAGTCTATACATCCTATAGCTTCGCGTTCACAAAGTGTGTACACGCTACTGCATTGCATACATGAAGTCTGAACATTGCTTCAGCATTGCCTTCAGCCAAGTCCATACATCGACTGGCAGCCTTTAGCAAAGTCTGAACATTGCATCATTGTGCGTGCATTGCTTTCATCAAGTCTATACACTTCCTTGTTGCATGTCTATACATTCGATTGCTTCATGTCTCACACACAAGTCTGCACATTGCTTGACAGCATGCCATAGCCTTGCATAATAAAGTCTGTACATTGCATCATTTTTTCATGCATTGTCTCAACAAGTCTGTACACTCGTCCATTGCTTCACTCGACCAACTCTGTACAGCCATGCACTGCCTTGCTTGCATGAATGAAGCCTATACAGGGTCTTACTGACTTTAGCTGATATTGTCTTCGACTGATTATCTAACAGGACTGCTGGATGAGGGAATTAAGACTGGCACGTGATCCGAGGTTGGCACCTGGCACGTGACCCGAGGACAAAGAGGGCACAAGCCCAGCACACTCCCTAGTTGCTGCTGCTATAAATGTGAAGCTTCTTCTCCTGAAGAAGACTGATCAAAAAAAGGAGAGAGTGATCGTGCAGAGGAGATCGAGACTGTGATAGAAGAAGGTGAGAGCAGCAAAGACAGCAGAGAGTGAAAGAAGAAGAGAGCAGCAGAAGAAAAAGAGAGAGAGAGAGAGAGAGCTGTGAGGATCGAGAGAAGAAGAGTAGACAATGAGAGAAAGAAGCAGAGAAGAAAAAGGAAGAGTAAGAAGAAGAGAGATCGAGAGATAAGAAGCTTCATCAGAAGATTAGATCCTACTGGACCGTGGATCATATCCAGGCCAGTCAGCTCCTGCGAGAGCCAAATTGTGATTTCGCTTTACAGCTTTCTGATCGCTGTGTTATTTTCATTTCTTGTTTTCCTTTTCATTTGGTTATCATTGTTCTTCCGACTCTCTGGATTGAGGTCGGGTTCCTCCTGTGGACTCAGGAGAAGGGAGATCTGATCTCCAGTTGCTAGTGACTGTGTGTCACTAGTGGTTCCCTCATGGTCTGGAGGAAGAGAGGTCTGTGACCTCTGGTTTGCTGGTGATGGGGAGTCACTGGTGTGTCCCCTCCTGGTCTGGAGGAAGAGAGATCTGTGATCTTTGGTTTGCTAGTGACGGGCTGTCACTAGCAGGGTCCCTCCGGTTTGGAGGAAGAGGGGAGGTTGTTCCCCTGGTCAAGCTGTTAGGCAGCACCTGTTGCAGACTGAGTCTGCGTTCTAGCTTGTGCTAGTGGAAGCCTCACTCCGGTTGGGAGTGAGGGGTGGACGTAGGTCTGAAGGACCGAACCACTTAAAAATTATCTGTGCAGTGGTTTGATTACCTTCCTTGCTTCCGCTAGATGATTGCATAGGCGCGCTCCAAGTGTTTCTTCATATGATCAAGTGAATTGGTTTTATTCCGAGACTGTGTCTAGCATCTGAGTTTTAATTTGGGCATTATTGGTAGAGGGATACATTCACCCCCCTCTGTATCCGGGCCTAGCACCCTATCAGTGTGCACACACAGACCATGCCTCTCTAGTCTGGCCCTCTGACTGGTTTTCCCCTCAGTCAGACTTTGGCTGCAAGACGTGGGACCCAACGAAAACCAGTCTAAAAATCATCTCTCGGGGTAGCCTCGCCACCACTCCCTAGTGGGACCACTCGCGTGTCGGAAGGCTACGACTAGTGGAGGGTCACTGAAGGAGTAGACTCTCTAGTCAACGGAAAATAACATCTAAACTGGATAAAGTACAAGGGTCACTCCTCGTACCTAACACTGACTCACGGTGACATGAGCGGAGAACACAAACTCTCGGGATCCCACGGCACCCTCACGTGAGGCCCCCACATGATGCCCATCATCAGTCAGACCACGGGTCAGCACGTGGATCAAGATCCACTAACCCGGGACTCGAATCGGCAAAGCGTAACTCCGGTATAACTGAACACGGGCGGCGGTCCATCCTGGAAGCTACCATGTGCGTAAAAACTCTCAAATATGCAAGAGGCCTTAACGCGCTATTGGCCAGGAGGGCGTTCATGAACGTGCTCTCTTTACCTAGCGCGATCAAGGAAGAACGCGCTCGAGATCCAGAGCGCGTTAATCATTAACGCGCTATGAAACCATAGCGCGATAGACCAAGAACACGCTGGGGGGACCTAGCGCATTCCAATGTCACGCCTGGTCGGGCAGGCGCGTTCCCTGCCGATAGGCCAACAGCCACTGTTCATCTTCCTCGATGAACACGGCGACAAAGGGTAGCGCGATCTCAAGATCGTGCCCCTGGACAGTAGCGCGACAACGGGCAGAGCCCGGTTCACGGAATACGCACAGAAAATTCAAAAACCACGCCAATCACCCCCTAGTGAAGGGAAAACAAAAGGGAAATCAATCCCTTAACTCTCAGCATGCTAGAAACCCCAAAAATCTAGCTAGAAACGTAATAAATCGGTGAAATCCAGCTCACCCCTCAAACATGGAGTTTTCCCATCCCGGCATGAAATCACACCCCTCTCGGCTCTCCTCGACCTAGAAATCACGGGGGACGCAAGGGGAGAAGTAGGGATCCGTCACCCTACCTCAAAGAAGCTCAAAAATGCCTAGATCGCCGCCGGTCCACCAAAAATAGCTCATTCTTCCTCGAGCTCCCACGAGCCCCGCACACCGCCACAATCGCCTCGCCGCCGCCGTCGCCGCCATGCCGTTGCCTCACCGCCGTCTGCAGCTGGAGGGGAGCATCGTCTTGGTCACGTCGGAGGAAGAGAGAGAGGAAGGGGCGCCGGTTCTCCAATGGGAAGAAAAGAGGAGGAAGAAGAAAAAGAAAGGGGGAAAAGCAAAGAAAAAGAGTTGGGGATTTATAGAAAATCTGGATTTTTTGAAAAATGTATCGCCGCGATCATTGGAACACGCTGATCGTTGTGGTACCATCCTTGAGTAGGTGAACGACTCGGTTTACCCGCTACGGGGTTCCGTAGGTCCTGTCAAGGAAAAACACGAGAAATCGCAGAACACGTTCTGGGACCTCCGAAACTGATCCGAAACGCACGGATCCGAACCCGAAAAATGTCCGAAAGATAATTCTGGACAAAATGAGAATAAATTATCCGATAAAATAAATCTGAGACCCAAAAAGATGGATCCAAAAGGTTCGGGATATTATAGGTCGGTCGACTGAAAATGGCAGAAACCCACCCGAACTCAACCTCAGAGTCTGATTTCCACGCCCACTCGATCCCAATCGAGGGGGAAAACAATGGGGACCATTCCCCGGGTCCCAAACCATAAAATGCAAGTAAATAACTGGGAAAATGATGCTCGATTCGACGAAATCCGCCACAGGCCCTGACCATGGAAAAACTGCCCAACATGAATGAAAACCCACACTCGGCTCGCCTCGGCCTACCAAATCATGGGGAAATGAACTACAGGGGACAGAGATCCACCCCCCTACCTCCATCGAAGATTTCCCGCTCCGAGGATGCCGTTTCCTCGTGAAATCGCTTCTCGAAACCCCTTCGGCGTCCCGAACTCACAAACAAGCCACGCCGTGCCTCCACCTCGATCCACGCTCCATCCTCGCCGCTCCTCACCCAACAAGCCTCGCCACCTCACCCCCGCCTTCCTCCGTCGGCCACCGGAGAAGAGATTGAGGGAAAGAGAGAATGTGAGAGGGGAGGGGGAGAGAAATGAGAGATGGGGAGAGAGAGGGGGTGAGGGTTTTATTTATAGGAAAATCATTTGGGATTTTAAAAATCTAGAAAATATAAAATTAGGGAAAAACCATTCCCACAATCCTCAAAAAAAGCATAGCGCGTCTGTAAAGTCCCAGAGCCTGAAAACATGTCTGTTCACCCTACACAGGATTCTGAAGCCTCGATAGCCAAAAACCCGAGTGAATCACAAAACATGTCTCGGGAAGTTTCGGATTGCCTGGTATTCCACCAATCATTAACCCAAGGTTCCAGACATTTATTAAATGAGAGAGAGACCCACCAGGGTAAAAAAATCCGTGGTGTTACAATGAAAGGCTAAAGGTACAAAATAATGTGTTAACTGAAAAGCTGGCTAACTTTGAGAAAGGTAAGCATGTTGATGATGATTGTTCTGAAAAGCTACATGCCTTAGAACAAGAAATTGAGAACTACAAAAAAGTAAATGCTATGTTAAATGAGCAGCTTGCTGCATGTGAGGAGGACCTCGCTAACTCTGAACTGCACATTTCATCTCTAGAAGATGAAATCAAAGATCTAAATGATTCATTGTCAAAGTTTGTTCAAGGAAAATAAAATCTAGATAAACTCTTGGGAACAAAAGTGAATTTTCAAAGAGAATGGCTTAGGTACCGTCCAATGAATAAAAAGGCATTTGAAAATACATAGTATACTTCCTGTGTGTCCAGCTCGAGAGAAGCCAGCACCTCAAAAACTTCCCAAAATTAGCCTGCGGTCCAAAAAAACCAAAAACATGACAAAAACCAGAAAAAGAAAACATTGAAACAAAAACAGAAAAATGACTTTGATTGTTCTCATGTGCATGCTAGAAATTCTAAATACCATGTTTCCAAGAAGAAGAAAGCTTCATGTTTTTATTATGGTCAGCATGGTCATATTATGCATGATTGTTATGTCATGAAAAATGATAAACTAATATCATGCAAGCACAAATCTGATTTCAGTCGCAATATAAAACCAGCCAAGAAAGCTCAGTCCTACCATTGTTATCATTATGGAATGCTTGGACACAAGGTGTCAAATTGTTGGAAGTTGAAAAAGAAAAATGAGAAATCTTTTGTGTGTTGTTCTCACTGTGGAAAAGCCAGTCACACAGTCAAGGACTGTTGGCAAATGAAAAGAAGAAATAACTTCCATGCCAAAAATGCTAGCATTCTGGTTCACCAACAGAAATCAAAGACATATGCACATAAGAAAAATGTAAAGACTTTTGTGTGTTGTTTCTATTGCGGTGAATATGGACATATATTTTATGATTGCCTTTGCATGAAATCTGATGATAGGAAGGCAATGAAAATGAAAAAGAACTGGCTTGGTAGAAGTACCACTGACTCTCTAGGATCCAAGGCAGCTTGGGTACCTAAAAATATCAAATGAGAACTTGTGTTGCAAGGATGCCTTGAGGGTGAATAGAGGATAAGCAAGAAATGGATGTTCAAGGCACAGGTTTGAAAATAATACTTCAATTCGTGTAAATATTACATGTTAGGGTTTCTTTGAATTGTTGTAGTTAATGTTTTCCCTGCTTACAACAAATTCTACACATGTCTAAAATCTCCTTTCTAAATTTCTGAAAAATTCCCCGCTGTTGAAATTGAAAATCTGAACTGGGTGATTTAATTGATACATGATCTAAATTATCTGGTATATCAAATGGTGATATATGAAATGACAGATTAAGTCTGTCAGGAAGTTATCACTAAGCGTGAAGTGGTCTTCGGATCTAAGTTCTCCGCCTAGTACCAGAATTCAGACTTTCAAATGCTTGATTCTTGACAAATTTGTTATGTTGAATTGATGACGAATTCATTGCCATTGATTTGCATTGCTCTTAGATCAACTTCATATTCTTTCACTCTTGGATGCCATGTTAGCATGTGGTCTATCATATTAACAAATGTTTTTGATGATGTCTATTATGGCTGCTTTGAAATCTGTCCTGCCCTTCATGTGGACATTTGCTCTGTTTGACAAGTGTGCCCTCGCGATAATAAGTATTGTATTGAGGGAGAGGTTGAAAGTTATGTCTTTCATATTAGAGTCCTTCGCACACAAAAACCTTGAGTCTACATGTGTTTTGCATAGTCTATATCATTTTATCCTCTCATGCACCTTCATGTATGTCATGCTAAAGGGGGAGTTTGAAAATTTTTCATAGGAGAATGCACTGCATTCTTGATGGCACTCTCTCGGGGAGAGTTTGATTTGTTTTGATAAAATTGTTCATTGTTGGAATTGTATGTCTCCTTTGCATACAAAATGGTTCAATTTAAGGAGAAATTTCAATAACCAACACAAATTGTAAGCAAGTTTGAATGTGCCTTCTTAATGTATAAATATAGTTTCTTTTGTCATGACTGCTAAATGAAAGCCCTGCCATGATTTATATTTAATTAAAAAAAGGGGCTGAATGTTTCTTTAAAATCTTAGCTACTCATCTGTCCTCTAGAACTGATGGTCTTCTGGAACTCACCTTGGCTGCAGAATGAGTCGACCCACTACCTATATGTGTCGACCCAATCTTGCTTTAAGCTTCTTCAATTTGCATTCTACTGAAGAACAGGTCGACCTGTTGACCCTCTTATGTCGACTTGACTACTTGTATGTCGTGTCTACACACTCTCTGTCATAAACCGCCATTCGTTTCATGATGCATCAGTTTGTGTGTGTCTATCTCCTGATGTGCATCATCTCCTTGTTCCCTCATACAACTTCCTTGTAAGTCTTTCATTGAGGGGGAGATTTCATCTTCTGCAAAATTGTACTCCTTGAAAAAATAAATTTTTGCATCATGTTGCATGTCATACTGTGCACATCTGCTATTGTCATTGAGTTCTCTTCTGAATCCATCAAAGCTCAGCTCTATTTTTTTCTAAACTTCCTGAATATCATTCTGGATGTAAACTAGGTCGACCTGCTGACTATCTAGGTCGACCTTGCCTGCCTGAAAGTTCATTTCTAATTTTCATCTGAACTTCTTTAGAATTCCTATAAATCTACAATTTGCTTCCTAATGTTTGAACACCTTTTAAACATCTCTTGCTTGCTCGTTGTTTGGCCGCATGTCCCAATTTCCTTGAATGAGTCTTGAATTCTTGAGGAATTTCTAATTTGATTACAAAGCTCATTTATCAGAGTATATCTTAAATAGGAATCTTCTATTATGGTGCTCTGTGAATGCCCAGGACATAAAACTGTTGGTTTAAGTTTAATGATTTCATGAGCTTAATGATATATGTCTTGAAAATGGTTGTATACAACTTTAATGGACCTAACTAGTCTTCACATATTGTGTCCTGCTATGCCTTCTTAAATCTGAAAGTTTCTTTTAAGTACAAAGGCATCTTTGTTTGAGGAACTCTAATTCAGTATTATTTTTTAAACATCATGATAATTTGAAAATTTCCAAAAGGACAGCACTTAATTAATGCAATGACTTCAGTCACACCGAGTAACTGGTGATACTGACGTCTGATAAACATGTATCCTCACGTAAAAAGGTGTGTACTAAAGATTCAATGCCCTAAGGAAAAGCAATGGCAAAAGACTCATTGAGAAACCGAGTCCCTTCACCAATGAAGTGGAGTGGATTGAGTCATGAAGTGTCTTGCTATCTCTGGTCTAAATGAAGCAGAATGGTGAGTTACACTGAGTAACTAGGGATGCTGACGTCTGATCAACGTGCATCCTCACGTCAAAAAGTGCGTGCTACACCTGACTGCTCTCGTAAAATGAAAAACATTTGGTATCAGAAAAGCAAAAAGGGTAAAATCAGAAAATGGTAGCACCTCTTGGATAAAAGTAGAAATCTCATAAGGTGTTTAACCTCAACACTAATTGTAGTTACTCTCAAAGGAGTCGATAGAATTGAATGAGTAAGGTTGAGGGAGGTTAAACATGATTCTAATATGTATCATTGGTTCATCTTTATTAATTTTGAATGCAAAAATTTTCAACATTCATAATTGAAAAACTCAAAATTCATCAGACTTAAACCAATCAGAAAAATAAGGGACTTATCATTAGTAGCTCTATAACTGAAGACTCTGAAAATCAATAACTCTGCATTTATGAGCAATGTTTTAGACTGAAAACTCTTTATCTTAATCATCCTTGGAATTGTCACTTCTGCTATTTCTGAAAAATCCCCAATCTGTGAAAAATTAGTATCTGCTAGCTTGTTGATGTTGTTCCTGGCTGAAGCTGCTACTTGTTGCTATGATGACTTTGTTGTACGTGTGCTCCTGTAATAATTCTTTCCACAATTTATCCTTGTTGCAATTCTCTCAACCAAGTGGACCTGTTGATGGCTGATTGCTCTTTATTCAGGATAACTCCTTGACCATGTCAACATGTTTTTGCAATTCCTGACATCTCTGCAATCTGCTTCCCTTTATGGCCATTTATGTAAAATCTGCATTTGCTGCCAATTCTGCTCTTGAACTTCTCAATTAGTATCTCTTGAATTCTTCACTTAGTATCTATTGGTATCAGCCTTCCTATTTCATCAATTGGTAATTCATGTCTCATCAATTGGTATTGGAGAGGGGGATTTCTGCAGCCCATTCAAAGAGCAGCCGAACTAGGCCCCTCAGGACCAAACAAGGCCACGCTCGCCCAAGTGACAGCCCACAGGGCCCACTTAGGACAGAAAGCCCAATAAAAGATTCGCTCGAGGATACTACCTTCCTAGGCGGCCTCTAGGCTCGGAAGGCCCGAGCGTCGGTCAGGTCACAAGAAAGGTCCATGCCCGAGCCATCTCTCCGCCCAGGGGAAGAAGGCGCATGTCCACCAATCCGACCCATCTTCGTCCGAGCTAAGCCTACCGCCCGGATAGGGCTGGCCTCTCTGAGCTCGGTACGGCCGACGATTGCTTATCCATGTAGCCGTTAAGAGTCCTCTGTGGGCAGGAATTTATAAAGGTGAGGGAATCCTGCTCTCCAAGGTGATAACGCTCCCACGATAAGGTAATAAAAGCCCATGTCGAGGACGTAACCCCCACCTGAAACCCCTCGACTTATAGGACTCCAGAAGACGGCGCACTATTTAACCAAGGGATACCCTCCGGCGAAAGGTAAGGGCAATCACACGCTCAAAACTCCTGAGCAGGAACCACTTCACCCTTCTGGTGGAGAGGGATCTCGCGCAGAAGCTACTTCCTCCCTATATTGCTCCCACCATAGCTCTACTGACTTAAGCATCAGAGGGTTTTCCCCAGGGACTCATCCCTGGGCCCCCTGATCTATTTCCCTTTCTTGCAGTTCACTATCCGGTGATCCACTGCCCGCTCAGGACCAGCGCGAGATCTTGCCTCTTCATCTGGCGCCGTCTGTGGGAAACGTACAAGAAGCCAGTATGGTGCGAAGGAACTCAGGGAGGAGGTCCGCCGGTGATAGGGGAAAGGCCATGGTAGCTGCAGAGGATGGCCCCTCCCGGGCCTCACAGAACCCTCCCTCCAACGCCAGCGCCCCCGCTGACGAACCACCACCCCTCCTGCGGCAGTAGGGCTACCTCTCAATGGTGGCGCCAAAGCCTTCCAGGCCCTCAACGCGAAACTAGATGTCCTCGTGGAACTCATGAGGACCCAGGCGGCTAGGGATGGAAGGTCCTGCACCCCGCCAGGGAGCCCTCCCCGCGAGAATGCATCCCAGCACACCGCCGGAGGCCGCTTCACTCTCCGCAGCCAGCAGATCATCCGCAACAGGATTGGAGGACCCTCGCAGGCTCCGCCTCCGGAGCAAGAGGCTTCCTCCACACCAAGGTGGGGAAAAACTGGGGCGCGCCGTCCGAACCCAGAGACCGATGTTCCCGGGGATCACTAAGACGCTCCTCCCAGCCCCACGGCACGACAACAGCCGGAGTTATCCCTCCGACTGCGAGATTTTGAGAGGCGTTTCGCAGAACAGGTGCGTGCCCTCCGCGCCCTGCAGAAGACCTCTTTCCTAGAGGATGAGGAGAAATCCCCGTTCTCTGAATACATCTTGAAGACAGAGGTGTCTCCCAGAACCTCCATCCCGACCTTCAAGCTCTACGACGGCCAGGGCGACCCGACCGATCATTACGACAGCTTCGATGCTTTGATGACCTTGCATGGAGCATCGGACGCCATCAAGTGCTGAGCCTTCGTGACCACCCTGGTCCAGGGCACCCAGGCGTGGTTCCGGGCCCTCGCCCCCGGATCCATCCGAGACTTCAAGCAATTTGGGCGAGTCTTCAAAGAGAGTTTCGCCGGAAGTGCCCCCCTAAGGTCGGTAGCGGGGCTCCTGGCCCTCAAACAGGCGCAAGGGGAAAGACTCCGGGCTTATATTCACCGATTCAAGTCGGAAGCCCTGAGAATCCCCCGCCGGGACGTGGCCTCAGCCATAACCTCGCTGACTGGGGGCACCCGGGATGAGAATCTCTACCGCGAACTTGTCCTCCACCCTCCCTCGACCCTTGCCGAGCTAGTGACTCTGGCATTACGCCACGCCGAGTGCAAAGAGGTGCTCAGCGCTTGCCGAGATGCAACCGGCTCTGGTCGGGAGAGGGAAAAGAAGCGGGCGTCCGAGCCAAGCTCAGGTTCTGGGAAAAGGCGGAACCGCGATGGGGAACGCAAGGAACCGTCATGGAAGTACGAGCGGTACACCCCACTAGCCATGCCGGTCTATGAGATCTACGAAGGCATCAAGGACTCGGGCCTCCTCTGCCAATCCGAGCCAATGAGATCGAAGAACCGTAATCGCAACAAACACGGCTTGTTCCACAGCGATCACGGGCACCACACCGGCGACTGCCACCAGCTCCAGGACGAGATTGAGCGTCTCATCCGTCAGGGACATCTATTCATAGTCGAGCGTAAAGAAGACCGAGGCGCCCCAGAGGAGATCGGCAATGCCCCCCGCGGGGTACACATCAATGTCATCTCTGGAGGAGTAGCATCAGGCGGCGACAGCAGCCGAGGAAAGAAGCGTCATGCCGAGCGGGTGAGCCGAGCCATAGAGCCTCCCAAGGCCCCGTCGAGTGAGCCCCAGGTCATAGTCTTCTCCGACCGAGACCTGGAAGGGTTGAGCATCCCGCATGACGACGCCCTCGTGATTTCGGCTACGATAAACCATTGTAACGTAGATAGGATTCTAGTTGACAATGGGAGTGCCCCTGATGTACTGTCTTATGATTGTTTCCTTAAGATGAGGGAGGAACCATCCAAACTCCGCCCGATCCGAACCCCTCTCTACGAGTTTAATGGCCTGGCCACCTATCCCGAGGGAGCCCTAAGCCTGTCGGTTACCCTCAACACCCCACCCAAAACTGTTACGGTCATGGTGGACTTCATAGTGATTAAAGGTATGATATCATACAACGCCATCTTCGGCCGGGGAATCCTTAGCCGAATAAAAGCGGTGCCGTCTACCTATCACCAGAAGATGAAGTTCCCCACCAAAAATGGGTTGGGGGAAGTCCGAGGTAACCAGGCTGTGGCCAGAAGGTGCTACAATATCTCGGTAGAGGCCACATGGCCGGACGGGAAGGACAAGGGCCCCCGGGGAGTCGAGGATAAATCTGCAACCACCGAACCTGGTGGTGAATTGCTGGCAGTTTTCTTAAACGATGACCCGGCCCTAGGAGTAAAGATCGGAGCCGACCTACCATCTGAGGTTCAACAGTAATATAAAAAGTTCCTTTCTGAGTACATCCTAGTTTTTGCTTGGGCTGATGATCAACTCTCTGGGATACCAGAGGAGACTGTAATGCACAAGCTCAACCTCGACCCCGCCGTGAAGCCCGTACAGCAGCGCAGGAGGAAGCATGCACCGGAGAAATAGGCGATCATCAAGGCGCAAGTCACCAAGGGGCAAGAGACTAGCCGTTTTAGGCCGGTCCTGTGCCCGACGTGGCTAGCCAACGTCGTCCTGGTACCGAAAGCTTCAGGCAAGTGGCGGATGTGCGTGGATTTCACCGACCTGAATAAGGCCACCCCTAAGGACTGTTATCCGTTGCCGAGCATCGACCAATTGGTTGAATCAACCTCGGGCAACGAGATACTCAGCTTCCTAGACACCTATTCAGGTTACCACCAGATCAGAATGGATCCAGAAGATGTCGAGAAGACCGCCTTCATCACCCACTACGGCGTATACTGCTACACCTGGATGCCTTTCGGGTTGAAAAACGCCGGAGCCACGTACCAGAGGTTGGTCAACCACGTGTTTGAAGGACAGTTAGGTCGGAACGTCGAGGCCTACATCGACGATATGCTCGTTAAGACCCCCAAGGTCGAGGACCACTTCACCGACCTCGCTGAGACCTTCGACACCCTCCTGAGGTACAACATGAAGCTCAATCCTGCCAAGTGTGCCTTCGGAGTGAGATCCGGGAAGTTCCTGGGTTTCCTAGTCACTCAGCGTGGGATCGAGGCCAACCCCGACAAAGTCCAGGCCATCCTGGACATGCGCCCGCCCACCTGCATCAAGGACGTCCAACGCCTAACTGGGTGTGTCGCCGCTCTCAGTCGGTTCCTGTCCAGTGCGGCCGAACGATGCTTGCCCTTCTTCAAGCTGTGGAGGGGGCCCAAATTGGCATCTGCTACGTTCGCATGGGATGAGGAATGCCAGAGAGCGTTCGCCGAGCTCAAGGAGTTCTTGGCCTCACCCCCGGTGCTCTCCAAGCCCGTTCCGGGTGAAGTCTTGCTGCTCTATCTCTCGGCAACACCATCTATGGTTAGCTCGGTCCTAGTCAGAAATGACTCGGGAGTCAAGAGGCCGGTCTACTACACCAGCAAGGTACTCAACGAGGCTGAAAGGAGGTACCCCGCAACCGAGAAACTCGTGCTAGCGATGGTTACCTCCGCCAAGCGCCTCTGGCCCTATTTCCAGGGTCACCCCATCACCGTGCTAACCGGTGAACCATTGAAGAAGATCCCGGCCCACCCCGAAGCCTCGGGATGACTCGTCAAATGGGCCATTATGCTCAGGGCCTACGATATATCCTATCGTCCGTGCTCAGCTGTGAAAGGCCAAGCGCTCGCCGACTTCATCGCCGAAAGCACCATCCCGACTGAAGAAAGATCCCCGTCCACGCCCGGGCCAACCTGGGAATTGTTCATTGATGGATCCTCCAACTCGATCGGTAGTGGTGCCGGAATCCTCCTGAAGTCCCCCGAAGGAGCAGAACTGCAATACGCCTTGAAGTTCAGCTTTCAGGCATCCAACAACGCTTCCGAGTACGAGGCCCTTATCTCGGGAGCGCGCATGGCCCGACGGTTAGGGGCTGAGCAAGTCAAAATTCATACTGACTCCCAGCTGGCCGCTAGCCAAGTAAACGGTGAGTACGAAGCTCGAGAGGCACCAATGATCAAATACCTCCAACTGGTCAGAGACCTGGCCCAACAGTTTGAGAGATTCGAGGTAGTCCGAATAGCTCGGGAGGAAAACTCCCGAGCGGATGCCCTCTCTCGGCTGGCCTCCTCTCTCGACCCCGAAGGTACCCGATCGGTCCTCCTTGAAGAGCTAGAGCGCCCGAGCATTGACTCGGAGCTCCTTACTGTTGACTCAGCCATTCCGAGCGACTAGCGCACCCCCTACCTGTCGTGGCTCTGGGACTCTCAAGAGCCTTCCGACCATCGAGACGCCTGCAGATTGAAGTACCAAGCCCGGTGCTTCGTCGTTCTAGATGACACTCTCTACCGGAGATCTTTCTCCGGTACCCTCCTGAACTGTCTTGACCCCGACGAAGCCAACCGAGCTATCCAACATATTCATGAAGGCCTGTGCGGAGCGCACTCAGGAGGAAGGTCACTCACCCGGATCCTGCTACAGCAGGGTTACTGGTGGCCCACTCTGTAGCGTGACTGCACGGCCTACGTGCAACAGTGCGACCGATGCCAGCGATTCGACCACTTAGTCCATCAGCCGGCTACGGAGCTCGTCACCCTGACCGAGCCATACCCCTTCGCTCAGTGGGGGATCGACATTCTTGGGCCATTCCCTACGGCTCAGGCCCAGAAGAAGTTTATCATCGTCACCATCGACTACTTTACCAAGTGGATCGAGGCCAAAGCCACGGCGAGGATCACCAAGACAGTCGTCTGGAGTTTCGTCTGGAAGTCGATCATTTGTCGTTACGGCATCCCCCGGGTGATAGTGAGCGATAACGGTCGGCAATTTGACTCTCGTTATTTCTGAGACAGATGTTCAAACCTAGGTATTCGCAACCACTTCACTTCGGTCGCCCACCCTCAGGCCAACGGGCTAGTCGAGAATGCCAATAAGACTATCTTAAAAGGCATAAAGACTAGACTCGGCAAGGCCAAGGGCAACTGGCTCGAGGAACTGCCTAGCGTACTTTGGTCCCACAGAACGACTCCCAAAACGGCAACCGGTGAGAGTCCTTTCCAGTTGGTATATGGCACTGAGGCCGTCATTCCGTTGGAGATCGCCAATCCCTCCCTCCGAGTCATCTACTTCTTGCCCGAGGTAAACGAGCAAAAAATACTCAAGAACCTCGACCTAGCAGATGAACTCCGAGAGATTGCCAGCATCCGAGCAATGGAGTACCATCACCGCCTCACTCGATACTACAACACCAAAGTCCGAGACAGGCACTTCCAACCGGGAGACTTCGTCCTTAGGAAAGCCGAAGCCTCTCGACCACTAGAGGCGGCGGGCAAGCTATCCCCTAACTGGGAAGGCCCCTACCAAGTGGTCGAGACGCTCGGGAAAGGAGCATATCGGCTATCTACAATGGAAGGGGAACCCATCCCTCGGACGTGGAACGCAGCCACACTATGCAAGTTCTACTTTTGAAGTTCGTGCAAACAATCTGAGTGAAATAAATTTTTTTCTCTTCATTCAAATGATTGTTGGTACATTAGAAAGGCCAAAGCCAATACATTGCATAGCAAAAAGCAAAAAAATTCATCTGGCGCCACTGCAAGAGGCCATCGCTCGGCCGACTCGGTTTGACCTCCTTGCGTCCAGCCACTGACTCTGCCTCGCGTAGAAACTGGCTCGGATAAAGGTGGTTGATCCAGTTGGCTCGGGTGGCCCATGAGAAAGGTGACAGAGGGACTGCGGAGGGGAAGGCTACCTTCCAAGTTGATAGAGGCTAGGGAGAGGAAATGCCCATGAAGGCCTCCTCTCTTCCAACCTACCAATTCTTTGGAACGTACAGAGAGCAAGCAGCCTCTGCAGAGTGAAAGAAATGACGGGGGGAGAGCACAAGAGGAGAAAAGAGAAAAAGAAGTCCAGCATAGCTGGACGAGGAGGCAGGGGAAGGCCCGGAAAGGAGGGAGATTAATTTGCTTCTCCCCCCATCCCTGAAGCGAGCAGAGAGGGACGGGCGGCAGAGATGCCGGATGCCCCCATCCGTCTTCCATCTCGCCCCCCTCCGGGAAGCCTCGCCAGAACTGATAGAGGAAACGACGTGATTTTTTCATCAAAATCCTCTCCAGATCCACGCGACGACCATCGGACCCGCTTCAAACCCGCGCGACGACCGTCGGACCTGCTCAAAACCTAAAGCGGCAAAAACCCGCCGCCCTCCATCATCGGCAGCATCGTCTTCCGAAGGATCTTCCATGCTCTGAATGCAAAGGCTCAGCGCTACGAGAAATGGAGAGAGGAAAGACCACCCTAGAAAACCCTAAAGCGATGTAGATGGAGAGACGCCCCTAAGTCCCTTATAAAGGCGAGGGGAGACTGCTTGTCTTAAAAGACTCTCTCCTCGAAAACACGCCGAAGGGATTTACCCTTTATGACTGGTCACCTCAAACTCCTCGTTTTCGCCCCCAGCGGGACACACGAAGCGGCTAAGCATTCAAGGCGTGATCAAACAGAAAGGCACCCTGCCAGACGCCTGCCCAACCATCACGCGAGATCTGCGCAGAAAGTATCAGTCCTTTCCAACTACTACAGATACACTGGTCAAATCATGGCAAGTACAGCAAGAAGCAAGTAAGATTTTATTTGTTACCTTATAAAAAGGAAGTCCTTTTTTGGAAAAGAAAAAGAAGCAAACAAAAGAAGGAGGTAAAACAGGACGATACATCAGGCCTAGGGCCCACTTTGCAGCTCGGAAGTGGAAGGCGCAGGTGTTTCACCCCCAGTGCCCTCGGTGACAGCCGGCCCTGGCACTGACCCGGCCTGCGCGGGAACTGCCTCGGTCGCGAGCCCTCCCGAGGCAGCCGGAGTTGGCGACCCCTCAAGAGAAGAGCCCTCTGGATCTTCCTCGCCCGACACAGAGGAGCAGGAAGATGAGATGTCCGAGTCATAGCGTTGGCCAGAGGGAAAGTCGATCCCAGAATCTTGTTCCCCGGCATAAGCTACTGCCCGGCGGTAACCCTGCTTAAACCCCTTGCGGATGCCTCGGCGAAGTGCTGACTCATAGTAGGGAAGGGCAGCTTCCTGCAGGTCGGCCCGGTAGGCCTCTGAGCCCTTGTATTGCTCGATCGCCTCCGCCCCGGCCAGTCCCATCCTGTCGGCAAGCTCGGCCTTCTCCTGCTCCACCTCGGCCGCCCGCTCCTCAGCCTCCACCGATCGTTTCTCTGCCTCAGCCGACTTCCATTTGGCCTCGGCCGCCCACTCCTCGGCCTTGACCGATCGCCTCTCCGCCTCAGCTCGGTCGGCCTCGGCCTCCAAACGAAGTAGCTCCGCTGCCTTCGCCCGGTCCACCAACTCGGCGCGCTCGGCCTCCCAACTGCCATCCAGCTCGAGACGAAGAAGGTGCTCCTCTTCAAGGAGTTTACTTTTCCTCTCGAACGATTCCCGGGCCTTGGTTAGTTGCTCGGTCAGCACTCCGACCTCCAGCCGGCTCTACCGCGACAACTCCCTGATCGCGGAGAACTCCCGTCGGAGCCCCTCATGCGCCTCATTGAGTCGAGCTAGTTTCTTCTCACACCCTCCGAGGGTCCAAGCAAGATTCGACCGCTCTGACTCCGACCGGGCATAAGTCTCCGCCATCGTGGCCCCCATCTGGGCCATTACCAGGCCGCCCTCCATAATGATGTCGAGGACCCTGGGTGGAGAATGACGCTTGTCTCCCCCTTTCATCCTCGCGGACACCTCGCAGCAAAGCTGGTATAAAGTGTTCGAGATGCCGAGCCTTTCCAGAGCCACTGGCATGGAAACCCTTTCCGCACCTGGCGCCTCGCCAGAAGGCCAAAGTCGAGCTGCGGGATCGGCCGCCTCGCGCACTATGGTCGGTTGGGGTTGCGACGCCTCCGTAGGCGAACCCCCGACCTCGACCGACGCTACGAGCCTGGCCGCTCCATGCACCACGATCATTTGGGGATGCGACGCCTCTGCTGGCGAACCCCCAACCTCAACCGTCGCGGCCCGCACGTCACCCACCTCGACCGGCGCCCCTGCATCGACCGCGGTTGTTTCAACTTCGGCCCCCTCTGTTCCCAACGAGGGGAGAGCCGACCCGTCACCGTCACCCCCCGGGGTGCCCCTGGTCTCCTCGGCCCCCTCTCGCTCAGCAGATGGGAGAGCTGGCTTGGTAGGGTCGGCCCTATCTTTCCCCAGAGAGGGGAGCGCCGCCGAGCCAGCGGCGGGGATGGCCCCGGCCTTCCTGGCCCGTTTCCTGGCCTTCACGGCCTCCCGCAACCTCCCCTCCACGGGATCCTTGCGCTTCACCCCGCATGGCGGAGAAGTCCCCTCGGAGGCCGCCCCTTTGCCCTTGTCCCGGGCTTGGGAGCGACCCATAGGGGCGCCCGGTTCATCAGCCGCCGAGTCGTCGCCAAGGTCAATGATCTCAGCAGCCTCCTCCAGAGGCTCCCGCCTGGTGTCTGCACAAAGAAGAAGGCGTGATCAGGAAAAGGAAAGATGACCCCCACCTCCGAAGGAAGATCTAAGTGGTGGCACCTGAGCCCGATGGATGCAGCCGCGTAAGAAGACACCGCTCTATGTTCTCCAGAGTCACCAATTCCTCGGTGGACTAGCGATTCCTCAGCAGGATGGCAGCACACTCCTCCACATGAGGGGGGAAATCGTCCTGTCTAGGAGGGATATTCGGGTGGAAATTGGCCATTACCTGGCACCTCCAGGTTTCCTCCACCGAGTTTATCCCCACCTAAAAAAATTGGGTCTTCCACCCTTTATGCGAAGAATCCTTCGCCGCCAATGAAATACATCTCCTATTCCTCCTCGCCCGGATGAAGTAAAAACCCTTCCCATCCGACGGGTTGTTGTGCCCCTTAGGCACAAGCATATGCTATTTTGTTTTGATGATAGCAACACAGTGAGCATACATTGCATTTGTTCATGCATGAGCATAGTCACTTCATCGGTGCATTCATCAGTTGCATGCCATACAGTCTATACACTGATGCATGTGAGGTCCTGTCTGCACACATAAAGTCTATACATTGCCTTGCTGCATTGCACGCCATATAGTCTATACATTCTGTTGCATCGCATGCTTGCCTTATGCATGCAGAGTCTATACATTCTCTGCTGATGTGTTTATGCTACAGCTCATTAAGTCTGTACATTCTTCAGGTGCATCATCTTAGCAAGTCTATACATTGGACTTGAGCATATAGGAAGTCTGTACAGCCCATGAATTAACGCTAGGTCGCAAAGTCTGTACATCATCCAGTTGCAGGCAGCAGCAAGTCTATACATCGCCTTGTCGTAGACATGGCAAGTCTGTACATTGCATTTGTCGTAGACATAGCAAGTCTGCACATCACAGACAAAGTTTGTACATTGCATGTGTCGCAGACATAGCAAGTCTGCACATCACAGACAAAGTCTGTACATTGCATGTGTCGCAAACATAGCAAGTCTGCACATCACAGACAAAAGTCTGTACATTCGCCACCATGCATTCAAGTCTCAAAGTCTGTACAGCCTTTTGCATTACACACAAAGTCTGTTTTGCACACATGCACTCAAGTCTACACATCATGCATTCAGGCTTAAGTGTTAAGCACACGAAGTCTGTACAGCGGTTGCCTTGCACTAGCAAGTCTATACATTGGTTGCTGCATGCATTTCTTCAAGTCTGTACATCATTGGCTAATGCATGCATCGTCTTTCAAAGTCCATACATTGTCCTATAGCTTGCACGAAGTAAAGTCTGTATATTGTCCAGCGTCTCACTCAATGTCTAAGTGAGTGTGAAAATTGCATCGCTAAGTCTATACAATGCATCGTCTCATGCATCGTCTCATGCATCGTCTTTCAAGTCTATGCATTGTAAGATCGTCTGTACATTGAGCATCTCATGTTGCATCTCTTGCAAAGTCTGTACATCGGTTAAGTCTATACATCCCTTAGCTAGAACTGTGCAAGTCTATACATCGCTGCATAGACTATGTCTATACATCCTCGCCTGTTCATGCATCAATTAGCAAGGTCTGTACAACCTTCTTGGCACATGCACGCGATCAAGTCTATACATTGCTTCTTCATGCATTGCACGAAGTCTGCACATCGTGTGCTGCATGCTTACCAAGTCCATACACTGGCTAGTCTGCACAAGTCTGTAAGTCTATACATTGGCTACCGCATGCTCATCGAGTCTGCACATTCGATAGTGGCAAGTATGTACATCGCCCAGTGTCATGCATTCAAAGTCCACACATGCACACACTTAGTTTGTGCATTCTGCTTTCATGCTTTAACACTAGGCATTGCAATGTCTATACACTGTTGTCGAATGTACATCAAGTCCACACATCTGTTGACGGCACGTCTATGCATTCATCTTCAATGTACACACTTTACTTGATGCATTCTGCATTACACACTACAAAGTCTATACATTGCAAAGTCTACACACTGCATTACACACTTCAAAGTATGTACATTGTTCAGAACGCAAAGTCCATACAGCCATTGTGCATTCATTCTTGATGTACATACTTTGCTTACTTAAACTGATAATTCTCTCTGTCTGTCAGGTACTTTTCGTGAAGTTTCAGAATAGCACATGATCCGAGAAGGAAGGGCTGACAGGATGCTGCCACATGGAAGAATTCTCTGGGCTGGAAATGTGGAAGCCACACGCCCTCTTGCTTGCTGCTGCTATAAAAGGAAGTCTTCTTCCTCAGGAGAAGACTGATCGAAGAAGAAGCAGAGGAGAGCCTGCACGATCCAGTATGAAGAGAAGAAGAAGAAAAAGAGAGAGAAGAGAAGACCAGAGAAGAAAAAGAGAAAGAGAAGAAGAGCAGAAGAGAAAGAAGAGAAAGAGAGAGAGATAGTGGTTGTCTGGCATTTGGATCAAATCCAAGCCAGACATGCTCCTTCGAGAGCTATATTACTTGTGCTTTATTTTCAGCTTTCAGTTGTTGTGTCTTCTATTTTTGTTTTTTTTTGAAACCTTCTTCAAGCTGTTAGTCAGCGTTTGCAGTGGAGGATTCCACTGGACGGGTAAGCTGTAATCCCCAGCGTTGCAGAGGAGGATTCCTCTGGACAGCAAGCTGTGAGGCTCAGCGGGCGAGGTGGATACCTCGGACAGCAAGCTGTGAGGCTCAGCGGTTGTAGGCAAGCTATGAGGCCCAGCGGTTCAAGCTGTGAGTCAGCAGTAATCCACACTCGGGTTGAGTGTGGGGTGGATGTAGGTCTGAAGGACCGAACCACCTAAAAAACTCTTTGTGCTATGGTTTGATCTCATTGTGTGTTTGGCGCTAGATGCATGCATAGGGACGATATGGTTTGATTGCACACTATATGTTTGACTGTGGCATTGAGTGTCCCTTGACATTGTTATTCCGCAATCGCTCATAGGCCTTCTAATTAGTTCTTCAGATTGTCTAAATCTGTCTAGTTAGCATTTCAGATTTTGATTGGGCAAAATTTTTAAGGGGCGATTCTTTCACCCCCCCTCTGAATCGAACGCACCGAACCCAACACTTGGTATCAGAGTGGGTGTCTGCACAAAGGGTCCAGCGACCTGCAGATCCGATCCGTATTTGGATTTGGTGCGATTTGAGTTGATCTGTTCGCCTGCATTGTTTTGAGCTCTCTACTAGTATTGCTCTTAATCTGATCTGTTTTATCTTGCACTTATGGCTGAAATTCCTGTATTCACTGGTTTAGATTTCTATGGCTGGTATGGTCGTTTTAGAGACTATGTGATCCATATGAATTCTGATTTATGGATACTCATAGCTCACAGTCCATATGAAGTTCCTGAGGACAAATCCAAATGGAAGTCCTCAGATAGACTGAAATTCTCTAAAAATCAAAAGGCCCTAGACCTTGTGAAAGGGGCGATAAAATCTAATGTGCTTACATGTATCTCTGAGTGCAGAAGTGCAAAGGAAGTGATAGACAAACTGATTGGCGACTATGGTGGAGAAGGAACTCTGTGCTTTATGGCAAGAGATCACATCAGTGATCAATCAGATGAGTCTCCATCTCAGGTAACTTTTAACTCAGAACAATCAGCTCTTGATGAATTGATTGAAATGTATGAAAACTTGTTAGAAAAATACAAATCTCTTAAGTCTGAAAAGAGAAAAATGAGAAAAGAAATGATTCATGATATCACTTGCCTAAAAGTTGAGTTGAATAATTTGAAATCTGAAAATGAGAACCTCAGAACCAAACTGATTAGAGAAGATTCTTGCAATGCATGTGCAGTTTTAAGAGACATGATAAATGATCTTGACTCTGATGATAGTCTTAAAAAGGATTTAATCAAATCTCTGAAAGAAGAAAATAAATCATTGCTAGAGAAGATATCTGAACTGGAAGAAAAATTGAGTTCAATTAATGGTGATCAAATCTCACTAAATGAGCTAAGTCATGATGAAAAACTAAAACAAGAAAATGAAGAATTGAGGCTGCTGAATTCTGCTATTTCTGAGAGACTTTTAATACTTGAAAAAGGGAAGAGTTCAGTTGAAAATGAATGTGAGAGAGTGAGTACATTAATAGAAGAGATTGACAGCTGCAAAGCTATTAATGTCATACTTAATGAAAAGGTCACAAATTCTGAAATGCTCATTTCTTCTGTAAAAAATGAAATCACTGAACTGAACAAATCTCTATCTGAGTCTTTTAAGAATAAAGAAAATCTGAAAGTTGCATCTAAGAAGAAAGTTTCTGATGGAGGTAGTAAGCAGAAAGTGAGAAAAAGACTGTACACAACCTTTGTGCGTAGCTCTGAGTTAGCTAGCACTTCATCTTCTTCAAATATGCCTGCTATTCAAGAGAGTCAGAAAACAAAATAGAATAAGAATCTGTATGTTGAAACTTCTCAGGTCAAACTGTCTTCTGCTAAGAGAAAGAATGTGAAATGTTTCTACTGTGGTAAATTTGGCCATGAGATGGTTGATTATTTTACCATGAAGAAGGATGATCTGAATGTTGATAAAAAGCATACTAGGAACTTTTATGGTAAGAAACCCTCTCTTGTTCAAACAAAAAGAATCCACTGCTTTTACTATCATGAGATAGGTCATCTTATGCATAATTGTAGATTAGAGAAACAGGATGATCTCAATGCTAGAAAATTGCATGATAGGAATGTTCATGTTAAAAATCATGCAAATCATAAAAAGAACATTCAATGCTTTCATTGTGGCAAATTGGGCCACATTGTTGCAAAGTGTTGGCATGCTAAGGGAAGAGTAATTAACTCCAAACCTGCTAAAATTTCTGCAAAAAGACATGTAGTCTATGAGAATTTTAACAGAATGAATTCTTCATGTTTTAAATGTGGAAGGTCAGGACACCGAACTTCTGACTGCTGGTATGTTCAGGTAAATCACATTAGTTCCAAATCTGCTAAATTCCCTAGAGCAAGACATGTGAATATTTCATGCTTCAAATGTGGAAAATCTGGCCACAGGGCTGCAACATGTTGGGTGGCAGGATATCAAAACCGGACTGGTTTTGGTAAACATAATCTTAATTCTGTTAACAAAAATTTTCATGCATATGCACTTAGAACTCCTGCTCATAGGAATGTGCACAAAATAAATTTCAGAACTGCTGCATCATGCCACTACTATGATCAGATAGGTCATTCAATGAATGATTGCCATGTGATGAGAATTGATGACCTTCATGCACAGAAATTGACTACCATACCTGCTAGATATGTCACGGTCATGTCAGGACCCAAGACATCTTTGTGGAAGCCGAGGAATCCACTCAAGGAGAAGAAAACGAACTAAACTACAGACTATCAAGCGACTAAAAATTAAGAAGGATCATGAAACGTGCCAATATGAGGAAAGAGCATGCGTAGGATGCTAAAGGGATGTGATCACCAGAGGGGATACCTCAAAGAAACGAAATGATCGCGTGTACCTTGTATTGAGCGCGGAGATTGTGAATCCTCGAGAGCGAGAAATGGCAGGTTGCTTCTTCCTCCCCCTTCGGCCGGCCGACGGAGAGGGCTTTCCTCAGGTACCCTTGCAAAACAACGACAAACAAGTAACGAGTGGATCAGAAAGACGAAGGTGCAGTATTCAAATTCTAACGACGCAAGTAACGAAATGATGGAAAGACACACACCTGGTTGGTGTCATCTTTTAAACCCCTCTCGGACACAAGTAGGAGGAAAATGCTTATGATGAATGGCAATTATTCCGACGTAGAAACGGAAAGAGACTCCCTCATAAAAGGGGGGGGGGTAGAAGATATGATATGATGAATGCAAGATAACTAGGAAAGAGGAGGAGAGAATGGCTTATTGGATGGTCGATGGCAAGATCCGGCGGAGCTTCGGCAGTATAGGGACGACGAGGTAGCGCGGCGGGCAAAGGAGGCCTCTCTCCTGCGAGCACTGGCACCCGAGGATCCAGCAGGACCTCCTCTACAAAACACCCACGGGTTAGGAATAGAATCCGACAGCCTCTCGGCCCTCTTTTTTCGACCTCCTGAACTGAGGGGGGTAGGCCTCTATTTATAGAGGTCGGGAGGATGGGGGCGTCCAGAGGGCTGGATGCCTCCATAACTTGGATTTTCTTCAAACGACAGACTGAGCGACGGTCAGTCGATGGTCGGGGGTCGCCCGTGAGCTGTTTGATGGAGGCGTCCAGGGGCCTGGACGCCTCCATAACTTGGATTTTCATCAAACGACAGACAGAGCAACAGTCAGTCGATGGCCGGGGGTCGCCCGTGAGCTGGTTGATGGAGGCGTCCAGGGGCCTGGACGCTTCCATAACTTGGATTTTATTCAAACGACAGGCTGAGCAACGGTCAGTCGATGGCCCGGGGTCGCCCGTGAGCTGGTTGATGGAGGCGTCTAGGGGCCTGGACGCTTCCATAACTTGGATTTTATTCAAACAACAGGCTGAGCAACGGTCAGTCGATGGCCGGGGCTCGCCCGTGAGCTGGTTGATGGAGGCGTCCAGGGGCCTAGACGCTTCCATAACTTGGATTTTATTCAAACGACATGCTGAGCAACGGTCAGTCGATGGCCCGGGGTCGCCCGTGAGCTGGTTGATGGAGGCGTCCAGGAGCCTGGACGCTTCCATAACTTGGATTTTATTCAAACGACAGGCTGAGCAACGGTCAGTCGATGGCCCGGGGTCACCCGTGAGCTGGTTGATGGAGGCGTCCAGGGGCCTGGACGCCTCCATGAAATTATATATATATTTTTGTTCAATCTTATATATATATATATATATTTTGTCATTATTTTGTATTGATGGAGGCGTCCAGGAGCCTGGACACCTCCATGATGACCCCCGGATTCCCTCGAAAAGGGCGTCGGCAGTCATCCGTTAGGCATTTCCCTGGTCCCGGCAACTTCTGATGCATGCGATTGATGTTGATGCCATTCGAATGCCGCATGATTTCCACAACGAGGCGGTTTCCGGATGCCGAAGGAGTATTACGCTACTCGCCCAGAAGATGAGAGAAGACTCAAAGATAGGAAACACTCAAGTGATTCAAAATGCGGAAGCCGCTGCTGAGATTTTCTCAGGGGACGTCAAGAATAGCGTGTCTACAGCTGCCCCGCCTTGGCGTCTGCTTTGCAAGAGAGTGACACGTAATGGAATGGTATCGAAGTGGAGTGAAATGGAGTGGGAATGGACTGATAAGTTGATGCCAAGGTGTGATGAGACACGCTTTTGACATGACTGTTTGGAATCTTTCCTGTAGTTTCAATGAGGCGACCTTGAAGAAGGTCTTTCAAATTTGACGATTATTTGGACGAAAATCAAGTAAGGGAGGGTGAGATGTGCGCTCAGGCACGAAAATAAAGGAGACCAACTTCTCGGTGTGGAAGTACCTAGGTCATAAACCTACAGGTTTCACCTTTGGGGAGCGGTTACCAGCCAATGTGGAAGTGCTACGGCCAAGGTGGGTCAAACAAGATAAAAAGCAATGGAATATCTCAGGGTCTGTCCAAACAAGGGTCTCGTTTGGAAGGGCAGCGTAGGGCCGTTTCAAGGAAACTCAGTATTTCATTCAGAATGGAATATCTCATATTTGTAAGAATTGAAGCACAACGGCTTTCGCAATCGAATCACTTGAATGATCTTCCGCAATAGACTCAAAGTCATATATGAATGCATGCTGGGTTTAAAGAAAAATTTAAAACAAACTAGAATAGAAAATAACCAAGGATAATATTGTCAACTCGTTAAGAATGGGTCAGGATACCGATCCAGTGAGCTGATACTGAGCTGGGGCCCGTTTATCCACGCACCGACTCACTGAATGGAACCGTCGTTCCCATGCTATCACCAGTTAACGGCCTATCCGTACAACCCAAATTCTTCTGGAATCATCACTGTTTTTGTTGAAGGGGAACTCAAATCCCAGATTCATTCGGGTCGCAAGGTCCTTGACGTGTTCTAATAGCGTAAATATCATACAGTATGATGCATGACACGGGGGACCAAACACTGAAGGATGGTATACAAGATAGGGTGAAAAACGTCCGTTGGTAAAACCTGCACAGACCATCATAGATTAAATAATCAGAAAGCAGTAGAAATATAACAGAATCGTGCCACAGTACAAGGATAAAACACTGACGACTTGACCACTCATGTGACACGTCCCGTCCCGTAGCACCTCTCCTTTCCTATAAGTACCTCCCTTAGGCTAGTTTATTCAAATGTACCAAGGGGAGTTTTGAAAGTTCAGGAGGAGGAGAAGAGGAGGGTCTAGGGATTTCAGGATGGAAGGAGAGTCTTCCCGCGTTATGAAGAGGGGCAGGACTAGCAGTGAGATCAGGCGACTTTCCGACCTCGAGGGTCATCTGAGTGGGATGATCCAGTCGCATATGGTAAGTTGATTTATTTCAAATTTACTACATGGACTCTCTTCTCACTTTCCTTCCTTTCTCTTCTTCTTTCCAGCCGTATCCACTCTTTCCGGGCCCGAGGAAGTTTTCCAAACTGCCATGGCTTTCAGAGCTAACTTCCAACATCTCCATTGGCATGAGGGCTATACTCTCAAAGTGGCATCTTCAGGGGCTCCTTATTCACGCCAAACACTACGAGAGAATCCGCATGGACTGGGCGGCTATGGGCGCATTAGTGGAGATCTGGCATCCCCAGACCCACACTTTCATCTTCCCGATGTTCGAGGCGACCATTCTGCTCGAGGAGGTGGAACTTCTGCTCGGATTGAAGAAATTCAAGAGTGACGGGAAGGTGAAGGCTATGCGGATGCTGACCCAGGGGACTTCCGAGAGCCCCCTTGGAAGCTTCATGCCACCCGACGCAGCCAGAAAGGTCCGTACTCAAAAGGAAATTGATTTGCAAAGGCTCACGGAGTGGGTTATGGATGCCCTGAGAGGGTCACCAGACGATGACTATTTGGAAGGAATCATGAAAGGGTTCACCATTTGTCTGGCGGGCGCTCTCTTGTTCCCTCATACCGACAACATAGTGGAAGAAACCCAACTGAGTGCTATCTGCGGGATCTGGAGTGGAAAGAGGGTGGGACCCGCCGTCCTTGCCTACCTTTACAGGGGTCTTATCGCCTCGAGCATGGGTAGGCCTCCTTTTGGTTGCGCACTTGTTCTGAGTTGCTGGGTCGATTTGCACTTCAAATTCGACCACCGTGAGGGGATGCCGACTGCTTCAAAGCTTTTCCAACAAAGCCCCCTTTATCACATAGCCGATGTGTTAGGCTTCGGTGGCACTGTGGCGAACTGTGTTCCGTGGCTGAAGAAACGGGAAGACTGGCGGTCTCACTTTCGAACCATGACACAAAGCTTCTTCACTTGCGCACCGGCATGTCTACTCTCACTCGAACTCCTCATGAGGTCTTCTCCCGAAGTTGAACTCCAACTGATCGGCGCGATTGAGTTTGTCCTTTACAACGCGCATCGGTGCTGCCTCCAGATCGGCATTCCACGCCACTCGTTTCCACCACTGACTGGCATCGTCCCTTTAAAGAAGAGGGAGTTAGGTACGGAAGCGGATGCGAAGGTAGCGAAGGCCGTTAAAGCACCCTGGAAGACAAGTGTTGCGGGAAAGGCCTTAGCACACGTGGGGGAAGAATGTGAGCTATGGAGAGCTTATGTAACCGAACTGGGGAAGTTAAGGCCTAAGGCGCCTAAGCCCCTAATGTAGCATGCTCTACTTTCTGATGGAATAAAATCTGGCATTTGGCATTTTGGACCATTGTTCCCTTAATTATTATTTTTTATGATTTTTATTTTTTCTTTTTCTTTTGTGTTTTCTCTCTCCCCCTTTTTGTGTTCTCGTTTCTATATATATATACATTTTATATGCTTAAATGGGGGCGTCCAGGGGTCTGGACGCCCTTAATTTTTTTGAAAAATTTTTGAAAATTTTTTATTCTTTTTGTGTGGGCGTCTAGGGGTCTGGACGCCCCTATATTTTCTTTTTCATTTTTTTTATTTTTTTATTTTTTTTATTTTGTTTGATGTGGGGGCGTCCAGGAGCCTGGACGCCCCTATATTTTCTTTTTCAATTTTTTAATTTTTTAGTTGTGGGAGCATCCAGGCGCTTGGACGCCCCTATTTTTTTTTAATTTTTAATAAAATAAAAATGTGTGGGCGTCCAGGCGCCTGGACGTCCCAAATCCTGGTGATTTTCTATATAAAGGGGGTCTCACCCCCTGTTCTCTTCTACTGTTCATTCTAACGACCCATTTCCAGTTCCCAATGGAGCAAGAAGGCCCGAGCCAGGGTGGAGAGAGGCGAAAACGACGGGCTCATCGTCCGAGGAGGTCGATGGATCATGCCGAGGAGGCTGCCGTGGGAGAGGAGATTGCCGCAGAAGAGGAGATCGCCGAGGAAGAGGAGGCGCTTCCTTTGGCCGTGGAGGGTCCTGCGGGTGCTGGCGACCCCGGAGAGGATGAGCACGACCCGGTAAGCCTCTCAGAACTTCAATTTGTAGGCTAAACAGGCGGGCGAGAGATGGTGTGGAGAAGGCCGTGGAGTGAAGAAAGGAGGCGTCCAGAGGCCTGGACGCCTCCAACTTTTCTTTTTTTTTTATTTTTTTTTATTATTTTTTTAAGTTATTACGTAAATAATAAAATAAAATTAAAAATAAGGAGGCGTCCAATTTGGTGGATGCCTTCATGATAATATATATTATTTTTTTTATTTTATTTTATTTTTATTTGTTTTTGTTTGTTAAAATAAAATAAAGGAAGTAAAATGAAAGCGTCCAGGGGCGTGGACGCCTTTAAATATATATATATATATATATATATATATATATTTAAAATAAAATAAATAAATAAATAAATATTATATACAGTGTTGTTGTTTATTATTATCCATGATGCTGATGTGTTTCTTTTTTTTATTTGTTTTTTGTGGTGTGCAGGGCGTGATGAAGAGCCGGATCAGCTAGTCCCTGGTGGTGGCAGCGTACCGTGGGCTGCCGGACTTTCAGAGGGCGCTGGTGGACGCCATGGGTTTTGGAGCTTTCCTGCGGATCGAGCCCTTCCGACTCGACCTTCCTCTCATCCAGGCGTTGAGGGAGCGGTGGCACCCGCCGAGCCGGGCGTTTCTGATGCCCTGGGGGCACATCTTGCCGACACTGGAGGACGTGGCTCGGATCACCGGGCTACGAGTTGACGGAGAGGCAGTCAGCGGGGTCACTTACCCCGATTACCGAGAGAGTGCCCTGGACCTGCTGTGGCTAGAGACGAGCGCGACTGATAGAGACAGCAGGGTAGTCGGTCGAGTGGAGATTATGGAGGCGCTCGGATTTGGTGACCCGCGCCAGCGGGTTAGCGAGATTGGAGCGGAGTTTCTGGTACGACTGGAGGGAGACGCTCGTGCAGCTTTCACCTAGGACTCAGGCGAGCGGGAGCTGGTGGATCTAGACCTTCGGAGGTTCCTCTTCTTCTTCTTGGGCCGCCTCCTGCTAGGGATGAAGGGTGACGGCATCCACTGCCACTTCCTCGGGATCCTGGCGGATCTGGACAGAGTGGGGAACTATGCGTGGGGAGCGGCTCTGCTTGCCCATTTGATCGCCGATCTCTCCCAGACTTCAGAGAGGGAGACGACAGTCAGCGGCTTCGCACCTTTTCTCCAGGTAAGCACTTTATTTATGCATTTTACCGTAGTTAAATATGTAATTATTCGTGCTAATGATGGATGCAGGTGTGGAGCTACTACTACTTCCCGATGGGAAGAGCCAGACAGGGGAACAGGAGAGCCGTGCCTCTGGCGCGTCAGTGGAGACCGGTCATGGTCGCGGCACCCCAGGGCTACAAGCTGGCGTCGCTTCGTCGGGAGCTGAGCGAGTACCCCGAGGCTATGGTATGATGCGTATGATTTTTTTTAGTGTTTTTACGCATGTGACTTAATTGAGCGAAATAGCAACTAACATGATGCATGTATGGTGATGCAGGTGGTGTGGAGGCCCTACCTGGGCATGGCCGATGCCGGCCAGCCTTGGGTTGTAGCGGGTCATCCTCGTTTTAGGTGGGACATGTGGGTCCATTGCCTGAACGAGATCGAGCCGCTCCGGCTTAGGCTGGTTATGAGGACGTTGGGATTAGCCCAGGAGTGGGTTGACGTAGATGAGCCGGTCCGCGTCGGGCGGAAGACCAAGGGGGAGGCAAAGATCGTGGACTGGCGTACGCGCTTCCCTGCGGGGTCCCAGTGGTGTCCCATGTACTGGATAGCACCGATTACATGAGACGGTATCGAGCCACGTACAGGGAGCGTCTCTTCCTTGGTGGTGCAGCAGGGGTAAGCGTGAAATGAAAAATGTTTCCCCTTTTTATATGTATATGCATGTGACACTAATTTATATGCAATGTAGGATGCTCGTGATAACATGATTGCCGACCTACGGGCACAGCTGGCAGACGCCAAGCGGCAGTTGGTGGCCATCCGACAGGAGTTGGAGATCCTGGTGAGTCTATGCAATGCATTTTTTTCTTTTCTTTTTTTTTTTGTGACTCGGATTTTGATGCTTGCCTCTGACTGTCATTTGCTTTGTGTTTCAGCGGGCCCACCAGACAGCGACAGCCGGGATGGCTGGTGGAGTGGGTTCCAGTTCGTGGGGCCCTCCTCCGGAGGTTTCTGCCCTTCAGGAGTAGTTGGCGTACGCGGTGGCCCGGGCTGAGGAGGCCGAGCGTGACCGCGCGGCTCGAGTGAGTCCTGCTTGACCCTGACTTCTTTCTAGTTGCTCTTCTTCTTTCACTGCTCTCTTACGGTGCATGTGGGTTTTGGCAGGTGGCCGAGATTCGAGAGGCCCTGGCCCGTGCTGTTCGTGCCGAGCAGGAGCGCGACGCCTGGGCGGCAGAGCGTGACGCCCGAATTGCGGAGCTGGAGGAGGAGCGACGACGGGAGGCTGAGGAGCTCCCTCACGACGTGCGGGATTTGCGTTTTGCCCTCGAGCTGTCGAGGAGAGAGGCGATGCGGGAGAGAGAGGAGAGGGAGAGGGAGAGAGAGAGGACATAGAGAGAGAGAGGGAGGACATAGAGAGAGAGGGGGAGGATAGGAGGGCGGAGCGACTGCGAGAACGGGACGAGAGGAGGGCTCTGGAGGCCCAGCTGATGAAGCTCCGATTGAGTCTTGGCACGGCGAAGGGGAGGCTTCGGGACAGCGAGGAGCGGTATCAGAGGGCGAAGGAGCACGGGGCGCGACTTCGTCAGTCTGGTTCTTTCTCCATGGGTAGCTTTCTGGTTTCTTCGACCGAGGAGCGTCACCGAGCCTTCGAGGCTGGCGTGCCACCACAGGGTGAGGCGAGCACTGCCTCTCAGAGTTCGCGGAGGCCCCCTAGGGATCCCCGTCAGAGGAGGGAGGAGAGAGATGATCAGGAGGGTGGTAGCGAGAGTTAGAGAGTTGCTTGTACACTCCACCTTCCTCACTTTATGATGTATAACTGACTATTTGCTTATGTGCAATGAAATGGTTCCTTTTGTCGTATGCACTTTCCCTTTTCCACGCTTCTTATCTTGCACCGAGTTGTTTCGAGGCACACTTCACGAGACCTTGCCCTAAAAAGCAAGGAACTACGCCTTGCACGGAGAGATCATCCTTCTCTTTTTTTCTTTTTTTTTTGGCGCGTTCTGGCGCGAGGACGCGTCTTATCCTTCGAATTCAAATTTAAAGCCCCAGGCGGCCTTTCTTTCTTCGTGCATTACTCGCAAAAGAGCCCGCCTCCTGTCGAGATTTGCTCGCCCTGTTCAGTGGGCCAGATCGCGGCGAGGGGAGAGAGGGGCGAGGGACTCCTCGCCCGAGGAGGGATGCGCCCGAGCATGGAGAGGCGTCGACGGAAGTGGAAGGGCCTTTTAGAGCACTCGTGGGACCTGAGGGGCCCGATGGCGCGGGAGGAGGCGAACGCGGCTGGGTGAGTGCTTCGGTTCCCACCTCTATGACTTGTTTTGAGTTTGGAGCGAGTGGTGTGGGAGTGGAAGGGGTTTGGCGAGGGCGGCACTCACATGATGGGCCCGTCCTAGACAGGGGACTCGTTCTCATTAACTGACGGGGGACCTTCCTCTTTGATGCAGGGTACGGTGAGAATCCCGGGCTTGGCTGACGAGTGGGCGAGCGCGGATGAGCCGAGCCTTGTCAGGAAGGAGAGTCGCGGCAAGGTGAAGCTCGAGGACCGGCGCGTACATTCCCCTGGACAACAGGGGAGCGCACCGGTGCAGGGCAGTGGCGGCCTCCTGCAGCAGTGGAGGGGGGACCGAGCGGGGGCTCCTCAGCTTGGGAGACGGACGGAGGTGACAATAGGGCCTCAAAATTTTTATTTTTGCCTTGAAATTCTAGATTTTAACCCACGGCCATTGTCTATCTATTTTTTACGTACTCAGTAGGAAACGATGGTAGGGATGGCTGGCAGATCGTCCTCCAATCCTCAGGCTCTTTTTGTTAGGGTGCTATGCCCGGATACAGAGGGGGGTGAATGTATCCTTCTATGTATAATGGCCAAATAAAACTTGGATGCTAGAAATAGATAGAGAATAGAACCAATTTGATTCAACTCAAATACAAACACTTGGAGCGTGCCTATCGAAGCATCTAGCGGAAGCAAATCAAGCAATCTGATGAACCAGTTGAAAATCCTTTTAAAACAAAAGAGCAAATATGTAACTGGCCCCCAAATGATCAACTAGCGGAAGCAGCACAAATGAGAATAGGAAATCTCAAGACAATCTGTGAAGGGTGGTAGGTGATATGGAAGAACACACTACAAGCAAACCACTGCTCAAGGATTTTAAGGTGGTTCGGTCCTCCAGACCTACATCCACCCCTCACTCCCAACCGGAGTGAGGATTCCACTAGCTCACGCTAGAAACCGCAGACTCAGTCTGCAACAAATGCTGCCAAACAGCTTGACCAGGGGAACACGCTCCCCTCTTCCTCCCAACCGGAGGGACACCCCAAGTGACTTTCAGCCACTTGGAAACCAGAGACCGAAGTCTCTCTTCCTCCATACCAGGAGGGAACCAACTGGTGACTTCCAGTCACCAGCAAACCAGAGGTCGAAGACCTCTCTTCCTCCCAACCGGAGGGACACCTGGACTTGCAACCACAAGCCCAGAACTGGAGGGCTAGCCTCCCTTCCTCTAACCAGAGGGAAACCCACAAGTGACAACCTATCACTTGCAACCCGGAGATCAGATCTCCCTTCTCCTGAATCAACAGGAGGAACCCGATCCCCACAGGGCAATCGGAAGACCAAGGATAATCAGAAAAATAAAGGAAAAACAATAAACAAAAATGACACAGCAATCAGAAGGCTGTAAAAGATGAAAACATAGATGTGGCTCTCAACGGAGCTGACTGGCCTGGATTTGATCCACGGTCCAGTAGACAGATCTTCAGTAGCTTCGTCCTTCTTCTCCACGAACTCTCTCTCTCTCTTTCTATCTCTCTTTCTTTCTCCTCTGCTCTCTTCCTCTTTCACTCTCTGCTGCACTTCTTCTTCTTCACTCTTTCTTCTCTCTTCACACGAGCACTATCTCTCTCTCTTTTTCTTTCTCTGCTCTCGCTCTCACTCTCTTCTCTATTCTCTTCTTTTCTTCTGGATCGAAGGGCTTTCTACTCTGCATGCTTTTCTTCTTCGATACTTCTTCAAAGGATGAAGACCCATATATATAGCAGCAGCAGCAGTATCACCCCCGACGTGTGACCTCCACATTTCCAGCCCTAAGTATTCGGACCACGTGGCAGTCTCTCAGTAGGCTTTATTTCAGCCTCGGATCACGTGCTGACAGTCACTCGGGAATATTTCCTCGGACCATCTTCTTCTTCTCCTGCAAGGAATTAACACGATTAAAACTCAGGGCACCAGAACCTAAAACTGCACGAGGTGTATAGAAACAGCAAGGGGTGCACTGCACTGAGGACGACACGAGATACAGTGGTGACAAACCAAACACTACACATAGAACGACACGAGGTTCAAAGGTGACAAAACAAGTATTACACAGAGAACGACACGAGGTTATAAACACTAGAATAACACGAAGACACGGATACAAAGAAACAACACGACATAATAAACAGCAGATAGAACGACATGAAGTGAAACGACACGTGATAAAACAAAGAAAGCAGGAGTATGACTCGAGTAGCTACAGTAAATGACACGAGAACACAGGATTACTACAGTACGAGATAAGGAGAGCCTGACACGAGGTCAGATGAAAACAGCATGAGGTAAAACGAGAACGACACGAAGTGTCACTGTAACAAAACAAACACTACGAAGAGACCGACACGAGATACATACTAATAACGCTTAACACTACAGAGAAAATGACACGAAGTAAAAAGCAACTCGACATAACAAATAGCAATGAGAACGACACGAGCTGACCACAACACGAAGATGAAAAACAGAAACCAACACGAAGTGTGGTTTCAACACAAGAAAGACACGAGGTCTAGGAAGAACAACACGAAGACGGAACACCACACGAAGATGATGAATGCAACAGTGCAAAGTCTAGACTTGAAATACAATCCAAAACGGATGTACAGACTTAAAGAATAAGCCAGTGTATAGACTTGAAGATTGAAGGCGATGTACAGACTTTGATGCCCAAAGGCGATGAACAGTGAATCAGTGTATAGACTTCAAAGTTCATTGAAGGATGTTCAGACTTTGTGCGTGAAGCAGCACAATGAATAAGTGTGTACAATGAGACCCAGTGTAGACATGACCTAACAGTCTAGTGTATGGACTACAACAGTGAACGGCTGTACATACTTCATGTGAAAACTCAATGTACAGACTTCAATCAATATGCATCAGACAACTGTGTATGGACTTGAAGACCCTCAGCCAATGTATAGACTTCAAGTAGAGACCAATGTGTAGACTTCACGTGAAAACGCTGAGGCCAGTGTACAGGCTTGCCACCGACCAGTGTATGGACTACCTCAGCCTGAAGCACAGAATGGACTTCAACTCTGCACATCGAATGTATGGACTTCAAGTGTGAAGGCCACTGTGCAGACATTTGGTTCGAAGACAATGTGCAGACTTTGACTTGGAACGTAGGTAGGAATGAGGCTGTATAGACTTGGACCACAAAGGCAGTGTGCAGACTTGGAGACTTAATGAGCAACACAAAGGAGACAAAGCAACATGGCGTCAACCCCGCTGATCCATTGCGTCCACGCAGCTAGTGAACAAACAGCCAATGCGTCAACCCAATCTCAACTGCGTCAACGCACTGCATGAACAATTAGCCACTATGTTAACCCAATCTAGCCATATTCATGAATTAGCTATTCAAGCAAACAATCAGATATTCAAGCAGTCAATCAGTCATCAATATTAATTAGCACACCTTAGTGTGGCTCATGGTGTGTCAGCCATCATCAAAACCACACAAGGGCACAACAATCTCCCCCTTTTTGATGATGGCAACACAATGAGTTACACTGACTCAAATTAGATTCTTCTCCCCCTTTGCCTTCAGCGAAAAGACATGAGTTGAAGAGAGAATTAAAAACTCCCCCTTTGACTAAACTGCCCCTTTTACTTCAGCAAAAACAACAAAAAAAAAACTTATGAGGGCAGCTCAAGATCAGAAGCAATTAAATCAAAATCTCCCCCTTTGTCAAACAACTTATGCAGAGATGCAAATGCAACAAATACTCCCCCTTTGACATGGCAGAAAATATAGAGCTAATGCAGAGAATGAGTCATGGTAAAAAAAAATGAAGATCTCCCTTATGCAATGAGACAGCTCTCCCCCTATCAACATGCATGATTGACTACTCTCCTCTTGAAGCACAGAAATGGACTCTGGTTATCCAATAAATCAATCTGAAATCAGCCATTACAAAGAATCTGAATTCTGGTGAAGATACCACAGCATCAGAACTTATTGCAGAACAAGATGGAAGATTCCAACAGTGTAGAGAGAAATACATCTCAGGAACCAATCTGAAATCCACCATCATAAAGATTCTGAGGTTCAGAAGGCTGCAAGTAAACAAGGTAATAATGGGAGTGGCACCTCACATTTGTATGGTCAGAAAAATGCAGATGGAATCAGTCAACTGATAAGAAGGGAGTTGACTATACAGTTTTTGTTGATCATGCATAAATCTGATCATGAGGGATTTGGATTCAAGGTCACAAATGATATGAACATGATTCAGTATGACAAGGAATGCACCCCCTGAATAGATGCCAATTAATATGCAAGTGATGCATGACATGGAAGCTCCCCCTCAATAAGTGGAATCTTATGAGATAGATAAGAAGGAGACCACAGGGGCAGACAAGGAGAAGTTCAGGTCAATGATCTAAGGAAAGTGAGCAGAAAGATTTTCAAGGAGATATCAATCTCATAAATCCAAAACATAATTTTTTCAAGGTCTTCCATTATAGGGACTTATGAATGAGCCTTTTGAACAGCATGGTTTAAACATGATGTATGCAGAGTTTATCAATAAAATTCTGTATTGATATCTAAAATCATGTTTTAATAAAGATGAACCAAGCCCTCATATTTATCTTGATTAATCTCCCTTTCTCTTACACAATCAAATCTATTGACTTCTTTCAGAATTACATGCACCAATATTGAAGTCAAGCAATTATGAAGTTATATGATTTTGTCTAGGGTTGTAGCAATTTGATTTTAGCATCAATATTCAGATATTGATATATGTTCAACAATTTTTTTTTATGCTACAAATTTTACGAGCACTCTAGTTCAGTTCACACCTTGTAACTAGAGGATATACCTTGATCAGAGGCCAATGTCCCTAAGCACTTAGTGTGACTAACTGTCATGCTATATATGAACAGAGATAGCATTTACACATCATGACACACTCCAAATCATTTCTTGATGAGTGAGTTGTATTTCTCAGTGTGCATGCCATTGCTCTGCCTGAATTTCAATGAATTCTTAATCAGAGTTAACTAAGGCACCTCATGACACAGTCCTTCGGACATGTGTTTCTCAATGACCAATGTCATTGCTCTGACAGATATTACCCTTTAGACATTTCAGAAAAATTTATTTACTTCAAATCAATAATAGTTTCATGTACTTAATCAGTTGAAGTCATATATTCAAAAGTGCAGATTTCAGAAGATTTTATAAGACATAGCATGAAACAGATGGTTAAGGTTTATTAAACATGCTTCAGATATTTTTTAAGAGATTTTAAAGCCAAACTCATTGAATACATTAAACTTAAACCACATGAGTTATTCCAGTCATTCATAAAAACGTATAATAGAAGATTTCTAGTTCAAGAGTTTTCAGATTTATGATCGAGATAGCCCATTGAAATCTTCATGAAAGACTGATAGAATTCTGAAGCCAAATGATACCAAATTGATAGTAGAAATACTAATTGTTAAGAGAGATTGTGAAGCTCAAAGTTTTCAGAATATGATTAAGATTTGTCAACAAAATCAGTAAGAGAGGATATGTAATGAGTTCTGACCCATGTATGCATTTGACAACCTATATGCAATGCAATGACTCCCCCTCACAATATGCATTCAAACTCCCTTTTTGGCATTTTCAATGTAAGGAAATGCAATGCACTATATGTATGCAGGGACATGCAAAGGCTCGACATTGAATTGCTATGCAAGGATATGCAACTAACTCCCCCTGAAAACATGCAATGATTGCACTGAAAACTGAACATATGATGCCAAATGATTCATGCACATTCAGACTGCCCTGTCAAGCAAAATGACCCATGGTACTAGGCGGAGCACTTGGTCTAAAAGACCAGCTCTCACATAGTAAGGACCTTCGGACAGATTTCCCTGCCTTTTGGTAGCTTACCATTTGATATACCATAGAGGTCATGAATATCAAGGTGAAACCAACAGTCCTATATGCAATTCAGGTTTTCAATGAATGTACTCTACATGCAAATCACATATATGCACTTCAGATGAGTAGAGTTCAGAAGCATCATTTCAGACAATGCAGATGAAGAATGATTATGCAAAAACGGATTTAACTTGCTATGCATTAAAACTAAAAACAAGAAGAGCAGGAAGTTTACCTGAAAAGTTCAGTATGGGGTTTTCTTCTTGAGTGTCTTGGATCATTACCCCTTTTTATTTCAGTCCCAAGGCACACCTGCATAGCAATGTTATTTTGCACAAACAGGTACCCAAGAAGTCTTGGGTCCTGACAAAACAGTATTACTCCTAGCAGGTTTTCTCGGCACATTTCTAGGAGCAGTTTTCAGATCTGATTTATGCAGATTCTTGTTAGCATGAATTCTATGTGCATAAGCATGAGATTTCTTGTTAACAGAATAAAAATTCTGTTTGCCAAAACCAGTTTGGTTTTGATATCCTGCCAGCCAACAGGTTGCAGCCCTGTGACCTGGCTTCCCACAGTTGAAGCACTCATTGTGCTTGCCTCTAAAAACATTACTTCCAAAAACATTTCCATTTACAGGGAGTTTAACAGTTTTAGAATTGAATTGTCTACCCTGAGCATGCCAACAGTGGGCTGCAATGTGGCCCATCTTGCCACAGTGAAAGCATGAATTAGACCTTTTCTTACCAGCATTCAGCCAGCATTCAAATCTCTTATGACCCAATTTTCCACAATTAAAGCATGTCATATGCTGGTTCATTGGAACATACTTGTTCTTGTTAAGAGCATGATAGTTTGCATGAAATTTATTCTTATCACTAACAAACCAGCATTGTGAAATTTTGTGTCCTAGTTTACCACAATGAAAACACTCAATTTTCCTTTTCTGAGATGAAAGATTTTTATCATGATATTTTCTAGCACTCAGATCATCCTTTTCCATCAGTCTACATTCATGCATCAGATGTCCAAATTTATGACAATAATGACATATCATTTTCTTTTTGGATGCTAGTGAATGTGTATGAGGACTATGATCAATATGCACTGATGAACCCTTTTCATTTATTTTTTGATTTACAGTCCTTTTCTGATTTTTATCATGTTTTCCTATTTTCTTAGCCTTGTACTGAGTTGGAGATGAAGTAGAAGGCTTCTCCTGTTCAGAGGATTTAACAAAGACAGTTTTCAGGTTGGCTCCATCAGCCTTCCTCATGATTGGACTGTAACCCAGTCCTTCTTTCTTAAAATTAATCTTTGTTCCCAGTATTTTCTGAACAATGGACTGTTTGTCTTTTGATGTTGTGGCTACGTTTGAGGCATTTACAAAGGATGTCATTACTTTATTCTACAAAGCCTTTTTATTTAGATTATTGTAGCCCAGCCCTTCCCTTTTGACATTGACTTTTACACCTAGCAGCTTGTCTAGGTTTTCTTGCCCATCAACAAATTTTGACAAAGAGACTTTCAAATCCTGAATTTCATCTTCCAAAGAGGAAATATGTAGTTCATAACTGGCAATCTCTTGTTCACTACAATTCACACATTCAGTTAACACATTGTTAGCAGTTTTGTATTTTTCAATTTCCTGTTCCAGATTGCTCAGTTTATTAGAATCTTCAACACAAATACTTTTTCCTCTTTCCAAAGCTAGAAGTCTCTCTGACATAGTGGAATTCAACATTTTTAATTTTTCATTTTCTTCCTTAAGCTTGTCATTCTGAATTAACTCATTTATTAGAGTCTGATCTTCTGAGTTAATTTCAAGTTTTCTTTCAGCCTTGAATTCCTTCAAATCTTTTTCCTTCTTTTCAATGTTTTTCTGTAATTCCACATTCATAGATTTGATGGCTTCCAGTTTTTCAGCAAGCAAGTTTTTCTCCTGCTTGAGTTTCTCAAATTTGTTATCATTTTTATTAGCAGATGTTCTCAGGGAATCATTTTCGGATCTCAGTTTGTTTAAATCTGAGTTTACACTTTTAAAGTTTTTCAGCAATTTTTCATACTGGTCATAACAACAGTCTGATTATCATTATCTGAGTTCAATTTTTCTTTGAGTTCAGATATCACATTTATATGTTCTTGATTTTCAGTTTTCAATAATGAAACTTGTTTCTTCAGTATTTGAAAGTCAGACATACAAGCATCATGAATATTTTTCAATTCAACACAATTTCTACAAGGAACGCTTGAACTATCTAAACCAGTACCCTTCTTCAATTTCTTATACTGTTTTCTTAACAGCTCATGAGATTCAAGTAATTCAGCATAAGCATTCTCCCAATCTTCTAGAGAGAAATTCTCGAAGATATTTACCTCATCATCATCATCTTCTTCAGTTTGATTGCTGCCTTGATCGCTTCTGTTGGCCATCATGCAGCTTGTTTGATTTCCTTTCCCGGCTCTCTTCATCATTTCCAACATATCCCTTGCAGATCTGCAATCAAGGAAACATGAGTGAAAGGCTTTGTCAGTGGCTGCCTTCATCAGATTTATAGCTGTCTGATTCTCCTCATACATTGATTCGTGACTGTCAGTCCATTTGGACTTTTTCTTTGGTAATTCATGAGGACCATGTGAAATTACTTTCCACAGGTCTGGATCAACAGATTTAACATAAGCACGTAAAGCACTGTGCCACTGGTTGTAATCAAAACCACTGAAGACGGGTGGACAAGCCATTGAAACAATTAGCAGATAAATTCAATGCAACAGGAATATTGATGCACTAAAAGTAAATTAGCACCTAAGACCGCAAGATCGAATCTGCAGGTCGCTGGACCTTGTGTGCAGAAACCCGCTCTGATACCAACTGTTAGGGTGCTATGCCCGGATACAGAGGGGGGTGAATGTATCCTTCTATGTATAATGGCCAAATAAAACTTGGATGCTAGAAATAGACAGAGAATAGAACCAATTTGATTCAACTCAAATACAAACACTTGGAGCGTGCCTATCCAAGCATCTAGCGGAAGCAAATCAAGCAATCTGATGAACCAGTTGAAAATCCTTTTAAAACAAAAGAGCAAATATGTAACTGGCCCCCAAATGATCAACTAGCGGAAGCAGCACAAATGAGAATAGGAAATCTCAAGACAATCTGTGAAGGGTGGTAGGTGATATGGAAGAACACACTACAAGCAAACCACTGCTCAAGGATTTTAAGGTGGTTCGGTCCTCCAGACCTACATCCACCCCTCACTCCCAACCGGAGTGAGGATTCCACTAGCTCACGCTAGAAATCGCAGACTCAGTCTGCAACAAATGTTGCCAAACAGCTTGACCAGGGGAACACGCTCCCCTCTTCCTCCCAACCGGAGGGACACCCCAAGTGACTTTCAGCCACTTGGAAACCAGAGACCGAAGTCTCTCTTCCTCCAGACCAGGAGGGAACCAACCGGTGACTTCCAGTCACCAGCAAACCAGAGGTCGAAGACCTCTCTTCCTCCCAACCGGAGGGACACCTGGACTTGCAACCACAAGCCCAGAACTGGAGGGCTAGCCTCCCTTCCTCTAACCAGAGGGAAACCCACAAGTGACAACCTATCACTTGCAACCCGGAGATCAGATCTCCCTTCTCCTGAATCAACAGGAGGAACCCGATCCCCACAGGACAATCGGAAGACCAAGGATAATCAGAAAAACAAAGGAAAAATAATAAACGAAAATCACACAGCAATCAGAAGGCTGTAAAAGAAGAAAACATAGATGTGGCTCTCAACGGAGCTGACTGGCCTGGATTTGATCCACGGTCCAGTAGACAGATCTTTAGTAGCTTCGTCCTTCTTCTCCACGAACTCTCTCTCTCTCTCTTTCTATCTCTCTTTCTTTCTCCTCTGCTCTCTTCCTCTTTCACTCTCTGCTGCACTTCTTCTTCTTCACTCTTTCTTCTCTCTTCACATGAGCACTATCTCTCTCTCTTTTTCTTTCTCTGCTCTCACTCTCACTCTCTTCTCTATTCTCTTCTTTTCTTCTGGATCGAAGGGCTTTCTACTCTGCAGGCTTTTCTTCTTCGATACTTCTTCAAAGGATGAAGACCCATATATATAGCAGCAGCAGCAGTATCACCCCCGACGTGTGACCTCAACATTTTCAGCCCTAAGTATTCGGACCACGTGGCAGTCTCTCAGCAGGCTTTATTTCAGCCTCGGATCACGTGCTGACAGTCACTCGGGAATATTTCCTCGGACCATCTTCTTCTTCTCCTGCAAGGAATTAACACGATTAAAACTCAGGGCACCAGAACCTAAAACTGCACGAGGTGTATAGAAACAGCAAGGGGTGCACTGCACTGAGGATGACACGAGATACAGTGGTGACAAACCAAACACTACACATAGAACGACACGAGGTTCAAAGGTGACAAAACAAGTATTACACAGAGAACGACACGAGGGTATAAACACTAGAATAACACGAAGACACGGATATAAAGAAACAACACGACATAATAAACAGCAGATAGAATGACATGAGGTGAAACGACACGTGATAAAACAAAGAAAGCAGGAGTATGACTCGAGTAGCTACAGTAAATGACACGAGAACACAGGATTACTACAGTACGAGATAAGGAGAGCCTGACACGAGGTCAGATGAAAACAGCATGAGGTAAAACGAGAACGACACAAAGTGCCACTGTAACAAAACAAACACTATGAAGAGACCGACACGAGATACATACTAATAACGCTTAACACTACAGAGAAAACGACACGAAGTAAAAAGCAACTCGACATAACAAATAGCAACGAGAACGACACGAGCTGACCACAACACGAAGACGAAAAATAGAAACCAACACGAAGTGTGGTTTCAACACAAGAAAGACACGAGGTCTAGGAAGAACAACACGAAGACGGAACACCACACAAAGACGATGAATGCAACAATGCAAAGTCTAGACTTGAAATACAATCCAAAACGGCTGTACAGACTTGAAGAATAAGCCAGTGTATAGACTTGAAGATTGAAGGCGATGTACAGACTTTGATGCCCAAAGGCGATGAACAGTGAATCAGTGTATAGACTTCAAAGTTCATTGAAGGATGTTCAGACTTTGTGCGTGAAGTAGCACAATGAATAAGTGTGTACAATGAGACCCAGTGTAGACATGACCTAACAGTCCAGTGTATGGACTACAACAGTGAACGGCTGTACATACTTCATGTGAAAACCCAATGTACAGACTTCAATCAATATGCATCAGACAACTGTGTATGGACTTGAAGACCCTCAGCCAATGTATAGACTTCAAGTAGAGACCAATGTGTAGACTTCACGTGAAAACGCTGAGGCCAGTGTACAGGCTTGCCACCGACCAGTGTATGGACTACCTCAGCCTGAAGCACAGAATGGACTTCAACTCTGCACATCGAATGTATGGACTTCAAGTGTGAAGGCCACTGTGCAGACATTTGGTTCGAAGACAATGTGCAGACTTTGACTTGGAACGTAGGTAGGAATGAGGCTGTATAGACTTGGACCACAAAGGCAGTGTGCAGACTTGGAGACTTAATGAGCAACACAAAGGAGACAAAGCAACATGGCGTCAACCCCGCTGATCCACTGCGTCCACGCAGCTAGTGAACAAACAGCCAATGCGTCAACCCAATCTCCAACTGCGTCAACGCACTACATGAACAATTAGCCACTATGTTAACCCAATCTAGCCATATTCATGAATTAGCTATTCAAGCAAACAATCAGATATTCAAGCAGTCAATCAGTCATCAATATTAATTAGCACACCTCAGTGTGGCTCATGGTGTGTCAGCCATCATCAAAACCACACAGGGGCACAACACTTTTTCTGGAGATCGCCTCCCTCCAGGAGCAACTTGCCAGTGCGGTGGCCCGCGAGGTTCGTGCTGAAGAGGAGCGTGATGCCTGGGCCACAGCTGTGGCAGAGCTGCAGCGTCGAGGTGAGGGGAGGCCCTCTCCAGACATTCTGGAGTTGAGGGTCCTTCTCTAGGTGACGAGGATGGAGGCAGAGAGAGAGAGAGAGGAGAGAAGGGCCGAGCGACAGTGAGACCAGGTCGAGAAGAAGGCCTTGGAGGCCCAAGTGAGGGAGCTCCAGCTAGGCCTTCAGATTATGGCGCAGAGGTTAGGAGCGATGGGGACGTGCTACGAGAGAGCGTGAGAGTTAGGGGCGCTACTTCGCCGGTCCGGACGCTTTTCTGCTGGTGGCTTCCTCGCCACGCCAGAGGAGGAGCAGCGAGCCCCTGCTGTGGAGCAGGTGCCACGAGGCGAGGCGAGCGCTGCACGGGGGTCCAGGAGGCCTCCGAGGGATCCTCACCTTGGGGGAGAGGAGAGGGACGCCTAGAGGGATGAGCATGAAGATGATGTCGAGAGTTGGCGAGTCAGTGGACCCGCCTCCTCTATATGATTGTAATGTTTGTGACAGCTTATGTAGACTTATGAGTGATTTGATTTTCTGTTGTTTGTTTGTTTTCTTGCCGTCCCTTCTTCCCTACGCTCCTTTGTACTGTTCTTATGTGATGTGTCTGCCGACATCCTGCCCTAGACGGAGGATGGCATCTTGCTGCGACTATTCTTTCACGGGAATCTGTCGTCAAGGTCAATGATGACAGCTTAGGCCTCTTCCTCCGGATGATTTTTCAAACTTTGCGGATGGCCTCCATGTTATGACAGGGCGCCACAGGGAGCAGGTCATCATATTACACCGTCCGATCCATCACCTTGTACGGGTGGTGAAGTGACTCATGGGACCGCAGGGGAGGCGCCTTATTGTGAGGGCTATCGTTGGAGGCAATCTTGGCCCACACTTCTCCCATTTCTATATATACCTTCCTCTTTTGTTCTTCCAGGGGCATCGAGGGCCAACTTGAAGGGTACTAGGAGGAACTCAGAATTCCGGATGGAGGGCGAATCTTCCCACTCCTCGAAGAGAAGCAGATCCAGCGGTAGCAGTTCCAGGAAACTCTCAGACCTCGAAGGGCAGTTCAGCGAGCGGACCCAGTCGTAACTCGTAAGCTGAGATTTCCTACCCTTTTCTCATTCTTTCTTCCTTCCTCTTGACAACACCCTTCTCCATTTCTTATGCACGCACAGAGTGTGATGAAATCACACATTTCATGGGAGTTAGCAGTGGCCGCATACAGGGGTCTCCCAGATTTTCAGAAGGCCGGGCTAGATGTGATGGGATTTGGTGCCTTTCTTCGGATTGTGCCGATCCAACTCGACCTGGCCCTTATCCAAGCCTTGTATGAAAGATGGGACCCAGTAAGTCGGGCATTCCTGATGCCATGGGGGCACATGGTGCCCAGTCTAGAAGATGTGGTCCGAATCACGAGCCTCAAAGTGGATGGTGAGGCAGTGACCGGCGTCACCTATGCGGATTACCGAGAAGGTGCCCAGAAGCTACTGGGGTTGGACTTAGACAGTCGGAAGCATAGATCAGTAGCTAGGGCGTCTATCATGGGGGCATTAGGGCTCACTGATACTCGTCGACGGGACGACGAGTCCTCGGAAGAATTTATGGAGAGGATGGAAAGGGGATGTCGTGCTGTGTATTGCACAGATTTTGACAATTGGGAGAGATCTAATATGGATTTGAGGAGATTTCTCCTATTTTTCCTGGGGAGATTGATACTGAGCTCGAAGGAGATGGCATCCATTGTCGTTTCCTAGGGCTGCTATCCGACCTCGAAAGGGTAGGATAGTACGCCTGGGGAGCTGCCATGCTAGCACACTTGTTTACGGGCCTGTCCCAAGAGGCATATCGTGAGATGACTGTGAGTGGGTTCACACCACTTATCCAGGTATTTTTTTGTTTATTTTTATTATATATTTTTGTGTTTATTTGTAATAGTCCACTTGAGGCATTGACGGCATATGATGATGTAGCTGTGGAGCTATTATTACCTCCCGATGGGGAGAGCTCGGCATTGGCGACCAGCGATGGTGCCATTAGCCAGGCGGTGGCAACCGATCATGGGTGCAACGCCTGTAACCTACCAGCTGATGGTGCTAAAGCGCGAGCTACAGGAATTCCCTGCAGCGATGGTGGGATTTATTTTATATATATATATATATATATATATATATATATATATATATTATATTTTAACTAGCTAAACGGGTATGTACAACCTCACCTAGGTAAACTGGAGACCCTACTCAGGCATGGTCGATGCCGATCAACCATGGGTTTTAACAAGTCATGCCCGGTTCGGACGGGAATTGTGGATACACTACCTAAATGAAATCGAGCCGCTTCGGCTACGATTGGTTATGAGGACCCTAGGGCTGACCCAGGAATGGGTGGATACGACTGCGCCACCTCGCGTTGGAAGAAAGACACGGGGATCGGCAACTTGCGTTGATTGGCGTGTGCGGTTCCCCGAACAGTATGAAGACTGGCAACGAGGTGGCACAATCGTGGAATCACATGCGCAGGATAGTGAAGACTATCTACGTCTGTATAAGACAATGTACGTAGAGCGGCTCCAACCCCGGGGACTTGTGGAGGTGGGTCTCCTTTTCCTCTTTTCTCCTTTCCTCCTCTCCTCTATGTGGATGCTGACTTCTATGGTTGCAGGATGTCCGTGATACCATGATAGCGGACTTGCGATCACGCCTGGCAGAAACGGAGCAACAATTGGGCAACACCCGTGGAGCCTTGAGCGCTTTGGTAGGTGTATGTACAATGCACACTCCTAATTAAAACTCTAGATTGATGGCGTTCGACCGCTAATTTTCATCCCATGTGGTTATAGTGCGCCCAGATCGACGCGGCTTCGTCAACGATGGGAGGAGGCGGCGTCTCTTCCAGCTTATGGATCCCCGCCTCAGAACTTGATTTGCTTCACGAGCAACTTGCTCGGACTACGCAGCGTGCCGCGGAGGCAGAAGGAATGCTCTCTATACATGTAAGAGTTTCAGTGTTGAGTTCTCCTTGTTTATACCTTGCCACATATCTGAGATAGTACATCTGGCAGGAAAAGGAGATGCAGGAGTCACTTGCCCATGCTGCACAGAGAGAGGCTAGAATAGCAGAGCTGGAGGAGGGATTGCGGCGTCGTCCTGATGACGATTCTTCCAGGGATGCCATGGAGCTGAGAATCACTCTTCAATTGGAGAGGGAAGACCGTGAGAGAGAACGGACAGAGAAAGAGAGGGACAGAGAAAGAGAGAGAGCCGACAGATTGGCTGAAAGGGAGGAGCGAAGGGTCATGGAGGCCCAGTTGTTCGAACTCCGAACTAGCCTTGGCCTCGCTGAATAATGACTGAGAGATGGTGAGGAGCGCTACCGAAGAGCACGAGAGCGTGACTTTCATGTCAGTAGCTCCTTTGCTGCTCCCACGGATCAGCGCTGGGGTGTGGGAATGGGAAGAGGTGTACAGAGCGGTAGAAGTACCGCTTTTCGTAGTTGGGTAGCACCCTTGAGGGCGTTTTACCCGGAGAGTGGCGGGACAAGTAATGTAGAGAGAGAAGGTGAAACTTAATGTACAATTTCTTATTTAAGAATGGAATAAAAGGTATGATTTTGTTTTGATTTTCATCTCACTCTTGCTATCTTGAATCCCTGCACGTATCACTGAAACAAACAGGTCAGTATCTCTGTTCTGACTTGGCCCCTTGCTCAATAAGCAGGTGTTCACTTCAACTGTCCTTGATAATGGGTCAAGGGGCCAAGCCTTTATTAACGAAGGCAAGGGAAAGATGCGATAATGATGAATGTGACAGACAAGCACACTAATGCAAGCGGAATTTAAAAGTGAAATGCTGCATACAAATGCAATCATGCGAAATGATTTTTTTTATTTTTCTAGCATTTTTTTTTTGTTGTCTTTGTTATCATTCTAATTTTTTTTGTTTTCCAAATATCTACGTTTTCTCTTTTTTTTATCATTTTTTTTGTCGCTAACGCCTGATGAGCACCCATATGGCACCTAACCTTCATGAGAACAGGGGTTTCTTACTAAACTCCCAGGTATCCTAAGTGCACATCTAGGTTGATTTGGGCCTCTAGACCCCTCGAATGATAATCCCGCCGGCTAAGACTTACCCTGATGACAATACCGTCATACCATGCTTAGGCTCCCAGTTGCTTCCGACCACAGGGATTCGCCCAAAAGGTGTTCGAGGTAAATGATTTGCCCGACCTGGGTCTGTTTCCTCACAACTCTAGATGGTATATGATGGAACACCCTGGAACCCTAACGACCAACCACGCGACGTTGACCCAGAATCAGACGCCGTCGCACTCAGAGGTGACGCGCTTGCATTGGCCTAAGCCCAAGGTTAAACAAGAAGACACCCAGATGGTAAACAGGGGTCTTGACCAGCCAAAAACACAGAGACTCCTTCGCAGCGATAGCTTCTGCTTTTCAAAGTAGGCAACCATGTGTTTGTATTAAAATAAGGTCGCAAACCTTGGCGGGTTTCGCCCTTCAGACATTCCGTCGAGCTTTCACCTTTAAAGGAAGAAGGAAGAGCGTAGGGGATAAACCTCCTGAGAGGATCGACAAACCGTTAACCCGGCGAGCCAATAAGGGCCCATTTAACTCTTTCCTTTCGGACAACTTCGGACCAAATCCTGAGCATTTACATTCTATGGCCCCTTTTGTGGATTCAGACTTTTACTTTGAGGGGTTTCATTTATCGCATCAGGCACGGTCACGACTAGGCTTTTCTCTTGATTTTGATTTTGTGTTTCTTTTTGCGAGGAAGATATAGTCGTTTGACGTTTGTGAGCTCCCTTTCGTATGCCTGCGGGGACACTGCCCTCTTCTCATGCTCTGATCGATGTTCGAGGGAATGGATCCTACTCTTGCCCTTGGGGGTTTGAGTTTTGGTTTCTCATGCTCAGCGTTTTAAGGGCGCCGAATGTCTCATTTGGTCGAAGAGAAAAGAATAAAGATTGCAGCTTCTGGAGATCTTTCGGATGAGGCCCCACCGTAGGTGATGCTACCAACTTTTTTTAGATAAAATACGTAAGTGAGTACATGTTGGCTTCCTTTGAGCGAGCATAGGCCGAGGTGGCCGGACAGGGATCTCCACGGTTCTGGCAAACCAAGACCCGGTGCCTACCAAGCCTTAATGGGCCCTATCCTAACATGAAGGTTGGATGCAGAGATTTAACTACACGGTGACCACCAGGCATCGGCATTTTGAATTTTCCATATTTTTAGTGATTTTCAATATTTTTTGTTATTTTTGATGTTTTCTATCTTTTCATCATTTTTTTGTTTTTTTGTTTTTTTTGACGTTTTGGCACTATGCTAAGGGTAGTACTTTTTAAGATAAAGCCCATTCCAAGGGTGGGATAACTCGGTCCCCTCGGCGTTGATTAGCTTGTAGGCGTTGTCGGGGTACACGGCTTGAATTACAAATGGTCCTTCCCAATTGGGTTGGAGCTTAGAACGCGGCCCTCCAGGTTTGACAAAAATTCATTTTACGACCATCTCACCGATTTTGAATTTTCTTTCAACGACTTTCTTTTGGTGAAAGCGAGCGAGTCTATTTTGATACACACGCGCATGCTCGGCAGTGGCCAGCCGCTTCTCATCCAAGAGTTCCAGCTGGGTGAGGAGTGAATTACGACGGTCGTTGAGGGGAAATTCCTCGTCCAATTGTACCCTGAGAGAAGGTATCAGAGTCTCGTACGGGACTACGCCTCCATACCATAAGTAAGGGCAAACGGAGTCTGCCCAGTGGGGGTACGGATTGAAGTGCGATAGGCCCATAGAGCTTCGATAAGCTTTTCTGGCCAGTCTGAAAACTTACTGGACTCGCAGGTCTTCTTGATGATTTTGATCAATGTTTTATTGGTGGCCTCCGCTTGGCCATTACCTTGTGGGTAATAAGGCGATGAATGATGCAATGCAATTGCGTACCTTTTGCAGAGGTCCTGAAGGTCCTGAGAAATGAACTGTGGCCCATTGTCGGTGAGGATTGTGCTTGGGACACCGAACCTGGCGAGGATGTTCTTCATGATGAACTTGCAGACTGTTGACGTCTTGATTTCCGCGTAAGCTTCGGCTTCGGCCCATTTGGTGAAGTATTCCGTCACAGTAAGGATGAAAGATTTTTATTTGGTGAGGGAATTGGGATCACCTAGGAGACCGATGATGTCGAATGCCCACATGGAGAAAGGCCATGGGGAGGATATTGGATGAAGTGAGGAAGATGGTGAATGGATTTTATCGGCGTGAAGTTGACACTTGGCACACCTACAGACATAGACGGCACAATCCTCTTCCATAGTGGGCCAGTAAAAGTCTTGCCTAATGATCTTCTTGGCGAGCATCTGGCTATTCACGTGGCCACCGCACACACCCGAGTGTGCTTCTTCTACGCATTTCCAAACCTCATTGTCGTCAAGACACCTTAACAGAACGCCAGTAAGGCTCCTCCTGTAGAGTAGACCTCCAACCAATGTGTATTTCTGAGCCACCCTTCTTATGGCTTTCTTATCTTCTGTGGTGGCTCCTTCAGGATAAGACTGATCTTTACAATATTTGACAATTTCATAGAACCATGGTTTCTCATCGTCAGCCAGCTCTTCTTCGACTTCTGCCAGCATGATCTCCCTCTTCTCAAGAATTTCTCCCTTCTGGATCTTCTGTAGGACTCGTTCCTTGATCTTTAAGAGGTAAGGGTCCTGAACGGCAGGGACAAGACGCTTGTAGAGAATGATGGATCTAAACCATGCACCTAAAGGAAATTTGAAGGATGACGCCAAGGAGGCGAGGGCATCGGCCAGAATGTTCTGTTCGCGAGGAACATGGAGAAAGATCAGCTTGGTGAACAATTTGGCATAGGCGGAGACCAGCTCCTGATAGGGTTTGAGCTTGGGATCGAGGGTGCGATATTTGGTAAGCACCTGGCGGAGAACGAGTTGACTATCATCCACGACTCGCAACTCAGTGATATAGAAAGAACGGGCTAGTTCCAGGCCAGCTAGAAGAGCCTCGTATTCAGCGATGTTGTTGGTGACTGGGAACGCGAGCTGAAATGCCTCTGGGATGGTAACGCTTTCAGGTGTTAGAAGGACAATGCCGATACCCTTCCCTTGGGAATTTAGAGCTTCATCAAAATTTAATGTCTACATTGGCTTGTCGGATTGGGCGATGGACATTAGTTCCTCATCTGGAAACTCTGATTGGACAGGGTCAAACTTGGGGAGAGGATGGTGGGCGAGATGCTCGGCTATGGCATAGCCTTTAATTTCCTTTTGTTGGATGTAGGTGATGTCGAATTGGGAAAGAAAACTTTGCCAGCGTGCTAGCCTATCAGTAAGGATGGATTTCTCCAGAAGAAACTTGATAGGGTTCATGCGAGCAATCAAGTGGACCTCATGAGCTAAGAAGTAGTGCTTCAATTTCTGCACCACCCAAACGAGGGCAGCACAGGTTTTCTCTATGACTGTGTACTTCTACTCACAGGGATTGAGAAGTTTGGACAAGTAATAGGTTGCCCGTTCCTTGCCTTCTTCATCAACTTGTGCGAGGACAGCTCCCACGGAGTCGTCCAAGACGGAGATGTAGAGGATTAGAGATTTTTCTGGTTTGGGTGGAATGAGAACGGGTGGACTAGCCAGATATTCCTTTAACCCTTCAAAAGCTTTTTGGCATTTAGAATCCCAGTGGAATTCTACTCCTGGCTTGGTCAACTCAGAGAAAGGTCTACACCTTTGTGAGTGCTGAGACACAAACCGACGAATAAACTGCAACCTCCCGATTAAACCTCAGACTTCCCTCAAATTCTTGGGAGGTGGCATATCTCTGATGGCCTTAGCTTTGTCGGGATCTATCTCGATCCCTCTTTTACTCACAATGAAGCCTAGTAATTTACCCGATGATACACCAAACACACACTTCTTCGGATTCATTTTCAATTGGAACTCCCTTGATCTCTGCAAGACCTTAGCCAAAACCCTTGGATGTTCCATCATGGTCCTTGATTTCACCAATAGATCATCCACATACACCTCCAGATATATGTGCATCATGTCATGAAATATGGCCATCATAGCTCTTTGGTAAGTAGCTCCAGCATTCTTTAACCCAAACGGCATGACCACGTAACAATATGTTCCCCAAGGTGTAGTGAATGATGTCTTCTCTTGATCCTCTTCTGCCAAATAAATTTGATTATATCTTGAAAATCCATCCATGAATGAGAGGGTCTCATACCCCGCTGTGTTGTCGATCAACACATCAATGTGAGGTAAGGGAAAATCATCCTTTGGACACGCGCGGTTAAGGTCTCGGAAGTCGATGCAAATCCTGACTTTCCCATCTTTCTTCATGACCGGGACAATGTTTGCCACCCATTGAGGATAAAGGACGACTCTAATAAACCTGGCTTTATGGAGCTTGTCGACTTCTTCTTTCATTTTCAAAGCCATTTGAGGGTGAAAACGCCTTAACCTTTGTTTTACCGAGACGGACCCTGGTTTTAGGGTTAAACGGTGTTCGACCAGGGTTGAATCCAGACCCGGCATGTCCTCGTAGCTCCATGCAAACGTGTCCTTATATTCCTTGAGAACTTCAATTAATGCCTCTTCTTCAGAGGGTGGTAGATTATCACTTATGAGGATGATCCTAGGGTCTTCCTCAGTTCCCAAGTTGACTTCTTTGGTGGACTCTTCTACGGCAGTTGACGGCTCGTCGAATCTCCTTATTCCACTAGCATATGCGCCAGCCGCATCCTCATATTCTTCACCCTCATCTTCAGTAGGGTATTCTTCATCCGTGATCTCGTAGACTCCATACCCCTCATTAATTATGTAGTTGCCCTCACATTCTATTTCCGGTAGCTGGATGGGATTTTCTAGCAACTGAGGGACGGCAAGAAGGGCCTGACACCTGGCGGCTAAACCCAGAAGGAATCGACGAGGGATCTGCCTACCCTTGGATTTCTTCCTAGGTACTACCTTTGACTTATTATTCCTAGATTGACTGATATTATTTACAGAAGAAGAAAAAGATGAAGAGGATGATGAAGAATGTACAGGGGAAGACCCCTCAGAGGAGGGGTAGAAAAGGTCACTCATCGGGCCTTGGACGGGTGGTCCGCGGGGCGGGGAGCACCCGTAGGAGATGAAGGAAGTTTCCTCAACGAAGATGTGTTGTTGAGGAGTTTGGAAATTGACGTTTTTTTTTCGTTTTCTTTTTTGATGACAAAACAGTGGAAAGAGATCGGGGGAGAGAAAAAAGTGGTTATGGCTAGAGGATTGGGAGGCTCGTAGAGCAGATCATGATTGAAGACTTGGCGCGGGTTGAGAAACCCGCGCAGGTATGTAAGTAGAGAGGGGGATCTGGGAAGATCATCAGACAACCGTCTGGCCCAGGAAGATGATAGCAACAAAGGTTGCGATGAGTGAATGGAGAAGATGACGGCTAATGAGTCGTCGGTGGTGATGGTGATGGCGGATGAAGATCCGCTGGTGACAGGGTCCTTCTGGCGAGGACGAGGATATTTTGGGACCTTGGCAACAGTAATGATATTTTCTGGCATTCCGGAGATCAATGGCGGTCCTTCAAGCTGGGGAGATGAGAACATCATTTCCAGTGCAACGGAAACATCCCGTATATCAAACCATTTGTCCCATTTGCATTCCGGGTCTTTGATCTTGCCTCTTTTGGTGACCCTCGGACATTTTTCGGCTGAATACACAACATGCAACCCCCCATGTGCTTCCTACGGATGATCCCCCATCTGAATAACGGGCCCTTTGTTGAAGTGGTTTGATAGGGTCCATGTGAGGGGCTTCCAATCCGCCTTGAATGGTCCTTTGAAGCCTAGGCCAAACCTGCGGTTCGGCCTAATCTCCTTCGGTGGTTTCAACCTACCTTGTAGCTGTGCACCCAGACCTTTGCCCTATTGATAGCCGATGTTTCTCATAATCTTCCAACCTTTAGAGTGAAAAGGGAGATGTGGCGTTGTTGCCTTGATCGGCTTCTTTGGTGCTAGCGGAATGTGAGATGAATCGCACACGTCCAGCAATGACAATATGGGCCGATGAGACGGCCAAACAGAGGGCAGAGAGGTGTTGATAGCATCCACCGTGTGAAGGACAGGTGTGCTGACTACTTTAATAATTCTTCCATTGTAAGGAAACTTCAAGCACTGATGGTTGGTGGAAGGCACAGCATCTATGGCTTCAATGTAAGGGCGACCCAGTATGGCCTTGAATGTGGGGTCCATGTCGAGGACATGGAATTCCGTGGGGACTGACATAGGACCTAGCTCTGCCCTTAGAATAATCATCCCTTGTGGCGGCCTTTTGCTATTGTCATAAGCCGTGACTGTGATTGAAGAAGGTCTTATCTGTTCCTATTCGACCCCACACAACTGAAGGGTGCTCATGGAGATCACATTTATGGACGCACCCGTGTCTACAAGGCATGGGTTTATGGATACCCCATTAATTTTTATTGAAACACACAATGCATATTTCCGAGCTTCCTTGGGAGCGAGCTCATAGTTGTGGAACATGATGACCGGTTGTGTGTCCGTTGGGGTCAGGACGGCAGAAATCATTTCTACAGGGAGGTCCTCATTCACCATGACCTTTTGAAGATACTCCATTAAGGCTGCCTGATGGGATGTGGATCTCTGAAGCAGCTCCAGGATGGAGATCCGAGCAGGCGTCTTGTCCAAGTGTTTCAACAAATCATACTGTGTTCCAGGGATAGATCTTTCCAGTTGTTCTCCATCATCCCTCTCTGGCTGAGACTGCTCGGGATTCTGACTGTTCTGGGGGAAAACCCTGTGGAAAATCCTTCCACTCCGGAGCACCATTGCCTGTGGCTTTTGTACCTCTATAAGGGTAGCAGTGGGTTTTAACAGAGGTTTGAGGGGTAGTGGTGGAGGGATGGTTGATGAAGCAGGGGTGATGATGGGAGCAGGGATTCTGATGAGGGGTTTGTTAGGTGGAGGCATGGTGGAGGTAGAGGGGATATCGCACGGGTTATGAAGGATAAGGGGTCTGGAAGGTGGAGGTGGAGGTAAAGTGGAAGTGGGTAAGGTTTGGAGCGGGTAATGGTGTTGAGATAGATGGTGGATGATGAGTGGTTTTGAGGGCATTGGCGGTGGTATGGTGGAGACAGGCGGGGTTACGTACGGTGGACGGGTGATAAGGGGCTTAGAAGGCATGGGGGCAAATGCAGTAGAGGTGGATGGTAAAGTGGGGGAGTGAGAGAAAATGAGAGGGTGTGAGGGTGTAATGAAGGTTGTTGGCTGATAGGTCATTGGGGTGCGAATGAGAGGGCGTGATGGCAGTGGGAATGGTGAAGGCGGTATTAACGCGGGTTGATGAGAGAGAGGTGCTACCCGGGCAAGGCGAAGGGGTTGCATGATGATAGGGCTGGCAGTAGAAAGAATAGAGGTACTCTCTGGATGCCACACCTGCTCTCTCCCGACTTCCGGGAAGGAGGAGATGGGGTTGACCTACCGGTAATGGATTCTGGATTATGCCCATGTTGGGCTGTTGTGGTTGGGCCTGCTGAGGCTGCTGTTGTTGTTGTGGTTGTTGCTGTGGCTGCTGTTGTAACTGCTGCTATTGTTGCTGGAACTGTGGCCTAGGAGGAGGTCTCCTAGCCTTGAGAGTGGCGACGTATCGCCTCATTTCATCGCAGTCAATCCCGCCTTCATCATTCGTATCGTGGATGTAATCTTTAAACTGAAAGCAGTTGTCCACTGTGTGTCCGGGCTGCCTGTGATAGACGTAGTATCTGGAGGTATCAACATTCGGGGGCCACACGGGCCTTTCCCTGGGTAGGATGAGTGTGTTTGAGGCCATGAGGGCGTTACAAATATCCGCCAGAGTTTCTGGCAATGGTGGGTAATAGGCTCTCTTGGGACCAATCGGCCTTCTTTGTTGCTGTGGGGGACCGTAATTTCCTGGAGGTGGAACTTGGTTGTACTGAAGTGGCGGTTGTTGTTGCTGGGGTCGAGGTTGTTGCTGGGGTTGAAGTAGTTGAGGCATGTTGTTCTGAGGTGGATCGTTTTGGGGTGGAGGACGAGAGGGGAATGGACCTAGTTGGAGGGGAAGTCGGGGCCTTTGTGGAAGCCTTGGGTTGACTGCATAGTTGGCGTTGTTGACCGCACTTACTTGCTCATTTGTCACGACCCCTTCTGTTGCTCCGCCTGGGACACCAGCGCCTATCTTTCTGTCCACCTTGGGCTTCGGCGGCTTAAACATGTTCATAATGGGGGAGTCTTTTAACTGGGTTTGGATGTACCGGGCTCTTTCATAGAGCTCTTCTATGGTGGTGAGCTTATTCATGGCCAAGACATGCCTGAACTGTGGGGTCGCATTGGATACGATCATCTTTACTTGTTCAGGTTCCGAGAGGGTATCTCTTATTCTTTCTGCCAGAGACCTCCATCTATCAGCATAGCGGACAAAATCCTCGTCGGACTTCATCTTTTCGGCCACTAGGTCGGTAATGGAGAGAGAGGGACCGACCCTATCCCGATACTTTTGCAAGAACCTTCTCTGGACTGTTTCAAAATTCTCGGCCTCGCGGGGCTCCAAAGAATAGAACCACTCTAGCGCAGGACCGTCCAATGACCTCCGAAAGAGGTATGCCAAGGATCTCTGGTCGTTTTACCAATAGGATGACTCATACATGAAATCCTTGAGGTGAATGAAGGGGTTGCCAGTGCCATTGTACCTGCGGTACGTGGGCATTTTGGAGGGAAGAAGATGGATGACCGGAAGGATTGGCAAAGCAACCTTCGGGGTGGATTTCACGTCCACCATTTTCTTCAAATTCTGAAACTGTTCGTCCATCCTATTGAACCTATTGAGGAGCGATTGGGCGAGCTCCTCAGGCGGTGAAGGTGGCACTTGCCACTGGGGAGCAAAATGTCTCCCGGAGACTTGAGGGGGAAACCCTGAATGAGAGGGAGCTGCCGGGCCGCCGATAGTTGGCCCCGGCTGAAGCGGTATGTGGGGAACAACAGGGGTTTGAGATTACGAAGGGAACTGGAACGAGGGTGGTTGTTGGCTCGCTTGCCCTTGAAGCGAGGGAGATTGGATGGCTTGTGCTAGCGAAGGAGATGAATGGCCCGCCCCAATTCTTGGAGAGGCGCGATGGCCGGAGTTTATTCCTGGGGAGCGGGGGAAACAGATTTTCCCTTCAGAATGGCCTGGAAGGCCCGGAGCTGCTCAGAGATAAGCTCCGTGTTGGCGAGGACACCTAGCAAAGAGGAGATGTTCTGTGGTGGGGATGTGTCCCCAGTGGTAACCTGCACCTCACGTGAGGGCTCATGGGAAGGACCCGCGTCCATAGCATGGACTCGCGGCTCGACTGACTCACCACGACCAGGGTGGTTCTCCTCAAAAGACTCGTGAGCCATGCTCACAGTTTTCTCGGAACGCAAAAACATATACTAGCAAGCAAATAGCAGAGATTATCAAACAAGTGGATGCCTTTACGCCCCCCTTTTTTTGTGTTTTGAATTTGATGATTTTTTTTGTGTTTTTAACCAAATCCGAAGTTCACACAAAATAGGGACCCTAGTTCATTTTTGTTTTCACCACCGTGTCAGCTAGGGGCTCTCGTCTCACCACGAATGGGTCGACTAACTCCGGGGAACTTCAATGGTACAACCGGCCCAGTGAACGAAGAGGAGATTCTTTGATGTCGGGGACTTACAGAGGTCCCAGTGGAGGAGATTCTAGTCCGTCGAGAGGAATTCCCGAACGGAGAGTCCTTCCTTCACCGAGAGAGGGTGATCCTTAGAAAAGAGTAAAAAAGGAAAGAAAAGGGGGTAAATGCATGAAATGTGGTGCTGGATAAAAGATATGTAACACACAGATGGAGCAGAGATAAGCACACAAATATAACAGATGTATAGCAGTGATATAACAAGAATATAACAACAATAAACAGATAGAGGAAGATATAGCCGTTCTACTTTCCAAGACAACACAGACTTAAAAATGACAAAAGAGGGGACTAAGGGGCGTGCACGTGGTGCACGAAGGGGATGACACAGCACACGCGGGCGCAATAAGGAGGGGGACACACGAGGGTGCCGAGTAGAGGGGCACACGTGGGTGCCGAGATAACGCAGACCTCGAAGTAATCACAAAGGATCGGGGGAGTGCACGTGGTGCACGAGGGAAATGATGTAGCGCACGTGGGCGCAATAGGGAGGGGCACACGCGGGTGCCGAAAGAAGGGAGGCACACGTGGGTGCCGAGAGTTCAAAGGTAACCCAAAAAAGCAAAAAGAATGTCCCACCGTGATCGCCAATCTATGGAAGCCGAGGAATCCACTCAAGGAGAAGAAAACGAACTAAACTACAGACTATCAAGCGACTAAAAATTAAGAAGGATCATGAAACGTGCCAATATGAGGAAAGAGCATGCATAGGGTCCTAAAGGGATGTGATCGCCAGAGGGGTTGCCTCAAAGAAATGAAATGATCGCGTGTACCTTGTATTGAGCGCGGAGATTGTGAATCCTCGAGACCAAGAAATGGCAGGTTGCTTCTTCCTCCCCCTTCGGCCGGCCGACGGAGAGGGCTTTTCTCAGGTACCCTTGCAAAACAACGACAAACAAGTAACGAGTGGATCAGAAAGACGAAGGTGCAGTATTCAAATTCTAACGACGCAAGTAACGAAATGATGGCAAGACACACACCTGGTTGGTGTTATCTTTTAAACCCCTCTCGGACACGAGTAGGAGGAAAATGCTTATGATGAATGGCAATTATTCCGACGTAGAAACGGAAAGAGACTCCCTCATAAAAGGGGGGGGGGGTAGAAGACATGATATGATGAATGCAAGATAACTAGGAAAGAGGAGGAGAGAATGGCTTATTGGATGGTCGATGGCGAGATCCGGCGGAGCTTCAGTAGCGTAGGGACGACGAGGTAGCGCGGCGGGCGAAGGCGGGCTCTCTCCTGCGAGCACTGGCACCCGAGGATCCGGTAGGACCTCCCCTACAAAACACCCATGGGTTAGGAATAGAATCCGACAGCCTCTCGGCCCTCTTTTTTCGACCTCATGAACTGAGGGGGGTAGGCCTCTATTTATAGAGGTCGGGAGGATGGGGGCGTCCAGAGGCCTGGACGCCTCCATAACTTGGATTTTCTTCAAACGACAGACTAAGCGACGGTCAGTCGATGGTCGGGGGTCGCCCGTGAGCTGTTTGATGGAGGCGTCCAGGGGCCTGGACGCCTCCATAACTTGGATTTTCTTCAAATGACAGACTGAGCAATGGTCAGTCGATGGCCGGGGGTCGCCCGTGAGCTGGTTGATGGAGGCGTCCAGGGGCCTGGACGCTTCCATAACTTGGATTTTATTCAAACGATAGGCTGAGCAACGGTCAGTCGATGGCCCGTGAGCTGGTTGATAGAGGCGTCCAGGGGCCTGGACGCTTCCATAACTTGGATTTTATTCAAACGACAGGCTGAGCAACAGTCAGTCGATGGCCGGGGGTCGCCCGTGAGCTGGTTGATGGAGGCGTCCAGGGGCCTTGACGCTTCCATAACTTGGATTTTATTCAAACGACATGCTGAGCAATGGTCAGTCGATGGCCCGGGGTCACCCGTGAGCTGGTTGATGGAGGCGTCCAGGGGCCTGGATGCTTCCATAACTTGGATTTTATTCAAACGACAGGCTGAGCAACGGTCAGTCGATGGCCCGGGGTCGCCCGTGAGCTGGTTGATGGAGGCGTCCAGGGGCCTAGACGCCTCCATGAAATTATATATATTTTTTTGTTCAATCTTATATATATATATATATTGTCATTATTTTGTATTGATGGAGGCGTCCAGGAGCCTGGACGCCTCCATGATGACCCCCGGATTCCCCCGAAAAGGGCGTCGGCAGTCGTCCGTTAGGCATTTCCCTGGTCCCGGCAACTTCTGATGCATGCGATTGATGTTGATGCCGTTCGAATGCCACATGATTTCCACAACGAGGCGGTTTCCAGATGCCGAAGGAGCGTTACGCTACTCGCCCAGAAGACGTGAGAAGACTCAAAGATAGGAAACACTCAAGTGATTTAAAATGCGGAAGCCGCTGCGGGGCATCGCGTGGTAATATGAGATTTTCTCAGGGGACGTCAGGAATAGCGTGTCTACAATCTTGAGTGCCTATTTGTGCAAAATAGTTGATAACTTGCAGGTGTGCCTTGGTGGGAGAAATAAAAGGGGTTGAATTAACCAAGGCACTCAAGAATGAAAACCCCATGATTGCACCATTCAGGTCAGTTCTAAAACTCTGTGTTTAAATCTCATTATCTGAAATTGTTGAATTGTTTGCTTGACTTCTGATGTCCTCTTCTTGTCTAGCTGATCAGTCTGCATTCCAGACTCATCTATTGAATTTAATTCTGCTCAAATTTAATGCTCTTCTCTTTCCAAATATTGCACTGTGTACATAAGATGCTAGATGCACTTTGCACCGAGTTTGAATGATTCATTTAGTGCATACAGTCGATGCATGTGTCTAAGTCTGCATATATCATTTGCATGACTTTTAAGGAAGTTGTTCAATGCATACAGGATTGCTTTGAACTGCATATATCATTTGCATAACCCTGGTATATTAAATGGTAAGTTACTAAAAGGCAGAGAAATCTGCCTAGAGGTTCTTACTATGTGTGAGATGGTCCTTGAGACCAGGTTCTCTGTCAAGTACCAAGGGTCAAGTCTCCATATAGAGCAGTGTACTGCATATCATTAAATTTGAAAATTCTGAAAAAGGATAAAATGTTCATGACTTGAGTGCATAAACTTGAAATGATTGCATACTTGCTTTATGTATCATTGTTGCATAGTCTGCATTTAATTAGTTGGAAGCATTGCATAGCATATTGTTGCATCTTGGTGTCAGGGGGAGCTGAGAGTTCTGTTCAGTACATTGAATCCTTTTTACTCCTCATAGTCCCCACTAAATTCATTCATATTCTTTGACATCAGATGCTCTTGGACCATAATGCCTTTTTGCTATCACTCCTTAACAATTGCCATCATTTCCCTAACCTTCACTGAACAACAGCATTGCTTCTGGTTTAGTGCATTGAGATGTGGTTATTGTAATTGTTCATTTATAAGAATCACTCTTGCAAATTGAAAGTAACTAAAAGTTTAACCTTCATAAATTGAAGAGTTAAGTGTCTGCACTTCAGAACTTGAGATAAAAGAAAACTTTTATAGCTCTTAATCTCTGTCTCATGGCTAGAATAGAAAAGGTTTTTTTTTATGCATGAATGTGTTAATCTGGAAATTTCTAGAAAGGTGAATAAGAGTGTGTACTGATTTTTAAACAATCACTCTAAAAGAAATCAGGGCAGCAGTAAATAAGATCATAAAAGTAAAGAGCTGAACACAGTGACAGAGCAATGGCTGAATTGCACTGAGAAACTGTGATCTCCTCCAAAGAAGCAGGAGAATTCATAAGTCATGAAGTGCTTCAGACTACCTCTGTTCATAGGGTCAAATCTATAGGGGGAGTTTTCACCAAGTAACTAGGGGTGCTGGCCTCTGATCAAGGTGTACCCTTAATGTCAAAGGTGAAAATTGTTCCTTGTAGGTCTTGATCTGAAATAGATTTAGTAGTTTATGCCTAGTAACTGGGGGTACATGCCTCTAATCAAGGTGTACACCTAATGTCAACAGCATAAATGCCACTGGTCTATTCACTTAGCTCAGTTTCTGAAAAATTAAAAAGTGAAAAACAAACTGATGTAACCCTTTGAAATCAAAAGTCATTGAGTGAAAATTATTTTTTCTCAATACATATTCAAGTTGCCTTCTTGAACTTCCATGTTTAATCACAAAGGGTATTGTTTCTAACTTTTCTATTAAAACCATGTGCCTTAGATTCATTGCTATAAATGGAGTCTATAACTCTTTTTCAGTGGTCAGCTGCTTTACTCTATCTTTATCACTGTTAAACCTGAATTTTTTCAAGACTGTATATTGCTGATTCTTATGCTTTAATAGTTGTTTATAATCATGCTCACCTTCTGAACCAATGCTTCAGCTGTTGTGTAGTGACCCCTTCTTTATTCATGTTCCTTCCCTCCTACCTTCTCTACCTTTTGATTATTTGTTTCATCCATCCATATTCCTTCTCAAAGGGGGAGAAATAATTCAGGGGGAGTTATTCATTCAGGGGGAGTTTGAGCTGTTCTAAGGGAAATCTGCAATGTATTCTGCATGTTGCACTCATGTGTTTCTTTCTTTTTGATTATGTCAAAGGGGGAGAAAATTTGTTTGGTGACTCACTGTCACTCTGTTGCCATCATCAAAAAGAGGGAGAATGTTGTGCTCCTTAGGCACAAGCATATGCTATTTTGTTTTGATGATAGCAACACAGTGAGAGTATCACAGTGAGCATACATTGCATTTGTTCATGCATGAGCATAGTCACTACATCGGTGCATTCATCAGTTGCACGCCATACAGTCTATACACGGATGCATGTGTGGTCCTGTCTGCACACATAAAGTCTATACATTGCCTTGCTGCATTGCACGCCATATAGTCGATACATTCTGTTGCATCGCATGCTTGCCTTATGCATGTAGAGTCTATACATTCTCTGCTGATGTGTTTATGCTGCAGCTCATTAAGTCTGTACATTCTTCAGGTGCATCATCTCAGCAAGTCTATACATTGGACTTGAGCATATAGGAAGTCTGTACAGCCCATGAATTAACGCTAGGTCGCAAAGTCTGTACATCGCCTTATCGCAGACATGGCAAGTCTGTACATTGCATGTGTCGCAGACATAGCAAGTCTACACATCACAGACAAAGTCTGTACATTGCATGTGTTGCAGACATAGCAAGTCTGCACATCACAGACAAAGTCTGTACATTCGCCACCATGCATTCAAGTCTCAAAGTCTGTACAGCCTTTTGCATTACACACAAAGTCTGTTTTGCACACATGCACTCAAGTCTACACATCATGCATTCAGGCTTAAGTGTTAAGCACATAAAGTCTGTATAGCGGTTGCCTTGCACTAGAAAGTCTATACATTGGTTCCTGCATGCATTTCTTCAAGTCTGTACATCGTTCGCTAATGCATGCATCGTCTTTCAAAGTCCATACATTGTCCTATAGCTTGCACGAAGTAAAGTCTGTACATTGTCCAGCGTCTCACTCAATATCTAAGTGAGTGTGAACATTGCATCGCTAAGTCTATACAATGCATCGTCTCATGCATCGTCTTTCAAGTCTATGCATTGTAAGACCGTCTGTACATTGAGCGTCTCATGTTGTGTCTCTTGCAAAGTCTGTACAGCAGTTAAGTTTATACATCCCTTAGATAGAACTGTGCAAGTCTATACATCACTGCATAGACTATGTTTATACATCCCCGTCTGTTCATGCATCAATTAGCAAGGTATGTACAACCTTCTTGGCACATGCACGCGATCAAGTCTATACATTGCTTCTTCATGCATTGCACGAAGTCTGCACATTGTGTGATGCATGCTTACCAAGTCCATACACTGGCTAGTCTACACAAGTCTGCAAGTCTATACATTGGCTATCGCATGCTCATCGAGTCTGCACATTCGATAGTGGCAAGTATGTACATCGCCCAGTGTCATGCATTCAAAGTCCACACATGCACACACTTAGTTTGTGCATTCTGCTTTCATGCTTTAACACTAGGCATTGCAATGTCTATACACTGTTGTCGAATGTACATCAAGTCCACACATCTGTTGACGGCACGTCTATGCATTCATCTTCAATGTACACACTTTGCTTGATGCATTCTGCATTACACACTACAAAGTCTATACATTGCAAAGTCTACACACTACATTACACACTTCAAAGTATGTACATTGTTCAGAACGCAAAGTCCATACAGCCATTGTGCATTCATTCTTGATGTACATACTTTGCTTACTTAAACTGATAATTCTCTCTGTCTGTCAGGTACTTTTCGTGAAGTTTCAGAACAGCACATGATCCGAGAAGGAAGGGCTGACAGGATGCGGCCACGTGGAGGAATTCTCTGGGCGGGAAATGTGGAAGCCACACGCCCTCTTGCTTGCTGCTGCTATAAAAGGAAGTCTTCTTCTTCAGGAGAAGACTGATCGAAGAAGAAGCAGAGGAGAGCCTGCACGATCCAGTATGAAGAGAAGAAGAAGAAAAAGAGAGAGCAGAGAAGAGCAGAGAAGAAAAAGAGAAAGAGAAGAAGAGCAGAAGAGAAAGAAGAGAAAGAGAGAGAGATAGTGGTTGTCACGCCCCGAACAAGGCGAAAATATCGGGACGTACAGTTAGGGACACACTGGCAAGAGAGAGAACTAATCTAAAATAATACACAAGTGCTACAAGATAGAAATACTAAATGATCATTAACAAACCACAACTGATACAATAACCTCAAGTTCAACTTAATACAACTGGAATAATCAACCACTAAAACTCAATAACATGACTGAGACTAAAAGCTCTCCAAAACACAACTAAAGAAAGATAACACACTACTAACACACTAGAACTGATACACTCAAGACATCACTCCTGCCCTTCCCCATCGGTAAGCGCGTCACCTGAAAAGCCTGGAAAGGGGGGAAAACACAACTATGAGCTGACGCTCAGTAGGAAATAATAGACAGGTATAAGTGATTAACAGTTTAATTACATTTTAAAATGTCATGCTACAAATGATAAAAACAATAAAAAGATAACGGTGATATCACGAAACAGAATTCAAAGATCTTGCAAGGTCAAGAAATATAACGAATAGAATAGTAAGACAAGAATTTACTACAGGAGATAACGATAAAAAGTTGGCCATATCAAGACAATTCAAGTCATGTCAAGCACGTATGTAATTTCATTTCCACGTCCAAGTAATAAGCAAGTAAAGTAACCACAAGTAGAGTATAGAACAGTGAAGAGTGGAAAGTGAAAAGTAGTAGAAAGTAATGTAGAGAGTAGTGGAGAGAGTAGTGGACAGTCCTAGATTTAACACATGTCAAGTACTGGTGCCAAATGCCACACCTAGTCATTCACCTCCCCGGGGGTACACGTAGTGTTCGGGCGCTCTTCCCAGGACCAGACTGAGCCCTTAATTGTTTGCCAGGCATTGATTTCTTTGGATCAAAGATCCCACGAATCTAGACTTCCACAGTTTATGGCCAGAATTCTAAGGTTTAAACTAAGTAGCAATAACAACTTCAAGTAGGAAAGAGAGTCATTTCCAGAATTTCAAGGTAAGTATAATCATCAAGGAGATCGAAACCAAGTCACAACAAGAGTTAATCGTGCTGCGCTACTATAAAACAGTAGCAATCAAACAAGCTAATCAACATATTAATCCTAATCACCAAGTTAAGATATCATGATTAACCATTATCATTTGCATTAAGACAATTGCCAAGAAGCTGATTCAAGATGATAAGGCAAAGAACAACTCCCACAGGAGTGAAATAGAATGCATTAACAGAGATTTAGTTACACCATTAACCACTAATTATGTGGGTTTCTATTTAATCTTGTATGCATTGAAATGAAGATGATAAACGGTGTGTTTTTACACTAAGTTTGCATGTATGGACCAATGTTAATTGAAACTAAAAAGGGTACATGAATAGGTCATTAGTTCCTCAAAAATGTAGTTTTCAATGTAATTAGGTTGAATGGATTGATTCCCCAATGATCCAGATTGATCCCCGGGTCAAAAACATCATTAATGGAGTCATACAGGGCATGGGTCGACCCATTGGGTCGACCCCTGGCATTCCAGGAGCCTTCCTGGGTGTGGGTTGACCCATTGGGTCGACCCCTCAAAAAAAAAAGCTTCATGGGTCGACCCATTGGGTCGACCCCCTTCACTGGGTGCATGGGTCGACCCCATGGGTCGACCCCTACACTTCCAGAAGCGACGGGTGATTCCGTAAACCATGAAAACTCAATGATTTGGGGTCTAAATGAGTTGGGATTTTAACCAAATGCTCTAGGGTTCTTAATATACATACTAAGGTCATAAAACAAGAGATTGAAACAAGAAATTTGCTGAAAACTCAATCGAATCACAACCTATTTATGATGAATACATGAAGAACCTAGTTCTTGACATGCGTCTACTAAAACGTAGATTTCTCTCAATATACACAACCGAATTTGGGGCTTTTTATATCAAAAGAAAGCTAACTTAATGATGAATCCAACCATATACTATAAGCCATATGTGGATCAAGTTATCTAATCCAAAAACAGCCCGAAAATCAAGCTTCTACTTGAAGAACATAATATACATCAAATTCTAGACATGCTCTTACTAAAAATCAAAATTCTCCAAGTATGCTCAATGAAATTTGGGGCTTCCTACGTTAACTGAAAGCTAACAACATGCTGATTACATCATGTAAGTTAATTAGAGTTTGGTTGTTAGATCCTACCTCAAATCGGAGAGAGAAAACTCAAACCCTAGGATGAAGAACACTTGGACAGCACCTCACAAAAAGCTCGATTTCTCCACGGACACCTAATGAAAATTGGGGCTTTTGCCACCAATGGATAGAGCTCGATGAGAGGAACAATTTGCTATACTCATGATCAAGATTTGGTTGAGAATTCCAACCTCAATCGATGGATCAAAGAAGGATGAAGGAAAGCCAACGGCCTGCTGACCCACCTCCACAAATCGAGCTAGATCTCTCCAGATCTGAAACTTCAGCGAACCCCACAGTAGCCAAATGAAAGAAAACTCGTAGGGCTTCATTTTGATAGCTCATAGAGCTTCTGGAGCCTTCGGAATTGGGAGTATTTGCTGCTGCAAGCTACGTGTTTAGAAACGGCGCCGAAATCCTTGACTTGACCAAACTATGTCAGCAGCACGTTTTGGGGCTAGGTTTACCTCAAATTGATTGAGGGTAAATGTTCCTTACATTGTGGCCTTCCATTTGCCCTTGATTTCAGATCATTTGGTCGAGTATTGAGGTCGAATTTCGTGTTTTAAACTAAGGGTTAGGTATGGGTCAAAAGTGTGCACTTTTGGGTTTAAACTCTAAATAGATCTTACCACGGATTTACAATGGCCTAATGCCAGAAGGAAAAGTTGTTGTCTACATCGACCTAAATCTATTTACTATTTTTACAGATTTTTCTAAGGTAGTCGGATTATTACTTATACTATTCCGTAAATAGTTAAATGTTAAGTTCGGAAAACTAAGTTCATTAATTCGGCATAATAAATGATTTTCTTAGGCTTAAATGTAGAAGACAAAGTTGCTAAAAAAAATTAATTCTACAAGATGTGATTTTTGGGGATTTTTAGAAAATAGTAGTGGAGAGGGGGATTTCCGTAGCCCACCACAAAGGCAGCCCAACAAGACCCACACGGTCCAACTAGGCGAGCCCGCCCGAGTGATAGCCCGCTGGGCCCACTCAGGGAAGAAAAGCCCAATAAATAAAGACTCGAGGAACCAACTCTCCCCGGTGGCCTTCTAGGATCGGAGGGCCCGAGACAGCGGTCAGGTCCCAAGGAAGGTCCGGTCTAAAAGCCCTCTCCTCACCCGAGAGAGACAGGCTCCAGCCGACCTATCCGACCCCACCTTCGCCGGGCCATCGCTCAGACCAGAGCTAGCCTCCCCGAAGCTCGGTAAGACCGTTTGATTAATCCGCAGGTACGGCCGTTCAGAGTCCTCCGCCGACGGGAGAGTCAGGGGTGCCGCCGGACTCCAAGGGGATAACGTCCCCACGATCCGGCCATGAAAGCCCCCGCTGAAGACGTAACTCCCGCCGGGAAGCCCTCAGCTCACCGGACTCTTAAAAGGCGACACACTATTTAAGCAAGGGATACCCTCCGGAAGATGGTAAGATGAACTAGTTATTCACATACCCTAAGCTCCTGAGCACGATTCGCTTCACCCTTTGGTGGAGAGGATTCTCGCGCATCAGCTCTCTCCTCCCCCCATTATCGCTTCCACCATCGCTCTACTGACTTAGCCATCGGAGGGTTTGCCCCAGGGAGATCTCCTGGGCCCTCTGACACGTTTCCCTCTCTTGCAGATTCATCTTCTGGTGATCCACAGCCCGCTCAGGACCCAGCGCGAGATTCCGCCTCTTCATCTGGCGCCGTCTGTGGGAAACGCACGAAGAGTCAAGATGGTAAGAAAAAGCTCAGGGAGGAGATCCACCGACGGGGCAGGTAAGGCTGTGGCGGCGGCGGGAGGCGCCCCCTCTAGGGTCTCACAGAGCCCCCCCTCCAACGCCAGCGTCCCCACCAACGGGCCACCACCCCCCCCGGCGGAGACAGGGGCACCCCTCGACGGTGGCGTCAACGCCTTCCAGGCCCTCAACGAAAAGATGGACATCCTCGTGGAGCTCATGAGGGCCCAGACGGCCCGGGACGCGAGGTCCCGCGCCCCGTCAGGAAGTCCCCCTCGAAGGAGTGCAACGCAGCACACCGCCGGAGGCCGCTTCACCCTCCGCGGCCGACAGCTCCTCCGCAACGACGTCGGAGGACCCTCGCAAGCTCCGCCTACGGAGCAAGAGGCTTCCTCCACGCCGAGGAGAGGGAAGCAGGGGGCGAGGCCGCCGTGCCCGGGCACCAGTGCTCCGGGAGATCGCCACGACGCCCCCCCCAGCCCCACGGCGCGGCCACAGCCGAACTGTCTCTCCGACTACAAGATTTTGAAAGACGGTTCGCAGAGCAAGAGCGCGCTCTCCGCGCCCTGCAGAAGACCTCTTTCCCGGAGGACGAGGAGAAATCCCCTTTCTCCGAGTACATCTTGAAGGCAGAGGTCTCTCCTAGAGCCTCCATCCCAACCTTCAAGCTCTACGACGGCCAGGGCGATCCAGCCGACCACTACGATAGCTTCAACGCCCTGGTGACCCTGCATGGAACGCCGGATCCCATCAAATGCCGAGCCTTCGCGGCCACCCTAGTCCAAGGCGCTCAGGCATGGTTCCGGGCCCTCTCCCCGGGGTCCATTCGAGACTTCAGGCAATTCGGGCGAATTTTCAAGGAGAGCTTCGCCGGTAGCGCCCCCCCAAGGTCAGTAGCGGGGCTCCTGGCTCTCAAACAGGCGCAAGGGGAGAGGCTCCGGACTTACGTCCACCGATTTAAATCGGAAGCCCTTAGGATCCCCCGCCTGGATGTGGCCTCAGCCACAACCGCACTGACCGGGGGCACCCGGGATGAGAATCTTCGCCGCGAGCTTGTCCTCCACCCTCCCTCGACCCTTGCCGAGCTAGTGACTCTGGCACTGCGCCACGCCGAGTGCGAAGAAGTACTCAGCGCCTGCCGAGACGCAACCGGCTCGGGTCGGGAGGGGGACAAAAAGTGGACCTCCGAGCCAAACCCCGGCTCGAGTAAGAAGCACGATCGAGAAGGAGAGCGCAAGAGAAAGTACGAGCGGTATACCCCCTTGACCGCACCAGTCTACGAGATCTATGAAGACATCAAAGACTCGGGACTTCTCCGCCAGCCCGAACCAATGAGGTCGAAGAACCGCAAGCGGGACAGGCATTGCCTGTTCCACGGCGACCACGGGCACCACACCGGAGATTGCCATCAGCTCCAGGACGAGATCGAGCGCCTCATCCGTCTGGGGCATCTAGCCCGGTTCACGACCGGGCACAAAGAAGACCGAGACGCCGCAGAGGAGATCGACAACGCTCCCCGAGGGGTCCACATCAACGTCATCTCCGGAGGGGCGGCATCGGGCGGCGACACCAGCCGTGGAAGGAAACGTCGTGCCGAGCGGGCCAGCCAAGCCTTAGAGCCTCCCAGAGGTCCGCCGATGGAGCCCCAGGTCATAGTCTTCTCCGACCAAGACCTGGAAGGGCTGAGCACCCCGCATGACGATGCCCTCGTTATCTCGGCCACGATAAATCACTGTAATGTAGACAGGATTTTGATTGATAATGGGAGCGCCCCCGATGTATTATCTTATGACTATTTTCTCAAGATGGGGGAAGACCCATCCAAGCTCCGCCCGATCCGAACACCCCTTTGCGGGTTTAATGGCCTGGCCACCTACCCCGAGGGAGCCCTAAGCCTGCCGGTCACTATCGGCACCCCACCCAAAACCGTTACGGTCATAGTGGACTTCATAGTGATTAAAGGTATGATAGCGTACAACGCCATTTTCGGCCGAAAATTTCTCAGCCGAATAAAGGCCGTACCATCTACCTATCACCAAAAAATGAAGTTTCCCACCAAAAACGGGTTGGGAGAAGTCCGAGGTAACCAGGCCACGGCTAGAAGGTGCTACAATATCTCGGTGGAAGCCTCAAGGCCGGACGGGAAGGATAAGGGCCCCAGGGGAGTCGAAGGAAAAGCCGTGACCACCGAGCCCGGTGGCGAATTATTAACGGTATTCCTGAACGACGACCCGGCCCTTGGAGTAAGGATCGGTGCCGACCTACCACCAAAGGAACAGCAGCAATACAAGGAGTTTATTTCTGGGTACGTCCGGGTCTTCGCTTGGTCCGATGATCAACTCCCTGGTATACCAGAGGAAACTGTGATGCACAAGCTTAACCTCGATGCCACCGTGAGACCCGTACAGCAGCAAAGGAGGAAGCATGCGCCCGAGAAACAGGCGATCATCAAGGCGCAGGTCACCAAGGGATAAGAGACTGGTCTTTTCAGACCGGTCCTGTACCCAACGTGGCTAGCCAACGTCGTCCTGGTGCCGAAGACCACCGGCAAGTGGCGAATGTGCGTAGACTTCACCGATCTGAACAAGGCAACCCCCAAGGACTGCTATCCTCTACCGAGCATCGACCAACTGGTTGACTCAACCTCGGGCAACGAGATACTCAGTTTCCTGGATGCCTATTCAGGTTATCATCAGATCCGAATGAACCCTGAAGATGTCGAGAGGACCGCCTTCATCACCGACTACGGCGTGTAATGCTACACCCGGATGCCCTTCGGATTGAAGAATGCTGGAGCCACATACCAGCGACTGGTCAACCATATGTTCGAGGGACAGTTAGGTCGAAACGTCGAGGCCTACATCGATGACATGCTCGTCAAGACCCCGAGGGCCCAAGACCACTTCACCGACCTCGTCGAGACTTTCGGCACCCTCTTGAAGTACTGCATGAAGCTCAACCCCGCCAAGTGCGCCTTTGGAGTAAGATCCGGGAAGTTCCTGGGTTTCCTGGTCACTCAGCGAGGGATCGAAGCCAACCCCGATAAGGTCCAGGCCATCCTGGACATGCGCCCGCCCGCGTGTATTAAAGACGTCCAGCGTCTAACGGGGCGTGTCGCTGCTCTCAGTCGTTTCCTGTCCCGTGCGGCCGAACGATGCTTGCCCTTCTTCAAGCTGATGAGGGGGCCCAAGGTAGCATCTGCCACGTTCGCATGGGATGGGGAATGCCAGACAGCGTTCACCGAGCTCAAAGAGTTCCTGGCTTCGCCCCCGGTGCTTTCCAAGCCCGTCCCGGGCGAGGTCTTGTTGCTCTATCTCTCGGCGACGCCGTCAACGGTCAGCTCGGTCCTAGTCAGAAATGACTCGGGAGTCGAGAAGCCGGTCTACTACACCAGCAAGGTGCTCAACGAGGCCGAGCGGAGGTATCCCGCAACCGAGAAACTCGTGCTAGCGTTGGTTACCTCCGCAAGGCGCCTCCGACCCTACTTCCAGGGGCATCCCATCACAGTGCTAATCGGCGAGCTACTGAAGAAGATTCTGGCCCACCTCGAAGCCTCGGGGCGACTTGTCAAATGGGCCATCATGCTCGGGGCATACGACATCTCGTATCGGCCACGATCAGCTATCAAAGGGCAAGCGCTCACCGACTTCATCGCCGAGAGCACCGTTCCGGTCGAGGACAGGCCTCCGACAGCAACCGGGCCAACCTGAGAGCTGTTCGTCGATGGATCGTCCAACTCGGTCGGCAGCGGCGCAGGGATCCTCCTAAGGTCCCCCGAAGGAATAGAGTTGCAATACGCCCTAAAGTTCAACTTCTTGGCATCCAACAATGCTTCCGAGTACGAGGCCCTTATCTCGGGGGCCCGCATGGCCCGACGGTTGGGGGCTGAGCGAGTCAGGATCCACACCGACTCCCAGCTAGTTGCAAGCCAGGTCAGTGGCGAGTACGAAGCTCGGGAGGCACCTATGATCAAATACCTCCAGTTGGTCCGGAGCCTGGCCCAGCAGTTCGAGGAGTTCGAGGTAGTCCGAATAGCTCGGGAGCAAAACTCTCGGGCGGACGCCCTCTCCCGACTGGCCTCCTCCCTAGACCCAGAAGGTACACGATCGGTCCTCCTAGAAGAGCTAGAGCGCCCGAGCATAGACTCGGAGCTCCTCGCCATTAACTCGGCCACTCCCGACGACTGGCGCTCCCCCTACCTATCCTGGCTACGAGACTCCCAGGAACCCTCCGACCCTCGAGAAGCCCGCCGGATGAAGTACCAAGCTCGGCGCTTCGTCATCCTCGACAACGCTCTCTACGGAAGATCGTTCACCGGGCCCCTTCTGAAGTGTCTCGGCCCCGACGAAGCGAGCCAAGCTATTGAAGAGATTCATCGAGGCCTGTGCGGAGCACATTCAGGAGGTCGGTCGCTGGCCAGAATCCTGCTAAGGCAAGGATACTGGTGGCCGACCCTACAGCGCAACTGCACGGCTTACGTACAACATTGCGACCGTTGCCAGCGGTTCGACCATTTGGTCCACCAGCCGGCCACGGAACTTGTCACCCTTACCGAGCCCTACCCTTTCGCTCGGTGGGGGATCGACATCCTTGGGCCATTCCCAACGGCTCAATCCCAGAAGAAGTTCATCATCATCGCCATCGGCTACTTCACCAAGTGGATCGAGGCTGAAGCAACAGCGAGGATCACCGAGACAGTCGTCTGGGGTTTCGTATGGAAATCGATCATTTGTCGCTTCGGCGTCCCCCGAGTGATAGTGAGCGATAACGGGCGGCAATTCAACTCTCGATACTTTCGAGACAGATGTGCCGACCTAAATATCCGCAACCACTTCACCTCGGTCGCCCACCCTCAGGCCAACGGGCTGGTTGAAAATGCCAACAAGACCATCTTGAAGGGCATAAAAACCAGACTCGGCAAGGCTAAGGGTAGCTGGCTCGAGGAACTGCCTAGCGTACTATGGTCGCACCGAACGACCCCCAAAACGGCAACCGGTGAGACCCCTTTTCAACTGGTATATGGCACCGAAGCCGTCGTTCCGTTAGAAATCGCCAATCCGTCTCTCCGAGTGATCAGCTTTTTGCCCGAGGCAAACGAGCAGAAGCTGCTCGAGAACCTCGACCTGGCAGACGAATTCCGAGAGATCGCGAACGTCTGAGCTACGGAATACCAGCGCCGCCTCACTCGGTACTACAACGCCAAGGTCCGAGGCAGACAATTCCGACCAGGGGACTTCGTTCTCAGGAAGACCGAAGCATCTCGACCACTGGAGGCGGCGGGCAAGCTATCCCCCAACTGGGAAGGCCCCTACCGAGTGATCGAGACGCTCGGGAAAGGTGCGTACAGGTTAGCCACAATGGAAGGGGAACCCATTCCCCGGACATGGAATGCAACCACACTACGCAGATTTTATTTCTGAATACTGTATCAACAAATCGGGTAAAATGAACCCCCTTATCTTTCGCATTCATTCAAGAAAACTGTTGGTACATCAGAAAGGCAACTGCCAATACATTACATAGTGAAAAGCAAAAATCCATCTAGCACCGCGGTAAACGGCCATCACCCGGCCGACCCGGTCTTGACCTTCTCGCATCCAGCCACTGACTCTGTCTCGCGTAGAAACTAGCTCGAACAAGAGATGGTCGACCCAGTTGGCTCGGGTGGACCGTGACAAAGGTGACAGAGGGACAGCAAGGAGAAGGCCACCTTTCACACAAGGAAGGCTACCTTCCAAGTTGGCAACAACCTGGAAAAAGGAACGCTGTGAAGGTCTCCTCTCCGCCAAACTACCAACTCTTTGGAGGCGAACAGAAAGCAAGCAGCCCCCGAAGAGTGAAAGAAATGAAGAACAAAAGAGGGAGAAAGAGGCTGCGGACAGAGGTGAGGAAGGGACTGGAGCCGCCTTCCCCCCTCCCACGGAGGGGAATGGCGGCCGGCATCCCTACCTCCCCCATCCGCCCTCCATCTCGGCGTCCGCCCGGAAGCCCCACCGGAGCCAAGAGGAGGCAAACGGCGTGCCCCCGCACGTCGAAGCCCTCTCCAGATCCGCGCGGCGACCGTCGGACCCGTCTCATGCACGCGCGGCGACCGTGGGACCCGACCGATATTCCAGGACAGTTGGAACCGGCCGCTCCCCGTCGTCTGCAGCGTCATCTTCCGAAGGGTCCTCCATGCTCCGATCGCGGCGGCGCAACGCAGAGTGAAGACGAGGGAATAAGAGCAGACCACCGGCGAGAGTCCTAAGTGTTTGGGGGGAAGGAGCACCCTTCGGTCCTTCTTATAGGCCAAGGGAGGCCACGCGCCTTAAATGGCTACCCCCCTCGAAAACACACTATAGGACCTCCCCTAAAAGATCACCTCAAAATCCTCGGTCCCCACCCTAGCGGGATTCGCGAAGCACCTCGACTTTCAAAGTATGGTAATACGGAAGGACGCCCGCAAGAAGTCTCCCGAATCGACGTGCGAAAACGGCGAAAAAAATATCGGCACTTTCCAACTGCCCCGATACGCCAACCAAATCACAGCAAAGATAGTGATCAAATAAAGTAAGTCATTTATTGCCTCCCATAAAAACCTCTTACAAAAGGAAAGACAGACAAAAAGGGGAAGGGGCAAAATAAAGTTACATCAGGCCTCGGGCCCACTTTGAAGCTCGGGAACAGCAGTAGGGGACGGGTCACCCCCGGTACCCTCGGCGACGGCCGGCCCGGACACTGACCTCGCCTGTGCGAGAACAATCCCGGTCGTGAGCCCTCCCGAGGCCTCCGGAGCTAGTGACCCCGCTGGAGGCGACTCCTCCGATTCTTCCCCGGTCGAAGATGAGGAGCTGGAATCTGACTCATCCGAGTCATAACTCTGGCCATAAGGAAAATCACCCCCGGCAAGGTGCTCATTGGCATAGTTCATCGCCCAGCGATAGCCCTGCCTGAACCCCTTTCGAGCGCCCCGGCGGAGCGCTACCTCGTAGTAGGGTAGGGCAGCTGCAATCAGGTCGGCCGAGTAAGCTTCCGAGCCTTTATAGCGCTCGATCGCCTCCGCCTCGACCTGCCCGTCCCGAGCCCGCTCCGCCTCAGCCGCACGCTCTTCCGCCCTCGCCAGACGCTCCTCCAGCTCGGTCATCCTCCGCTCGGCTTCGATCATCCGACCCTCCGCCCGGGCTCGGTCTGCCTCGGCCTCAGCGTGAAGGCGCTCCGCGTCCTCCGCCCGATCCTGCAGCTCGCCGCGCTCAAGCTCCCAGAGGCTATCCAGCTCTATGTGACGTTGACGCTCGTCTTATAGACGTTTGCTCTTCCTCTCGAGCGATTCTTGGGCCCTTGTCAGCTGCTCGGCCAGCACCTCGGCTTCCCGTCGGCTCGACCGCGCCAACTCCCTGAATGCGAGGAACTCCCGCCGGAGCCCCTCGTGCTCCCCCTCGAGCCGAGCTAGTTTCCCCTCGCATCCACCAAGGGTCCAGGCGAGCTTCGACCGCTCCGCCTCCGTCCGGGCGTGCGCCTCTGCCATCACGGCCGCTGTTCGAGCTATGACCAGGCCGCCCTCCATCAGGATGTCAAGGACCCCGGCAGGAGTGCTGCGCTTTTCTCCCCCCCTCGTCCTATCGGCGATCGACCGACAGAGCCGGTACAGGTCACCCGAGACACCGAGCCTGACCAGAGGTTCCGGCAAAGGGGACTGCTCCACCCTGGGCACCCCGCCAGAAGGCCCTGTTGTGGCGGCGAAACCAACCGCCCCGCGCGCCACGGTCGGTTGGGGTTGCAACGCCTCCCCGGGCGAACCCCCACCCTCGACCGGCGCCGCGGGATCAACCGCACCAGAAGCTGCCGGCACTTGGGGTTGCGACGCCCCCGCGGGCGAACGCCCATCCGCGCAGACCGAACCCTCGGTCCCAGCGCCGGCCACGCAGGCATCGGCCCCTTCTGTCCCTACAGAGGGGAGAGCCGACCCATCACCTCCCTCTGCGGGGCCCCTGGTCTCCTCGGCCCCCTCTCGCTCGGCGGATGGGAGAGCCAGCCCGGAAGGGTCGGCCCCATCCTGCCCCCGAGGGGGGAGTGCCGCCGAGCCAGAATCGCCCCCGACGGCGGTAGGAAGACCAGCTTTCATGGCCCTCTTCCTGGCCTTCGCGGCCTCCCGCAGTTTCCCCACCAGGGGATCCTTGCGCTTCAGACCAGTCGATCGAGAAGACCCCTCGGAGGCCGCCCCCTTGCCCTTATCTCGGGCATTGACGCGACCCACCGGGGCATCAGGCTCATCAGCTGCCGAGTCATCTCCCAGATCGATGACCTCGGCCGCCTCCTCCAGAGGCTCCCGCCTCACGTCTGCAGCAAGAAGAAGCCCCGGTCAGGAGGAGAAAAAAGAGCTACCACCCCAGAAAAAGAGCCTCAAGAGTCGTACCTGACGACGTCAACCGCGAGAGAAGACACGGTTCGATGTTCTCCGGCGTCACCAGCTCCTCGGTCGTTTGGCGATTCTCCAGCAGACGGGCAGCCTACTACTCCACGTGGGGAGGGAACTCCTCCTGGCGAGGGGGTAGATTCGGGTGAAAGTTGGGCGAGGTCTGGCATCTCCAGATCTCGTCCGTCGCCACCGCCTTCACCCAGAAGAATTGGGTCTTCCACCCCTTGTGCGAGGAGTCCTTCGCCGCATGCGAGATGCAGCTCCTGTTCCTCCGTGCCTGGATGAAGTAGTGATGCGGGACGGGACCACGGACACGACAAGCTCGCGATCGTCCCTTAACGAGGGAAGCGTCGGATGTGCGCGGTTGAGAAACCGGCAATGAGCTAGGGTGGTCAGCTCTCTTTTGCGCCCGGATCGGGTCACGGGACGGCTTCGCTCTCTCTCGCAGCAGTGATATTATAAATTAAAAGCGAGCTAGGTAACCCTACACATGCTCTCTAGCAGCGGCATAAACAAGCATATATAGAAATAAGCGGAATGCCAAGCAAGGAGCGAATACGATACCTCCACGCGCTCGGCGTGGCGAAGATGGCACCCGGTCGAAACTCGTACTCCCGGGAACTTAATACATTAAGATTACAGCAATACAAGTAAGCCCACTCCACGCAGGGAGGTAACGGGCGACACAAGGGGGCCCGGGAGGACCAATTCCGGGTTGACGGGCGGTTTCCGGGCACTAGCTTCGGCTTCGCGCGTACTCGTGCTAGTGGGGCCCACGTGTGGACCGGAGGGGTCGTGTGGGACCTTATGCCTCCCCTGGTGTGGGTACACTTGGGAAGCGCTCCCCTAGGATGACGAGTTGCTGGAACGACCGCCGGACGCCGGGCGGCCCTCGGACGACGCTCGCGGGAAACCGGCCACAAGTCTGCACTTGCTGTCTTCTCGCGCGCTGTCCGGCGAGATCGGCTGCTGTGATCAACCCCGTCGTCGGAATGCAACGAGCTCGGCGCCGTTGGAAAGAGGACTCCAAATACTTCGACGTAGGGGCATTCAGAAAAATTAATCAGATACGTATATCTGACTTATGGAATTTACACCCTTGCTGTAAACAGGCCAGAACTGCAGGGGCAGGTTCTGACTTCTTCGAAAATCACCGTTGACCGGGAAGAAGAGCACCGAATCTGGTGATAATCTCTTCAGTAAAGTTGAAGATATCTGAGAGAGGAAACCGGGACTATTTTTGGTTTCTTGATTGGACAAGAAATGGATTTTTTGGGATTTTTTGAGTGGACCTGGGTCGGATCTGGGACACTGTGGTAAAATTGCTCACAGGAACTGGTAAGAAATTTGAAAAATACCTAGAGACCTTATCAAAAATTAAGAAAATTCATGGTGGTAGACATATGTGGACAGAAGTCTCAGTAATTTTTAGAGCCCCAAAAAAATTCAAAACATGGGTCGAACAAGGTAGACTCAGAACTGATGAACAGTAGACAGAACCTGGACAGAACTGAAATTTAAACTTGGACGAAAATCTAAAAATATCTAAAGGACGAATTTTTGCCTGAAATTTCTTGTGGAGGTAAGGGTTCAAGAGGGGAACCAACCCTGAAAATTGGAGCTTCAGAAGATGAGGGAAGAGAGAGAGACAATTCGGAGAAGAGTGGTCTGTCCAGAGTGGACAGAAAACCGAATTCGTTGGTGAAGACGCGTCGGCGGCGAGACGGCGGCGGCGGCGATCACCGGAGTTGCTTCAGATGCTGGAGGGGATCAAGGGGGAAGGGATTACACTCTAGAAAGGGGCTGGAGGTGGAAGGACACCAGGGAGAGAGGGGAGAGGGGCGCAAGATCCAAGGAGGCAAATGCTCATTTCTTCTTCATTTCTTCATTAATCTCTAATGACACTATACATAGGCTTATATAGAAAATATCAAGGGGTGGGGGGGCTGATAATTTCGTGGGAAATATGTCATTTTCATCCCCCATGTGGTCAAAACTCAAAATAAATAAATTACATATGAATGGGCACTCCTTTGACTAGGTAGGTAAGGTAGGTGGCCTACCTTTGAAATTTTAACCCCTTTGTCTCCCATGTGGTCAATTAGCATTCAAACCTTCTAGATGGCCACCTAGGATGGTTGACCAGCCCCACATGGATGAGGTGGACCAATGGGGAAGGGGAGGGGGCCCCCTAGCTGGACCTACTACACATTTGCACAAAAACCCACACAATCCATGGGAATGACTCTTTGGCTGATAAAGCCTTACATTTGCGTACATACTTTCCCAAGGATATAAACACAAACTAAAAGGACATAAATACAAAATAAAAAGTACATGCTCGGCGTCGATTCCCATCAACTCTCCCCGGGTGGGAGGAACTCGACCCCGTCGAGTAGGGGTAAGGATGCTCGAATACTCCGGTGGATCCGTCACCGTGCCAAGTAACGCGGGTACGCTCCACTCCAAGCGATCGTCACCTGCTCATTCCATATATACTCGATATGCGAACTGCTATGGGCTAAAGGTGGTCACTCCGAAGGGACACTCTCAAAAGGGAAGAAAACAGCTCGAAGACTCACTAGGAATCACCGCTGAGTCCCTATAAGTGACTGATCCGGGTATAGATGTGGAACCGATCCCATACTCATCAAGTGAGTCCACTCGCTTCACACTCATAGGAGAACGACACGAGCTTGCACAAGACACATGCAGACTCACCATGCACTGACACATGAATGAAAATCACACAAACATTCGACTCAAAATCACCACACAAACAAACCACACAAAGAAAACATACCGACTCATCTATGACCCTAGACATACCTAATGTTAGTCAGACCCGTACATGGATGACGGCGGACCAGGACACCCGAATATGTGCCATACATGCATTTGACGTAACTGGAGGTTGACGTCATGGGGAACTCCTAGACATACTACGATGCACCAATCATGGACATTGGGCTTGGATGCGGGAAGTCCGGGAGGTGCGGGTGGTTTGGAGGGATCGGGGAAACCAAAGTCTTCCTTACCCCCGAGGGATGGTTCGGACCTATGGCTATGTGGAGTTTGCTTGGCCCGAATGGAAAAGGTGGGATAGTGAACTCCGCAGAAGAAGGGTAACGAGTATGAAAACCCGGGAGGGTCACTAGTGAAGGGGTCAAAAGGGTCGAAGAAGGTGTGACCCCATGAAGTGGGTTCCAACATGACATGGTCCCAATCGTGAAATTCTTGAAGGTACGGGTGGTCACCTTCCTCCGTCATGGTAGATGGGACCGTGTATAGGAAATATGACTCCTCCCTCGGAAGTAAAGTCATGAAGTCGGGCTCATCCGGTAGCGGGAGAAGTAGAAGAACCTCCATGGAGACACAACCCACAGTGCACTCGGAGGTAATGGACCCTATGGCCGGATGGGTGAAGCTAAGACTAGCGGGTTGGTCAAAGCCTCGGGCCAAAAGATGCGTCAACTCCCATTGTGAATCTAATCCCATGACAAGATCATCCAATGTGTCAACATGGTGACGAGATCGAAAGGTGGTATGGAATGAGTTGACTGGCACTAAAGGTAAGGTGGGGTCCATGGACAGGAAGGGATGTGGGACCAAGCCATCCTTGAGCCATCTAAGAAGTGGCTCGGCTATGTAAAGTGTTCCCGTAAGAAACACGGGTGGCTCGGGCTTTGGTAGTTCCCACTTTGATGGTTGCGAATGAAGACCGGAGGTAGATAACAATGGAGCATCCATGGGTGGTGGAGTAGCTTGTGTCCTTTCCCACCAATCCGAAATCATTTTCTTTATTTCCTCTAAGGAGCGGGTTGGAGGAGGGACCTTGGGGTGGACTAGCTCCTTAACTCTCGGCTCGGGTGTGGGCCTAGGCTCGGTTATAAGCGGGACTTCCACTCGGTTGGAGGTGCTTGAGTGGGTTGGGATGGGAGTGCCAAGGGGAGGTTGGTTGGTGGTGCATGGGCGGGCCACTAGATTGGGGTCACTTTGGTGGGCTTGGACGGCGGTGAAGGGGTGGGATTGGGTAGAGGTGTGGCCCACTTGATTGTGGGTGAGTTGGTGGGGTTGGTGAGTGGAATGACCTCCGTGGTTGGAGGTAGGTGGGCGGGGAACGTAGGCCCTCCTAAGCACTCTCTTCATTTCCCACCATGACTCGATGGGCCTTAGATTCCTATCCTCCCTCCAATATTTGATGTCCCTCCAAGTTGCAGCGGCTTCACCAAAAAGTCGCCTTTTGGCAACATCAACTTGCATGGGCCCGTACATGATGTACACCTCGAAGTAATCATCCATAATGGCTTCCCATTCTAGAAAGACACTCGGGTCATCGGACCCGTAGAAATCCCGGGTTTCGGGCCTCGTGGGGTGGTTCGGGTGGTCCTTCCATTTGAGATAGTATCGCCACCATCCGGGAGTTTGGGACTCCATGGGACACGGGGAAACTAGTGGGTGGCCATGCCGACACTCGGACCAAAACACTAGACACGACACTAAGTAATGCAAAGTTGGAATGCACTAACTAATGCACACTAAGGACCCTAGACGTAAACCAAGACTCGATACGTGGCGGAGATAATTGACCCGAAGGTCACTCGCGCAAGTGTGCGGCCTTCCCGATAGGCGTAACCTAACGGTCGGACAACACCTTTTTATATACCGAGTAAAGGGATGTATGCGACCCAAAAATGACTCTTTTTGTTGTTTTAAAAATGTGATGATCCTAAACACGACTTAAACGGACTAATGACTAGACGTAAATGACACTCTTTTTTTTTTTCTTTTTGACACCCTAGACTCAACGGCTCTGATACCAAATTGATGCGGGACGGGACCACGGACACGACAAGCTCGCGATCGTCCCTTAACGAGGGAAGCGTCGGATGTGCGCGGTTGAGAAACCGGCAATGAGCTAGGGTGGTCAGCTCTCTTTTGCGCCCGGATCGGGTCACGGGACGGCTTCGCTCTCTCTCGCAGCAGTGATATTATAAATTAAAAGCGAGCTAGGTAACCCTACACATGCTCTCTAGCAGCGGCATAAACAAGCATATATAGAAATAAGCGGAATGCCAAGCAAGGAGCGAATACGATACCTCCACGCGCTCGGCGTGGCGAAGATGGCACCCGGCCGAAACTCGTACTCCCGGGAACTTAATACATTAAGATTACAGCAATACAAGTAAGCCCACTCCACGCAGGGAGGTAACGGGCGACACAAGGGGGCCCGGGAGGACCAATTCCGGGTTGACGGGCGGTTTCCGGGCACTAGCTTCGGCTTCGCGCGTACTCGTGCTAGTGGGGCCCACGTGTGGACCGGAGGGGTCGTGTGGGACCTTATGCCTCCCCTGGTGTGGGTACACTTGGGAAGCGCTCCCCTAGGATGACGAGTTGCTGGAACGACCGCCGGACGCCGGGCGGCCCTCGGACGACGCTCGCGGGAAACCGGCCACAAGTCTGCACTTGCTGTCTTCTCGCGCGCTGTCCGGCGAGATCGGCTGCTGTGATCAACCCCGTCGTCGGAATGCAACGAGCTCAGCGCCGTTGGAAAGAGGACTCCAAATACTTCGACGTAGGGGCCTTCAGAAAAATTAATCAGATACGTATATCTGACTTATGGAATTTACACCCTTGCTGTAAACAGGCCAGAACTGCAGGGGCAGGTTCTGACTTCTTCGAAAATCACCGTTGACCGGGAAGAAGAGCACCGAATCTGGTGATAATCTCTTCAGCAAAGTTGAAGATCTCTGAGAGAGGAAACCGGGACTATTTTTGGTTTCTTGATTGGACAAGAAATGGATTTTTTGGGATTTTTTGAGTGGACCTGGGTCGGATCTGGGACACTGTGGTAAAATTGCTCACAGGAACTGGTACGAAATTTGAAAAATACCTAGAGACCTTATCAAAAATTAATAAAATTCATGGTGGTAGACATATGTGGACAGAAGTCTCAGTAATTTTTAGAGCCCCAAAAAAATTCAAAACATGGGTCGAACAAGGTAGACTCAGAACTGATGAACAGTAGACAGAACCTGGACAGAACTGAAATTTAAACTTGGACGAAAATCTAAAAATATCTAAAGGACGAATTTTTGCCTGAAATTTCTTGTGGAGGTAAGGGTTCAAGAGGGGAACCAACCCTGAAAATTGGAGCTTCAGAAGATGAGGGAAGAGAGAGAGACAATTCGGAGAAGAGTGGTCTGTCCAGAGTGGACAGAAAACCGAATTCGTTGGTGAAGACGCGTCGGCGGCGAGACGGCGGCGGCGGCGATCACCGGAGTTGCTTCAGATGCTGGAGGGGATCAAGGGGGAAGGGATTACACTCTAGAAAGGGGCTGGAGGTGGAAGGACACCAGGGAGAGAGGGGAGAGGGGCGCAAGATCCAAGGAGGCAAATGCTCATTTCTTCTTCATTTCTTCATTAATCTCTAATGACACTATACATAGGCTTATATAGAAAATATCAAGGGGTGGGGGGGCTGATAATTTCGTGGGAAATATGTCATTTTCATCCCCCATGTGGTCAAAACTCAAAATAAATAAATTACATATGAATGGGCACTCCTTTGACTAGGTAGGTAAGGTAGGTGGCCTACCTTTGAAATTTTAACCCCTTTGTCTCCCATGTGGTCAATTAGCATTCAAACCTTCTAGATGGCCACCTAGGATGGTTGACCAGCCCCACATGGATGAGGTGGACCAATGGGGAAGGGGAGGGGGCCCCCTAGCTGGACCTACTACACATTTGCACAAAAACCCACACAATCCATGGGAATGACTCTTTGGCTGATAAAGCCTTACATTTGCGTACATACTTTCCCAAGGATATAAACACAAACTAAAAGGACATAAATACAAAATAAAAAGTACATGCTCGGCGTAGATTCCCATCAAGTAGGAGCCTTTCCCCGCCTGCGGGTGCGCTTTCAACTCAAAGAAGAAGTGGAAGAGGTCCAGAGAAGGGTAGATGTCGCGCTGGCGACACAGAATCCCGAAGGCCGAAAGAAGAAGATAGGAATTGGCCACCAACTGAATAGGTGCCAATCGGAAAAAATTGAGAAGCTGCAGCACGTAAGGATCGAAAGGAAGCCGAAATCCACTCTTCCAAGCCAGAAGGAAGGTGCAAATAAGCCCAGCACGATCATCCAAACTCGTCTCGTACGGAGTGGCGGCAACAAAGCTATAGCGGAGAGGCAGACGGAAACGGTGCTCTAACCTCCTCACCTCCGTCTCCCCCAACTCGCTACAGTTGGGGACGGGTTCCCGCCTCACCGACACAGGCTCCGGGCTCCGGTCCGCCATCGAGTCGAGAGAAGATCCCTCGCACGAGCTTGAAGACTCCGGGGGAGAAGGAAGCTGTCGGATCGCCTCCGCGGTTATCCTCGCCAACTCTTCGAACGCCGCCGCAAGGCTCCGCGTCTCCGCTGTGCTCTCACGGCGCATCAAGAAGCAAGGAAAACCTAAAACCCTGGAAGCCTAGAACGATGAACAGCACCCCTTAAAAAACCCCTGAGGGTGGCGGCACGCCGTTCCGTGCTCCGAGAAAAAGGGGGGCCCCTTCGCTTCAAATCCGTCAGGATCATCATTATGGGCCTCGGCGACCGCTATAAGCGGCTCCACAACGCCAACGGAATTCCACCCACCTGAGCCACGCCAGTCCAAAGCCTCGAAAAACTACTCATCCGAGCCTCCTTGGCTCGGGAGTAGGAGGGGGACAAGTGGAGAGGGGGATTTCCGTAGCCCACCACAAAGGCAGCCCAACAAGACCCACACGGTCCAACTAGGTGAGCCCACCCGAGTGATAGCCCGCTAGGCCCACTCAGGGAAGAAAAGCCCAATAAATAAAGACTCGAGGAACCAACTCTCCCCAGCGGCCTTCTAGGCTCGGAGGGCCCGAGACAGCGGTCAGGTCCCAAGGAAGGTCCGGTCTAAAAGCCCTCTCCTCACCCGAGAGAGACAGGCTCCAGCCGACCTATCCGACCCCACCTTCGCCGGGCCATCGCTCAGACCAGAGCTAGCCTCCCCGAAGCTCGGTAAGACCGTTTGATTAATCCGCAGGTACGGCCGTTCAGAGTCCTCCGCCGACGGGAGAGTCAGGGGTGCCACCGGACTCCAAGGGGATAACGTCCCCACGATCCAGCCATGAAAGCCCCCGCTGAAGACGTAACTCCCGCCGGGAAGCCCTCAGCTCACCGGACTCTTAAAAGGCGACGCACTATTTAAGCAAGGGATACCCTCCGGAAGATGGTAAGATGAACTAGGCATTCACATACCCTAAGCTCCTGAGCACGATTCGCTTCACCCTTTGGTGGAGAGGATTCTCGCGCATCAGCTCTCTCCTCCCCCCATTATCGCTTCCACCATCGCTCTACTGACTTAGCCATCGGAGGGTTTGCCCCAGGGAGATCCCCTGGGCCCTCTGACACGTTTCCCTCTCTTGCAGATTCATCTTCTAGTGATCCACAGCCCGCTCAGGACCCAGCGCGAGATTCCGCCTCTTCAAGTAGAAAAATGACTTATTCTATTAATTAATAAATTAATCTAATTAATTTAGATAATTCTTATTAATTCGAATAACTTCAAATAAATTCCAAATAATTACAAATAACTTTCTAAATAAATTTCTAAAGAATTTGGGGCCTTACAGTGGTTGTCTGGCATTTGGATCAAATCCAAGCCAGACCTGCTCCTTCGAGAGCTATATTACTTGTGCTTTAGTTTTAGCTTTCAGTTGCTGTGTCCTCTGTTTTTGTTTTTTTTTAAACCTTCTTCAAGCTGTTAGTCAGCGTTTGTGGTGGAGGATTCCACTGGACGGGTAAGCTGTAATCCCCAGCGTTGCAGAGGAGGATTCCTTTGGACAGCAAGCTGTGAGGCTCAGCGGACGAGGTGGATACCTCGGACAGCAAGCTGTGAGGCTCAGCGGTTGTAGGCAAGCTGTGAGGCCCAGCGGTTCAATCTGTGAGTCAGCAGTAATCCACACTCGGGTTGAGTGTGGGGTGGATGTAGGTCTGGAGGACGGAACCACCTAAAAAACTCTTTGTGCTGTGGTTTGATCTCATTGTGTGTTTGGCGCTAGATGCATGCATATGGATGATATGGTTTGATTGCACACTATATGTTTGACTGTGGCATTGAGTGTCCCTTGACATTGTTATTCCGCAATCGCTCATAGGCCTTCTAATTAGTTCTTCAGATTGTCTAAATCTGTCTAGTTAGCATTTCAGATTTTGATTGGGCAAAATTTTTAAGGGGCGATTCATTCACCCCCCCTCTGAATCGAACGCACCGAACCCAACACGGGTGCGCCTTCAACTCGAAGAAATAGTGGAAGAGGTCCAAGGAAGGAGGAACCCCGCACTGACGACAGAGGATTCAGAAAGCGGAGAGGAGAAGGTACGAGTTGGCTACCAACTGAATGGGTGCCAACTGGAAAAAGTTGAGAAGCGTGAGGATGAAGGGCTCGAAGGGGAGGCGAAACCCGCTCTTCCATGCCAGAAGAAAGATGCAGATGTGGCCCGTGCGAGAATCCAGGCTCGTCTCATATGGGGCAGCAGCAGCAAAGCTATACTTGTGAGGTAGGCGAAACTGATGCTCCAGCCTCTTCACCTCGGCTTCCCCCAACTCGCTGCAGTTCTGGACCGGCGCTCTAACCATCGGTTCGTCGCCCCATCCCTTGGCACCCGAACGCTGGCCCGCCATAGATTCTGAGGAAGAACATGAAGAAGAATTCTCTCGAGACCTCGATGATTCCGGGGGAGGAGGAAGCTGCCAGACCGCCTCCGTAGTTATCTTCGCCAACTCCTGAAATGCCGCCGCTAGTTTCTGCTCCTCCGATGTGTCCTCACGGTGCATCGAAGAGCCCCAAAAGTAAAGAAATGAAGGAAAGCCAAAACCCTAACAATGGAAAGAGTCTGGGATGACAACCAGCGCCCAATGCCTATAAACCCACGCGGGAGGCGGCGCGTCGTTCCGACCTCCGAGAAAAGGGGGCCCCTTTGGTGAGGACACACGCCATACTTCACGACGGAGTACACGGATCTCGCCGGCATCCCTTTGGCTCGGCGATCACTTGGCGGACTAGCAGAGTTACCTTCACTTATTCTATACTTTAGGCCATGTTGGGCCTTGGATTAGTCCCTGCGTGGACACTTTTATTATTTGTGTGGACCTTTGTAGGCCAATTGGGGCCAATTAGGCTTTAGTTGGGTCTTTTTTATGCTTATTAGGTAGGAGATAGGGCTATTGGGCCACTTTCTTGGTTCAAGCCTTGGCCCATTTGGCATAGCTGGCCAACCAAGGCTTGGCCCACCTGGGGAATTGCACCCCCCTCCCTAGGGTTAGGGTTTTGGGCGCCCACCCCCCTTTCATCTACTCTTGGAAGGTGGCAGCCGCCCCTCTCCTAGATTATAGGAAGAGGGGTGCGGCCCGCCCCCCCTTTCCCTTCCCCATCCGATCACCCCTCCCTCTTTTGCCCGCCCCCATCCCCCAATCTCCTCCTAGATTCTAGGAGTGGTGCGCACCCCCTTTCCCCCCTTGCACCTTGCGCACCCCCCCTTTCCCCCTTGGCTAGGGTTTCAACCCTAGCATTCCCCATCCCCATATAAAAGGTTTGTATTTTTCTTTTGAGCATAATTATGAATGAAATAAATTACTGATTCTCCTTGAAGGTGGCTGCGCCCCCCTCCTTGTTCCTCTTAGCTCCTGCGACGGGAGCGAGCTTGGGGTGTGACTCCCCATCCCCTCGGTGCGACGCCGAGGTTCTCCCTCTCTTCTATCTCTTCACAAGTTCAAGTTCGGTGCAACCAGATCTTGCCTCCAAGAGCCGCGACGACCTCCTCTGTTTTTGGCGGCTTTGGGTGACCAGCCCATTTTTGGGTGATTCTACTACGAGTCACCAACGCGTGCGAAGTGGTCTCGCCTCATTTGGAGTTCGGCATCACCCGTGGTGGTTTTCTTCGTGAGATCGCGCAGGACCCCCTCTCCCTGCGAGCCAGATCCTGCCCGCCCTCTTGCGAAACTTCCAAAGGGCGGAAAACTTAGAGTTTGGATGCGGGCTCTTCAGGGATCGTACCTCTCTTCGTCCCCTTTCCAACGCCGCCAACCTCACCTCATTCCGACGTCCGAGCTGTTCGTGGCATCTGTTTTCGTGAGGTCGCACGGGTCTGTCCCATCCACCCAGCGCCAGCACCAGCCGCGGGTTTCAGAGGCCACCGCGCACAACCCCGACTACATCTGATCGAGCCCTTTGGTCGGGGCCTGATGCTCTGCGTCCTCTTCATCCTCCAACAAGCGGATCTCCGTTCGCCCTTCGGATCTATTTCTTATCATTTTTCCCGCCCGATCGCGCGGTTCTGGGAGCAGAATCCCTGTCACAACTTGCAGGTGCGCCCCCGGCTTTCACGGATGGAATCTGCATGCCCCCTTTGGCCGAGGCTTCCTCCCGTGACCTAGCTACGCGCCCTCGCTGATGGCGCCTCAATCGGACACCGGACCAGACCGTGGGAGCTTTCACCGCCGAGCCGCGCATTGCTGCGAACCTGCCGACGACCGCCCGGACCCTCCTCGCGGCCACCCCTTCACCGAGTGCCGCCCGTCAGCCCGTGCATTGGCAGCCCCGAATCCATATGTTGTAGCCTGTTATCTCCCTGCGAGGAGTGGGCAATTTTTGGTTGGCATTGTATTATTGTTCACTTTGTGTATCGGGGTTGTTGATCTCGGCCGGGGTTTCTTCCCCACGCCTAGGCGTGGAGGTACGTGCGACGCTCCCCCTTGTTGGCATTTGCTTTACTAGTATGCTTTCCATTATGCCGCGTGAGTGTTTAGGATCCTAGCTAGTCTTTTAGTCACCGCGTGACTGTGAGTTGAGAGCACCCATTCCGTGGCCCTAGTCGAGCACCGAGCTCGGACTAGATTCCCTTAGACGTACGGCGGTTCCTTAGCCGCTGAGATCCCCGCGCTTCCCTCATAGGGACGATCGTTGGGCTTGAGTTTCTTGTTGAGAGACGCCTCCACCCGGAGGAACGCTACGGAGGTCAGCCGCCCGGCTTGCCTTTGGCGTGCGAGTGCTGGCCGCACTTCGTTGTAGTCGTAGGTCCTACCCATTTCAGCCCCGTCCCGCATCAAATTGGTATCAGAGCATATTGTCCCGCATCAAATTGGTATCAGAGCTTAGGGAACTAGTTTGTTCTAACAAATTGGGGTCTTAGGTCATTTGAGTCTTTAGGTTGTCTAGGGTGCTTTGAGTCTCTTAGTTCATCTAGGTAACCTACCATTGCATTATCATTTTAGGTTTGTGTCTAGTTAGAGTTTTATCCTTGTCTCGTTGAGTCTTGCATGTCCAGCTCACCGCCAGCCCCATGGTGGTTCCTCGAGCCCACGTGTCAGATTGGTCATCCCTGGTGGCCCAATTCGAGGCTCTTATGGCACGACCCCTAGGTGTCGCCCCTACCACTCAGTCGTCGGGAGACCCGATCCCTATACTGATGACCAAGTCATTCCAGCGCCCTGTCATGTCCGTGGCGGTCCTACCTAATGGGTTGCATACGGAGATCGACTTCATCAGTAGGGTTCCATCTAATTGGGTCTCACAGGACATTGTTGAGTCTCTCTCTAAGACTGGGGAGATTGTTCTCCACGGTGGCTTAGCTTTTATCGAGTTTCAACGATGGTTCGGCCCCATTCTATATCACGATGGCGCATGGTGTAAGATCGACACACTTGCTGGTCCATGCATCATTTTAGGGTAAACTTGGTTGGAGGAGAGAAGAGCGACCATCGACCTGGACAGGAGGACCTGCACCTTACACCCATCTCACCTTCCAGGCGAGTTCGTCTTCCACGACGGCGCTGTGCCGACCACCTCCGTGTCGCTAGCCACCCATCCCCAGCGATCCACTCCGCCTCCGGGCTCATGTCCCCCGCCTGGGCTTGTTCCGGTGACTTACGAGGCTGAACAGGAGTTGGCCAATGAGTACCTAACTGAGGTTGAGGAGTTAGGGAGTGATCCCATGGAGCACCCCGTCGTGCCTGAACCTTTGGAGGTTAGGGCCGACACTCTCGGCCCGAGACCCTCGACTGAGGGCCAGGGACCCCTCCACATCATAGAGGACTCCATTTCCACTCCCGAGAGAGATGCTTCCCCCTTAGACCCTCATATAGAGCCATTCTTACCTTCCGAGGGTGAACTGGTCATTGGAGAGTCTTTAGCTAGCTGGCTAAGGGAGGGTCCACTTCTAGATGTCTCCATTCCTTGCTATACACCCATGGGACCAGCCCTCCCAATAGTACCCCTTAACTCCTTTCACACCACTTTTCGGTCCTTCCGCTTTCTTGAAAATGTGAAGGACTTCCTTAGGAGTTTAGATTGTCAATGGGAGTTGACATATATGTTGACCTTAGGGTCTGACCAACCCTATAGTCATAGCTTTACACTCCCTGCTATGGGTTCTATTACCTCGGTCTACACCATAGGACATATCACCTCCGAGGTCCTTTTATTATTTCCCATACTCATGGAGGTTGATTTTGTCCCCTCTTATGGTATCACGGTCCCGAGGGAGGAACCTAACTTTCCTTGCCTCCCTCATGAGCCCCTTGCCCCATATATTAGAGCGCCTAAAGGTGATCATCTACACCTGGGTGAATGTCGGACATGGGCAAGTATAGTAAAGGGACCTGTCGGGAGGGGTCATCATTTCTTTGACCCATTCGATCCCCTCCCTAGTGAGCCTCTCGACTCGTATTCTTTTCCCCACCTTGTCGAGAAGGTCCATTATCACACCCCATCCAGACCTACTAGTCAACATCTCACCTCGCATACACCCAGGCGCCAGAGTTTAGGAGGCCGGGGACACATGTCTCTCTCTCATGTTTCTCCATGTCCCTCATCATATAGGGGTAATGTCATGAGTGAGTTTGGGGTTATTCGTCCTCCTGAGTCTACCATATTTAGTAGGACACATGTGCATGATAGATCACACTTTGGTTGTCCAGGTCCTCCCCATGTTGTCAAGTCTGGTAGATGTCATAGGCCTATTAGATCCATATTTGGATGTCCAGGACCACCCTTGCATTCACGTAGGTATGAGTCTACCCATCTTATTCGGAGTCTGCATCATCACCACCTTGAGGCCAGCGACGCACGTTATAAGGAGTTAGCTGAAGCGCATCGACACACCCGTGAGTTCCGTAAGGGAGAGTACGTCATGATCAGGGTCAGACCTGAACGGTTTCCTTCGGGGGCCGTGAAGAATCTCCAGGCCCGCGGTGCTGGACCCTTCCAAGTCTTGAAGCAAATTGGGTCGAATGCGTATGAGATTGAGCTGCCAAAAGGCTATGGGATCTGTTCGACGTTCAATGTCTCAGATTTAGTGACATATCGGGACCCCGCGGTGATTCCCAGTGAGCCTTTTGAGCCCTCCCCTCCTCTTGAGAGTGCTACACCTTCTGAGCGTCCATCTCCTCCATCTCCTCCAACCCCATTACAGAAACGCGAGCATATAGATTACATACTGGATGAGCAGGTGACCACTACCAGGAGCGGAGCCTACCAACGCTTCCTAGTGCGTTGGAGAGGGCACCCTGCGACAGACAACACCTGGATCACACGAGGAGAGCTAGAGAGGATCGACCCCGACTTGCTGGAGCACCACTTGAGCGACCGTGACCCTTACTCGACAGGGTCGAGTTCTTCCCACCCGGGGAGAATTGGTGAGGACACGCGCCATACTTCACGACAGAGTACACGGATCTCGCCGGCATCCCTTTGGCTCGGCGATCACTTGGCGGACTAGCAGAGTTACCTTCACTTATTCTATACTTTAGGCCATGTTGGGCCTTGGATTAGTCCCTGCGTGGACACTTTTATTATTCGTGTGGACCTTTGTAGGCCAATTGGGGCCAATTAGGCTTTAGTTGGGTCTTTTTTATGCTTATTAGGTAGGCGATAGGGCTATTGGGCCACTTTCTTGGTTCAAGCCTTGGCCCATTTGGCATAGCTGGCCAACCAAGGCTTGGCCCACCTGGGGAATTGCGCCCCCCTCCCTAGGGTTAGGGTTTTGGGCGCCCACCCCCCTTTCCTCTCCTCTTGGAAGGTGGCAGCCGCCCCTCTCCTAGATTATAGGAAGAGGGGTGCGCCCCCCCCCTTTCCCTTCCCCATCCGATCACCCCTCCCTCTTTTGCCCGCCCCCATCCCCCAATCTCCTCCTAGATTCTAGGAGTGGTGCGCACCCCCTTTCCCCCCTTGCACCTTGCGCACCCCCCCTTTCCCCCTTGGCTAGGGTTTCAACCCTAGCATTCCCCCTCCCCATATAAAAGGTTTGTATTTTTCTTTTGAGCATAATTATGAATGAAAGAAATTACTGATTCTCCTTGAAGGTGGCTGCGCCCCCCTCCTTGTTCCTCTTAGCTCCTGCGATGGGAGTGAGCTTGGGGTGTGACTCCCCATCCCCTCGGTGCGACGCCGAGGTTCTCCCTCTCTTCTATCTCTTCACAAGTTCAAGTTCGGTGCAACCAGATCTTGCCTCCAAGAGCCGCGACGACCTCCTCTGTTTTTGGCGGCTTTGGGCGACCAGCCCATTTTTGGGTGATTCTACTACGAGTCGCCAACGCGTGCGAAGTGGTCTCGCCTCATTTGGAGTTTGCATCACCCGTGGTGGTTTTCTTCGTGAGATCGCGCAGGACCCCCTCTCCCTGCGAGTCAGATCCTGCCCGCCCTCTTGCGAAACTTCCACAGGGCGGACAACTTGGAGTTTGGACGCAGGCTCTTCAGGGATCGTACCTCTCTTCGTCCCCTTTCCAACGCCGCCGACCTCGCCTCATTCCGACGTCCGAGCTGTTCGTGGCATCCATTTTCGTGAGGTCGCACGGGTCTGTCCCATCCACCCAGCGCCAGCACCAGCCGCGGGTTTCAGAGGCCACCGCGCACAACCCTGACCACATCTGATTGAGCCCTTTGGTCGGGACCTGCTGCTCTGCGTCCTCTTCGTCCTCCAACAAGCGGATCTCCGTTCTCCCTTTGGATCTATTTCTTATCATTTTTACCGCCCGATCACGCGGTTCTGGGAGCAGAATCCCTGTCACAACTTGCAGGTGCGCCCCCGGCTTTCACGGACGGAATCTGCGCACCCCCTTTGGCCGAGGCTTCCTCCCGTGACCTAGCTACGCGCCCTCGCTGATGGCGCCTCAATCGGACATCGGACCAGACCGTGGGAGCTTTCACCGCCGAGCCGCGCATTGCTGCGAACCTGCCGACGACCGCCCGGACCCTCCTCGCGGCCACCCCTTCACCGCGTGCCGCCCGTCAGCCCGTGCATTGGCAGCCCCGAATCCATATGTTGTAGCCTGTTATCTCCCTGCGAGGAGTGGGCAATTTTTGGTTGGCATTGTATTATTGTTCACTTTGTGTATCGGGGTTGTTGATCTCGACCGGGGTTTCTTCCCCACGCCTAGGCGTGGAGGTACGTGCGACGCTCCCCCTTGTTGGCATTTGCTTTACTAGTATGCTTTCCATTATGCCGCGTGAGTGTTTAGGATCCTAGCTAGTCTTTTAGTCACCGCGTGACTGTGAGTTGAGAGCACCCATTCCGTGGCCCTAGTCGAGCACCGAGCTCGGACTAGATTCCCTTAGACGTACGGTGGTTCCTTAGCCGCTGAGATCCCCGCGCTTCCCTCATAGGGACGGTCGTTGGGCTTGAGTTTCTTGTTGAGAGACGCCTCCACCCGAAGGAACGCTACGGAGGTCAGCCGCTCGGCTTGCCTTTGGCGTGCGAGTGCTGGCCGCACTTCGTTGTAGTCGTAGGTCCTACCCATTTCAGCCCCGTCCCGCATCAAATTGGTATCAGAGCATATTGTCCCGCATCACCCTTCATTTCAAATCCGTCAGGATTGTAATTATTACGGGCCCAGGTGACCACGACATGTGGCTTCATAACAGCGCCAGATCTCCACCCACCTGAGCCACGCTGGTCCAAAACCCTAAAAGGCTACTCATCCGACTCTCCTTTGGCTCGGGAGTAGGAGGGGGACAAGTGGAGAGGGGGATTTCTACAGCCCATTCAAAGAGCAGCCGAACTAGGCTCATCAGGACCAAACAAGGCCACGCTCGCCCAAGTGACAGCCCACAGGGCCCACTTAGGACAGAAAGCCCAATAAAAAATTCGCTCGAGGATACTACCTTCCTAGGCGGCCTCTCGGCTCGGAAGGCCCGAGCGTCGGTCAGGTCACAGGAAAGGTCCATGCCTGAGCCATCTCTCCGCACAGGGGAAGAAGGCGCATGTCGACCAATCCGACCCATCTTCGTCCGAGCTAAGCCTATCACCCGGATAGGGCTGGCCTCTCTGAGCTCGGTACGGCCGATGATTGCTTATCCATGCAGCCGTTAAGAGTCCTCGGTGGGCAGGAATTTATAAAGGTGAGGGACTCTCGCTCCCCAAGGTGATAACGCTCCCACGATAAGGCAATAAAAGCCCACGTCGAGGACGTAACCCCCACCTGAAACCCCTCGACTTACAGGACTCCAGAAGACGGCGTACTATTTAACCCAGGGATACCCTCCGACGAAAGGTAAGGGCAATCACACGCTCAAAACTCCTGAGTAGGAACCACTTCACCCTTCTGGGAGAGAGGGATCTCGCGCAGAAGCTACTTCCTCCCTATATTGCTCCCACCATAGCTCTACTGACTTAAGCATCGGAGGGTTTTCCCCAGGGACTCATCCCTGGGCCCCCTGATTCGTTTCCCTTTCTTGCAGTTCACTATCCGGTGATCCACTGCGGACCAGCGCGAGATCTTACCTCTTCAGGTATCAATTGGCTTCATCTACTAGCTTCCAGAGTATGATCACCTTGTTTGCAGAAGTTCGTGTCTCATAATGCTCTGAAATCTGCATCTGGCTCCATACCTTCTCTTGAAGCCTATCCTTCATGTTATCTGGCTTTATTGTTTGCTGAGTTCAATTGCAATCTTCTTGCTTCAATTGCTGAGTCAATTGCAATCTGTCTGAACCTTTCACTTGGTATCAGTCCTTTTGGCATCTGCATTTTAATCCCACTAGGTATCATGCTATTCAACATGCTAATCTTCTGACTCTGAAATTCGCATTCATCTATGGCCTCCTTTCTGATGTCAAAGGGGGAGAGAATGTGGAGTCATTGATATTGGAGAGAATGTGGAGTCATTGAATTATGGAATCATGCTTATCATGTTGAATCATGTCAACAGGGGAGAAGACGTCTATTTGTCTACATTGAATGTTGATTTTAATGCCATCAATGACTCATAGTCGCCATCATCAAAAAGGGGGAGAAATGTTGTGTCTCGAGATTTGATTATGTCTGACTATGACTCATTGATGAGTCTAATGTGGATTTGATGATGTCAGCATGCATTGAGTTCAAGTCAAAGAATATCAATAGGTCTGACAGATTTCTCAATAAGCAACAACAACAGCAGACTGCAGTGGGAATCCTAGGCAAGAGCAGATTGGGAAGGTGATATTGGCAGATCAAGATATCTTGAACTGGACATGAAGTTTGGAAGCAGTTGACTCAAGCAACCTTAGATACTTCAGGATAACTGAAGAAAGGTAGAAAAGTAAACTGCATGTGGCAGTGGGAATTCTATGATAATGACAAATAAGGGTGTCTTAAACCTGAGCATAAATATGGAAGAAGCTGGACTCATATGACCACATATGGTTAGGGCAACCGGGTGAAAAGAGTTAAGTCAAGTGATAAAGAACACTTGATCTCACAATAGTTAAGTGTGTCGACCCACCTCTCAAGTGTGTCGACCCACATGCTTACAAGAAGTAGTATAGCCAGAGCAAACAACAAGGCTACGTCGACTCCAGTCACTCCATACTCCTGAGTGCGTCGACTCCGGAAGGCCTCCAAAAGTCGCTTCAAGCGCACATCAACAAGTGCGTTGACGTAAGCATCTCCATGCGTCGACACAAGTCCAGCTCCAGCTCCAGCACCAGTCAGACGGGTGACCTTCTCTAGCTATGTCGACGCTATTTTCTCAGGGCGTCGACACAGGACCGCTTCAGAGAAGCCGCTCCGGGTGCATTTTTACAAGGGTGCGTCGACTCACCCTTCTAGCTGCATCGACGCACACTAGCCAAGCTCGCAGTAGTTTAAGTAGATTGGAAGCTACGTTGACGTAGGGGTCTTGGTGTGTCGATGCACATGAAGAGTTTTTCGAAGCCAATAGGGCATGTGACAACTTAAGTGATCACATGTCTGTCCGCTCCAAATCAACATCTTTGACTCTAGGACACATGCCTCAAGGTCCAAAAAGGACCTAGGACAGAGATATGTCATTTGTATCATGAAATAGTCAGAACACCTTTCTATGATAAGGTTCTGTCAGAAAATTGATTTGAAAAAAGGCACTTTCCAAGTTGTCCTTCATTTTCCATTGGACAAAAGAGTTAACCTCTGCCCAAGATCATGACAGTCAGAAGATCTGAAAAATGGCTCCAGACAGAAACCTCCTTTTTACCTTGGGCCATTTAGATTGCAGTATATAAAAATGACCTGGCAGAAAAATAAATCTAGAAATAGATTTTTGCCCCTGCTCTTCTCTATGTTGGACCAATCAAAAACCGCCAGGGAATGTCAAAGAACCTTATTTTTATTCTGACCAATTAGATTGCAGAATCTTGGAGGGAAAAACTTTCTGGCCTCCTCTGTTATAAATATGAAGTCCTTGGCTGAACAAATTTGTTGCTGCCCTTGAAGAAGAAAAGAGCTGAAAGAGTTAGAGTGCTCGAGCCTGCAGAAGAAAAATATGTGAGAAGAGAAGAAGAAGAGAGGAGCAGCCCAACACCTGGCCCGACCCAGTCTAGTGCTGAGAAGAAGAGAAGAAGAAGAGAGACTAGATCTGACCAGTCTTCAGATCAAAGTCCGAATTTGCAGCCACAAGCTTCTAGATCTTCATCTGAAGTTACATTGATTTTTCTCTCATTTTGTTTTGCGTTTCTCGTTTCACAACTACAAATCTGCTTCAGTGTGTTGTGCTGTGTTTACAGTAGTGTGTCCAGTGCTCTGCTTAGAGACCGGAAGTGGTACAGGCTACTGTGCAGCCGTCTATTTGTTGGGGGTCTGTCCCCGTGGTTTGCTACACTTGCAGCATGTTTAGCTCTTTGTTTTTGTTTTCTCCTTTGGGGCTTGTCCCCGTGTGCTGCAGCTTTGCAGCGTGAGGACTGTGTCCTCGTGTAAGTTGTGTATCAGCTTGCGTGGGGGCTCGTCCCCGTGGGGCTTGTCCCCGTGTGCTGATGGATATTGCAGCGCGTGTGGGGGGGGGGAGGGGCATCCCCGTCTGTTGAAGACTCTGTCCTCGTGAGGACTTTGTCCTCGTGTAGTGAAGCCTCACCGGGTTTGGTGAAGGGTGGACATAGGTTGCGGGTTTGCAACCGAACCACCTTAAAACATGGTGCCTCTGTGAATGATTATGTGATTGCTCCATGTCTTCTATCCCCATTCACAGGTTCGTGTGTTAACTCCAACATATGCACTTATGGTTGTTCTCTAACAGACATATACACACACTAAGTGCTTGACAGTTTCCTGCTCAATGGTGCAGTAGTTCTTTATGTCTGCCAGAAAGCTTTATAACTGTTATCACCTTGACACTGTGCGAAACAAGTTCTTGTCTATTGTTTCTAATCACATCTGTTGAATTTGTTGTGTTGAAACCGTAGTTGATCTGAGCTCTAATTTTTAACTAGGCATATTTTTAAGGGATCTATTCACCCCCCCTCTAGATCCGGTTGCACCAAAGGGACGCAACAAGGGGGACCCAGTCTAGTGGAGGCACTGGGAGAGGGCAGGTAGCCAGCCGAGGAATCGGACTAGGTGGGGTGGCCCAAGGAGGCATCCCGATCCAGTTGTTGAGCTGGGAAAAGGCAAAGGCATCCAATGAGGAGCCGGACCATGTGGGGTGGCCCAAGGAGGCATCTCGGTCTGGTGGTGGAGTTGGGAGAGGGTAGAAGTGCTCGATGAGGAGTCGGATTGGGTAGCATCTCTTAGGGAAGCCACCTAGTTCGGGTGGCTTCTACCATCTGTTAGGGTTTCAACTTGAACACAGTCCACCTAGAGAGCGCCTTTTGAACATGGCTATCCGATACGCCGCGTCTTCACTTGATCGTGGTCGATCAGGCGACGGCGACCAAACTGCACCCTACTAGTGACTCCAGAGCCCAAGTTTGACTCAATTGTTGGAGGCGTAGGTGTCAGGCCGTTTGTAGAAGGGGTTTTGGGAGTCATTCCTTGCCTTTTTGTCATGTGGCATGTGACACGGTGAGCGATCTTGAGTCCCAGGCCGGGCTTGGATATTGCAAGATTGTCGACATGGTGATGCTTACCAAGTGTTCAGGGGTGGTCCTCACTCCTCTTGTAGGGTGCCATGGGACACGGCGAGTTGTCCCGAATCCTAGGTCGGGCTCGGTTGTTGGGGGACAGTCGGGGTGCTACCATTTATTTGGGAGTAACTCTTGCTTGTTATGTTGTGCCATTTATTATGGCGAAATGTTCTGGTTCATGTGCTCGGTTGGGCTGACAGAGAATCCTCAGCGTCATGCCCTCCTGCAATGTTTAGGGAGTAATTACCTTTACTTGAGCCTTGATTAGCTCGAGAAAATAAGCAGATGCAACACTCATCTTGAGCTCTATTAACTTATCATTGTGATTGTGTATCTTAACATATATGGAAATCTTCGCAAGTATTTAGAGAAGACTTAAGGGCATCAGAATGCGAGTCTTGACTCGATCAAAACACTTAATATGCAGTTCATACTTATTTGAGGACAATTTAGAATATAGATCAGAGAAACTAGGCTTAATGCTTACACCTAGTTCGTGCTTAGAAATCCAACCTCAAAAAAAGCCTGATACTCTAAGTCTTCTGTCATTTCCCACCAAGCAGCTTGTCTTACTCTCTCTCTCTGGTTCCACCCACCGTGAGATAGTAAAGTTCTCCCAAGAATGCTCTGGGGACTGTAGGAAGCCAAGAGAATGAGAAGAATAAGGGTAAGAGAAGGGAAAAATAGTGAGATCTATATAACTCTCCCTACTCATGGTTAAGGTATGTCTCTTTCTAGCATGCCCTCTATGACACCCTTATATGCAAAGTCAAACTGTCATACCACTCCTATACCTACAGATTTGCTCCATGTCCTGGCACTCCATCTCTATTCGTTTGGTTATATCGCCCCAAATCTTGTCAAAAATCTCATCAAATCCTTGCAGTGTTAGAATCTAAGGAAAATCTAGCATTGTCAGGTCTCAACATTATTTAATCCAAGGGAAATCTGGCACGATCAGAAGATCTGGTCTATCATATACTCTCAGTATTTAAAATCCATTCAGTTTGTGATACGGTTTAATGAAACCCAAGCAAAATACGCATAGGTGACATTTTGTCTATGCGGGGAAAATGACAAAAATCGTAAATTGTTTCATTCGAAAGGGAATCGTGTTCGAAGGTGGATAGACGCATGTAAACGAAACCCATTTGAGGAGGGTAGATCCGACTCGGCCCATAATCGGCCCATCGCCAACAAGCCCAGATCGACTGCGAACGGTAAACGCACCCAAAGGCGTCCGACAGCCGCGGCCCACAAGGGAGCGGCTTAATTCGACTTGGCATCGGATTCTAAAGTGCGTGAAAGGCTACAGCCCAAGCACGGTGATCGCTGGAAGACCCTCCGACGACCGACCGTTACCCCCCACGACGTCGGCCCTGATCTCATAACGGGCGAGCACGATCAACGAGTGCCATAAGACTTGTCTAGGGACCAACCGACGCTGGGGTAACCGCCCTCCAACAGGAAACTCCCACCACAATTGTTGGAGGCGTTACTCCACTACTTGCGCCCTTCTCTGTTAAGGGATAGGCCTCTTACTCCAGGACAACCCCCTATAAAACGGACATCTACAAAAAAGAGAGGACACGGTGGATCATTCTGCCAAATTGCTACGCAAACTAGCCTAGATACAGAAAGAAAGAAGCGACGATAGTGTTTGCGATCGTTTATTTTACTAGGGGTATTTTGTTAAGTAGGTCCCTGACTGTTTGGGACGGGATTTCTATTCTGTTTGTTGGTTTATTTCACGTGTCGATCAATCAATTAACTAACTGGCAATTAACTGACTGATTGACTGCGCGGGCATGCCAGTCACGTACGTGACAAGTTTATTGTGCGCTCGTTTTGACCCGTGTCGGGCGAGAGTGAGGTTCGGTCGGGACCAGCAGTCCGTCATACCATAAAGGTCACGACGTTAATTACATCCCCCACGAGGAGGGAAAACCTTTGATTAATTGCCAAGATAGTGGGCTGTCGAGGTCGGAATAAGATATGCAGAGCATGCGAGTGGTCATGCAAGATGCTACGATCGACTACACACAATTTATTAAGGCGGACCCTCGGTACATGGCGAAGGACTTAGGCCCGAAGACCACCATCACGCGTGACAAACTTCCGATCGGGGGTAACCCGACCTTCCGTTAATGCCATTTGATATACCAAGGGTGCGCACACTCAGGCATGCATTGATGTGACATGAATATTTAGACTAAAGGCATGACGGCAACGATATGAAGTAGATCAATTCAAGCTTAGACAAGCTAATTTATTCAATTTATTGATCTAAAGGTTTACTTCATCATGTTATTAACATTGGGAATCACCCCAGAGATGGGGAGGGGACCGGAATGGCACAACGGCACGATTCGGAATGAAATCGGCGTGGTACGCGCAGAGAAAAGGCTTAAAATACTTGAAACGGCGCCAGAATACGTAGGTAAAGGGCTTAAAACAGCGTAGGAATCGTAGGTGTAGAAGGCGGGTTAAAACGGCGTGACCCCTTTTGGGGCGCGCCGGGATGGGGAGCGCCGTTTTAAGGTGCGCCGGACGTAAACGGAGCCAGTTTAGCCCAATTTCATGGAAATCGAGGTTTTATTTGTTATTTCTTGGGTCTATTAAAACATTTTTGGAAACTTTGAAACTTTATTTAAGTCATTTATTCAAAGGATCGCCCCGGGACATCCAGGAGCCGCGTCACAGGCTCACGCGAGGTCACACTCGAGCACGGTGATTATTCTGAGTCAGACTCGTTCGAGCCAAAATTTCGGCAGCATCTCCTCGTCCCGGAGGATTGTCGGGGAGAAGCGGGGAATACTCACATTGGGGAGCAACCCCTTAGGGCCGGGTGGCGCAACGGTGGCCGGCAAAACCCGAACGGAAAGGAAAACCCCGAGGTCCAGCCTACTAGGGGCACCAAGTCCGTGGGTGAGAGTGGGCGGATGAGACAACCCATTAGGGGAGCGAAGACCCCGAGGACTGGCCTACGAGGGGCACGCGACCCGAGTCGACTCAACGCTCAAGTCAGGATGACCGGTTAGAGAAGGAAACCCCGAGGGCCAGCCTACGAGGGGCACGCATCTCACGGCCACCACAATGTCCATCAAGGACTGTGGGTTTGGGCATATTGGGATTAACCCATTTAATGTCCACTCATTGATCCACGAGAGAGCTCGCCACTGAGAGACGGTCCTCTGTAGTCAGAGCGGAAGAGCAGTGAAACTGGGGAATGTTCCCCTCTCCCCGATCACCCAATCTCCTCGAAGAGGTGACAGTACAGAATAGTCACGAAATCCGTTCGGTCCGTGGGCTAATTATAGTAGCTATAGATGCGCATATATGCGTGTATATGTTAACGGGTAGACAGAACGGCTATCATATCGATATTTAGAAGACAATGAGATGGGATATAGGGACAAACTCAACTCCTCTCGTTCACAGTTAAGAGCAGAGGAAAAATAAGAGAATGGACCCAGGATTAGCCAGAAGAATACATTTGCTCGTATGTATCTGGCGATGAAACCTTCGATGCTCGAGAGGGAGAAAAAAACCCGGGGAGAGGGGGATTAATGTAGCCCCTAACGTAGTAGGGCGTATAAGCGCCGAGGGAGACGAAACGGAAAAAGCCATCCACACAGAGAAATACACGAATGCGTTCGAACACTTTACATTCACCCCCATCGGCGCAGTGGATGAGGGCACGCATATGTCGACGTCCCTATCACGGCGCCGTCCTTGTTGAATGGCGTCGTCCCACTGGCCGAAAGAGGGGCTTGCAGAGACGGGGGAATGGTATGCAGAAGAAGAAGAAGGCAACATTCACTCATTCATCATTGACATATATATACGCATATATCTATTCATTCCACGGGGGAAAGCATACAGGGTTTATTCTGGCATCGGCGTTGTCGCGCGATTGCCATTGAAACAAACGAAGAACAGATGGGGAGATAATGAACGAAAATGATGAGAGAGAGAGGGGGAAGGTTTGGCTCATATCATCGCCCCTCCCCCCCTTTCTCATTTACATTGTGACAGCAGAAGGAAACAGACGGCAGAAGAGGGGGATTAACCGGGAGAATCACCGGGAGAATCACACCGACCCACCTAAAACAAGAGAAAGGAGCAGACGACTCTTCTTTCTTCTCCGACACCGGGGGTAGGGCGGAGCAGAGGACGAGGGTGGCGGCCAAAGAAAAAAAAAACCCAGAGCTCCTCTCACCAGAACCCTTTTCCTCGAGGCCTCTCTGATTGGTGCTCTCTGACTCTTCTATCCTTTTTTTTCTTTTCCCTTTGATTGTCTGTTCTCTTCCTTTTTTGAAGCCACAGCGTATATGTAGCCATAGTTAATCTGGCGCCATGGAAAGGGGCGTGCCGGATTCAATGGCACCGGGGGATATGTCCCCAGTTGATATTGGCTCGCCGGATTTGGCGGCGCCGGATTAAGGGGCGCCGACGTCCTTTTGTGCGCCGATTTAGCTTGTTCGCTCGATGCGGGCTAGCCGATGGGTCCGGGGATGGTTCCGGAGGCTCCTGTTGACTGTTCCTCTTGCCCTGGTCCTTGGAAAACCCTGGTGGGTGTTGACGAAGCTCTCCGCATGGTGAATGGCCTTAATCAGAACTTTGCATGCATCTGGCTCGAGCATACGGGTCTTCTGCTAGTACGGCCTTCGGCATTATGCTTTGTGCTTCCAGCTCAGACGGACTCATGCTCGAAGCTTCCTTGCGGGATGGTACAACATCCGGGATAATTCCGCCTTAGCTGGCGACCAAACGGCCACTAACGGGCCCACTATGGCGAGAAGCCGAACCCATGTCGGGTGATCGGGACCTTCTGTTGACAGAAACTTCGGCTCCTTGTTGTGAATGGCCGAGGACGTTCTTCCTCAGGAGAGTCTTCATTCAGGTGGCGAGCCACCAGGTAGACCATCATCCTTGGTCGGGCAATGGGTGTAGGGTTGCGGCATGACGAGGTCGATGCCGGATCATTGGGCAGGCTTGGTCGCACTGCCAGTTAGTTGTGGATTTGTCTCGACTTTCCTGAGGTGAAATCCCTGGTGTTCACTTCCAGGTGACTCGAGGCTCGGGCAACTTGAGAAACCTTCCGTCAGTTGATCTTCATCGGCTTCTGTGCTTCAGTGGGCCGTATCATTCATCTTTACGGCTTGGTCGCCGAAGGATCATATTTTGAGTGCCAACAAATGCCCCCCAGACGTGGGTGGTGCAAGCGAGGCAGGAGTGCAGCAGGACCGACGGATGAGCTTTGTCTGGATTGATCTCCTCCGGTGGTGGAAACTCGCAACGGCACATAATTCCGGCATCGGAAGCTAATCCGGCGCGATCGGAGGCTTGTACGGCGCCGTTTAAAACGGCACGTACTGACCTCATGGTAAAACGGCGCCGCCCGTAATGGCGCGCCTTTTGTTCGGGGGTTAAAACGGCGCCCGACTGAAACGGTGCGCAGAAATGGTTAAAATGGCGCGCCATTTGTCGCGCCGGATTAACAAGGGGGGAGGCTTCCCTATATAAGCTTCTCTCCTTTGTTTTGTTGCTTCACATTGTTCATTTGTGGAAAAAATTTTCTCTCTTTTCATCTCCTTCTCCACCGCGACGAGTGAGTGAGTCAGAGTCAGAGGTGAGTTGAGGGGTTTTTCTTATTGGGTTTAGAACCCATCTCCCGGGCCCCGGGAGGCTTCTAGTAGGACTTGTCCTCAGAGCTAAATTCCCCGGGTGTCCCATTTGGCCTCGGCTTGCGCCTATGGCTGCTTTTAGGGGCTGCTCCCTTAGTGGACAGCTTCCACTTTTCTTTTGGCAAACCCCTGAGCTGGGGAGACTCTGCCGAAATTTTGTCAGAAGTCTTGCTTTAATCAACTGATTTCTGACTTTTGTCTGTTCTCTTCTGGGCGCTGCCTTGCAGGCAACATGGCATCCGGCCCTTCTTCCTCTGCATCCCGAGTGGCTGTGACATGGGGGAATGTCCACTCCCTTGATCGGGGATCCAGGTGGATAGCCGTGGTAGCTGAGTCTTCGGACTCGGAGACTGATACCGTTGACACCGGCCGTCTATTGATTCTCGACGGTAATCATTTCAAGTATGAGCGAGGGGATGGCGTCAGACTGGACCACCCCAAGGACAAACACTTGATGGCATTCCTCGGGCGCTTCAACCTTGGCGGGAAGCGCGATATAATTCTTGTCCGTCGAGTCGAGGGAGCTTTACTGGCGGACAGAGATAGTCTGACCGAGTCGGTCATTCATGGCATGCCCATATATATTCCAAGCGAGCTCAGAAAATGGGGGGCCGTTCTTGGTGTGCAGGAGTTATCTCCAGAGGTCGGGCTACTGACAAGAGCACCACAATTCACGCCAACCCGCTGGAATGAGACTGCCGGGTGCGTCGACAGAGAGAAGCCCGTGTATGGTTTGTTCCTCGCCCCGCTGCATTGGGGGTACCGAGATGAGCCTTTCCTTTTGGACTGTTTGGCGGTCCGGTTCAAGCACCAGATCTCGGTGGGATGGTTCGGAGAACTCAAAGCCACCGATGCTCACGCCTTCAGACCGGGAGCAGTCGAGTTTACAGATTTTGTATTGTGGAGGTACCCTCCCATCCTGGTACACGTCGGTGTCTATCAAAGTGTATATGCTTCCCGGTACAGGTACCTGATCTCCCGAGGTCTGTGCTGCGAGATGATTGAGGTCTTCTGCCCAGAATACAACACCTTTTATACTGCAGAGGGTGAGACTTCACTGGACCTCTGGAGTCTTTCCCAGCTGAGCGGCTTGCCGATAGACGGGGAGCCGTACGAAGAAGTTTGTTTCCCGAACTGGCTGAAAGACCAGACAGATGGCGAAGGCAAATACTTTACGGGCTTCGCCTACCGCTATTTGATGAAGGCATACCGCACCCTGCTGCGCTTGATGCTTGACTCATGGGAAGCGTGGAAGCCTGGTGAAAAGAGACGCGTGCGGATGGGCACGTGGCTTCAATATTTCTTCGATGGGGAGCAGCAATATGAGGACTTCCCCACGGTGGTTCCGACAGCGGTGAAGCAGAAGAAGAGGGCTCAACGCCAGACAACCTACCCTGCTGCTTCAGGGAGAGGGCGACAAGGGGGCCCGAATCCCACAGGAGTTGATGCAGTCACACATTGTGCTGCGTATCTGACATATTGGCTTTGCTCGTTCTCCCTCCCCCAGGGGGACGAGACGGTAATCAGGCCGGAGGCCATTTACCCTACCTGTTTGATGGCTTGGGGGACGAAGTTGTCCTTGTGCCCAGTGGCTCTATGCCTTACATATAAGATGTTGGGGGATTTGCACAAGTCACGGATCCTCAAAAATTCACGGACGGTCGGCCCCCTCCATTTCTTCAACGCCTGGGTCTGCACCTTGTTTCCTGAAGCAGCTCCCCGGTCGATGCAGTCGAATCGTCCTGTGCCGCGGATGATCGAATTTGCTAGTGTTGAGCCATCTTCACTGGCGGACCAGCTTTTTGCTATTCGGGGGAAGCTGACTACAGTTCCAACAGATTCCCCAGGAGTTCTACACTTTTGGAGTTTGGCCGCTAGCTCCAGCCCTCTCGTCAACAGGATGCGGCAATGCCGGTTGTTCGAGACAGAGGAATTCAGTCACCAGCTCACCGGGACCAAGAGCACGAGGCCAATCTTGGTGCCAGCACTGGTTGATTGGGCACTGTCTATCCGCCCCAGTGTCCTTGTATTTAGAAAGAGCGGCTTACTGTGGATGGAGCCATATTACCCCTTCCGCTTTGGCCAGAATTTTGGATACGACCAGCAGATTCCTTCTTCTTCAGCCCGGTTCAATCTCCCGAACAGACATCGGGCTGGTCAGACGACTACGGATGAAGCCCGCACATGGTGGGACTACTTCCATCATCGGGAGGATGTATCCTTCAGGGTGCCAACCCCGGCTCGTCTGCCCCGAGTGACTTCGGACTTCATCAAGTGGTGGAATGCACGGACGGGCTTCTACCGGAACTTTCGGAAAGACTGTTGGCATGTTGCCGAACGTCGTTTCTTAGATTCCTAACAGGAGCCTGTTTTGGATGTTGATCCATCCTATTTGAAGAAATTGAAGTCCTGGTCCAACACCGAAGTGATGGCATATCTGGAGGCCAGGAAGGCTGCGAAGGGTAGGTCGTCCAAGGCCGACCCGAAAATGCAGGAGATCCAGAAGGATGACTACATCAAGACTCTCTGGGGGCTGTGCCGGGTTAGCAGTGACCGGATCGCCCTCCTGACGATCCCCCTCTCGGTGGAGGAACCTCTACCCGCAGTGGCGGGCTGGCGCCCAGAAGCTGACCATTTTCATCCCTATCGGACCTTCATCAGGAGGGAAGATAGACGGGTTGACTTGTATTCCAGCACCCCTTGGATATTCGCCCTACTTCATTCTCACGGGCTTTCAATTTCTGGTCCATTAGAAGCCATCCGGGACCATCAGCTCCTAGTGTCTGTCAAGTATGTCGACGGCTGGGGATTGGACCACTTGGGCCTATATCACCACTTATCCTCCTGTGGCCATGAAGATTTGGCGCAGCTGGCGGAGAAAAGTGAGAAGATTGGTGACGTGTGCTGGCTTATTCGCGAAGCGGCTTCTCGAGATAAGGCGCCCGTATTACTTTACTGGTCGCTCAGCCCCCGATATACAGGGCCGCCAGGTAATGCTTATGTTTCCTTTCAGCCTTAAAGCTGCTCCTTTCATAGTCAGTATGCATCTTTCTCACCTATGCGCTTTTGCAGCTCACCTCTCTGTGGAGGCGACCAAACATTACAGGGAGTTGATATCTAAGGCACAGAAGCCTTCATATTTTAATATTCCAGAGCCAGCTCCAACCACAACACCGCTGCCCCCTAGGGATTCGCGGAAGCGAACCAGGTCCCAGGTCAGGGAGGCTATCAGCAAGGCCAAGAAGGCCAAGAGGGCGGACTCCCGTGCTACCCGGGCGCGCCGGAGGAAGGCCGCTGAAGAGGAACCCATAGTCACCCCTCCTCGGGTTCCATCATTCTCCGAGTTTGAGGCTGCTTGGATGCAAGGGCCTGAGGGCGAAGGTAACTTCTTGTTTCCGTATGGCTTGTTTGCTTATTTCTGCCACCTCGGCTGATCATCCTTTCCTTTTTTTTTTAGCTACTGGCCCTACCTCCGCCATTGTCGGGTTGGAGGCGGTGACTGGAGCCGCGGCTGAGGAGAGAGAGGAGGAAGCACCCTCAGCCTCTGTTGAGGGTGACTTGCCTTCACCGACACCCCATCAGGAGATGGAAGGTAACTTGCAGCTTGCCTGTGGAGCTCGGCGGTCCATCGTGCTTTCAGTCGGGCCTTGACTGTTTATTGTCTTTTATCTCCAGTCGATGTTCGACCAACGATGCTCCCCAAGGTCGGGGCCATGGCAGGAGCTACTACTGGAGAGCAGGTGCCTCCAAGGGAAGAATCCCAAGGTATCCAACCAACTGGTGTTTCCGAGGCAGAGACCGCCGAGGATGTTCCGGCTAAGGGGCCTCCTCCTCTGATACTAGATATTCGAGAACAGGCGGAAGAGTCCTCCTCCTCTGAGCGAGTTGATTATGGTGGCGGCTCCGGCGACGACGAGGGGTTCCCACCGGTTGACACCGAGGCTGAGGATGCTGGGGCCTCTTCAGCTTATGAAAGTGACCTTCTAACATTTAGTCCTCCGAGACTACTGGGAGTCGAGCACTGGCCATCATACCCGACCGCAGGAGGAGGGCCAGAACCTTCAGGGGCCACTTTTGGAGGCCTAAATATAGTGCCGGTCGAGGTAGGAAATGTTCCGACTCCCGCCTGTAGCACTTCTTTTTATTTCCAAGCCAGCTGGCTGACATACACATATGTGATGCAGGCTGAGGTGGTACCACCAGCTGTGATGGTTCGCATACCCCTTCCTGACTTAGGCATGAGCCGATCGGCCTTTCCACCTGTTGTGCGGCCCATCGCCCTACGGCTTCCACAGACCTATGCTGCTGCAGTGGCCTCAGAGGAGCCCGACGCAACTGCTGGAGTTGGCGACCCGGCCGAGGTTGCGAGGCCTCAAGCCTCGGTCGCCGGCGAAGAACTATTGCTGAAGCCAAGCGGCCCCCCGGAAATAGAAGCGGGAGAAATCATTGCAGAAGAGGCCGATGTTACTAAAGCCTTGTCTGTCATAGAAAGCTCCCCTCCTTTAGCGGCCGGTGAGACTGTTCCGGAGGAGCGAGCACCCTCAGCTGTTGAGACAGCTATCATAACCTCACCTCAAAGGACGGGCAAGGAAGTCGCCATCGTGGATAGCCCTTCAGTTGTAGCAGTTACAATTGTCGGGCCGGGAGTCGGCGCTGTGCAGACCATGCCGTTGACGTCCCTCAGGGTGGCCGACGACATCTGGGCCGAGATAGATAGCAAGGTGGACTTTCAGCTTCCCGAGACTTCGCCACTAGGCTTATAATTCTCCAGTGACATGGTGTGGAAGTCTCTGGATAATCTCCAGCGAGCCGTGTCAGTTTCCCCGGGTCTAACCTATGTGCAACTGAGGGGCCTGATAGAACACCTCTCCCGGTCACTATTAGCATCTGGCTGCCCAATGGATGATTGGACCCCGCGGGTTGTGATGTTGCTAAAGCACGCCAACAGGCGGGATTTCCTCAGCCGATAGGTATTTGATCAGCTGGCGGTTGTGAAGCTAGAGAGGGCAGATTGCCGCGCTGCTACCACTTCACTAAGGGTGACCGTGGAGCAGTTGAGAGGTGTTGCCGGCAATATCTCAGAACGTCGGTTGCTCCTCACGGCGCGGATGGAAGAGTTACGCGCGGAACTTGCCAAGGTCGAAGCCGAGTTGTAGGAAGCCGAGCGCCTAGAGGTCCAGACAACGGAAGAAGCTGATCTGGCGGAAGGATGACTTGTCTCGCTGGATGAGAGGTTATCACAGCTGACAGCTACCGAGGCTCGGTTGCAGGAGTTGACCCAATACCCCTCACTAGGCCTCTTGGAGTTGGTAGATATTTTCAGGCGCCCTTTGCCGTAGCTTTGCTTTGCTCTGCTTTTTGCATTGAGCTCTGCTTATTTTTGCCTTTGGAGCTTATGTACCCCTGGGGAATGCCCCGGGTACAAATGTATTCTGACGACTCACATTAATGAAACATCTCTATTTGTTGCCTCAATCGTGATTTCTTTCCCTCTTTTCTTCTCTCTTTTCTTCTGGCTGCTCATCCAAGTCTAGGGATACGCACCGATGGCGCAGGAGAGCGCTCACGCCTTCAGCGAAGGGGTGAGGTGTTCGCTCCACCGCAGCATAGCCATTCCCGGAACCGGATTTTGGCTAGGGCGGGACATGGGTAGCATAGGCGGATGTGCCTTATGAACTTCACCAATGAAGACAAAGGGTGTGTTCTAACCATCGATATGGGTTAAATGTCGATGCAATGATACTTTGTTTATTAACGAGGGCGGAAGGCCCAGGTTAGGGGGGGTAGTTGACCGGGCTCGTCGATGGTGACAAGGGTCGAAAAAGGTAGCGACCGATCTTGTCGATGGTGACAAGGGTCGAGAAGGTAGAGACCGATCTTACCGATGGTGACAAGGGTCGAAAAGGGTAGCGACCGATCTTGCCGATGGTGACAAGGGTCGAAAAGGGTAGTGACCGATCTTGCCGATGGTGACAAGGGTCAAAAAAGGTAGCGACCGATCTTGCCGATGGTGACAAGGGTCGAAAAGGGTAGCGACCGATCTTGCCGATGGTGACAAGGGTCGAAAAGGGTAGCGACCGATCTTGTCGATGGTGACAAGGGTCGAAAAGGGTAGCGACCGATCTTGCCGATGGTGACAAGGGTCGAAAAGGGTAGCGACTGATCTTGCCGATGGTGATAAGAGTCGAAAAAGGTAGCGACCGATCTTGCCGATGGTGACAAGGGTCGAAAAGGGTAGCGACCGATCTTGCCGATGGTGACAAGGGTCGAAAAGGGTAGCGACCGATCTTGCCGATGGTGACAAGGGTCGAAAAGGGTAGCGACCGATCTTGCCGATGATGACAAGGGTCTAAAAGGGTAGACGGTATTGCCGATGGTGACAAGAACCGGAAGGGGTTACGATCGATCTTGCCGATGGTGACAAGGGTCGAAAAGGGGTAGGAAATATATATATATATAGAGGCGGGACATCGGATGAAGACTCCGCTTCGACCCTGTAAAGGGTCTTCAGGACAGAGGATGGATCATCATTATTCATCATTCACTTATAATTTCTTTTTTTTTATATTCACATTACTGACCTAAGTGCCCTTTCGGGTTTTCGCCGAAGCCAGCCCCCTCTTGCTTTTGCCCACGTGCCCTCTCGGATTTTCACGTGGGGGGTACCCGATTTTGCCCGCGACGCCCTTTCGGGTTTTCGCCACCGCTGGGTTTAGCCATTTTTGCACTTGTCCTAATATAGGAGCAAGTCTGGCGGGGTATCTCTATTTTTAACCCCATTTTTTCTCTTTTTTTTTTGAATTTAGAGTACAGAAGAACTTAACTGCTAGAACGCTGACTGGCCTTGCCGATGATGACAAGGATTGGTCCCTGGTTTAGTTCGTCGACACTGGTTAAATGTCGAAGCAAAGGACATGGTTCATTAACAAGGACGTAAGATCCGAGTTTAGGGGTAGAGGTCGACCGATCTCGTCGATGATGGCGAGGGTCGAACACAGGTTTATTCATCAGCACGGGTCACATGCCGAAGCAAAGGTAGGATTATTAATAGGGACGGAAGGTCCAAGTTAGGGGTAGAGATCGACCGATCTCGCCGATGATGACGAGGGTCGAACATGGGCTTATTCATCAGCATGGGTCACATGCCGAAGCAAAGGTAGGATTATTAACAGGGACGGAAGGTCCAAGTTAGGGGTAGAGATTGACCGATCTCGCCGATGATGACGAGGGTCGAACATGGGTTTGTTAGAGGATCTCTGGTGGGACTTTTGATGATTGTCCCTTTTGGAGCTTCGTCGGGGAAGAACAAAAGAGGAAATTTTTTTTAAATTACCACTTTACTAACTTAAGCGCCCTTTAGGGTTTTTGCCGAAGCCAGCCCCCTCTTACTTTTGCCCACGCGCCCTCTCAGGTTTTCGCGTGACGGGGTACCCGATTTTACCTGTAGCGCCCTTTCGGGTTTTCGCCACAGCTGGGTTATAGCCATTTTTGCACTTGTCCTAATATAGGAGCAAGTCTGGCGGGGTATCTCTATTTTTAACCCCATTTTTCTTTTCTTTTCTTCTTCTTTTTTTTTGGATATAAAGGGTGGTAGGTCGAAGTATGATGTCTGACCCTTGGTTGATAGTAGACGGCTGTTGGCCGGAGAACTGGGCCTTGTGCCGAGCAGAGCGGTTCATTCGTTAGCAAGGGCTGGATGCTAATGCAAAGGAATGATCTCTTCGCCGATTCGGGCGTGAGGCCCGTAATGGCAATACGGTGTATTCTTTTGAGAGCTCGGCCAGGGCGGAGTGCCACTAGACCAAGGGAAGGTAGCTCGATCTGGGCGGAATGCCGCTAGACCATGATAAGGGTAGCTTGGCTAGGGCGGAATGCCACTAGACCAAGGAACGATAGCTCGATCAGGGCGGAGTGCCACTAGACCAAGGAAGGGTAGCTCGGCTAAGGCGGAATGCCACTAGACCAAGATAAGGGCAGCTCGGCTAGGGCGGAGTGCTACTAGACCAAGATAAGGGTAGCTCGGCTAGGGCGGAATACTACTAGACCAAGATAAGGATAGCTCGATCAGGGTGGAGTGCCACTGGACCAAGATAAGGTTGCTCGGCTAGGGCGGAATGCCACTAGACCAAGGAAAGATGGCTCGATCAGGGCGGAGTGCCACTAGACCAAGATAAGGGTAGCTCGGCTATGGTGGAATGCCACCAGACCAAGATAAGGGCAGCTCGGCTAGGGCGAAATGCCACTAGACCAAGGAAAGATGGCTCGATCAGGGCGGAGTGTCACTAGACCAAGATAAGGGTAGCTCGGCTAGGGAGGGATGCCACTAGACCAAGATAAGGGTAGCTCGGCTAGGGCGGAATGCCACTAGACCAAGATAAGGGCAGCTCGGCTAGGGCGGAATGCCACTAGACCAAGGAAAGATGGCTCGATCAGGGCGTAGTGCTACTAGACCAAGATAAGGGTAGCTCGGCTAGGGCGGAATGCCACTAGACCAAGATAAGGGTAGCTCGGCTAGGGCGGAATGCCACTAGACCAAGATAAGGGTAGCTCGGCTAGGGCGGAATGCCACTAGACCAAGATAAGGTTGCTCGGTGAGGGCAGAATGCCACTAGACCAAGGAAAGATGGCTCAATCAGGGCGGAGTGCCACTAGATAAAGATAAGGGTAGCTCGATCAGGGCGGAGTGCCACTAGACCAAGACAAGGGTAGCTCGGCTAGGGCAGAATGCCACTAAACCAAGGAAGAGTAGCTCGATCAGGGCGGAGTGCCACTAGACCAAGATAATGGTAGCTCGGCTAGGGCGGAATGCTACTAGACCAAGATAAGGGTTGCTCGATCAGGGCGGAGTGCCACTGGACCAAGATAAGGGTAGCTCGGCTAGGGCGGAATGCCACAAGATCAAGATAAGGGTAGCTCGGCTAGGGCGGAGTGCCACTAGACGCAGGAAAGGTAGCTCGGCTAGGATGGAGTGCCACTGGACCAAGATGAGGGTAGCTCGGCTAGGGCGGAGTGCCACTAAATCAAGGAAAGGATAGCTCGATCAGGGCGGAGTGCCACTAGACCAAGATAAGGGTAGCTCGGCTAGGGCAGAGTGCCACTAAACCCAGCTAAGGGTAGCTCGGTTAGGGCAGAGTGCCACTAGACCCAGGAAAGGTATTCCGACCGATCACTCGGGGAATGTTGGTTGCGCTGCATGATACAGCTTTATGTCCTTTCCGTTGAGGGGAGAGAACTGGACGGCTCCTTTGTGGTCTACCAGGACGTAAGCACCCCCTTCATATACTCGGTGGACGACATATGGTCCGACCCAATTTTTGACCAGCTTCCCTTTGGGGTTGGAGGCCATTACTTCTTTTCTTTTGACCATTACCAGGTCTCCTTTCTTAAATTCTCGACCTTTGACCAGCTTGTCAAAAGCACGGGCCATGCGAGCTTGGTAGAGTTGGATGTTTTATTGTGCCCGGAGGTGTTTTCCTTCGAGCTCGGCGAGCTCTTCCAATCTTCTTTCTGCATTGGTTTGTTCACCGCTGGCTAGTCCGTGCTGGACGGCGACTCGCAGCGAAGGAACTTCTAATTCGATTGGCACCACAGCCTCCGACCCGTAGACGAGGGAGAAAGGTGAACAGCTGGTTGGGGTCTTGTAGACAGTACGATAGGCCCAGAGTGATTCGTACATTCTTTCTTCCCAGTCTTTTTTATTAGACTTGATAGTCTTTGCCAGCAACGTGCATAGTGTCTTGTTGAAAGCTTCTGCGAGCCCATTGGCTTGAGGGTTGTAGGGGGACGATGTCCTCCAGTCAATCTTGTACTTGTCGGCTAGCCGATAAACCTTCTGGTTTCTGAAATGGCTGCCATTATCAGAGATGATTCGGCTGGGGATCCCAAACCGGAATATTATGTTCTGGCGGAAGAATCTTGTAACTAGTTCCCATGTTACATCTCTTAGTGCTACCGCCTCCGCCCATCTGGAGAAGTAGTCTGTAGCTGGTAAGATATATTTGCACCCTGACGAAGATGCTGGTAGCGGCCCTACCACGTCCGTGCCCCATTGAGCAAACGACCAGCTTGGTAAGGTCGGATGTAATGGCATTGGAGGTCTCCTTGCCACGTTAGCGTGTTCTTGACATTTCTGACAAGCCTTGGCGAACTTGCAGCAATCATCGAACATATTGGGCCAATAGTAACCCAATTTCTTTATCTCAATTTTCATCTTTGGGCCAGCCTGGTGTGCTCCAGCTGATCCCGCATGGACTTCTTGCATCACCTGTCCCGCCTCTGTTGAAGACAAGCAACAAAGTAGGACTTTCCTTCGGGCATCTGCCATTATTCGGAACAAGGTTCCGCTTCTCATCTCGTAAGAGTCTTTGACCCTCAGGAGTTTCATTCTCTGTTCTTTTTCTTTTGGAAGTTGCTGGTGTTGAAACCACCGCAGGAAATGTTCTCGCCAGTCGGGCTGCTGAATCTCCTCGACGACTGCCACCTCGATCTCTTGTTCGTCGGCTAAGACTTCCGTTACACTGGGGACTTGCCGGCGGTTGATCACCGTTATGTTCAGGCTTGTGTCTGGCGGGACCGCCAATGAACTGGCCAGCTTAGCGAGGGCGTCTGCCTGAGCATTCTGGCCTCGGTTGATATGCTTGATGCTGATGAAGTAGAACCTCGACATCAGGTGGGTTGCCAGCTGATGGTAGGGGAGAAGTTCTTGCTTTCGCACATCGAATTCTCCTTCCAGTTGTTTTATAACTAGCATGGAGTCTCCGAATGCTTCCAGCATCTGAATTCCCATGGATAGAGCAATTTGCAACCCGATTATCAGGGCTTCATACTCTGCTTCGTTGTTCGTGCAATGCTTGTTTATCGAGCAAGATGTGTGCACCACTTCCCCCTTTGGGGATTTCAGGACTATGCCTACTCCTGCCCTGACCCTGGCCGATCCAGTGGCAGAGGTGTCAATTCTGGAAGCGCCATCGAAATATAGCTACCATAAAGAGGGCTGCACCTGAACGGCTTCCAGGGTTTCATCATCAGGAAGCTCCGATTCCAGCGGGCAGTCCCCGGGTACTGGGTGCTCAGCGAAGAAGTCTGCAATAGCTTGTCCCTTGACGGCCTTACGCGGCACATAGGAGATGTCAAACTCCATAAGGATTACTGCCCATTTGCCCAGGCGACCTTTGAGTGATGGCTAGGACATAATATATTTCAGGGGGTCCTCTTTTGATACCGGGCTGATTTCATGCGACAACATGTAGTGTCGAAGCTTCTTAACTGCGAAGACCAGTGCCAGATAGACCTTCTCAATATAAGTATATTTATCCTCAATTCTGACCAGTCTCCGACTGAGGTAATAGAGGGCTTGCTCTTTTCCTTCTTCATTATTATGGGCCAGCATTGCCCCCAGGGAGTTATGTGTAGCTGCTATATATAGTATCAATGGCCGTCCTTTCACCGGTGCGCCCAGCACTGGAGGAGTCTTCAGATAGTCTTTCAGCTTGTTGAAGGCTGTCTGGCAATCTTCATCCCAATAGAAGGGAACATCTTTCATCATCAGTTTGCGGAAAGGCTGGCATCGCCCTGACAAATTGGAAATGAAACGTCGGATATAAGCCAAGCGGCCCTGTAGTGATCTCAACTCGGAGAGGTTCCTTGGTGGAGGTAACTCCTGAATTGCTTTGATTTTTGTGGGGTCTATCTCGATCCCCCGATATCGGACAATGAAGCCTAAGAACTTCCTGCTCGACAGTTCGAACGCACATTTCATGGGGTTCGTTTTCAGCTCATGCTGCCTCAGCCTCTGAAAAACAATCCGGAGGTCTTGCAGATGATCTTCTTTTCTTCTGGTTTTGACCACCAGATCATCTATGTAGCACTCGACTATGTGGTAGAGCAACTCATCGAAGATTTTGGTCATTACGCGCTGATAAGTTGCGCCAGCATTCTTTAGTCCAAATGGCATCCTCTTATAATGATAAATACCTTTAGGGGTCTGGAAAGCAGTATGGACCCGGTCATGTTCCGCGATCCAAATCTGGTTGTATCCGGATGACCCGTCCATGAATGACAAGGCCTCATGACCGATTGTAGCATCGATCATGACTTCCGTTATTGGCACCGGAAAGTCATCTTTGGGGCATGCTTTATTTAGATCTCGGAAGTCGACACATATCCGGATTTGTCCATTCTTCTTTTTCACGGGGATGATATTCTCCAGCCATGTGGTGTACTGATTTTCTTCAACAAATCCCACGTCAATGAGCTTGTCGACTTCAGTACAAATTTGAGTAATAAGTTCTGGCCTCATGCGCCGCGATGGTTGCTTCACCGGCTCGGCCTCAGGACTGATTGCCAGCTCATGTTGTGAGACAGCGGGGTTTAGACCTGGCATTTCTTTATAAGTCCAGGCGAAGCAATCCCGGTACTCTTGCAGCAGCTGGGTGTACAGCTCCCGTTCTTCTGGGGATAGTTGGGCACTGAGGAAGGTAGGCCTAGGGTCCTCCTCATTTCCCAAGTTGACTTCTATCAGTTCATCGACTGTGGCTTGGCCTTCGTTTTCTATCTCTGGAGGTGCCGGCTGGAGGTCAACGAAGTTTGGAATACCATCTTGAGGGTCGAGTTCTTCGACTTCCTCATCTGACATCATCAGAGCCTCTTGAGGATTCTCTGTTTCCTGCACCAGCGGCTGCGAGGATTGTTCTGTTAGCAAATCCACTGCCGTTGCAGCTCCCAAGGGCGAGAGAGCAGCTTCAGTCTTTGTAGATGAGGTTGCAGCCATGACAGGCTGGTAGTTGTTTATTACAGGGCTTGGACAGCATCCCGGTCTTGTAGCAGAAGTTGAGGAGGTCTCGCCTTCTGGGGCAGTTGTATCTTCCGTAGAAGTGGCTTTTTCTTTCTTGGCAGCGTGTTCCTCTTGATCAGAGTCGACCGAGGCTTCCCCGATTGGCAGAAGGGGTGCTGAAGTTATCATCAGTAGGACTCTACTGGAGGGAGAAATTCCTGCTTCTTCAGTATCTTCGGCTTCACTGCTGCTAGTCGTATCGAATTTGGCTTGAAGGGCCCCCTCTTCAGGGTAGACCTGCTCCCAGCATCGGCAGGGGACCGTGGTCTCTACTTCTTGATTTTCGGGTTGAGCCAGTTCAACATGCTCAGCTTCCGTCGGGTATTCGTCAAAAGTTGCCCCCATCGGGCTATCTTCAGCAGGATAGAAGGCGGAGATGGTGTCCACCTCGTATCGCCCACTGTAATAATATTCTTCCAGGGTGAAGCCCAACCCCGGATGTTGAGAGACACGCCTCATTTCCTTATCTAGATTTGTGGGATACCACATTTTATGGAAAGCTTCCTTGCGCTTTTGAGACTAATTGGGGGGGATGTGTTGCTTTTGAAACATCCTGGCCATTCGATCAGCTGTGAATGCCAGACCCTGGATGGGAACCGGCGGGTTGCTTACATCTTCGGGGAGGCTGCAGTCTGTGTCTTCCCGAGTAGGATGCTCTTCAGCTGTATAGAACAAGCTGCTAGGTCCATCTTCCTGTGTCACCTCCCAAATTTTGAAAGGCTCGACAGTAGGGTTATCAAGGCCGGGAGTTGGCTTGGTGAGGCCATCCGGGATTTCAATATGATTGTGCCGCCGAGCGACCCGCACTTCATTAGCTTCAGGGTATAATGTTGGGGGTGCTGTTCTGCCCACGTCTCCAGATGTTGTGATATGGGAGACCACCTTGGGCTTGACATATCCGCGCGGCGGTGGTGGATACCAACTGCTGCCGGATGTGCTTCTCGATGCCCCCGCAGGGGTCTTAGCTTCCGAGGTCTTCTGAGAAGGCCCCATATATAGGTTGGCATCCGCCAAATGACATTCGAACACCTCGAACGGGTGGGGGTCTGCAAATATCCTCTCCTCCTTCCCTTGGAGACTGTACTTGATGCATTGGTGGAGCGTGGAGGGCACCACCATATTTTCATGCAGCCATGGGCGGCCGAGTAGTGCCTTGTACGAGGTGCAGGAGTCAATGACATGGAACTGCACCGTCGTAGTGAAATCTGCTAAGGTGAGGGTGAACTCCACCACCCCCATTGACACTTCACATTTTTGATTGAAGCCGGCGATATGCATATCCCCGACTTTCTCGAGATGCACGTTAAAGTGGTGTCTCTCGTACATTCTATAAGACAGGATGTTGACCGCTGCACCGGGATCAACCAGAATCTTGTTCAGCTCCCTTCCATTTAGGTGCCTCTTTGATGTGACACAACCTAAGACTTAGGCAAGCAAGCACATTCACAATCAAAAAGGGCCAATTTTGGGCCACCGCTCTCCCGTCGCTCACCCAAGCCCGGGGTGACTTGGCGATGCCAAGTGGAGGATGTGGGGTTGGGCCCTTGCTGGTAGAGGGCCAGCAAGGCCAAGACTTGATTCCCAAAGGATGTGGAAGCCCAACTCAATGGGGCCGACAAAGTGCCAAAGGCACCAGTTTCTCTCTTCCCCACGGTGATCACTCAAGATTATGGGGCTTGAGGATCGAGCTCTCACTCACACGGCCAGCGGAACTAAGAACTAATATTAAAAGACAAGCACAATAAGCAAGGTTTTAGAGAACTTACTCGACCGGTTTGAAGAAACCGGTCCCGTTCGAAGACGAGGGCGAGCGGGGAGGCGGGTGGATCCCCACACGCCGCGCCGGGGTAGCTTGACCTGCTCAAAAGATTACAAAACTACACCTCTCACAGGAGGGGGATCTTGGGGTGGGGGTTAAGGTAGATTACAACTAATAATACCTCCACACAGGGAGGGGCCTTCATCCGGCCAAGCGGGGAGGGGAAAATGAGAAAGGAACACCGAAGATGGAGGTTGCTGATTCTGCCCGCGTTCTGTGGGTGCTGATAGCCGAGTGGAGAACTGACTGCTGCGACTGCTACAGATTTTTGTTGGGGACGAAACCACCTGGAAAAGCTTCGTAGGAGGCCAGGGAATCGTCCAATTTTTTCTGATTTCTTCTGGTGCCGATGCTGATCAGGATGGAGGCCTGAATCAGGGAGGCAGGCTCTCAGACTGGCAGCTTCTGATTTCTAGCAGTAGGTTGCAGGGGGTGCCCCGATAGCTCCCGAACTCGGAATCAAACACCGTCAGAGTTTTTGTAACCGTGGATGAGTCTTCTTTGCAGTAAAACTGACAGGGAAGCCAAACAATGCCGGAGAAGATCAGGAGGCTCTGAACAATGCTGACAGGTCGGTGCAGACTGTGGGAAGCAGATCTGCGTAGCTAAGGGAGAAAATTGAGAACTCTAGATCACGAATGCCGAATGAAGTTCTGTTTCTTGATTCTGGAAGTAGACTGGGCGATGAAGAACTTTTAAGAAGAGCTCTTGGACTGATTCCTCCGAGGTTTGTCGTGGTGAAGCTTTTACTCCGGTTCTGGTACACAGCAGGGGCAGTTCTGCGCCATTGTGGAAGAACAGAGTACCCGGGCAGCATACAGCTCGGATGAAGATGAAACCACCTCTGTTGCGGAGAAGACAGGTAGACGCTTCTGTGGATGCCTCTTGTGTCTTCAAACTTGTCTGGAGGAAGTCGTAGTGGCCGCTGCAATTTTCTGGTTCACTGCAACCCTTTGGACAGCAAGCTGCAACTTCGGAGTAGCTTCCAATGATCAAGAAAGAAGAAGGGGAAGGGGGTCTATGGTAAAGGGGAGGTGGATGAAGGGTGGAAGGGGGGCTTGTGGGAGATGTGGAGGGTGTTTAATGGTGGAGGGGAGGTGGAGGAAGAAGGGGAGGGCGCAGGTTGCAACTGGAGGAGAGGGGGGGAAGGGGTGTGCAAGGATGGTGGGAATGGAGGGAGAAAGGGGCGAACTTAGCCTAATGGGGAAGGGAGAGGGCGGCCAAAGCACTTGGAGGGAAGGGGATTTCAAATTCAAAAGGCCTAGGAAGTTGGGAGATTGTGTGGGGAAGAGGGGTGATTGTGTTGGAATGGGGAAAATTGTGTTGGAATAGGGGAGATAGTGTTGGAATGGGGAAGATTCTACCTTGGAACTAGGGGGGGAGTAATGGTGGCTATGGGAAGTGGAGTGGCATTAATGGAGGTAGGTGGGGGTTGGAGTTGGTTGGGAGGGGAGGAGAGAGAGAGGGGGAGCGAAACTAGGAGAGAGAAAGAGGGATAGAGAGAGAGGTGGGGTGGGGAATCACTCCCCTAGGGCTTCTCACCCAACTATAGGATTCACTCCACTAGAACTAAGTTTGAACACTCAAATGGAAATCTTTTGTATTGAATCATTCATTAGTCCAAAATGAAGGAAATGGGGCCCTATATATAGGCAACCCACATTTTACATTAAGACCCTGACAAAAGACTCAATGACAAATAACCGAGGGGTAGGGGGTGCTCTTGGGCTAAGCCCAATGAATTGGGCCCAATAGCAACCTAATGACACACAAACTTAGGAAAATAAACATGAGACCTAGGGACATGACTCAAATAAAATGAAAATTACATCAAATGACTCAAATAGAAAGCACAAACAGGATAATTGGGCCTTTATAGAGAGAGGCCCGAACTCAAACGACGCCGGAGTGTGAAGACGATCCTAGCCAAAGGGAGTTGTGGATGATGCCTCCATCAAATCCCCTGGGCTGTGAAGAGCTCGACTCCATCGAGTAGGGGTCCATCCGACTGTGGTACTACTCGAGGAGGTCCGGATCCAACTGCTGGAGATCCTCCCGACTCACCCAAGAATCATCCGAAGGAGGCCGATCCTTCCACCTGACGAGATAGCGCTCATAGACCTTGCTCCGAGTGGTAGTGACTTGTTCATCCAATATTTGTTCAATACGTTCACGCTGGGCTCTTTTGGCTGGTGGTCTCTCCTCACGGGTGGGGGCTCTCTCAAGGGAAGAAGTAGGCTCAATCTCCTCACTAGGTACCACCGTGGGTCCCTTATATGGTACTAGGTCGGCGACATTGAATGAAGGACTTATTCCATATTCCTCAGGGAGATCTAACTCGTAGGCATTGGCACCAATGCGTCTCAAGATCTGGAAGGGACCAGCCCCACATGGCCTCAGTTTAGAGATGGCTCCCGGGGAGAGCCTCTCCGTCCTTACCATCACAAGGTCACCCACATGGAATTCTTGGAGACGCCAATGAGAGTCGGCCAGCCTTTTATAAGCCTCATTCTTTTTGTTGATGTGCTTGCGAATTTCTTCATGCAATTCTCTAATATGTTGTGCAAAAGACTCGACTGAAATGGACACCCTAGCATGCTGGGGAAGGGGAATGAGATCGGAAGGCTTTCTTGATTTGTACCCATGCACTGCTTCAAATGGACTCATCCCTATGGACTTATTGATGGAGTTGTTATATGCAAATTCCGCTTGTGGTAAGATGAGATCCCAATTTCCGGGGTGATCCTCAACAAGACACCTAAGGAGGTTCCCTAGACTCCGATTAACAACTTCTGTTTGGCCATCCGTTTGGGGGTGATAGGCAGTGGAGAATTTGAGAAGGGTACCCATCATGTGCCAAAGAGTTTTCCAAAAGTAGCTAGTGAATTTGACATCCCTATCGGAGACTATGGTCTTAGGTAGCCCGTGGAGTCGGACAACCTCATCAAAGAACAATCGGACCACATGGGAGGCATCGGAGGTCTTGGAGCATGGGATGAAGTGGACCATCTTGGAAAACCTATCCACTACCACATAGATGGAGTCATGCTTTCTTTGAGTCTTGGGTAGTCCTAGCACAAAGTCCATGCTCAAATCTTGCCATGGACGGTCGGGAATGGGGAGTGGGGTGTATAGGCCGGTGTTCTATTTCACTTATTTGGCCGAAGCACATGTTCGGCATTGGCCCACAATCTTGCCTACATCTCTCTTGAGACTTGGCCAATAAAACTGTCCCTCAACTAGGGCAATGGTTTTGTGGACTCCAAAATGGCCAGCTAGTCCTCCCGCATGTAATTCCCAAATCAAGAAGTCACGGAGTGAGGTCCGTGGGATGCAAAGCTTGGGTCCCTTGAAGAGGAACCCATCCTCTAAGACAAATCCCTCATGTTCCTTCTTAGAATGGGTGATCAAGGGGGTATAGATGTGTCCAAAGTCGGGGCAGCTTGGGTACTCATCCTTGACCCTATCAAATCCGCTCACTTCCACTTGGATAGTGGATAACAAGGAAACGTTCCTACCAAGGGCATCCGCCGCTCGATTCTCACTCCCAGCTTTGTGTTTGATGACAAAAGTGTAGGATTGGATGAACTCAACCCATCGGGCATGTCGGGCATTTAGCTTTTGATGGGAGTTGAGGTATTTGAGGGCCTCATGGTCGGAGAAGATGACAAATTCTTTGGGCAACAAGTAGTGCCTCCAATGTCGGAGGGACTGCACCACGGCATAGAACTCCTTGTCATAAGTGGAGTATCTCGTCCTAGCATCACATAGCTTCTCACTAAAGTAGGCTACCGGGTGTCCCTCTTGACTAAGAATCTCTCCTATCCCTATCCCGGATGCATCACATGTGACTTCAAAGACTTTAGAGAAATCAGGAAGGCATAGGACCGGGGCTTGGGTCAACTTCTCCTTAAGTTCTTGGAAGGCTTTAGAGGCTGATTTGGTCCATACAAAAGTCCCCTTCTTGAGACAATCGGTGATTGGGCCAGTGATAGTGCTAAATCCATGAATAAACCTCCTATAGAATGTTACCAATCCATGGAAACTTCAGACCTCATGAAGGGTGTGGGGTTCCGGCCAATCAATAATAGCTTGGACCTTGTCGGGGTCCATGGAGACGCCTTTGGTGGACACCACAAATCCTAGGAAGGTGAGGGAGGTGGTCATGAAGTGGCACTTTCCTAAGTTGGCAAATAGGCTCTCTTGTCGAAGGATGGTACAAACTTGCCTAAGGTGGTCAAGGTGGGCCTCTTGGGATTGACTATAGATGAGTATATCATCAAAGTAGACCACTAGAAAGATCCCAATGAATGGTCTAAGGACCTCCATCATAAGACGCATGAAAGTACTTGGGGCATTTGAAAGCCCAAAAGGCATGACTAACCATTCAAAGAGACCATCTTTGGTTTTGAAAGCCGTTTTCCACTCATCCCCGGGCATTATCCTAACTTGGTGATAGCCACTCTTAAGGTCAATTTTGGAGAAAATGGTGGCTCCGGCTAACATATCAAGCATGTCATCAAGCCTAGGGATGGGAAACCTATACTTGACGGTGATTTTGTTAATGGCCCTACTATCCACACACATTCGCCATGACCCATCCTTCTTGGGAGTTAGAAGGGCCGGGACGACACATGGGCTTTTGCTAATGCGAATGAAGCCCTTCCTAATGAGTTCCTCTATTTGCCTCCGAAGTTCGGCATGTTCCGTGGGATTGAGGCGATAATGAGGAAGGTTTGGGAGAGTGGCCCCCGGGACTAGATCAATTGCATGTTGCACATCCCGCATGGGAGGGAGTTGGTCCGGGAGCTCCGTTGGGAACACATCATGGAATTCTTCTAGGAGTTGTTGGATTTCTATGGGATGTGGATTGGTGGAAGTGTGATGGGGACATCGCTTACCCCTTCACATGCCTCCGAGGGTCCTGCTGCTCGCCATTTTGCTCGCCATGATTTTTGGAGTCTAGTTATATAATTTCCACAATTTTCTTGAGTCATAATCATGTAATTTTGCCTTTTATTGAGTCTATTACCTAAGTTAGTTAGTCATTTACCTAAGTCCAAGTTTCATTAACTAGCTTAGTAGGTTATTGGGCCTGGCCCATGGGTGCCCCCTTCCCCAACCTTTGGTCTTTTGTCATTAGTCCTTTTCACAGGGACTTTTTGTAAAATGGGGATTTCCTATATATAGGACCCCAACCCCCCTCTTTTGAAGCTAATGAAGTATTGAATATTTGAGCATAAGTGCACCCCTCTCTCTCTCTCTAGCTCTCTCATTCTCTCTCTCTCTCTCTAAATTTTGAAATTCACTCTCTCTCCTCCCTATTCTCCCCTAATTAAGACCCCTCCCCCTTCCCCATACCTCCCATTTAATCCCCCTGGGCTCGTCATCGGCAAAATTCCTGGCTGAGATCTACAGCAACTACACCGCCTGTCTATCGCCAACCACAGCAAGCAGTCTGGTTCGGTAGCGGCTCCTCCTCGTGGGTTTCTCGATCAATCTACCCTTCTTGCCTGGCCGGCTTACCGCCCCTCCCTGCGGGAGGTAGTGTTTGTTTGTAATCAATTAATTCCCACCCCCGAGATCACCCTCCTGCGCGAGGTGTAGTGCATGTACTCTTGAGCAGGTTTTTTTGAAGCTTCATCGGCGCAGTGTGCGAGGGAACCCACACTTCCCCGCTCTCCCTCGTCTCCGACCGGGATCGGTGTCTTCACACCGATCAGGTGAGCCACTCACACTACTCTTTGTCGGCTTTCTCTTGCTTAATTAGTATTGCATCCTCAGTACCGTCGGCGTAAGAGAGTGCCCGAACCTGATTTATCTTCTAGTTGCGTGATTACCGCGGGTGAGTTGTGAGCGTGACATTTCAACCCTCGCCCTTGGCGTGCCGGTCGCCCTTGATTTTGGGCATCCTTGGCTCATTGGGATCTAATCCTAGCTGGCCAAACCCTTGGAGCCCCGAGGTCCAACCTCGGACCCTCTCCGCCATCGCCGGTCCTTCTACGGATCCGAGTATGCTTACGCGAGTGAATCCGCCAATGTGACGTTACCAACTTGTTGTGCTGCTTGCTATTCTAGGTCCGAGGGGTTCGTTTCACATCAAATTGGTATCAGAGCATCATTATCCTTAGGCATTTCACATCAAATTGGTATCAGAGCATCATCATCCTTAGGCGTTTCACATCAAAGTGGGTTCTCCTAGGCAAATGACCACCGCACATAGTGGTACTCCTTGAACTATCTCCTCTTCAAATTCTTTCCTAGTGATGAGATGAAGACCCTTGGCCAACCCCGAGGTCCCACTTTGTTTGGGAGTTTGGGTGAGGGATGGGGTTGGAGGGGTGGAGTTCCCCGAGACTTGTATGGTGGTAGGGTGTTGTCCTTGAGGGGGAGTGTCCCTCTTGGTCATGGGACGAGGTGGGGAGGGGTTAAGACGGATAGTCTTACCCTCATGTTCAAAGGTGCATTTGTTGCTCCTACCCAAGATGGTGGCATCTACATCATAAAGCCAAGGTCTTCCTAGTAGGATGCTACCTACTTCCATGGGTATGATGTCACACCATATTTGACCATGGTATGAAGAGAAGGTGAGGGGCACAAGACATTGAGTGTTGACCGGGATGGAGTTGTTGTTGATCCATGAGACCCGGTATGGACTTGGGTGAGGGGTGATAGCTAGCCCAAGAAGCTTGACGGTATCGGGTGATACGGCATTGACACAACTCCCACTATCTAAGATCACTTTCCTTACATGGCTCCCTATTTTGACAAAGGTGTGAAAGATTGAAGTTCAACGCCAATCCTCTTCTTGGGGTTTTGTGAGGGTGCATCTAATCACTCCTCGATGAGAGTTGGTAGATGGAGTGGTGTGATCTAGCCCCGACTCTAGGTATTGGGCTTCATACTCCTCTTCCCAATCTAGTGAGGCTTCATGGTCCTCAACGACATATTCAAGTTCCTTTTGGGGTGGAGCTTCTTCCTCAATAAGCAAGCTAGATAATCCCTTAGATGGGCATTGCCCCGCAAAGTGGCCAAACCCTTGACACCTAAAGCATTGTTGACGCCCGCTACCCGAAGTAGTTCCTACATTTGGGCCTTTGGGAATGTCTTCCCTCCGTGGGAGGGGGTGACTAGGGGTGGGCTTGTGTGGAGTGATGGTGGGAGGAGAGTTGTAAGGCCTTAATGGGGTACTCCCACTTGGATTAGGGGCTTTTACGGGTGTGGCCGGAATGGGTCGTGGTCCCATGCTTTTGGGTCGGGGAGTAGCAAATCGAGGGATCCTAGAGAATCTTTCTACATCCCTAGCTATTTGATAAGCTAGCTCAAGGTTATCAACATCTCTCATGAAAAGCTCCCTCTTGATGTGACTTTGGAGCCCATTCCTAAAGCGGGACAAGGTAACGGCCGGGTCGTCATGAACTCCACACTTCAAAAGATAGGAGTCAAACTTCTCAATGTATTCAATTACGGTCTTCCCCCCTTGGGTGAGGCTTTGCCATTCATCTAAGAGCATTTGATGGTAGGATTGGGGAAGGTATTTGTTCCTAAGTTGGTTCTTCATACCCTCCTAAGTATCAATAGGCTCTTTCCGCCTAATCCTTCTTAGACCCTCTTGGTTTAACCAATAAGTTTTGGCTAATTTGATGAGATGCATTTTGGCCAACCTTACCCTCCTTTGGTCGGACATAGGGTACCACTCAAAGTATTGATCCATGGCGGTTTCCCATTCTAAGTAGACACTGTGGATGGGCATAAATCCCACACAAAAATCACATGAGAATAATGATGTGATTAAAACATGGAGGAGATAATGATGATTAATGCATAAATAAGGGGAAGAAAAGCTTGCACGTGGTGCAAATATGGAGATGTGATCGCCAGAGACACGAGGCCTCAAAAGATATAACAAATAATAAACATGGAGGGATCGCGAAAAATACCTTGAATGCGGGGATGTGAGTACTCCTTTCTCTTCCAATCGGCCGGCCGATGAAGAGAGTTCTTCAATTTGATTACCCTTGCAAAACAATCAAACACCAATAAAGAATATGAAATTAGAATATGGTGAGTGTAGCATCAAATTCTTAAATAAAAATATGAGCATAAAAAATTGTGTAAGAACACACCTTAAGGGTAGTTGCCCTTAAACCCCTATGCAAAAGGGTGGGAATATGATGATTGAATGTAAAATAGAATAAGGGAAAGAGTGCAAGAGATGCACTTATGGGAGATATTCTCAACGTGGTTGAGTTAAAGAAGATGAATACGTATGAACATGCATGCATGCATATGTGAATCGATGATGATAAAAACAAAAGAAAGAATAAAATAGCAAGAAGAAGGGGCCTGTTGCTCGTGGCTTTGATGCTCGATGGAGAGAGGACTTCCAATAGGATGAAGAGTGAACCGTGGAGAAGACCCTCCTTCAGCCACAGCAACAGCAACCTGCGAAGGAAAGAAAGAAGAAGAAAACAGGAAAAGAAAACCAGAAGAAGAAGAACGGAGGGGAAGAGAAGCATCCGAAAATCCACCTCTTAACAGAGCTACAGAAACTCTATTAATAAGATCGAAGAAGAGATAAGAAGGAAAGAGTCCAACGGAGGAAAAGATAAGAAGGGGCAAGAGCCCAAGGAGGGGAGGATTAAGCTGGGCAAGAGCCCAAACGAAGCAGGGACTCTCTGGCGAAAGGCTGTGTTCGTTTAGAACCTAAAAGGTGAAACACGACTTGAACAAGGGCGTCAATTCAAGAATTGACGACCTACCAGAAGGCGTTATTAAAAACACGACTTAGATAAGGACGTTAATTCCAAAATATTCAAAATAGGGCTATTTTTTATTTCTTAATATTATTTTCCCATTTTTTAGGTTGAGGTGCATCTCTTTGTGCTGATTTCAATGACTATTTTTACGTATTTTTCTGACACCCGGAAGGTCACCAAATCATCTCTGAAAGGGGGTTGAAAATAATATAAAAAAAATCAATTTGAAAAGTGACGACCGTGCATAAGTCGTGAAATCAATTTTTTATTATTTTATTCCTTTCAAATTCAAAATAACGTCTTATGATAGGTCGTTAATTCCCAAAAATTCCGAAAAATTCCCAGAAAAATCTAGAAAAAATGGAAATTTGAAAGAATGGACGCCCTCCACTATAGTCGTCAATTTTTTTAGAAACGCCCAAGGGTTAAGCCGTTATTTAAAAGACGCCCCACATCAAGTCGTTATTTCTAAAAATACATAAAAATAGAGAAAAATGCCCAGAAAATCTAGAAAAATTCAGAAAAATCCAGAAAAATAGGGGAAATGGGAAAAGAAAGGAAAAGGGGAGAAATCCAAGAAAAGTGAGAAAAATCATTCAAACAGAGTTAATCCGAGGGTCAAATTGGGGCATTACAAGGTAATATGAGATGTACTCACAGTAACGTCAATTTTGACGTGTCTACAGCTGCCCCGCCTTGGCGTCTGCTTTGCAAGGGAGCAGAGCAAACTGAAAAGTAGATGCCAAGGTGTGATGAGACACGCAATCGACATCACTTGATGAGAATTAAAATCAGAAGCACGAGATGAAGCAATCTCGAGAAATTCAATGAAACCAACGATGTTTGGATAAAAGAGGGAGTGTGCACGCGGTGCACGAAGGAGATAAAAGAATGATCAACTTCCAGCGCGGTGGAAGTACCCCAGGTCACAAACCTATAGGTTTCACCATTGGGGAGCGGTTACCAGTCAGTGGACGTGCTGCAGCCAAGGTGGATCAAAGGAAAGGAGATAAAATAAGATGATAAAAATCTAAACAATGAGCTTTCGAGAAAATGACCCAAAACAACGACAAAACGAACTGATGACTCAATTCGGCATGGAATATCTCATATTGAAGATTAAGATCAATTCAACCCTCAAAATAGCTTATCAGAATGATTTTTCAACAATTGTTTCAAATTCCTACATGAATGCATGATGGGTTTAAAGGGAAAAATTAAATCAAACGAAGATATAAGATAATCAAAGATAATATTGCTAAGCTGCCAAGACTGAGTCAAGAAACCCATTCTGCGAGCTGATACTAAGTCGAAGCCCGTTTATCCGCGCACCAACTCGTAAAAGGGAACCATCGTCCCCAGCCTTGGACGGCTCAACGGCCTATCCGTGTGACTAAGGTGCCTCTGGAATCGTCATTATTTTTGATAAGGGGGAACTCAAATTCCAGATTTACCAAAGCCACAAGGTCCTTGATATAATCTAATAGTTTAATAACATATAGTAGAATGCATACAGGGAGATGGCGATAGCAATGAGCATGAGGGAACTGAGAAATGAGGTGCAAGCACCGTGGGGCTTGGATGATGATGCCCAGTCGGTGGGACTAAGAGCTTCTTCCTGCGCTCAAAAATTCATCAGTCAAGATATAAAAGATAACAAGCAATGAATAAAGCATTTAAGCATAGCAAGCATAGCATGAATCAAAGCATCAATAGCATGTATATGGCATGAATAGCACGAATTAAATCATGGCATTGCAAATCATCATTGTTTGTTGTTGTTTCATCATGAGGAAGACAATCTTGGCTAATCAAGATTTGGAGTTGAATGATCAGAATGATAATGCCCAGTGGCAGAATTGACCAAGAGAAATCAGTAGGAGTTGATTGAAAGATCTGGAGATGAATAATCAGAATGATAATCAGGAGATATAACCAAAAAAGATATGAGGAGATGATAACCAAAAATGCCCAGGGTGGCATGTCATGAGAATATCGGGAGGAATCAATAGATTGATAGCAATGAGTGGAGATAGGACTCATCCCGTGCTCTTGGTCCTTGCAAAGTTGTTCCTGCAAAACACCATCAGACAATACAATGCAATCTTTATGGAGTTTTTTTTTTTTTTTTGAAATATGCAAATTTTTATGAGTTTTGGAAAAGATATTCAAATTTTTATGAATTTTGGAAAATATTTCAATTTTTATGAATCTTGGAAGAAATATCTGATTTTTTGTTTGATTTTGCAATATTCAATTTTTTTGGATTTTGGTTTAGACATAGCTAATGCAGCATCAAAGGGTGTTTAAACCATTAATTGGGGGTCCTCGTTCCTTCCTTTTTTGCTAAAATTTCCCAAAGCCGGGCGTGCATTGAAAGTGGCATCCTATAACCGACCGCCTTTGATCAACGGTGCCCCTACCAAGGTCATACCTGAGAAACATTCGGTCTTGGAGGAAGGAGAGAAGAATAATTGGAGATAAGCTTTATGCAGGATGGGAGATGTCTGGACTTGAATTCCTTCCAAGGTGTTAACCCTCAAAGAGGTAGTCTGTTGCGCTGGGGCTTTGTGCCTTTGATTTTTAGACCTTTGACATGCATACGACTAGGGTTTTCCCTGCGGGGACTTTGCCACTCTTGTCATGCCATAATTCACAATTTTGCTTTTATCAAAATTTCTGATTTGATTTCCATAATAGCCCTTTTGGCGAGATGTATATCATGAAATTCATATTGATTTTGGGTCAAGACTACCCCTATTTGAGACTCCTCTCGTATTGGGGATTACCGAGGTTGGTCATCTCATCCGTCAACATCTTACCCCTGCATTCGGCCGAGTAAAGAAGACAAAAGACTTTCAGATATACTCATGGCATGGCCAAAGTAGGGATGGTGTTTTATTAAAGGAGCCGGCTAAGGACGCCGTGAAGTGTGTGCGATGCCCAGCTAAGGGTTACTCTTAACAAGCGGGGAGAGAATGTTGAATTCCCAGCGCGGAGTTCTTATAACCAAAAGTGCTGCATAAGCAAGCCTAAAGACTCTTTTGAGAATGATTTAGTAAAGATAAAGATTTAAAACACCACTTTTGATTTTGTTAAGAAGCACTTTATATTGAAAACCATGCGTGAAGCAATGAGATAATGATATCATGAAATGAGTACTTACGCCAATATGTTACCTTGCAACCTTTGTAGAAGCAGCTATCAGAGGCGAGGTTGATCAACGTGGGATAGTCCTCTTTGGCAGATAAAAAGATTGGAAGCAAAGGGTTTGAAAGTGGCTTAACAAGAAGGAGTGGTGCTAAGACCAGACTCAGACGAATAAGGAAAAAAGGAAGAGAGGCGAGGGCTAGAACTCCCTTACTAAGGCGCGGAGACCCTGATCACATGGAACGGTCTACAGAAGAAGCGGAGAATTAGAAGGAGGAGTGAGGACTAAAGCCTCGAAAGCAGTGAGAGAATGGGCAGATGCCCAAGGCAGTGGATGTGGAAGAAGTTGGGTCGGACCCAGAATCAGGAGGAATTAGAAGAAGAAATTGATAGATGGAAAGAGGCGGATCTGGAGGGTCCGGAAGTAAAGGAGGAGAATCGTGATAGGAGGAATCATTCGGAGGCTCCGGAGGGATGACGAAAGAAGGGACGCGATGCCCTGGGAAAAAATAGGGAAAAAGATGATGGGTAAGGAAGAAGAAAATGAATGATGTGGTATTCTGGAACATCAGAAAGATGAATTGGAAGAAATATGGAGGGTCCGGAGGTTCCGGTGGAAGAAAATGGAAAGGGGCGTCGTGCCCGAAGGAAAGGTATGAAGGATCCGGAGGTTCCGGAGGAATGAGAAGGGAAGGGACGCGATGCCCAAAGAAGAGGGAAATAGAATCCGGAGGTTCCGGAGGATTAAGATGGAAAGGGGCGCGATGCCCTGGGAGAAAGTCCGGAGGTTCCGGAAGAATAAAGTGGAAAGGGGCGCGATGCCCTGGGAGAAAGTGAGAGAAATCCGGAGGTTCCGGAAGAATAAAGTGGAAAGGGGCGCGATGCCCTGGGAGAAAGTCCGGAGGTTTAAGATGGAAAGGGGCGCGATGCCCGAGGGGAAAGTCCGGAGGTTCCGGAAGAATAAAGTGGAAAGGGGCGCGATGCCCTGGGAGAAAGTAAGAGAAATCTGGAGGGTCCGGATACAAGAGCTGAAAAGGGACGCGATGCCCTGAGAAGAGATTGGGGAGGGGGCAACGCCCGAGCAATGTAAGGGGACCTACAGATCCCGAGGATGAAGATGAATAAGATGGGAAATTCGGAATATCCGGAGGTGCCGGAAGGCGGGGAAGATACGGGTTTGGAAACCCGGGAATCAGGAGGTGTATGCAAAAAGATGGATGCGATGAATGCAGTGAATGCGCGAATGCAACAAAATGCGTGAGATGCAAAGAAGATGGAGAATGTGAAGGGTGAGAGGACGAGATCCTCCTCCTAACCTCGGGAATGGCCCATGAAGAAAAAGTGATAGAAATGGATGCATAGAAGGTGGAACAAATAAGGGACGGCCCCTTAGCGCCAAGATAACTGCCCCTCCACGGCAGTGAAAGAGTATAGCCAATTGGCCCAATGGAAGAAGCTTCACTAATGAATGACAACCCCCTTGGAAGGTAAGGATCAATGATGTGAGGGAGTTGGAAAGTTGGAACATGAAGCATTGCCATGCCCATTAATTGTGGTGTATAAGAAGTGTTGAACAAAATGGGCATTCGCCCCTTGTATGGAGGAATGGAATCAAGATTTGGAAGATGGAACAAAGGGTGCCCTGCCCGGCCCTTTGATGGCATCAACGCTTGGCATTCTCTGAGCAATGGCAGTGACCTGGCCCCTTCGACCATGTTTGGCACAATAACCCGGATTGGCATCCGGTAAATAAATTCTTGAATCTTGAACGGCACAGCCACGGCCAAATTCTCCTTGCGCGGCGCTTGATTATCCTTGGCACAAGTTCTTGCAGAAGCACTCCCCTTCCGAGTAGTAAAGGGGGGTGAGGCGGAGGGCTTTGTGGATAATGGAGGTTTAATAGAAGGTGTAATGGGAGGCGTAGTGGAAAGTGTTGGTAAATGGGTGAAGGGAGGCGGAGGTTCAAACACGTCAAGTTTCTCCCTTTGCTCGGAAGCAGTCGGGGTTGGCTCGAGTGCAAAAAAGGGTGGATCCTGCTCAGGATTAACCATAGGTAAGGGTGAAGGGTTAAGTGGTGGAGTAGGTAAAGTAGGTTTTAGGGTTAAAGGGATAATGGAAGGTTGAATTGGGGAAGGTTCAATGGTAGGCTCGGTGGAGGCTAAAGGCTCAATATGTGGAGGTTTTATAGTGGAAGGCTTGGGGGAGGCTGATGGAATAGAGGTTAATGGTGCAAAAGGAAAGGGTTTGGTGCGCTGAAAATGTCGGATGGGGCGAGAGGTGTCAGGTATAGGGGAAGGCGCATGATGCACCGGTGTGGGTGACTGGAGTATCGACCCATCATCGTAACACCAAGTATTGGGGTGAGGAGGAGACTCATGGTGCGGCGGTATGGGTGATTGGAGTATCGACCCATCATTGTAACACCAAGAGGTCTCATAAATGGGGGTTGGATCGGGGACTGTGGCATAGTCCTGAGCATAGGGGTCTTCTGACAGTGGAGGAAGAGGATGGCGAAGGAAACTCGGAAGGGATGCCTGCGGAGCTTCATCATCGTATACCGCTTCAAGTTCTTCAATTGCCGGTTCTTCATCATCAAATTCACGTGGACACCGTAGTGGAGGCGTATATGTGGATGGAGGAATGTAGTGATGTTGCGTATGTGGAGGTGGAAGGCCATATGAATGAAGTGTGCGGATGGGTGGAGGGTGGACGGTGTCCACTTGATCGTCGAAATCTGCCGGCTGTTGCTTGCTTGAGCTGCCGATACCATAATCATCTCTCATATCCTTCCATTCTTTCTCTATCTTAGTAATATTATCCAAAGCGGCATGGAGAGGATTGACCGGAGTAGGAGGAGCCATAACCCTTCTTAATTGTTCCTCCATCAAAGTGACTTTATCAAGAAGGGTTTGTTGGAGGGGTGTAACTTGAGCAACCAAGGGTTGGCAGGGCCTTGAAGGAGGGGTGGCATAAAAAGGCCGTGGAGGGGAGTTAACGGGATGACCCGCAGAAGAACCCGGATGGGCCGGATTGCAAGAAATAAATGGGCCTCGGGGCCGTGATGGAGGAGGAATAGAAGGAGGCGGGTGTCGGACCACCCGGGGAGGAATGTGAATAGAAGAGGATGGGTAATGGGTTACCCGATTAGGATTGTGAATAGAAGAGGGAGGTGGGTGATGGGCCACCCATGTAGGGTTGGAAGGAGGAAGAGATGAAGGAGATGCACCCTCAACGGCGGCCTTAAGGGCTTGGATCTGTTGAGGGGTGAGATGATCTAATGCATGAATGATTTGGGAGACCTTCTCATCGTTGGGAGGAGACAGTCCCGAAGGAGTAGTGGCTTGAAATTGAGATGAGGGACCATAAGTTTGGACATTGCCCATGGGCCGGGCATGACCATAAGAATGAGGACGTGGTCCCTCGAAAGCATGGTGAGAGTTTAGATGAAAATGTTGAAATTGAGGAGAATAAGATGTGCATGGTTGTGCATCCTCATGCATTGGATTAAACATGTTGGTTTTCTTATCATGGTAAGCCATTATTCAATCAAAGTTCAAAATAATATGCAAAAAGCACACAAGTTGGAATGGTTACCTTTGATCTTAATTTGTTTGAACCTTGGTGAATTAATGAATTCTAGCAAAGTTTGGAATGAAACACACAAGGGGGAATCCTAGTTTCAATATGGTTTGAACTCCGGTGCCAACTAGGAACACTCTCTCACCGTGTATAGGCCAACTAACTCGGGACTTCAAAAGGGTACAACCTGCCCGGCGTCCGTGAGGGAATCCACGGGTGCGGGGACTTATGGAGGCTTGCTTTAGGAACTTCCAATCCAGAGAGACGGAATGCTCAATGGAGGGTCCTTCCTTCACCAAGGGGGTGTGTGGAATCCTAATGTAGAGAGAGGAGGTCTCCCAAACCAATGTAAATGAAGAATGAATGCAATGCGTGCAAGGAGATAGGCAAATCACTAATAGAGCCAAATAATCAATATAAATCAATGAAGCAGGAGTAAGCGCAGGCTCTGTGAAATCACAGGAAAGAGACGACCTGAAGAAGGTCGCTATCAACAAAAGAGACGACCGTTTGACGGTCGTGAATCACTGTGGGGGGACCCACAAGCAGGGTAAAAATGCGCCCTGATGTAAGGCGCTACAAAACAAAGAGTTGCCTCTGGATGAGGGCGTCAACTCTCAGGGGTACGCACGGCCAAATAAAGAAACGCCTTAGTGTGAGGCGTTATGCAATAAACAGACGCCCTGGGGAAGGGCGTAAATTCACACACAAGCAGGGCTATGATAAAAGACGCCTAATCATAAGGCGTTACACCTGAAAAACACGCCCTGGGTGGGGACGTTACAAAAAAAAGTGCCTCTCTGCAGGGCGTTAATTCTCTATGTCCCCGAACGCCTCCAGCGGCCAAAAACAGCAATACACCCACAGTCACAATAAACTCAGGCAATCAAACACCACAAGAATATAGCATGCTCATCAAGTTTTATTTTTGAATAAATGGAATTTCTAAAAGGAACCAACAAACTGGCCAATCACTAATGGGGAGGGTGCTATGTGGAGCACAAAAGGGAGGCGCACCGAGGGTGCAAATAGGGGAGATGGCACACGAGGGTGCCCAAGGGAAAGGGTAATCAAACGAAAAATGAAAGGGGTCCCACCGTGATCGCCAATTTGTGGATTCAATTAAAAATCCACTTAGACAAATAGAAATAATGAATGAATAAAGCAATGTGAAACACGAATAAGCACGAGGTGCTAAGATGGAGATGTGATCGCCAGAGACACGAGGCTTCAAAATATAATAATGAAAAGCATGGAGGGATCGCGAAAAATACCTTGAAATGCGAGGATTGTGAGTGCTCCTTTCTCTTCAAATCGGCCGGCCGATGAAGAGAGTTCTTCTTTAATTACCCTTGCAAAACAATCAAACACCAATAAAGAATATGAAATTAGAACATGGTGAGTGTAGCATCAAATTCTTAAATAAAAATATGAGCATGAAAAATTGTGTAAGAACACACCTTAAGGGTGGTTGCCCTTAAACCCCTATGCAAAAGGGTGGGAATATGATGATTGAATGTAAAATAGAATAAGGGAAAGAGTGCAAGAGATGCACTTATGGGAGATATTCTCAACGTGGTTGAGTTAAAGAAGATGAATACGTATGAACATGCATGCATGCATATGTGAATCGATGATGATAAAAACAAAAGAAAGAATAAAATAGCAAGAAGAAGGGGCCTGTTGCTCGTGGCTTTGATGCTCGATGGAGAGAGGACTTCCAATAGGATGAAGAGTGAACCATGGAGAAGACCCTCCTTCAGCCACAGCAACAGCAACCTGCGAAGGAAAGAAAGAAGAAGAAAACAGGAAAAGAAAACCAGAAGAAGAAGAACGGAGGGGAAGAGAAGCATCCGAAAATCCACCTCTTAACAGAGCTGCAGAAGCTCTATTAATAAGATTGAAGAAGAGATAAGAAGGAAAGAGTCCAACGAAGGAAAAGATAAGAAGGGGCAAGAGCCCAAGGAGGGGAGGATTAAGCTGGGCAAGAGCCCAAACGAAGCAGGGACTCTCTGGGGAAAGGCTGCGTTCGTTTAGAACCTAAAAGGTGAAACACGACCTGAACAAGGGCGTCAATTCAAGAATTGACGACCTACCAGAAGGCGTTATTAAAAACACGACTTAGATAATGACGTTAATTCCAAAATATTCAAAATAGGGCTATTTTTCATTTCTTAATATTATTTTCCCATTTTTTAGGTGGTTGACTATTTTTGCGTATTTTTCTGACACCCGGAAGGTCACCAAATCACCTCTGGAAGGGGGTTGAAAATAATATTAAAAAAATCAATTTGAAAAGTGACGACCGTGCATAAGTCGTGAATTCAATTTTTTGATTATTTTATTCCATTCAAATTCAAAATAACGTCTTATGATAGGTCGTTAATTCCCAAAAATTCTGAAAAATTCCCAAAAAAATCTAGAAAAAATGGAAATTTGAAAGAATGGACGTCCTCCACTATAGTCGTCAATTTTTTTAGAAACGCCCAAGAGTTAAGCCGTTATTTAAAAGACCCCCCACATCAAGTCGTTATTTTTGAAAATACATAAAAATAGAGAAAAATACCCAGAAAATCTAGAAAAATCCAAAAAAATCCAGAAAAATAGGGAAAATGGGAAAAGAAAGGAAAAGGGGAGAAATCTAAGAAAAGTGAGAAAAATCATTCAAACAGAGTTAATTCGAGGGTCAAATTGGGGCATTACAAGGTAATATGAGATGTACTCACAGTAACGTCAATTTTGGCGTGTCTACAGACACTTGGTTCATGGGAACCATCAAAGTTTGGGGCATCTACTTTAATCATCCTTAAGAGAGGGTCATCCGGGTCGTCCCGTGGACGCCTTTCGTGAATTGGATGGTGGCGGGGTCTCTCATGGTCATGGTAAGGGTCAAGATCCAAGTCCTCCCTATAAATTTCAGCATGTGGATGATGGGCTCTTGGTCCGTGGTTCCTTGGATGGAACTCGTCCCTATGAGGCTCAACATGTGGAGGATGGACTCTTGGGTCATTGTTCCTTAGGTGGAACTCATTCCTATGCAATTCACCATGTGGTGGATGGACTCTTGGTTCATTATTCCTTGGATGAGGGTCTTCCCTATGAGGCTCAACATGTGGAGGGTGGACTCTAGGCTCATTGTTCTGTGGGTGGAACACATGTTCTTCTAGCCGAGCAATTCGAGTGGTAAGGGACTCAAGTTGGGCAAGAATGTTTGTAAGGGCAGCATCTACCCTATTCATTTGGCCTTGAGGTTCCTCCCTAGGAGCATCTTGATTGAGTTGAGGATTGAGATTGATGGGAATCGACGCTGAGCATGTACTTTTTCTTTTGCATTTATGTCCTTTTAGTTTATGTTTATATCATTGGGAAAGTATGTACGCAAATGTAAGGCTTTATAAGTCAAGGAGTCATTCCCATGGATTGTGTGGGGTTTTATGCAATTATACAGTAGGACCAGCAAGGGGGCCCTAAGCCCTTTCCCATTGGTCCATGTCACCTATGTGGGGCTGGTCAACCATCCAAGGTGGTCATCTAGAAGTGTTGAATGTCAAATGCCACATGGGTAGACAAAGAGAGTAAAAAGTCTAAGGTAGGCTACCTACCATGTCAAGCTTGTCTCCCACTTGGGTTATTTTATTTTTTTTGTGTGTGTTAGTCACATTTAATCTAGGCCATTCATTCCCCATCCCTAGATCCAATGGTGGAGATTGGATTAGATTGGAGGCATATAAATACTTGTATTTTCCATTTGAATATTAATGAAATGAGAAAAGGTATTGTGCAAGACCCCCCCCCCTTGAGTGAATTTCGACCTCCCCTCTCTCTCCCTCTGGTTTCTTCAACCCCAACCCCCATTCTAGAGTGCTATCTTCTTCCCCCTACCTCCGGTGATCATCGGTGCCGCCGCCGCCGCCGTTCGTGCCGCCTATGAGCCGCCGTGGAGCCATCTTTAAGGTTCTGTCCTGCTGGATAGAGGTGACTTCCACGAAATTCTATAGTCAGCCACGACGTCCTCTTGATCTGAAATTTTTATAGGTTGTTCCTATCTTGTATCCCCATCTCCACAAAAACATTCAGGTCCAAAATCCTTCATTTGATATCTTTACATTTTCGTTCATCTTTCACTCCCAGATCTGTCCTGTCTCTGTCTACAGTGATAGCAGCTCTATGTTTCCCACCTCCGACCATCTTTGTGTTTTTTCCAAACCCTCCCAATTTTACTGGGCGTTCTGTCCAGCATTCCCTACATCCATGCATTTTTTTAATTTCTGATCCACCTTCTACCTATTTTTCAAAATTCGTGTTATATCTCTGCTACAGTGCTTTTAGTCAGATTCCAGATCCGACCCACTGTTAGTACTAAAATTTTATCGATTCGTAGCCACATCCAAACTTGTCAAAACCAATTTTTCCATCTTCCTAGCTCAATTTCCTACAACTTTGATGAAGACCTCAAGAGCTGAATCGGACATCTACCCTACGGTCAACGGCAGTTCTCAGAGAACAGCCCTGCAGATCTGAGAGTTAGGCCACTGTACAACAGCAACCTTCAAAATTTGTCAGTTAGAAGTATATGCTTTGTTATTTTTATGTAATCATAGAAAGTTTAAGCCCTTTGAAGAAGCTTTCCAACGGCACCAGTTTCGTCGCATTCCGACGTCGGGGTTGATGGCAGCGTCCGTTCTCGCCGGAGCCCGCGCCGGAAAACAGAACCGGCAGATCCGTGGCCGGTTATTCCGACCGGTGCCGATCGGAGCCACCCGGCCTCCGGCCAGCGAACAAGCATGCCGCCAGCCCGGGGAACACTTCCCTAAGTGTCCCCACTACAGCGGTGTCACCGGGTCCCACTCGACCCCTCCGGACAGCACATGGGCCCCACCGTCACTAGTTCGGGTGCTGCCGAATCAACGCGAGAAGTCGCCCGTCAACCCGAATTCGGTCCTCCCGGACCCCATTGTGTAGCCCTTTACCTCCCTGCGTGGAGTGGACAGCGACGTGTATTGCTGTAATATTATGTATTATTGTTCCGGGAGTACGGGTTTCGGCTGGGTCCGTCTTCCCCACGTCGAGCGCGTGGAGGTATCGTTCTCGCTCCCTACACTCGGCATTTGCTTATTTTCATATATACTTGTTTATGCCACTGCTAGAGAGCATGTTCTAGGATCGTAGCTCACTTTATTTTAATATCACCGCTGCTGCGAGAGAGAGCGTGACCGTCCCGTGACCCGATCCGGGCACAAGTGAGAGCCGACCACCCTAGCTCATTGCCGGTTTCTCAACCGCGCACATCCGACGCTTCCCTCGTTAAGGGACAATCGCGAGCTTGTCGTGTCTGTGGTCTCATCCCGCATCAGGGATCCATGGGTGGATTTGAAGATGATGGATCGGATCGGTAACTAGCACCACTACGGGTGGACATGCAAGACAAGGGGCAAATGATGTTGGACACATAATGCAAAGGTCCTAGGACTTAGACTTGATAGAGACAAGTCAAAGACTTGCTCTGATACCAATTGATGTGACACAACCTAAGACTTAGGCAAGCAAGCACATTCACAATCAAAAAGGGCCAATTTTGGGCCACCGCTCTCCCATCGCTCACCCAAGCCCGGGGTGACTTGGCGATGCCAAGTGGAGGATGTGGGGTTGGGCCCTTGCTGGTAGAGGGCCAGCAAGGCCAAGACTTGATTCCTAAAGGATGTGGAAGCCCAACTCAATGGGGCCGACAAAGTGCCAAAGACACCGGTTTCTCTCTTCCCCATGGTGATCACTCAAGATTATGGGGCTTGAGGATCGAGCTCTCACTCACACGGCCAGCAGAATTAAGAACTAATATTAAAAGACAAGCACAATAAGCAAGGTTTTAGAGAACTTACTCGACCGGTTTGAAGAAACCGGTCCCGTTCGAAGACGAGGGCGAGCGGGGAGGCGGGTGGATCCCCACACGCCGCGCCGGGGTAGCTTGACCTGCTCAAAAGATTACAAAACTACACCTCTCACAGGAGGGGGATCTTGGGGTGGGGGTTAAGGTAGATTACAACTAATACTACCTCCACACAGGGAGGGGCCTTCAGCCGGCCAAGCGGGGAGGGGAAAATGAGAAAGGAACACCGAAGATGGAGGTTGCTGATTCTGCCCGCGTTCTGTGGGTGCTGACAGCTGAGTGGAGAACTGACTGCTGCGACTGCTACCGATTTTTGTTGGGGACGAAACCACCTGGAAAAGCTTCGTAGGAGGCCAGGGAAGTCGACCATTTTTTTCTGATTTCTTCTGGTGCCGATGGTGATCAGGATGGAGACCCGAATCAGGGAGGCAGGCTCTCGGACTGGCAGCTTCTGATTTCTAGCAGTAGGTTGCAGGGGGTGCCCCGACAGCTCCCGAACTCGGAATCAAGCACCGTCAGAGTTGTTCGAACCATGGATGAGTCTTCTTTGCATAAAAACTGACGGGGAAGCCAAAAAATGCCGGAGAAGATCAGGAGGCTCTGAACAATGCTGACAGGTCGGTGCATACTGTGGGAAGTAGATCTGCGTAGCTAAGGGAGAAAATTGAGAACTCTAGATCACAAATGCCGAATGAAGTTCTGTTTCTTGATTCTAGAAGTAGACTGGGCGATGAAGAACTTTGAAGAAGAGCTCTTGGACTGATTCCTCCGAGGTTTATTGTGGTGAAGCTTTTACTCCGGTTCTGGTACACAGCAGGGGCAGTTCTGCGCCATTGTGGAAGAACGGAGTTCCCGGGCAGCACACAGCTCGGATGAAGACGAAACCACTTCTGTTGCGGAGAAGACAGGTAGACGCTTCTGTGGATGCCTCTTGTGTCTTCAAACTCGTTCGGGGGAAGATGTAGTGGCCGCTGCAAGTTGCTGGTTCACTGCAACCCTTTGGACAGCAAGCTGCAACTTTGGAGTAGCTTCCAATGATCAAGAAAGAAGAAGGGGAAGGGGGTCTATGGTAAAGGGGAGGTGGATGAAGGGTGGAAGGGGGGCTTGTGGGAGATGTGGAGGGTGTCTAATGGTGGAGGGGAGGTGGAGGAAGAAGGGGAGGGCGCAGGTTGCAACTGAAGGAGAGGGGGGGAAGGGGTGTGCAAGGATGGTGGGAATGGAGGGAGAAAGGGGCGAACTTAGCCTAATGGGGAAGGGAGAGGGCGGCCAAAGCACTTGGAGGGAAGGGGATTTCAAATTCAAAAGGCCTAGGAAGTTGGGAGATTGTGTGGGGAAGAGGGGTGATTGTGTTGGAATGGGGAAAATTGTGTTGGAATAGGGGAGATAGTGTTGGAATGGGGAAGATTCTACCTTGGAACTAGGGGGGAGTAATGGTGGCTATGGGAAGTGGAGTGGCATTAATGGAGGTAGGTGGGGGTTGGAGTTGGTTGGGAGGGGAGGAGAGAGAGGGGGGGCGAAACTAGGAGAGAGAAAGAGGGATAGAGAGAGAGGTGGGGTGGGGAATCACTCCCCTAGGGCTTCTCACCCAACTATAGGATTCACTCCACTAGAACTAAGTTTGAACACTCAAATGGAAATATTTTGTAGTGAATCATTCATTAGTCCAAAATGAAGGAAATGGGGCCCTATATATAGGCAACCCACATTTTACAATAAGACCCTGACAAAAGACTCAATGACAAATAACCGAGGGGTAGGGGGTGCTCTTGGGCTAAGCCCAATGAATTGGGCCCAATAGCAACCTAATGACACACAAACTTAGGAAAATAAACATGAGACCTAGGGACATGACTCAAATAAAATGAAAATTACATCAAATGACTCAAATAGAAAGCACAAATAGGATAATTGGGCCTTTATAGAGAGAGGCACGAACTCAAACGACGCCGGAGTGTGAAGACGATCCTAGCCAAAGGGAGTTGTGGATGATGCCTCCATCACCCTTCATATACAGTGGCATGTTGTGGCTGATGGTGGGTAGCAGCATATCGTCTGGAGTGAAGGTCATGCTAGCCTCCGGCATTGCTTTAGCCAGACATGTCTCAAAATGAGCAGGCGTCTAGAGAGCAGTAATAATTGCCTGTTGAGTCTCTTCACTCAAAGAAAGGATCTCCCAGATTGTAAATCGAGCAGGGAGCTTCTTGAGTAGCTTCATTATTCGGCTCCCAGCTCTGACATTGGAGAGCTTCATCTCTTCGGCCCATCTGGGCTTGGGGAAGTCTTGGTTTGCGGGCCCTAACAGACCTGCTTCATCTTCCTCGGATTCGGCGCCCTTCTGGCTGGTACTGACTCCTGGGTGTTCTTTATTAGCTGCTGCGGGGCAAGCTCCATCTGTATTTGGATCTTTGGCAGACTGTGCTAGCTACGGGTGAACGTTCCCGGGTGTAGGGTTAGCCTCCTGGCAAGGCTACTTGCCCTTGGACATCTTCATGAATTCAAGAAATGAAGGGACCCCCTTGCCCCCGCTCTTGTTATATAGGCCTGACAGAGGAGGGATTTGGACTCCCTTGACCTCCTGCGGAGGTGTTTTGTAGGGTTGCTCCCCCCTGAACATGATGTTGTGGTTGGGTGGCGGCTGGCGCCCCCATTTTTGGCCTGACCGAGTGGCATGTGTAGCAGTTGCAGACTCGGCCTTGCCTCCCCCAGCATGGGGTGTGAAACAGATTTCCTATTATTCCTCCTCTCCGGGCAGGTTGAAGAGTGCTGATAGAGTATGACAGGAAACAACCTGCACTTTATCGGCCTTAGCGCCTTCCTTTTCTTCTTTTGTTTCTTCTTCTTTTTTGCTTCTGCGGGCGGGTGCCCCCAGAACAGACTGCCCTCTCTGTCGGGTGCCGCTTCAGCTTCCTCCTTTTGTTCGAGTGAGAGCTGCTCTAGTTCTTGCCACGGGACGTGGTCCCGCACCAGCAAGGGCTTCAATTCAGGCTGCACGTATTCGTCCTGCCCCTCAATGAGGTTTTGCAGTCGAAGGACCCCAGGATTGGTCTCCTTAACCACTGGCAGCGGAGTTTGTCTCCTCCGATTATGTGTAGGTATCCTGACAGTTGTAGGTGGAGTGATCCATACAGGTGCTACCACCGGCGGAGCAGGCCGGGGTGTGACACCACGGATATGTGCCCCCTCTTTCGGGCGGGGTGCCCTCTTTTTCTTATGCTTCACAGGGACATGCTGCCATCCCTGCTGTTCTTTCACGGGCTCCAAGAAATGAGCTTCATAGGTGCTCCGCGTGCTTGTTTCAGAGATCTCCTCGGGCAGTGCATGGTATAGGGAGATCATGTTGACTCCTACCCTCCTCCGAGGGGCTTCATGTGGCTGAGGAGGGTCCACTTTGTACTCTCCCAGCTCGATCTCATTTTTCTTCACCATCCCTTCAATGATGTCCTTGAAAACATAGCAGTCTTCGATTGGGTGCCCCAACATCTGGTGGTAGGGGTAGAATCTTGGGTTGTCTTTTTTCTTTAGGTCCTCCGGCCTCCTTGGCTCTGGCAGGGTGACCATGCTATATTCCGTTACCCAGTCGAACAGAACCCGGGTCTTGTCCTTTGGAAATGAATAGGCCTTCTTCATCTTGTCCCTCAGCGATGGACCTTCTTTGCCGTCTGGGGCTTCTACAGGCTGTGGGGTTACTTCCTTCTTGCCTTCACTTTTCTGTTGTTCGAACGCCTTTATGTCAAGAGCGTTCGCTTCTTTAGGCGACGAGCGCCGCTCCACCGCCTTGCCCTTCTGGGTCGTGCCGGCAGCAGATGTAGGGGCAGGTCTGGCCGGGAAAGCTTCCACCTCGGCCACGACATTGTTCAATCAATCAAACGATCGTATTTCCATTCCGATCATCTTTTCCAGAACCTCCCTTCTGAGATTCTGTTTGCATATTTGCACAGCGTCCTCCTGATGCGGGGGCCGCTTGCACCTCATTCCGAGATTCCTCTACCTCTTGATATAATCGAGGGCTGTTTCATCAGCCCTCTACTTTGTTGAGTAGAGTTCGGCCACTGTGACCTCCCTCTCTGTAACATGGAATCTTTCTCTGAACTTCTTCTGCATATCTGGCCAATCGCTGATCGACCCGGTTGAGAGGCTAGAATACCATTCAAATGCGAGTCCCGTCAGTGAGGACCCGAAAAACTTTAGCAGGTATGACTCGTCGGTGGCCAAGTCACCCATGACAGTCATATAATAGGCTATGTGTTCTCTCGGGGACCCCTTCCTGTTGAATTTGTCAAACTTGGGCGGCTTGTTGATTCCCGGGGGAAGCCGTTTAGCAGCATGGTGTTGCGGGTATGGCACCCGGTATGCATCAAACGCGACGTAGTCGCCTTCACCCCTTTCTGCGAGCTTCATCTCGATCATTCTTTCCATCATCATTCGGTTCACGACTGCAGGGTCAACTGGCTCTGGGTAGAAGTGCGCCGACTGCAGGTACGGGGTGACCAGGGTGGTCGCCTATGGAGGATGTGGCAGCGGGGGTGTCTGGTGCACTTGAGGGAGCACCGGTGGTAGCAGCGGCTGGAGCTGTGGTTGCCGCTGTTGCAGTGTCACCATGCTTGGTTCTAACGACTGAGGCTGTATGTAGAGCGGTGGAGGGCCGTCATGACGGACCGCTCCCCGGGATGATTCACCCTGGACTTCGGGTGGTTTGGAAGCTGAGGACTGTTCAGTTTTCTCCATCAGCTGCTTCTTTAGCAAGTCTATCTCTTGCCGATATTTCTGAAGTAGTATCAAGACTGATGGGTCTATAGTGGCTGTAGTGGGGATAACCTCTGCCGTCTCCCCGGACGTACCCTCGGGTAGGATGTCGAGGGGGACGTCATCTTCTTCTTCCGCCGTCACCACATTGGCGATCAGGACGGGGGCCTTATCATCCCAATGATGGTAGACCCGTGGTTGTTTTCCCTTAGTCATCATCAGGAGCTCCCTCGCGGCTTCTGTCCTCCGAGTGCTAAGCCCTGGCCTTGCGGCCAACTGAGCCAATTCTCGGGGATCTTCAGGAAGTCCCCCCATATCGGTTGGATATACCAGCCATGTTGCAGGTGAAGACCTACATCCTTCTCCTTTGTCGATGGACCCTCCTTTTAGCTTGATGCGGGAAGGTCAGCCTCTCGAACACAGAAGCCCTTCTTGTTTCTTCCCGCTTGGGAACGGCTTCATCGGCTTCGATCTCGAAGCCGTTATCATATCCATTGTCGTCGACTGACGACACCATCATTCTTTCTCCTACATCTTCTTCATCTGCCATTGACGGGTGTAGATCGTGATAAATCTACTCATGATGAACAAAAAATATATATATAGGGGAAATATAATGATGGGAGATAAAAAATAAAGATGAAGAAAAGCACGTGGTGCTACCAAGGAGAGTGATCGCCAGAGGGGTTACCTCAATAAAGATGATCGCGAATACCTGGTGGAAAATAGGATGCGGGATGGATGTGGATTTCTCCTCCTCCTTCTATCGGCCGACCGACGAAGGGGGTTTTCCTTGTTGATTACCCTTGCACAAAGACAAAACAAACATGTAAAGAAAGTGGATCAGCCAAGAGTGGATGTAGTATCAATCCAAATAACCATATGATGAAAAAGAAAGAAGCAATGTCATGCGCACCTTTTTTGTTTGTTTTTTTTTAAACCCCTAAAGAACTAGGGGGAGGAAGGATGATATGCAACTAAACTAATGCAGGAAAAACCATGGATGATGATAATATGAGATGATGCAAACCAAAATAAACGAAAGAGATCCCCTGTTGTTCCTGTAAAACAGTAAAGGGAAAAAAAACGCTTCGGATGCTACGGTTCGGCTGCAGCAACAGGGAGAAGAGAGAAAGAGAGAGAGCCCTCAAAAGAGAGGTCGCACAGAGGAAAGGTGATCGTGGATGTATATCTCTCTGCCTATCTAACCTGTATATCTAACCTCTGTAATAGCCAGCACCGTAACCTCACACAAGATTGACCAGAGCTCCCTTATATAGGGTTCCAGTTGAAGATAACCACAATTTTAGGAAGATAGGAACGGGCAATGATCAACAACGGCAGGGACTCTAGTTCCCAGATCGAGCAAGGTGACCATTGGAGGCAGGGAACTCTACAGGAAAGGGGAAAGGCGAGTTTAAGAAGGACACGAAAAGGGTGAGACACGACCTACCGAAGGGCGTCAATTCAACAATTGACGACCTGCCCAAGGACGTTAATTCAAAACACGACCAGGATCAGGGCGTTACTTCCTGGATTCAATTTTGATAATAAAACCTTCTTTATTCAAAAATTATAAAAAGACGCCTGAAGCAAAGGCGTTGATTAAAAACACGCCCTGAGTAAGGACGTTAATCATTGATTTTCAATCAGAGTGGGACTCGTAAAATACCAGTAATTGACGCCCGTATCTTTGGTCGTCCTTTCTAAAAATCACGTCCCAGATTAGGTCGCTATTTAAAACACGCCCTTCCTAAAGTCGTGAATCACCAAAATGCAAGAATAAATCACAAAAAATAGAAAAACTTTATATTATAGAAATATTGAAGTTCACTTTGGGGCGTTAACATAGTGACATGAGATTCAATCAACAAAGCGTCAATTTTGGCGTGTCTACAGCTGCCCCGCCTTAGCGTCTACTTTGGAAGGGAGTGAGACGGAATGAAGGTGAAAGTGCAACAAGCGGACTGAAGTGGAACGAACTGATAAGTAGATGCCAAGGTGTGATGTGACACGCCTCAGACACTAAGCATCGGAAAATCTTTCCAAGATTCAAAGTGAAACAACTCCGGGTAATTCCAAGGAAGCATCGATTTGCTGGATAAAGGAGACTAAACTAAGTAAATAAAATGTGCACGTGTGCACGACAGGGAGACACCATTGGAGAGCGGTTACCAGCCAATGTGGACGTGCTACAACCAAGGTGGATTTGCAGAAAAATAAAGGGAATTGAGATGAAGATCTAGCAAAGGAACAGTTTCAGAGAAATAGCCTGAGCGGCTTCAGAGAGAATAAAGTACTCAATTTGGAGTGGAATATCTCATGTCAACTCAATCAAGAGCGAGTGACCTTCATTATTGCCATAATATGAAGATTTTCTGCATGAACCTCAAAGTCCTACATGATGCATGCTGGGCTAAAAAGAAAAAGATAAAATAAACTAAAAATATAAAATAATCAAGGATAATATTGCTAAGCCATCTAGATTTGGTCAAGAATCCAGATCTCTTAGCTGACACTAAGCCGAAGCCCATTTTTCCGCGTATCAACTCAGAAAGTGGAACCATCGTCCCAAACCTTTAATGACTCAACGGCCTATCCGTGTGATCAAGACTCTCCTTGAACTATCACTGTTTTTGATGAAGGAGAACTCAAATTCCAGGTTCATCAGAACCACAAGGTCCTTGATATGCTATATAGTGTAGATACCGTATAGTAACAATGCTTACAGGAAAGAAATACAAGACAAGAATGATGTTACTCCGATGAGCGATCCAAGCATCTCGGACCTGCAATCTTCTGCACTTGAAAACTCATTAGCCCTTAATAACAATGATCAGAAATAACCCTCAAGATATGATCATAAGTGCTTAAAAAAACAATTCCAACCAAAGAATAGCACTTAAGCTCATTAAAGCATATAGCGGAGATAAACATGTGAGCAAATAAAAATCACGACTGGAGGGAATGGCGTCAAAAGCATGAGAAGCGTCTGCTATCAGGGCGTCAAAACATAAAACACGCCCTTCATTAAGACGTTAAATACACCGAGAGTTCAAGAATAAAACGTCCCATACAGGGGCGTGAAATAAAACACGACCCCTGTCAAGTAGTCAATTAAACAATTGACGCCCCAACAGAAGACGTTAATTAACCACCCGCTTCCGATTCCAAGTCGAAAGCAAAACCCAATCCTAATGGCAACCAATCTTCCAACTCCGAACAGCCTTAAGATCCTCCAGACTTCTATAAAAGGAGGGAACTTCCTCAGATTAATCAAGACAAATCCATCAAATCCTGCTTCTTCTATTTCTGCTACTGCTCGTGTTCTTCTGCAAGCACTGCAATCGCTCGACTCTTCCTGCATACCAAAGATAGAGAGAGCCATTAAAAGATCCAAAACTTCTATTCCCAGACTTACCGAAATCAATGGGCACATAAGCAACCGGATTGCCATGAATCAGGTAAAGATTGATTCTCTGTTCCTTCCCCAAACTACTGCTCTTTCAAACTGCTTCTTCATATTTCTTCTGTATGCTCATGTCTGTCTCTATTTTTCTTTCAGGACTACCCAAATGTCCCAAGTGCTAGGAGATTCACAAAGATTAAGTGGCTGCCTCTTATTCTCTCTAAATTTTCTTCAGATACGAGGGTGTACTTAGCAAGATGGCACCTTCTTGGTCTAGTTACCCATGCCAAACACTATGATCAAATCCACCTTGATTGGGCTGCCACAGGAGCTTTAATTGAAATATGGCACCCTTCCACTCACACCTTCCTTTTCTCAACTTTTGAAGCCACCATCCTATTGGCAGAATTAGAGTTGATCTTGGGCTTGAAGAGGATGAAGCAAGGGGATGAGGACATGCCAAAACCAATTTCCTCACATGAACTATTAACCACATTGATACCTAGCCCAAACTTAGTGAACCAAATCAAGGTCACTAAAGGAATTAATCTTCTAAAGCTGGCCTCATGGGTATACAAGAGAGCGGATCAAACTAAAGAAGAAGAAGAAATAGAGCGGGTAGCAAAGGCCTTCGTGGTGTGCTTGGCCGGAGCACTCTTATTCCCCTCCACGGAGGATTTCCTAGAGGAGGCCCAATTGAGCGCAGTAGTGAGCTTATGGGAAGGAGAGAGAGTTGGACCGGCTATCCTAGCCTATCTCTATAGTGGACTTACCTCGGCGGCGATGGGAAGGCCCATCTACGGATGCATGCTAGCTCTCTCTAGTTGGGTAGATCTCCACTTCAAGTTCGATCCATGTGATGAGGCCCAACAATCCTCAAGAATCTTCTCAAAAAGCCCACTCTCTTATATGACCGGTTCACTTGGGATAAGCAATAGGGTAATGAACCGGATTCCTCAAATCAAGAAGAGAGTGGAATGGAGAGAACACCTCAAAGTAATGCCAAAGAACCTCTTCACTTGCACCCCAGGAATACTCAAGACTCAAGAACTCCGTGCAAGATTCTCTCCCGGGACGGACCTTCGACTCATAGGCGCTTCAGAATTCGTTCTGTATAACTCACATCGGTGCCTTCCTCAACTCGGGCTTCCACGGCAAATATTCGAAGATCCATCTCATCTCCCTCCGATCAAGGCACGGGACCTCGGCAGCAATGAAGATGGAGAAGAGTGCACAACTATCCAAGCTCTGTGGAAAATCAACAAGGCTCATCATCCTGTGGACAACTTAGAAGAAGACAGAGAACAGTGGAAGTCTTATGTAATAGCTTTAAGGAGCTTGAGGCCCAAAATGGCTCATTGAAGCAATGTAATCATTTTTCCAATAAATCAATGATAATTTTCTGATTGAGCCGTAACACAATGTTTCTGATCAAATCTTCCAATAGCCTGTGGTTCTGTGGCAAATAACGACCCAGTCAATGTCGTTAATTCTATAAACAACGCCTCAGCATAGGTCATCTTCAATGATTGATCTCTCATAATTGACGCCTTCACTAATGGGCGTTAACTGAATAACGTCTTAAGATAAGGCGTTAATTCGATTTATATTCCAAAAAAGATTTCGTTGAAATTCCAAAAGTAACGCCTTCAGCAAAGCCACGTTTCATATAAATAACGCCTCAATCATAGTCGTTACGCAAAAACAGTAATGATTATTCCCATCAAATCAATCAATCACCATTAAATGCGTCTGACGACGGTTATCATTCCCCATGCAAACAAAAATAAAGCCTTAAGCAATGTCGCCCATTATCAAGAAACGCCCTTGTTTCAGCCGTTAATTTCATAAGACACGGCCTTCCTTAAGTCGTTAATTCCTTTTGACCATTTGACTTAACTTTCCCTCCTTTCTTCTTCTTCCTTCGTCCTCCTTCCCTCTTTCCCTCCTTCTTCTGCAACCCTAACCGAAACCCTCCCCCATCTCTCTCAATTCTCTCTCTATCTCTCTCTCCCCTCTACACACCCTAGCCCTAGCCATGGCCGGTGGACTTAAGCGGCAGAGGGTTTCGGCCCCGGAGGTGGTGGACCTGGAAGGCGAGCACGCCGTGGAAGAAAACACCGTCGTGGAGGGAGCTCCGCCGGCGGCGGCCGAGGAGCACGGCGAGAACGTGGAATCCGACGGTGACAAGGCCAACGGTGATGATGAAGAGGGAGGAAATGATGGCGAAGAGGAAGAGGAAGAGGAAGAAGGCGAGGAGGGGGAAAGAGAAGAAGAACGGGAAGAAGAGGGACAACCGGCGGAGGCCGTGCCTCGCCGTGGCCAACTCCGGCGGCCACGGCAGCCACGGCGCGGTCTCCGGGGAGAACTGGCCGGACCCAAACGACAGAAGGTAAGCCCCCCCTACCCCTTTTTCCATTTTTTTTCAAATTTATTTTCATTTTTCGGTATTTTCCATAGCCCTCGGGTTTAGAAAGCTCGAAACTCAGGAAAGAGACGCCCTCATGGGTGTCGCGAAATAAAGAAAAGACGCCTATACCGGGGGTCGTGAATTCATTTTATTTTCTGAAAAATAATTAACATCATGAAAACACGCCCTAGAGCATGTCGTCCATTTAAATTATCATTGTTCATATCAATCATGCTGTTAATTCCGTGCATCAGTTCAATTATATTATTTTCTTTTTTCCATGATTTATATCACATGCTGTTTTATTTTATTTTCACAACCCTGGAAAACAACGCCCCCCATCGGGGCGTCAATTCAACAGATAACGACCATAGGGATGGTCGTTCATTTCATAAAATCTATTTTAACAGAAAACGCCCTACACAGTGGGCGTTACTTAATGAAAGGACGACCCAGGGACGGGTGTCAATTGAAAATCCTTTAGGAATTTAGAAATTAACCATAGAACCACGCCTCTCACCGGGGCGTTTCTTAGATAAACAACGACCTAGGGTAGGTCGTTAATTACATCAAACATCAACATCTCAAACCAAGGCAATTAAGTGAATTTCAACAAGAAATAATTGAACAATTAAACCAAAATTTCTTTCTTTATGCGTGCAGGGGTTGATGAGGACACGGATCTCATGGGTCATGGTCCGAGTAGCATATTACGGCCTCCCTGAGTTCCAGAGAGCCAGGGTAGATGCTATGGGGTTTGGGGCCTTCCTTAGCATAAAGCCAGTCAGACCCGACCTACCACTTATCCAGGTTCTGAGGGAGAGATGGGATAGGACTAGCCGGGCATTCCTGATGCCTTGGGGGCATATGGTCCCTACCCTAGAGGATGTAGCTAGGATCACTGGACTTAGGGTAGACGGGGAGGCAGTGAGCGGGATCACCTTACCAGACTACACCGGGCTTGCCCAGAGGCTGCTAGGGCTAGAGATGGTCTACGAGACGCCTAGCGAGTGTAGGACTATCTTCCGCACCGACCTGACTATAGTGATGGGCTTAGGGGATGCTAGGCATAGGTCCGGAGAGTCCTTGGAGCAGTTTTCACAGAGGTTGATAGACGGAGCTAGGGCGGTCTATTGCCAGGACCCAGCCGACAGGGAGAGGGCAGACCGAGACCTGAGGAGGTTTCTACTACTGCTGCTGCTCGGGAGGCTATTGCTCGGCACGAAGGGTGACGTCATCAACTGCCGATTCCTAGGGATCCTCGAGGATTTAGAAGGAGTCGGCAGGTACGCCTGGGGAGCGGCACTGCTGGCGCACATGATGGCCGACCTGTCCACGAGGACAGGACGAGAGACGACCGTCAGTGGCTTCTCACCTTTTCTTCAGGTATGTATTTTTCCTCTTTTCTTTTCTTTTTAGTATGCATGTGAATGCCTCACTAATGCTATGCATGGATGCAGGTTTGGAGCCATCTATACATGCCCATGGGGCGTGCTGACCCACGGCCAGGAGGTGAGGGAGCTTTCCCTCTGGCACAGCGCTGGCTGCCGGTGGTCTTCGGTGCCCCACTCGGCTACGAGTTGTGGGTGCTACGGAGAGAGTTCCGAGACTTCCCTCCCTCGCTGGTATGCATGATGCATTTTTTTTATGTTTATTTGAATTTATTATGAGTATGATGAGATGACACACATGTTCATGGATGCAGGTGCAGTGGAGACCATATGCAGAGATGACAGATGAGGGCCAGCCGTGGGTCGTAGCGGGCCGACCTCACTTTGGGCATGAGCTCTGGGTTCATTGCTTGAGCGAGATTGAGCCGTTACGGCTTAGGCTGGTGATGAGGACCCTGGGCCTACACCAGGAGTGGATAGAGGTCGGGGAGCCACGAGGGATCGGGAAGAAGACGCGTGGTCGCACGAAGGCGATCGACTGGAGAGTACGGTTCGAGGAGCAGTACGCCGACTGGCGGCGAGGCGGGACCCGAGTCACCTCCCAGGCGACTGATAGCTCCGAGTACCTCCAGCGCTACTGGGAGGTATACGTCGGCCGACCCCAGATGAGGGTCCTTGGGGTATGTATGAATGTAATTATTTCTAAATTAAATGCAAATGCTTATGTGACTATCATGTGACTAATATGTAATGAATGCAGGATGCACGGGACATAGCGGCGATGGATGCCCAGGCCCATCTACACAGCCTGGAGGATCAGCTAGCTGCCACACGAGCCGACCTTGAGACCCTGGTGAGTGTTTAAATTATTTCTATATGCAAATGAATTTTTGTTGAATTATTGATGATTAGCCGCTGACGATTTCAATGAATGCAGCGTGCCCAGCAGGGAGCCGTAGGGAGAGATACGGGAGAGGCCTCTAGCTCGAGGGGACCCAGTGCAGAGGTGACCGCACTAGCAGAGCAGCTAGCCGAAGCGGTCACACGGGCTGAGGCGGCAGAGCGCGACCTCGCCTCCCAGGTAAAATCCAAAACTTAAAACCTCATTCAATTATTGATTATATGCACTGATAAAATTCACTTTTTTCAGACTGAGGAGCTTCGAGCCGCTCTTGCTTGCGTCTGCGAGGGACAGCAGGCGATGTCTGCCCAGGTGAGTGATTTACTTTCCGTCATGCATTGCTTATTTCATGAATTATTGAACTGTGGAACTGATGATTTGTTTACCTGTTTGCAGACCAGACAGTTACAGGCGACACGTACCCAGGCTGCCCTGGCCGGGACAGAGCTGGCGATCCGCGAGCAGCGGATTACAGAGCTGGAGCGGGCCTTGAGGCGACGAGAGGAGCTGCCTCAGGACGTGGCAGAGCTGCGGGTTGCTCTTGAGCTGGAGCGACGAGAGCGTGCTCGAGAGCGGGAGGAGCACTTGGCGGACCGTGCCCGTCACCACGAGCTACAGCAGTCAGAGCGTGCCCGTCACCACGAGCTACAGCAGTCAGAGCGTGCCCGGTACCAGGAGCTGGTGGTAGCACACGAGCGGGAGCTGGCAGACTCGAGGACGCAGCTGGTCCTTGTTCAGGAGCGGCTACGAGTTGCTGAGGAGCGTCTCCAGTGAGGGCGTGAGCGAGCTCGTGCTGCAGGGTACTCCTTCACTAGCTCCACTTTCATGGCGGGTTCTTCTCTTCGAGAGAGGAGCGAGGCAGGGGGCCAGGCTCAAGTTCCAGCTTCTTCTCGGGGGCCCATGCCTCCTCCACCAGCGCCTCCTCGGGACGGCGAGGATGAGGTAGAGAGTAGGAGAGAGGAGGGTGGAGGCGAGAGCTGAGAGACTTACTCGTACTCCTTCACCCTCACACCTGTACTCAGATATTCATGATGTATATATATATGAGATTGACATTTTTGTTACCTGAGCACTTGCGTAGTCGTGTACTTGTGGTTGTGTACTTCGCTTCTTTTCCACGTTCTTCGTGTTCGCTTTACTTTGCCCTGTACTTGTAGCTGTGGTTTACACTTGAATAAACAGGTTAATTCATCTGTTCGACTTGGCCCCTTGCTCAATAAGCAAGGGACGTCTCTACTTTGACCTTGATAACGGGTCAAGGGGCCAAGCCTTTAATCAAATAAGGCGAATGAAATAACCAAAAAGGAGATGCAACACGCAAGCATATGCATGCAAACGATAATCAAGATACCCTATGCAATAATGCAAGCACGCACATGAAGAATAAACCCCATTTCTTCTTTTCTTTTCCTTATATATATTTTTTTCTTTTATTTTTCAAGAGACGCGCCTTAGATTAGGTCGTTATTCAAACAAAAGATGCCCTAGGTGACGGCGTGAATTTGAAAACATTTTTTTGAATGTTGTTGAAAAGACGACCATATATGTGGGCGTTTATTTTAAAAGAGACGACCTTAAGGAAGGCGTGAATTCAACAAAAGGCGCCTTAATCAAAGGTGTTAACTCTTTTTTCTTTGGGTTGTTAAAGCCACCCGGGCTCTTAATCCTACACGGTCACCATTTAAAATTCGTTGTTCCTTCTTGATTAATCAAAAGGGGGGCGACGTGATGATAGTTAACTTATACCCGAGATTTCGCTTGGTGCAATCTCCTAGGTCGGCCTTTGACCATTCTGCTGGTTTATGACTTACCACAAAGAAAACGAAGATATAAGGAAGCCCATAAGAGATTCTGAGAAGCTCTAGATAAAACCACTTCCCCTTACCCTATGCCTGTTGGGGTTCGGTCTTTGGCGTAGGGAAACTTTATTGCCTTTTGCCTCATTTATTGCATGCATACGCCCAAGGTTTTCCTTGCGGGGACTTTGCCCTCTTGACATGCTTTTCTTTTCATGATTTCACTTTGGAACTGATTTGCATTGCTGAAAAATAAACCTAATTGTACTTGGGCTTTTGTGGCATTTGTTCCCTTTTGGGCCCTGACTTCCACCTACTAGGGCGGCGGATAGGCTTGGTGGATCTACCCTGAGACTTCCTTTCCTCCCTTATGGGTCGAAGAGAAAAAGAATGGGCATCGTCTTCACCTTTAGTCAGGTTTTTTGACTTCCCATCGGATTTTGCACCACTTGAGTTCACGGTTTAAGTGTGTAATGTGTGCGGGTGTCAACCCCCTTTTGAGTTAACAAGACTGATGAATGAATTCTGAATTTTGACCTTTCAGACCTTGAGCCCTTGTGTGCCATAGCAACCCTTTTCAATATATATATATTTTTTATTTTTTTTGGGTTTTGGTAAATTCTATATATATATTTTTTTGTGTTTTTTTTGTGTTTTTGTTTTTTGTAAAATTCTATTTTTTTATTTTTAGATTAGGGGTAATATTTCTTAAGGTACATACCATTCCAAGGATGAGTTAGCTCTTGTCCTTCAGCATTAATCAGTTTATAAGCATTGCCAGGATAAACATCTTTTATAACAAACGGTCCTTCCCAGTTTGGTTGGAGCTTTGAGCGAGGTCCACCCGGTTTTACAAAAATTCTCTTAATTACCATCTCACCGATTTTGAATTTTCTCTCAATTACTTTCTTTTGATAAAAACGTGACAGCCTGTTTTGATAAACGCGCGCATGCTCAGCGACGACCAGACGCTTCTCATCTAAGAGTTCCAATTGAGCAAGGAGCAAATCGCGACGCTCATCAATAGGAGTTCCTTGTCAATTGTACTCGCAAAGATGGAATGAGAATCTCATAAGGGACTACCGCCTCCATTCCATAAGTAAGGGCGAAAGGGGTTTGCCCAGTAGGGGTACGAATGGAAGTGCGATAGGCCCAGAGAGCTTCAACTAGCTTGTCTAGCCAATCCGAAAATTTATTAACCTCACACGTCTTCTTAACAATTTTGATCAAAGTTTTATTAGTTGCCTCTGCTTGGCCATTGCCCTGCGGATAATAGGGAGAAGAGTGATGCAATGCAATGTTATACCTGTTGTAGAGATCCTTGAGCTCTTGGGAGATAAATTGAGGTCCATTGTCCGTGACGATGGTACTCGGGATGCCGAACCTTGCGATGATGATCTTCATTATGAATTTGCATACTGTTGATGCTTTAATCTCCACGTAAGCTTCCGCTTCCGCCCACTTGGTGAAGTATTCCGTTGCCGTCAGGATGAACAATTTTTTCTTGGTCAGGAGGTTCGAATCACCAAGAGGTCCAATGATATCAAAAGCCCACATGGAGAAAGGCCATGGGGAGGACATAGGATGGAGTGAAGAAGCAGGAGAATGAATTTTGTCGGCGTGCAGTTGGCACTTAACACACCTAAAAATATAGATGGAGCAATCCTCTTCTAGAGTTGGCCAATAGAAGCCTAGCCTAAGGATCTTCTTAGCTAACATCTGGCTGTTCACATGACCACCACACACTCCTGAATGCGCCTCTTCCACAACTTTCCAAGATTCATCATCGTCGAGGCATCTTAATAAAACACCCGTGAGCCCTCTCCTATAGAGCACACCTCCAACCAAAACATAACGTTGAGCCACTCTTCTAATTGCTTTCTTTTCTTCTGCAGTGGCTTCCTCGGGATAGGACTGATCATTGCAATATCTGGCAATCTCATAATACCAAGGTTTCTCTTCATCAGCCAACTCTTCTTCCCAATCTAACAACATGACCTCTTTGCCTTTAAGAGATTCACTCCGTCTGACCTTCTCGAGCACCTTATCCCTAATATCGAGGAATGCACGATCCTTGATAGCTGGAGTGTCACGCTGATGAATGAGAGGAACATGGAAATCACGCTCAGGAGGGAAGACTAGAGCAGAGGCCAAAGAGGCAAGAGCGTCGGCTAGGATGTTCTGGCTTCGAGGAACATGAACGAAGACCAATTTGGTAAAGAGTTTGGCATAAGCTGAAGCAAGCTCCTGGTAGGGTTTGAGCTTAGGATTGATAGTGCGGCACTTGACAAGCACCTGGCGCAGAATAAGCTGACTATCACCAACAATTCGCAAGTGAGTAACACCATATCTATGAGCGGTTTGAAGACAGGCCAAAAGAGCCTCATACTCAGCTATATTGTTTGTGACAGGGAAAGTGAGCCGAGCAGCAAATGGGATGGTGACCCCTTCTGGTGTTAAGAGCACCATGCCGATCCCTCTTCCTTGGGAATTTAGAGCTCCATCAAAATGTAACGTCCACATAGGATCATGGGGTTGATTAATGGACATCAGTTCTTCATCTGGAAACTCCGAATTGACAGGATCAAATCGGGGAAGAGGGTGGTGAGCAAGATGTTCGGCAACGGCGTAACCTTTGATAGCTTTCTGTTGAATGTAAGTGATGTCGAATTGAGAAAGGAAACTTTGCCAACGTGCTAATCGATCAGTAAGAACATATTTTTCAAGCAGGAATTTAATTGGATTCATGCGTGCAATGAGGTGAACCTCGTGAGCTAAGAAATAGTGTTTTAATTTCTGAACTACCTAGACTAAAGCAGCGCAAGTCTTCTCCATGGCTGAGTACCTCTGCTCACAAGGGTTAAGAAGTTTGGACAAATAGTATGCTGCCCTCTCTTTACCTTCTTCATCCACTTGAGCTAAGACAGCACCTACGGAGTCATCCAGGACAGAAACATAGAGGATAAGCGGTTTGCCTGGAATTGGCGGCCTCAGGATAGGAGGATTGGCCAGATAATCCTTCAATCCGTCAAATGTTGCCTGACACTTGTCATCCCAATTGAACTTGACCCCCGGCTTAGTAAGCTCGTAAAATGGCCTGCATCGTTGTGAATGCTGGGAGACAAAGCGGCGGATAAATTGTAACCTCCCGATTAATCCTCGAACTTCCTTCAAATTCTTGGGAGGAGGCATGTCTCTGATGGCCTTCGCCTTGTTGGGATCAACTTCAATTCCTCTTTTGCTGACAATAAATCCAAGCAACTTCCCTGATGATACGCCAAATACACACTTCTTGGGATTCATTTTTAATTGATACTCTCGTGATCTCTGCAAGACCTTAGCTAGAACCCCAGGGTGCTCAATCCTTGTCCTTGATTTTACTACCAGGTCATCCACATACACTTCAATATAAATATGAATCATGTCATGAAAAATCGCCATCATAGCCCTCTGATAGGTGGCTCCAGCATTCTTGAGTCCAAAAGGCATGACCACATAACAATATGTACCCCATGATGTAGTGAATGATGTTTTCTCTTGATCTTCCTCAGCCAAACGAATTTGATTGTAACCTGAAAACCCATCCATGAAAGAGAGAGTCTCAAATCCTGCCGTATTATCGATCAGAACATCAATATGAGGGAGGGGGAAATCATCTTTAGGACACGCACGGTTGAGGTCCCGAAAGTCTATGCAAATCTGAACATTTCCATCTTTCTTCATGACCGGGACAATGTTAGCCACCCAGTTGGGGTAGAGGACAACTCTAACAAATCTAGCCTTTTGGAGCTTGTCGACCTCTTCTTTCATCTTTAAAGCCATATTAGGGTGGAAACGCCTCAACCGTTGCTTGACCGGGACAGACCCTGGCTTAAGTGTAAGGCGATGTTCAACGAGTGCAGGGTCTAATCCGGGCATATCTTCATAACTCCACGCGAACGTGTCCTTGTATTCTTGAAGTACCAAAATAAGCGTCTCCTCTTCGGAAGGCGGCAAATTCTTGCTGATGAGGACAATCCTAGGGTCTTCCTCTGTGCCCAAATTAATTTCTTTGGTAGGCTCTTCTACAGAGGCTGATGGTTCATCGAATCTTCTCATGCCACTGGCAAAAACATCAGCCTCGTCCTCATATTCTTCATAACTTTCATCCCCCTCTTCAATAGGGTCTTCATCATTCATGATTTCGTAAACACCTAAACCCTCATAAGAAATATTAGCATCCTCATATTCCAACTCTGGCAGGATAATCGGATTCTCCATGAATTCAGGAAGAGCTAAACAAGCCTGGCATCTTCTGGCTAACTCCAACAGAAATCTACGCGGAATCTGCTTACCCTTGGACTTCTTATGAAAATCTACCCCATGAACTTTATTAGAAGAAGAGGAGGAGCAACTAGCTTGATCAGTAGGAGGGAAAGAAGGAGGTGAAAAAGTGGATACAGAAGGAGGTACAGATGAAGACCCCTCACCAGAGAGGGAGAAAGGATTTATCAATGAATCATGGAAGAGTGGCCCCTGGGTCGGGACACACTCGGAAAAGAGATAAGAAGTCTCCTCAACGGAGATGGAGGACTGGAAAGTTGGAATTTTGACGTTTTTTTTTCATTTTTATTTTTATCCTTATTTTTATTTTCCTTTTCTAGAAGAAAATAATGTGAAGGGAGAACAACAGGAGGAGTGGAAATTGAAAGTTTGGAGAAAGATTGAATCAGTGATGGCCCACGCGGTGGCGTAATGGAGAGTCTGGAGAATTGCTCGAGGAGCAAAGGAGGAATCGGGAGAGAAACTTGGATTAAACTTGGAGAGAAATTGATCATAATCAGTGGCGGTCTCGGCACGCGACCAAACCAGTGAGAATGTAAGGAAGCAAGAAGAGACGGATGCATAGAAGTGAGGGAAAAGAGGCCGGCCCACAGCCTGTCTATTGTAAATCCTTCTTCATATGGAACATCTGGCACCCCAGTGTCTGTGTAATCACTCAGCAACTGCCTCTTGTCTGTAATCACCGCAGGCATTTCAATCAATTCATGTATTAGTGGCGGCCATTCCGGATCAGTCGGCATAAAGAGGCGGCTCAAGGAAATAGTGATATCATTCATATCAAACCACCTGTACCAGTCACATTCCGGATCATCCATTTTCCTTATTTTGTCAGGCCTTAAGGACTCCAGGGCTTTGTATGTGGCTAACGGGGCAATATGACGAGCAAACTGTCTAGCATGAACATCTTGACAGTCTAGCGTGGAAGTGATTATTGTAGTCTGCTCATGATTCTGAACGCCACCTGTGACAAAATGTGTCTTCAATGTCCAAGTGAGCGGCTGGCGCTCTGTCTTCAATGTGGATGTCATAACTGCCCATGGTTCATCTTCATTCTTGCCCGGCCCTTTGAAACCCAGGCCACCTCGTGCAATCAATTTCTGAGGCTTAACGGGCCTAGTTCTACCTTGGAGCTTGACACCCAGACCTTTGCCGTTTTGATACCCCATTTTCATTAGAATATTCCAGCCAGGGGTGTTTATCATGCTTTTCTTCTTCTTCCCCTTGAAGGTAGGGGTGTCATAGCAACTGTTATAACTGTTTCCGGCATCGGCCTTGGGTGAGGAAGGTCCAGCACTGATAGTAACGGCTTGTTAGCAGGCCAAATAGAAGGAACTGACGAAGCTAAGTGTATGTCTTCCTCTGGCAGAATTGGCATACTGGTGACCTTGATAATGCGGCCCTTATGTGGAAATTTGAGGCACTGATGATTTGTGGAGGGCACTGCATCGAGCTGCTGAATGTAGGGGCGGCCCAGAATGCCATTAAATGTTGGATCCATGTCCAGAATATGGAAATCTGCAGTGATGGTGGCTGGACCCAAACTGACCTTCAGTGTTATCATGCCTAGAGGAGGCTTCTTGGTATTATCATATGTAGTGACTGTTATAGTAGATGGCCGAATTTGGCTTTCCGGAATGCCACACAACTTCAAAGTGCTAGGTGGCAAGACATTGATGGATGCACCAGTGTCCACCAAACACTGCTTAACAGCCACTTTGTTGATATCAACCGTGATGCATAGAGCGTACTTTCTCGCTGGGAGTGGTGCCAACTCATGTTCATGGAAAGTAATCACCGGCTGACTGCTAGCGGGCGTTAAAACTGTGACTATCTGTTCAACAGGGATGTCCTCATTGACCATGACTTTTTGCATATATTCCTTCAAGGCTAGCTGATGAGTGGTGGACCTTTTAATCAATTCTAAAATTGAAATTCTTGCTGGAGTTCGGTCCAACTGCTTCAACAAATCATATTCAGTGCCCGGCACTGACTCTTGTTCTTGTTCCTGTTCATTCTGCCCCTGCACGGGCTCTTGCTCTCTATGAGGGAAAATACGGTGGAACATCCGTCCACTGCGGAGCGGCGCCACGTTCTGCCGTGCCTCTGTCGGGGCAAGTGTGGGAGGAGGATTAGAAGAAGAAGAGGGTGTGTTGGTGTTGATAAGTGGTGGAGGGGTGTTTGATGAAGAGTTTGACAAAGATGCCCCCGCAGGAGGCGTAGGAGTAGAAAGGGATACCCGAATGCGAGGAGAGTTGGGTGGTGGAATGAGGAGGGATCTGGGTACAAAAGGTGGGGGAACCGATGGTGGAGGGATCCTTGCCGGTGAAGGAGTAGTGGTGGCGGGTGCAGTGGGCGTTGGCGATGAGCGGATAAGGAGTGGCCTAGATGGCAAAGGGTTGGTGCGGATGGAGAAGTTTGCTGTGTGGTAGGCTGTGGAGGTGGTAAACGGGTGAGGAGAGATCGGGCTGGCAAGGTTGGAGAATTGGTGGGAGGAGGTGGATTAACGTGGCGTAAGAGAGAACGGCCCAATTGAGGGGTAGAGGAAGGAGGGAGAGTGCGCAAAAGGCACGGAGGTTGATTTTGATTGTGATTAAATGCCCCGACAGAGGCGTTTCCTTCATGCCATCCCTGCCCTCTTTCCACCTCGGAGAGAGACGTGACAGGGTTCACGTGTTGGTTAGGCGGGTGCTCCGGTAATGGATTGTGGACGATCCCCATATCCTACTGAGGCGCTGGAGCTTGCTGTTGCTACTGTGGAGCTGGTCGCGGCGGCTACTGAGCCTGTTACTGCCGAGAAGACCTTCTTTCTTTCATGGTGGCGACAAACTCTCATCCCAATTGATGCCGCCCTGGTCATTCAAATCATAAATGTAGTCTCTAAAGTGGAAGCAACGATCAATGTTATGACCAGGGGAGCGGTGGAAAGCACAGTAACGAGATGTGTCAACATTAGCGGGCCACGCTGTTCTTTCCCTTGGTAATACGAGCAAGTTGGCGGCCATTAAAGCATTGAAAATATCCGGGAGACTTTCTGGTAGTGGAGGGTAGTGGTCCCTTTTGGGGCCAAGTGGTGGCCTCCGTTGTTGTTGTTGGCCATAGTTGGTAGGTGGTGGTACCTGGTGGTACTGTTGCGGAGCTGGAGGGTCAGCGCGGTGCGCTTGGTTTTGTGGTGGAGCAAAAGAAGGTTGAGGAGTAAATTGGTGTTGTGGAGTGGAGTTGAAATGGGGGTTTTGTTGTAGAGGTGGGTTAGGTCATGGGTTAGCTTGGTGGTGGGGGTGGCCAACTATGCCAACCTGCTCATTTGCAATAGTGCCCTCAGTCGTGGGCCCGCTGTTGTTGACATTTGTGGTTTTCTTAAATAGCCGTGGCTTCGGCTCAAACATGCCCATAATGGGCGAATCCTTCATCTGTGTCTGAATATAACGAGCTCTCTCATAGAGCTCCTCCATGGTGGTTAATCTGTTCATGGCCAGTATGTGCCGGAACTGAAGAGTTGCATTGGAAATTATCATCTTAACTTATTCTTGTTCCGCCAAAGTGTCTTTCAACTTCTCAGCCATTGAACGCCACCTATCAGCAAAATGATGAAGTCCTCCTCGGGCTTCATTTTTTCTGCAACCAGATCTGTGACTGAGAGGGAGGGTCCGACCCGGTCCCTATACTTCTGCAGGAACTTCTTCTGAACAATATCAAAGTCGCTGGCATCAGCAGGATCCAACGAATAGAACCATTCAAGGGCTGGCCCCTCTAAAGATCTCCTGAATAAATAGGCCAGAGAGGCCTTGTTGTCTTGCCAGAAAGAGGTCTCGTACATAAAATCCTTCAGATGAATAAAAGGATTGCCAGTGCCATTATATCGCCGGAAGTTCGGCATCTCAGATGGCGGCAAGTGAAAAACTGGCAGTGTAGGGAGCGAGATCTCCGGGGCATTCTTGGCCGCAGTGACCTTCTTCAGTTGCTCTTCCATGCTGGCCAACTTCTGAAGCAGTAGAACATTAGTGTCGGACTCGACTGGGGCCGGATTTTGAACAAAAGAATGCGGTATAGGCGTCCGTAGAATTTGAGGAGGTTGGAGAAATTGGTGCCTAACCGCAGAGTAGCTCGCCTGTTGGGCCGGCATGGCCGCAGCGGGCGTTGGTGGACGGGAAGGAGGTTTATGCAAGACCGCCTGGTCATTAACAATGTGATGGCCACTCACGGCCGGAGGGGGATTGGAGGAGGAAGAGGGAACGGACTTCCCCTTCAAAGCGGCCTGGACAGCCTGCCGCTGGGAATCATCTAACTGAGACAAAGCTTGAATTAAATCGGTGACATTAATGGATGGGGGAGAATTCCCCGAGGTATTGGAAGGTAAAGCCTGAGAGGAGGGCTCAACCTCTTGGGAAGTGGTGTCAACCACATGAACTTGTGGATAATGAGAATGAGGAGGAGGGTAATTCCCCTCATGATAGATGAAATCTTGGTGGGGGACCTCATAAGATTGTCCAAAGACATTTTCTTCCTCATCATCATAAGTGTACCCATAGCTTGCCATGTTGATGATCTTACCTGAACGGAGTTTCATTTTTAGGACGAGAGGAAGCTTTATAAAGGAGTTATCACGCAAGAAACACTCAATCCAAACAAGCTTAAACAAATCAACCCAATCAAGTTTATGCAATCAAGTTGAGATGAACGCAAGATTTTAGTGTTTGTTTGGGATTAGAGTGGATTAATTTGCAGAATAATTCACTCCTCTTTGCAAAGTGAAACCTAGTTTGAATCCAAGTGTGACCTCCGGGTCAACTAAGTTCTTTCTCTCTTTTTACCAACGAATAGGCTTTCTAAACTCCGGGTACTTCAAGGGTACAACTAGCCCGGCGTCCGTGAGGGAATCCACGGGTGCGGGGACTTACGGAGGTCTTAGAAAAGGGATTTCCGATCCAAAGAGACGGAATGCTCAATGGAGGGTTGTCCCGATTCCAAGAGAGGTGTGTATCCTAATGTAGAGAGAGGAGGTCTCTCAACCAACTGCCACAAGATGCAAGGCAATATGAGCAGACCACAGCAATATCATCAAGCAATGTAAGAATAAATCCAGTAAGCACAGACAGCAACAGGAAGCAGGGTTCTGTAAAAACATAGGAAAGAGACGTCCTGGCAACGGTCGCTATCAAAAAACGACGACAGGGTGACTGTCGTGAATCACTGTGGGAGCCCACAGGCAGTAAAAACGCGCCTTGGTGTGAGGCGCTATATGTCAAAAGGACGCCTCTGGATGAGGGCGTCAAATGCAAGTGATGCACGTGATCGAGTAAAAATGCGCCCTGATAAAAGGCGCTACGCAATAAAGGGACGCCCTGGAGAAGGGCGTGAATTCACAGACAGTATAATAAATGCAGGAGATATGATAAAAGATGCCTTCTCAGAAGACGTTACAGAGTAAAAACGGCGCCCTGGATGAAGGCGTTAAAATGAAACGCGCCTCTGGTTGAGGCGTTAATTCAGCAAGATAAACAATCGCAAGCTGGCTGATCCGGGGAGTGTGCAGTGTGCACAGTGGAGGGTGCCCGTGGGGCACAAAGGAGGGGTACCGTGGGTACCAAAGGGAAAGGGCACACGTGGGTGCCAAAGTGGAAAGGGCACACGTGGGTGCCAAAGGGGAAAGGGCACACGTGGGTGCCAAAGGGAAAGGGGTAGTCAATAGAAAAACAGTGGAAGTCCCACCGTGATCGTCAATTTGTAGATCGTGATAAATCTACTCATGATGAACAAAAAAAATATATATAGGGGAAATATAATGATGGGAGATAAAAAATAAAGATGAAGAAAAGCACGTGGTGCTACCAAGGAGAGTGATCGCCAGAGGGGTTACCTCAATAAAGATGATCGCGAATACCTGGTGGAAAATAGGATGCGGGATGGATGTGGATTTCTCCTCCTCCTTCTATCGGCCGGCCGACGAAGGGGGTTTTCCTTGTTGATTACCCTTGCACAAAGACAAAACAAACACGTAAAGAAAGTGGATCAGCCAAGAGTGGATGTAGTATCAATCCAAATAACCATATGATGAAAAAGAAAGAAGCAATGTCATGCGCACCTTTTTTGTTTGTTTTTTTTTTAAACCCCTAACGAACTAGGGAGAGGAAGGATGATATGCAACTAAACTAATGCAGGAAAAATCGTGGATGATGATAATATGAGATGATGCAAAACAAAATAAATGAAAGAGATCCCCTGCTGTTCCTATAAAACAGTAAAGGGAAAAAAAACACTTCGGATGCTACGGTTCGGCTGCAGCAACAGGCCGGAGAAGAGAGGAAGAGAGAGAGCCCTCAAAAGAGAGGTTGCACAGAGGAAAGGTGATCGTGGATGTATATCTCTCTGTATATCTAACCTCTGTAATAGCCAGCACCGTAACCTCACACAAGATTGACCAGAGCTCCCTTATATAGGTTTCCAGTTGAAGATAACCACAATTTTAGGAAGATAGGAACGGGCAATGATCAACAACGGCAGGGACTCTAGTTCCCAGATCGAGCAAGGTGACCATTGGAGGCAGGGAACTCTGCAGGAAAGGGGAAAGGCGAGTTTAAGAAGGACACAAAAAGGGTGAGACACGACCTACCGAAGGGCGTCAATTCAACAATTGACGACCTGCCCAAGGACGTTAATTCAAAACACGACCAGGATCAGGGCGTTACTTCCTGGATTCAATTTTGGTAATAAAACCTTCTTTATTCGAAAATTATAAAAAGACGCCTGAAGCAAAGGCGTTGATTAAAAACACGCCCTGAGTAAGGACGTTAATCATTGATTTTCAATCAGAGCGGGACTCGTAAAATACCAGGAATTGACGCCCGTATCTTTGGTCGTCCTTTCTAAAAATCACGCCCCAGATTAGGTCGCTATTTAAAACACGCCCTTCCTAAAGTCGTGAATCACCAAAATGCAAGAATAAATCATAAAAAATAGAAAAACTTTATATTATAGAAATATTGAAGTTCACTTTGGGGCGTTAACATAGTGACATGAGATTCAATCAACAAAGCGTCAATTTTGACGTGTCTACAACGGGCAGTAGTCTTCACTAGCGGCGACTGCTTGCATCAGTCGCTGTTGTCCAAGCGAGGGGTTGCCTAACCCTCAAAAATAGTTTCTGACCAGACAGGTCATCTCTTCTTCACCCCGCTCTTGATGTAACAAGGGGGACAGTTGCCGACCTCCCACAGGAGGGGTATAAGCTAGCTGAGCTCTGTCGGCAGGTTTTCAGAATCTTCATCCCACAGCTGGGACGTTGGCTTGACGGGCGCAGGCCCGAAAACTCTCGCGGCGTGGGGGATCCGCAACCACTTCTTCTTCTTTCGGGGCCAAGCCCCTTCCTCTCTTTCCTTCCCCTCCGTCGTGAGCAAGACGGCAGGGGACAGGTGCAGCTTGGTGAATAGGTTGGACCCTCTTGGGGATCCACACCTGCTTCAATTTCCTTGGCCTGGGGGCCAACTTCTCTCGACCGTAATGGCCGGCTTCTTCTCTTTTCGCCCTCCTTCCAGCGAGGGCTTGATATAAGTTGCGGACGGGGACGGAAGGGATAAACCGATCCGGAACTATCCGCGTGTCGCGTCCGTTGAGGAAGACGCGCATGCCACCAACCATCATAGATTTGCCGGATTGGGAGAGGGTTTCGGTAACCATAGCAGTACTTCTCCGGATATCCCTGCGTTGACGTCCTCCAGAGCTCCTGTTGACATCATTGGGGCGAATCCCACGAACCGCATGGTGCACCAGGCAGCTGGCGACCGGGGTTGGACGCTTGAGCGAGTCATGGCAGCATCGGGCCTTCAGAGGCTCCATATTCTTCGTAGCTCCCTCGACAGGCTTCGAGGGTTCCACTTCTAGCATATCCACAAAGGCTAACCCCAATAAGTTGGGGAAGCCAACAGCGACAGGGAAGCTGCCGAACTCCATAGGCACCGCCAGGTACCCTTGCGCATGACCGGCAATAATCGAAGGACCAAAGCCGACGCCAGTCAATCCAGTTGTCATCATCGTTCGCCTGCAAAGATAGACAAACCAACGATCAGTAGCCTTTGGGAGGGCCTCGAAGCCCAGGTATCTCGGCAAAGAGATGAAAGGTGACACTGGTCCCACCGGGCGTGCCAGACTGTTTGCGATCATTTATTTTACCAGGGGTATTTTGTTAAGTAGGTCCCTGACTATTTGGGATGGGATTTCTATTTTGTTTGTTGGTTTATTTCACGTGTCGATCAATCAATTAACTGACTGGCAATTAACTGACTGATTGACTGCGTAGGCATGCCAGTCACGTACATGACAAGTTTATTGTGCGCCCGTTCTGACCCGTGTCGGGCGAGAGTGAGGTTCGGTCGGGACCAGTAGTCCGTCATACCATAAAGGTCACGACGTTAATTACATCCCCCACGAGGAGGGAAAACCTTTGATTAATTGCCGAGATAGTGGGCTGTCGAGGCCGGAATAAGAGATGCAGAGCATGCGAGTGGTCATGCAAGATGCTACGATCGACTACACACAATTTATTAAGGCGGACCCTCGGTACATGGCGAAGGACTTAGGCCCGAAGACCACCATCACGCGTGACAAACTTCCGATCAGGCGTAACCCGACTTTCCGTTAATGCCGTTTGATATACCAAGGGTGCGCACACTCAGGCATGCATTGACGTGACATGAATATTCAGACTAAAGGCATGCAACGATACAAAGCAGATCAATTCATGCTTAGACAAGCTAATTTATTCAATTTATTGATCAAAAGGTTTACTTCATCCTGTTATTAACATTGGGAATCACCCCAGAGACGGGGAGGGGACCGGAACGGCACAACGGCACGATTCGGAATGAAATCGGCGTGGTACGCGCAGAGAAAAGGCTTAAAATACTTGAAACGGCGCCAGAAAACGTAGGCAAAGGGCTTAAAACGGCGTAGGAACCGTAGGTGTAGAAGGGGGGTTAAAACGGCGTGACCCCTTTTGGGGTGCGCCGGGATGAGCTGCGCCGGGATGGGGCGCGCCGTTTTAAGGAGCACCATTTTAAGGTGCGCCGGACGCAAACGGCGCCGGTTTAGCCCAATTTCATGGAAACCGAGGTTTTTTTTGTTATTTCTTGGGTCTATTAAAACACTTTGGGAAACTTTGAAAGTTTATTTAAGTCATTTATTCAAAGGATCGCCCCGGGACATCCAGGAGCCGAGTCACAGGCTCGTGCGAGGTTCACACTCGAGCGCGACAATTATTCCGAGTCAGACTCGTTCGAGCCGGAATTTCGTCAGCATCTCCCCGTCCCGGAGGATTGTCGGGGAGAAGAGGGGAATACTCACATAGCGGAGCAACCCCTGAGGGCCGGGTGGCGCAACGGCGGCCGGCAAAACCCGAACGGAAAGGAAAACCCCGAGGTCTAGCCTGCTAGGGGCACCAAGTCCATGGGTGAGAGTGGGCGGATGAGACAAACCATTAGGGGAGCGAAGACCCCGAGGACTGGCCTACGAGGGGCACACGACCCGAGTCGACTCAATGCTCAAGTCGGGATGACCAGTTAGAGAAGGAAACCCCGAGGGCCAGCCTACGAGGGGCACGCATCTCACGACCACCACAATGTCCATCAAGGACTGTGGGTTTGGGCATATTGGGATTAACCCATTTAATGTCCACTCATTGATCCACGAGAGAGCTCGCCACTGAGAGACGGTCCTCTGTAGTCAGAGCGGAAGAGCAGTGAAACTGGGGAATGTTCCCCTCTCCCCGGTCAACCAATCTCCTCGAAGAGGTGACAGTACAGAATAGTCACGAAATCCATTCGGTCCGTGGGCTAATTATAGTAGCTATAGATGCGCATATATGCGTGTATATGTTAACGGGTAGACAGAACGGCTTTCATATCGATATTTAGAAGACAATGATATGAGATATAGGGACAAACTCAACTCCTCTCATTCATAGTTAAGAACAGAGGAAAAATAAGAGAATGGACCCATGATTAGCTAGAAGAATACATTTGCTCGTATGTATCTGGCGATGAAACCTTCGATGCTCGAGAGGGAGAAAAAAACCCGGGGAGAGGGGGATTAATGTAGCCCCTAACGTAGTAGGGCGTATAAGTGCCGAGGGAGACGGAACAGAAAAAGCCATCCACGCAGAGAAATACACGAATGCGTTCGAACACTTTACATTCACCCCCGTCGGCGCAGTGGATGAGGGCACGCATATGTCGACGTCCCTATCACAGCGCCGTCCTTGTTGAACGGTGTCGTCCCACTGGTCGAAAGAGGGGCTTGCAGAGACGGGGGGATGGGATGCAGAAGAAGAAAAAGGCAACATTCACTCATTCATCATTGACATATATATACGCATATATCTATTCATTCCACGGGGGAAAGCATACAGGGTTTATTCTGGCATCGGCGTTGTCGCGCAATTGCCATTGAAACAAACGAAGAACAGATGCAGTGATAATGAATGGAAATGATGAGAGAGAGGGGGAAGGTTTGGCTCATATCATCGGCCTCCCCCCCTTTCTCATTTACATTGCGACAGCAGAAGGAAACAGACGGCAGAAGAGGGGGATTAACCGGGAGAATCACCGGGAGAATCACACCGACCACCTAAAACAAGAGAAAGGAGCAGACGACTCTTCTTTCTTCTCCGACACCGGGGGTAGGGCGGAGCAGAGGACGGCGGTGGCGGCCAAAGAAAAAAAAAACTCAGAGCTCCTCTCACCAGAACCCTTTTCCTCGAGGCCTCTCTGATTGGTGCTCTCCGACTCTTCTATCCTTTTTTTTCTTTTCCCTTTGATTGTCTGTTTTCTTCCTTTTTTGAAGCCACGGTGTATATGTAGCCATAGTTAATCTGGCGCCATGGAAAGGGGCGCGTCGGATTCAATGGTGCTGGAGGATATGTCCCCAGTTGATATTGGTGCACCGGATTTGGCGGCGCCGGATTAAGGGGCACCGACGTCCTTTTGTGCGCCGATTTAGCTTGTTCGCTCGATGCGGGCTAGCCGATGGGTCCGGGGATGGTTCCGGAGGCTCCCGTTGACTGTTCCTCTCGCCCTGGTCCTTGGAAAACCCTGGCGGGTGTTGACGAAGCTCTCCGCGAGGTGAATGGCCTTAATAAGAACTTCGCATGTATCTGGCTCGAGCATACGGGTCTTCTGCCGGTACGGCTTTCGGCACTATGCTTTGTGCTTCCAGCTCAGACAGGCTCATGCTCGAAGCTTCCTTGCGGGATGGTACAACATTCGGGATAATTCCGCCTTGGCTGGCGACCAAACGGCCACTAACGGGCCCACTATGGCGAGAAGCCGAACCCGTGTTGGGTGATCGGGACCTTCTACTGACAGAAACTTCGGCTCCTTGTTGTGAATGGCCGAGGACGTTCTTCCTCAGGAGAGTCTTCATTCAGGTGGCGAACCACCAGGTAGACCGTCGTCCTTGGTCGGGCAACGGGTGTAGGGTTGCGGCATGATGAGGTTGATGCTGGATCATTGGGCAGGCTTGGTCGCACTACCGGTTAGTTGTGGATTTGTCTCGACTTTCCTGAGGCGAAATCCCCGGTGTTCACTTCCAGGTGACTCGAGGCTCTGGCAACTTGAGAAGCCTTCCGTCAGTTGATCTTCATCGGCTTCTGTGCTTCAGTGGGCCGTATCATTCGTCTTTGCGGCTTGGTCGTCGGAGGATCATATTTTGAGTGCCAACAGACAGTCCACGCCCAGAGGGAGGATCCCTCCTGCATGACCTTACCACCCAGCGAGCACTCACTGGGTGAACACTGGGAGCGGCGAGCACTCATCTGGAGGATCTACATGGCTCCCCGATCTTCTACTACAGCCTCTCTCTCACCTGCTCTTCTCTGTTCTTTATTAATCTGTTACTAACTTAAGCATCGGAGGGTTGTCCCCTAGGGTAACACCCGAGACTCCTTCTGACGCCCCTTGGCTTCTGGTGCTTGCAGGCTTCTACGGGTGCTGGACGATCTTCCCCACTCAATAAATAGAGAAGGTGGTAGTGGCATAGAAACCAGATTTCTACCTCTACACTTCTTGGCGCCGTCTATGGGAACGCCTTACAAAAGGCTATGGCACCCTGTGGGAGTCTCCGCAATGCCAGCAACCAAGGTCGCGGATCTCATCAGGGACCCAACTCCCACCGTGGATCGCAGGAGGCATCCTCTGCCCACCCACGGTAAGAAGTCACGCCTGGCGACCTTGAGGAAATCCGCCAACAGATCCAAGCCCTGACCGGATTATGTGAGGAACTCCTAATCCGACCTGCTGACCCCTAGCACGTCCCGCCCGAGCGGCGGCAGAGAGAGAGGGTCCAGACTGGGGAGAATCCCCGCCAAGTGCGAGAGGCCTCCCGAGCCTCTGTCGTAAGGACCCAACGATCATGCAACTTGCCCACACTAGAGTTGCGTAGCCCATTGCACTCCAACCTGGAGATGGATCGCTGGCTCCAGCGCATCGACGAGATAGAGGACAAAGTTCGTTACTTGGACGACGTCCTCCTGGCCACCAAGAATCGCAGTGTTATCGATGATGACCAAGACTTTCATGCTCCTTTCTCCAAGGAGATCATGGAAGCCCCCATCCCGCCAAAGCTCTAGTTGCCATCTTTCACCTCCTACGACGGCACCACCGACCCGGCCGACCACATGCACAGTTTCGAGTCCCACCTAGTCTTTCACCGGGCCTCGGATACTGTGAAATGCCTGGCATTCGTTACGACTCTTCCGGAGAACATCTGGGGCCAAGCACGAGCACTCCTACGAAGGACCTATACCTCATCCTGGTGGGGGAAGATCCGAGCAAAACACTAAGGATCGGGGCTACCCTGTCCGAGCAAGAGAAGAAGGCTTACACAAACTTCCTCATAGCCAACCAAGACGTGTTTGCCTGGTTCGAGGATGAGCTCCCCGGAATTCCCCTAGAGGTCATTACCCACCAACTCAAGTTGGATCCAAGTTATCGCCCGGTTCAGCAACGCCAAAGACGTTGTAATCCAGAGCGACAGGCCATTATCAGGGAACAAGTGGGCGAGAAGCTGTGCTCAGGCCTACTCAGACCCACCTGGTACCCAGACTGCGTGGCCAACGTGGTCCTTGTTCCTAAGAGCAATGGGAAGTGGCGAATGTGTGTAGACTACACCAACCTCAACAAAGCTACACCTAAAGATAGCTTCCCCATGCCACGAATCGACCAACTGATCGACGCTACAGTCGGGCACGAGATGCTGAGTTTCCTAGATGCCTACTCTGGGTATCACCAAATCAGCATGCATGAGCCCGACCAAGACAAGACAGCGTTCGTCACCGACCATGGCTTGTATTGCTATACCTGCATGCCATTCGGATTGAAGAACGCAAGAGCAACTTATCAGTGCCTCGCCAACCATATGTTCGACTCGCAGATCGGCCGCAACATGGAGGTCTACATCGACGACATGCTGGTGAAGAGCCTCCAAGCTGCCGAGCACTTGGGAGACTTGGCGGAGACCTTCGCGGCACTCATGAGGTACAATATGAAACTCAATCCAAATAAATGTGTGTTCGGGGTAAAATCAGGGAAGTTCCTCGAGTTCCTCGTCACCCACAGAGGGATAGAGGCCAACCCTGACCAGATCCGAGCGGTGCTATAGATGAAGCGACTAGGACGAGTGAGAGACGTGCAGTGTCTCACCGGACGCGTCGTTGGCTTGACTCGATTCTTGTCCCGAGTAGCCAAAAGGTGTCTCCCTTTCTTCCGACTCATCAAGCAAGCCAACAAAGCTCCCGAAAAGAAAAGGCAGATCAACTAGGACCAGGAATGCGAGCAAGCGTTCGAGGAATTAAAGCACTATCTAGCGACCCCTTCCATGCTCTCCAAGCCACAAAAGAGAGAACAGATGCTCCTATACCTATCGGTGACGCTGAGCACGATGAGCGTCGTGCTCACTCGAGAGGAAGCCAGCATCATGAAGCCCGTCTAGTATGTCAATCGGGCGCTACAAGGGCCAGAATTCTGGTACTCACAGACTGAAAAGTTCACCTTAGCACTAATCACGGCCGCCCGCAAGCTGCGACCATATTTTCTGGCTCACCCAATCGTCATCCTCACCGACCAACCCCTACGATAGGTCCTCCAGAACCCTGACGCCTCAGGGAAGTTGGTCAAGTGGGCGATCGAGCTAGGGGAGTTTGATATCAAGTTCTGTCCGAGGACTGCGATCAAGGCTCAGGCCCTCGCCGACTTCGTCGCCGAATGCACGATACCAAAACAGAAGACCCACCCGAGCAGTCCTCAGGACCAACATGGGAGCTGTATGTCGATGGATCGTCTTACGCAGCCGGTAGCGAAGCAGGACTGGTCCTACTATCGCCAGAAGGGATAGAGCTCCAATACGCCCTTCGCTTCAACTTTCCAACCACAAACAACGTGGCCGAATATGAGGCACTACTCTCAGGGCTGCAGATGGCCAAGCACCTGGGGGCGACCAGTGTGAGGGCGTACAACGACTCCATGCTCGTCGATAGTCAAGTTCAGGGAGGATTCGAGGCACGCGAAGCATCCATGATCAAGTATCTGGAGAAGGCCAAGGCCGTAGCAAAGGAATTCTCCCACTTCGAAGTGGTCCACATCCCTAGGGAAGAAAACGTCCGAGCAGACGCCCTATCTCGCTTGGCGTCTTGGTGAAGGAGCTAGCAGAACCAAGCATAGAAGAACCAACACCCCAGGTAAACGCCATCAACTATGAGCCTTCCTGAATGGATCCCCTCTTGGATTTTCTCCTGCGACAACAACTCCCAGGTGACCGCACCGAAGCCCGCCGCACGCGAGCATGAGCGGCCCACTTCACAATGGTTAATGGTCGTCTATATCATCGATCCCTCTCAGCTCCACTACTAAAATGTTTGTTCCTCATGGAAGCCAAGCAAGCCGTCTAGAAGGTCCACGAAGGACTCTGCGGAAGCCACGTGGGGGGGCGAGCACTCGCATGGACACTGATCTGACAAGGGTACTGATGGCCTACACTACAGCAGGACTACCTCAAGTACGTCTAGAGGTGCCCTCAATGTCAAAAGTTCTCCAACCTGCACCACCAACCGGCTACGCAACTACACACCCTGATGGAGCCTCGCCCATTTTCTCTGTGGGGGGTAGACATATTGGGCCCCTTCCCCGAAGCCCAGGGGAGGAAGAAATTCCTCATAGTCGCCATTGACTATTTCACCAAATGGGTCGAGGCAGAACCATTAGGAAAAATTACAAGCGAAGCAACCTAGAAGTTTGTACTACGAAGCATCATCTACCGGTTCGGGATCCCGAGAGTTCTCACGACCATCAATGGCAAACAATTCGCAAGCACTACCTTCCAGGGGAAGTGCTCGGAACTAGGGATTTGGAACCACTATACTTCAGTAGGGCATCCTCAAGCTAATGGGCTGGTGGAAAACGCCAACAGGACACTCCTTCACGGCATCAAAACTTGGCTGGATCAAGCAGGCGACTCGTGGATAGACTCAATCCCAAGTATTCGATGGGCCCACCAGACCACCGCCAGAGCCGCCACGGGTGAAACACCCTTCCACCTCGCAAACGGGGTAGAGGCAGTGGTCCCAGTGGAGATATCTAACCCCTCACTGCGAGTGGGACACTTCGACGAGGCCAGAAACAACCAAGCAATGCGAGAGAACTTGGACCTGCTCGAGGAAGGCAGAGCACGCGGCCAAGTAAAGCTCGTGGCATATCAACAAAAGCTGGCCCAATACTACAACGTTCGCATCAAGGAAAGGCGCTTCCTCCCTGGGGACCTGGTATTATGGCGAGCAAGCGTAGTAGACCCCAGGGCAGCGGCCGGAAAGCTTGCACCAAACTGGGAGGGACCGTACAGGGTAACCGAAGCGCTCGGTAAAGGAGCGTACCGATTGGCGATGCTAGTGTAGATTTGTTTTAATTAGATTCCTATCCCGCCCCCTTTAAATACATATATGCATAAACATGTGAATCAAAGACAAGGGGGATGAAAGGATGAGAAATACTAACCGTGATCACCACCAAGGTTCCAACAATGCCAAAGGATGAAGAAGTGTAAAGAATGGCACCGTGTACCTTGGAACTTAAAGACTTGATCGCACTTGAAACGGGGTGCGGGGAACTTGTGGATTCAAACCTCCTCTCCTTCCAGCCGGCTAGAGGAAGAGGGCCACATGTTGTATTCATGCTCTCCTGCAAAACAAAGCCAAAATAAGGACAAAAAATCTATTAGAACATGCATGTGTAGCATCAATCCCGCAGTGATAAAATAGGGGTAGAAATTGAGGGCAAACTCACCGGGGGGAGGTTTTTAACCCCTGTGGAAGGGTGGGAAAGATAGGTGTGTGTGTTGTGCATGCATGAGATTTGAAATCATGAGATTTGATTGTGAGAATGGAGAGAAAATAATGATGCAAAACGGGAGAAAACGCATATGTAGCAGAAAAGTGCAGAAAATTATGATGATTTATGATTTTAAGAGGAAGAGAACTAAGAATATAGATCATGAAATCAAGCCCAGAAGGATGCAATGGAAAGCTAATACTTCCCTCTTCAAGCCAAGGTCGAAGTTGTGAGTTAGAATTGCAGCATGGCTTCGCCCCGAACCAAGAAAGAGCCCCCCCTTTACAACTGCGAACTGGGCAGTTTTTATAGAGTTCTGCAAGAAAGCCCCATCTTCTTATCATGATTTCTGGAGATATAGTCCAAGATAAATCAAGTTCTCAGGATCAAACTCGAGATAATACTAAGACAAGATATAGGAACAAGCGGAGATCAATTCGGAGGAGGATTCTAGAAGATATGGCTCTTGGAAGGTAGCCCCGTTGTATAGGAAATCAGAGTTTTAGTTGTACCGGGATGCTTAAATCCTGATCTTGTGACCCAGATCCTGAGAGATATAGCCAATAAAAATTTGATTTCTATGAACCAAATTTAAGATAATACAAAAGGCTAGAAGTAGGAAAAAATAGGAATCAATTTGGATAAGAATTGAAGAAGTTATGGGCTCTGCAAGATAGGCTCGCCGTGTAGTTTTCGGGGTAGGGTCCAGCACAAATTGGACTCTCGGCTGTGTGTAACGGTCTATCGTAGCACCGTCAGAGTTATGTAACGGCCTAGGGTAGGTCCGTCATGCTCTGGGGGTCGAACGGGATGATTTCGGACAAGTTTGACTGTGATGGTCTAGTATAGGACCGTCACAGTGCTCTGACGCATCTATACTAGACCGTCGCATGTGCTCTGACGCACCTCTACTAGACCTTCACACCGATGAAGGAAAATTCTGGGCAAACTACGTGCAACTTTGGAAATTGAAGCGTATCTCTCAAACAGGGCAGAACTAGTAAAAGTGGTAGAATAAGAAATTGTGGATAACTGAAAGAGGAACAACTTGTATGAAGAAAGTAAGTTGAGAAAATGAATGGAAGATGGAGAAAAGGGGGCTAGAACAGAGAGGAAAATTCTGAGACATAGGTGAACAACACAGCACGCCGGAAAAATGCAAATAGCTCACAGACGGGGTAGAACTGGCCAAAGAGGTAGAATAAGAAATTATAGATCTTTGAAAGAGGAACAACTTTGGTGAAGACAACTTTTTGAATAGAGGAAGAGAAGGAGATGAAAAAGGTCCACTTTCAAGACTCCGCAGCGGGAGAGAGCCGATTACTTGAGGGAAGCCGGCCTAAATGGGTCGAAAGTCGACTTAGAAGCCAGAAGTTGATAAAATAAACTCCAGAGACTCTAAAAAATCATGATTTCTAGGGCTCAAAGGGAATGGAACAATGAAAATTGGCTCAAAATCCATCCAAGGAAGGCTCCAAAATAATGGGTAATTCGGGACATCAAAAATGATGAATAAGAGAAATGACGCAACTTGTGGGCTAAAAACGGGTGTCAACAGATGCCCCTCCTTGATGTCTACTTTGCAAGGGAACGAGCGAAAGCGATGCGGAGGCAAAATAGAAAGGAGATGGAGCGAAAGCGACAGCAACATGAAATGGAGATGAAGTGGAGATGAAGTGGAGAGAACTGATAAGTGGGCATCAAGGCAAAAAGACACCCGTCACAACCAACAAGCGACAGGAATTCTCCCGAAAATGTCGAACTAACCACCTGAAATGGATGACAAGGATGAGACATGTCTGGAGAACTAACTAAGAAAGGAAAGGAAACACGACCAACCTCATCGGGGACACAATCCACGGACAATGAGTGAGTCGGCAGGAACACAGCATTAGAGCTGGAAAAGGAGAGATAAGATTGAGATAAAATCCAGAAAGGAATCACGCTGGCCGACCAGACTAAGCGGCAAGATCAGAGAAATCGTTTGAATTCAGAGTGGAATGAAGACACTTTTACCCAAGAGAACTGAGGTGCAATTAACCATTGCTGAGGAGAAATCCTTAAACGGATCACGAGGCATGAATGCTCAAAATGACATGATGCATGCTGGGCTAAAATAAAGAAATCATTAAAACGAATGCAAAGAAAGATAAAATAGAAAGTACTCAAGGATAATATTGCTAGACTGAGCCAAGACGGGGTCAAGAGTCTTCTTGTAACCACGGCGTGCGAGACAGAGTCTATCGTCCCCCACCCGACTCAACCGAGCGGCCTATCCAACGATTAACCGTATGCTCCTAGATCATCATCGTTTTTGTTAAAGGGGAAAATCAGATCATAGAACACATGAACAACTAGCCGGTCCTTGAGAGGCTATAATAACGTAGATACCATATAGTAATTCAACAATGAGAAAGGATAGAGAGCCATACCTGACTTACTTGCCAAGCGAAGCGGCATTTTTTTTTTGATTTTCTGATTTTTGTGGATTTTTCAAATAAGACAACAACAATATGAATGAACATGATAAACAAACATGAACATAACGACGATAAGATAACGCTCAACTGAACGACCGACAACACAACATAACATAACGATCAAACGAATGAAAAATAACACAACAAGACGAACAAGCACATATGCAATGGCATGAACAAACCACACGTATGCAAGATGAACGTGGGGGACAAGACAACAATGCAGTGAGACAACACACGGTTGGGACAAGAACATGAGGGATGACCGCACGGTTGGGACAACACACGGGATATAAAAGGACGACTAACAACATATGCAAGATAACTAACAACACATGGTGAAGAACAAAATATGTGTGGGACAACACGGTGGGACATAGACACGGCGAGACAAGGACACGGCGGGACAAAGGATATAAAAAAATACGCCCTTCAATCAAAACTCAAGATCAGAATGAAGTAGAACCGCCATGTTGATAATCGTGAGGTAAAGCCCTCTCATTGAAATATGATCATTGTAAACAAAAGCTGAGAAGGACATAAGCTTCAAAACAGATCGAGAGATATGAATGATGAAGAGAACAGATCAGAAGATGTGGACAGGAGACAGAGCACAAAGATATAACAAGGAATGCATGAGTACCTGTAACCTGCACACTTAGCAAATAGATTACGTATCTATTCTCCAAAATAAAATATAAAAGATAAATATTTTTAGATTTTTTAATTTTCTTAATTTTTTTTTAAATTTTTGATAATATCTCATTTTTTGGATTTTTGACAATATCTCATTTTTTTGAATTTTTGACAATATCTCATTTTTTTTAGATTTTTGACAATATCTCATTTTTTTTGGTATTTTGAAATAGCAATCCGCAGCATTTAAAGACATGCTCGAACTACTGGCCAAGGATCGCCATCCCTCCCCTCTCATTAAAGACTTCCCTTGAGTAGGGCGTGCATGTGAGGGTGGCTTACCACAACCAACTGCCTCTAAAGAACGGTGCCCCTACTAAGGCCATACCCGGGATACAACCCAACCTAAGAGGGAGGAGTAGAAGAAAAATTAGAGATAAGTTTATGCAGGATGGGAGACATCAGGACTTGAATTCCTTCCAGGCACCACCCCTCAAAGAGTAGGTTTGTTGCGCCGGGGCTTTGTGTCTTTGATTTTGAGACCCATATTTATCATGCATGCATGCGACCGGGCTCATGACGTCCCGCGGGGAACTGTACTGCCACTCTTGTCATGCCTTTGATTCATAATTTTGCATTGATTTTCATATATGATTTTCATTTGACAGCCCTTATTGGCCAGATAAAGCATGAAAGCTCATTTTTCAAGGGTCAAGACTGCCCATATTTGAGACCTCTCTCGTATTAGAGAGCGCCTAGGTTGGTCATCTTATCCATCAATCTCTTGCCCCTGCACTTGGCCGAGCAGAGAAGAGAAAAAGACCTTTGTGCATACCCAAAGTATGGCCAAAGCAGCAACGGTGTGCCTTAGAGAGATCGTCTATGGCTCGCCGTGAAGTGTGTGAAAACCCATGCTCAATGGTCACCCTCAACGATCGGGGAAAGGAATTAGACTCCCAGCACGGAGCTATCACCAGCCTAAGGTGTGCTGCAGAAGCGACTCTTCTTGACTAATTAAGTAAATTCAACTAAAGCCACTCAACCATATTGAGGAACCAACGTTACAAGCATGTGCAGGAGTAATAAGAGTAATAGCATATTCTTGCACAAAATAAAAATACATTTGTAAATCTGTGGAGTTATCTTGACCATCGAGCTTTGAGGAGCGCGAGCTTTAGTTTCCTTGCTTGACAGGACAAAAGGGAGAGGATAGCAAAGGGATTGAAAGATTCCTTGACATGGAGGAGCAACAGACACCAAACTGGACGAAGAAGGATAAAAAGGAAGAGAGACGAGGGCTAGAACTCCCTCGTTAAGGTGCAGAGCCCTTGATAACAAGGAACCAAATACAGAAGAAACCAGATTAGCTGAGATCAAGGCGGGCTAAAGCCTCGAAAATAGCAAAAAAATGGTAAGAACCCTGAAATGATGAAGAGCAGAGAATAGACAAACCATGAGAAGATTGTGGAAAAGGTAAAGGGGAAGAGAAGTGATCATCCGACGTGGTCAGAGAAAAGGAACCAGGACCACCCGATAGAGTCGAGGAAGGAAAATGAGAGTCACCCGACAGGGTCGGGGAAAGAAAATGATAAACACCCGACAGGGTCGGGGAAAGAGAACGAGAAGTCGAACCCGGGGATACCGGGGGAGGAGAATCAGAGGAGGACATAGGTTGAGGCTAAGAATGGTGAGGAGATGGAAAGTCCGGAGGTTCCGGATAGGAAAAGGAAGAACGGGGATTCGCAGACCTGAGATGGGAGGAGAGAATCATGGAGGGAGAATTAGGAGAGGGCAGATACACCACCCAGTGGTAGGAACCGAGCATAAGAAATGATGAGTGAAATGAAGAAGAAGGAAGAGAAGGGGACCCCTGAGTGCACAACTGACGGCCCTTAAACTTATGCCGCCGCCTCTTCTTAGCTGATACTTCTTGAACATGGACCCGCCTGGTGCGGGCTTGGACCTTCGGGCTTCTTAATCTGTAATACCTTCTCAAATAACGGGCCCACCTGGCAGACGACCTAGCCCGGTTATGAATACGTAGCTTCATCGGGGCGGTTGCCCCTAGACACCTAGTGCTAACCATTGGCAGACATTCTTGGATAGATGACTCCTTGGGATGAACATTAGAAAACCGTGGAGTTTCATCACTCGGTATTAGCAGCATAAGATTCGACATCTTCACTCGGCAATCGGGCATGAAGCATAACTCCCTTACCAGAAGAGCAGGACAAAATTGAGGGAGAGTAATGCACGGCGTTGACGTGGCCGATTCACCAATAAACCGATGAAGATTGCATAAGATGTGCATAATGTCCTTGGAAAATGCAGAAGATACGGCCAATTGCCCCTTGAATAGGGAATCCATCAGGCTCTTGGCAACCGTATGGGTTAGCACAATCTGAGTAGAGAACCCCTCTTGGCCAGTGAACTGAACCGCAATCGAGCAAGAGGTAATAACCGCATCAATAGAGAATCCTCTGGTAAGCAATGAGATTGCCACCGGCCTCGCTTGTGAAGAAATTGGCACTAATGCAAGGGAACTCTTCTTAGCAACCGTCTCCAGAGGAAATTTAGACTCATTATCCCAAAGATGACCGGGGACCAGGACGCGAACCGACATTCGACAGATAAAATCCTAAATTTTGAAATGCACGGCCGGCACTTAATCATCCTGACTTGGCTTATTGTCTCCCTTGGGATTAGACCCAAGGGGCACCATGGGTAACGCACACCCGCTCCGTGGGGTGGAAGTGGTTGGAGGAGTGGGGATAGGAATAGGTTCGGAAGAGCAGAGGTTTCAACGGGGATGGTGTTTTTAGGTAGAGGTAAAGGTAAGGGTGGAGGTGTGGCTTGCTCGGGCGAGGGCGATAGAGGCGAAACTTGCTCAGGCTCGGGCAAAGGTGATGGCGGGGATGATGGAGGTTTAGGCAATGGTGAGGGTGGCGGAGATGGTGTAGGCGATAGAGAGGGAGGTGAGGATGGCGATGTGGTCGATGGAGGTAGTGGACATGGCAAGGGTGAAGAAGGGGGTTGTGGCACCCACCGTCGACGTATCGACACAACGCGCCGAACGACATTGGGGGTGGAAGTAGTGGTGGAAGAAGTAGAAGAAGGGGAGGTGGCACTAGCCTGAGCAGAGGCTTGGGTTTGTGGAGGTTGTGGAGATTGGATAGGAGATAGCGAAGGTAACAGAGTAGGTGAGGTAGTAGGTGATGGAGCGGGTTCAACGCTAGATGAAGAATCATTGGGGTGCCCCCGATCTTATAGAGATGGAGACGGCTGCTTGGGCGGTGCTTCTTGTTGTTGCTGCTTGCTAAGGAGATCTAAAACAACTTTACGCATGGCGGCCCAATCAATCCTTTTATTATCTTCCAGGTCATAAATATACTCTCGGAACTCGAGACAATCCTCAACCAAATGCCCCTGCTGGCGGTGAAAATCACAATATTGAAGCATATTCCTGACCGCGGGTTGGCAAGGCACAGCCGGAGAGAGCGGCAACGCGTGAGCGGCCATCAAAGCCCTAAAAATGTCGGTAAAGCACTATGGCAACGGTGGACAAGGAGCCCGCTTCGGGAAAGGCGGATGTCGAGGGGTATGAGGTGGTGGAGAAGGTTGTGGAGACGGAAGTGAATGTTGCGTAGGCAATAGTGCTTGGCCGGCGGAGGAGGGATTTGGTGAAGGCATATGTGGAACAGAGTGGGGAGGTATGTAGACGGCATCCACCTGCTCGGGATGTGGTGTGACCTTGACCAGGGGTGGAAACGGAGACCGATATGCAGACGCAGGAGGCTGACTCATGAAAGGTTGATATGTGGAGGCGTATAGGTATGTATAGGCGGGGGGTTGGCTCGAGGAGGGATATGTGGTGGAAGGCTGACTCATTGCGGGCTGACTCATGGGAGCGTAGGGCTGGCACATGGAGGGTAAAGGTTGATATGTGGAGGTGGATGGTGGAGACTCGGGGTCAAGGGAATCTTGGATTTGTTGGTGAATGAAGCGGGCTCGGCTGTATAATTGTTTCCAGGAGGTGATGTCGTTGAGGGCTAAGATAAACCGATACTCGGGCGTGGTATTGGATATCAGCATCTTGATTTGTTCTCCCTCTGGAATGTGTCTCGGGACTTGCGCTGCCAAGCGACGCCAGCGGTCAGTAAAGGTGCAGAACTCCTCATTGGGCTTCATCATCTCATGGGCCAGATCCGCCATAGAATACTTGGGCGCAACCTGGTCTTGATACTGTTGAATAAACTTTTCTTGAACAGCATGAAAACTCACAACTTGCTCTTGCGGAAGAGAGAAGAACCAATCCCGATCCGGGCCTTCCAACGACAGACCAAATAGATAGCCCATCAAGCGTTAGTCATGCCGAAATTGGCTGACTCATAAACAAACTCCTTCAAGTGCACATACGGGTCACCGACTCCACTATAACGGTGATATGTGGGAATTTGTGATGGAGGTGGGAGCCGAACACCTTGGAAAGCGAACGGAACACTTAAAGAGGATTTAGGATCGATCTGACATTGAAGCTCATCAAGTTGGCGTTGGGTTTGAACAATCATCTCTTGGGTAGGGAGAGATCGAGAAGAATATGGGCTAGCTTGAGCAAGAGGATGTGAATTCGGACCAGTATGATGATAATGGGCCGGATAAGAGGATCCGGGCTGAGAAGAAGAAGGGCCCATTCCGAGAATGGAAGGATATGTGGGCCTGGAAGAAGCATGAGCATAAGGACCCATTGGGCTAGCAGCATAAGGAGAAGAAGAATGAGTCCTATTAGAAAAATAAGGCCCATTAGGAGAATGGGGCCCGTTAAGATGATGAGGCCCATTAATGAGAGAAGAAGGCCCATTAAAAGAAGGAGGCCCATGAAGATGAGATGAAATAAGACGTTGGGCCTGGGCCGGGTCTATTTGGCGAACAAGGCTTGAAAGATGGGCCATGAGATTAGCTTGCTCTTCAGATGGGTCAGAAGGACCATGGGAAGATGGGCCCACGTGGGAAGAGGATTCCACGCGGGAATAGGAAGAAGATTGGGAAAAATGATGATACAAGGGGTTGAAATGACGCTCCATGAGGGCAATGGAGACTTAATACAAGGATATCAAGGATAATACAAGTGGGGAAGCAAGGGCTTAATGGGCTTGAGAACAAGGGGGGTTGACCCACTAATGCAAAGACGAATGGACAATAGACCACGGGACAATGGACTAGATAATAGACATACAAAATGGGGTAACCTAAGTGGGCCTAACAAGGACGAAAGATGTGGATGCAACACAAAACACCACTAATGGGCTTGGACAAGCCCAAATAACACAAACAATGCAATGTGAGAGTTTTCACCCAAGTCAAACAAGTTGATATGATGGGAAATATTTTAGAGATTTTAATAGACCTTTTAATGATTTGAATTAATAATAATTCCCTCAAGATAGGAATCCTATGGGAATAAGGTCTAAACTTTGGGTTGACTAAGGTTAACTCCCTCACACTTATGCAAATGCAAGCCTAAGGGGTGGAAAGGTACAACTGGCCCAGTGTCCGTGTGAGAATCCACGGCTCACGGGGACTTATGGAGGTCCCAGATAAGATCACCTAGTCGACTCCAAAGAATATGGAGGCGAGAGGATCACTTACCAAGGTAGGAAATGCAACTATGATATGCAATGTATGGCCCTATGTGCATCGGAGTGCATGCAAATTCTAGCTTAAAACTAGAAAATCAAGACTAGATTAAACTATGCAAACTTGATCTAACTATGACAACTAATATATGGATGGAAATACAATACAAAGGTCTGCACAACGGGCCCAAGAATAGATCAATCTGACCTCAGGAGGTCAATCAAATCACTGAGCAAAGTTGCCCCCATGAACCTGTGCGCAGACCACATGCAGATTTTATGGACAAAATGCTAAAATGATGATAATTTTTAAGTAAGGAAATGAGACCTAAATGATGCAAATAAGCTATGGATGAAAATACAATACAAAGGACTATCCAATGGAATAAAAATCAGTGCAATCAGACACCGGGAAGGTAGTCAAATCACTGAGTAAAGATGTACATGTGAACCTATCCCTGAGCCTGCCTGCAGAACTTATGCACAAAACTCAAAAAGTTGGACAATATTAGAATATGCAAATGTTAACCAAATGATGCAAATGATATATGGATGGTAAGACAATATAAAGGGCTATCCAACTGAAGAAAAATCAGCACAATCGGACATCGGGATCAAAAGTTATTCCCCAACAAATACGGCCCAGTGAGCATGCGCGCAGAACTGCCAGAATCTGTAACGGTCTACCAAATGACCGTTACACGCCTCTGGCGGTCTACTATAGGACCGTCACACTACCAGAGCCCTTAAAATACCTCAAATAGTGGAAGAATGGATAAAATATCACGTACACATGCACATGCACACACCCAACTCACAAAAGAGCATGAAAACAAACATGATGGGCATTGTTGTCCCACCGTGATCGCCAAAAAACTGTAGATTTATTTTAATTAGATTCCTATCCCGCCCCCTTTAAATACATACATGCATAAGCATGTGAATCAAAGACAAGGGGGATGAAAGGATGAGAAATACTAACAGTGATTGCCACCAAGGTTCCAACAATGCCAAAGGATGAAGAAGTGTAAAGAATGGCACCGTGTACCTTGGAACTTAAAGACTTGATCGCACTTGAAACGGGGTGCGGGGAACTTGTGGATTCAAACCTCCTCTCCTTCTAGCCGGCTAGAGGAAGAGGGCCACATGTTGTATTCATGCTCTCCTGCAAAACAAAGCCAAAATAAGGACAAAAAATCTATTAGAACATGCATGTGTAGCATCAATCCCGCAGTGATAAAATAGGGGTAGAAATTGAGGGCAAACTGACTGGGGGGAGGTTTTTAACCCCTGTGGAAGGTGGGAAAGATAGGTGTGTGTGTTGTGCGCATGAGATTTGAAATCACGAGATTTGATTGAGAGAATAGAGAGAAAATAATGATGCAAAACGGGGGAAAATGCATATGTAGCAGAAAAGTGCAGAAAATTGTGATGATTTGTGATTTTAAGAGGAAGAGAACTAAGAATATATATCATGAAATCAAGCCCAGAAGGATGCAATGGAAAGCTACTACTTCCCTCTTCAAGCCAAGGTCAAAGTTGTGAGTTGAAATTACAGCATGGCTTTGCCCCGAACCAAGAAAGTGCCCCCCCTTTACAACTGCGAACTGGGCAATTTTTATAGAGTTTTGCAAGAAAGCCCCATCTTCTTATCACAATTTCTGGAGATATAGTCCAAGATAAATCAAGTTGTCTGGATCAAACTCGAGATAATACTAAGGACAAGAGATAGGAACAAACGGAGATCAATTCGGAGGAGGATTCTAGAAGATATGGCTCTTGGAAGGTAGCCCCGTCGTACAGGAAATCAGAGTTTTAGTTGTACTGGGATGCTTAAATCCTGATCTTGCGACCCAGATCCCGAGAGATATAGCGAATAAAAATTTGATTTCTATGAACCAAATTCAAGATAATACAAAGGGCTAGAAGTAGGAAAAAATATAGATCAATTTGGATAAGAATTGAAGAAGTTATGGGCTCTGCAAGATAGGCTCACCGCGTAGTTTTCGAGGCAGAGTCCAGCACAAATTGGACTCTCGGCTGTGTGTAACGGTCTATCGTAGGACCGTCAGAGTTATGTAACGGCCTATGGTAGGTCCGTCAAGCTCTGGGAGTCGAACGGGATGATTTCAGATAAGTTTGACTGTGACGGTCTAGTATAGGACCATCACAGTGCTCTGACGCATCTATACTAGACCGTCACATGTGCTCTGACGCACCTATACTGGACCTTCACACCGATGAAGGAAAATTCTAGGTAAACTACGCGCGACTTTGGAAATTGAAGCGTATCTTTTAAACGGGGTAGAACTAGCAAAAGTGGTAGAAGAAGAAATTGCAGATAACGGAAAGAGGAACAACTTTTATGAAGAAAGTAAGTTGAGAAAATGAACGGAAAAGGGAGAAAATGGGGATAGAACAGAGAGGAAAATTATGGGACATAGGTGAACAGCACAGCACGCCGAAAAAATGCCGAAAAATGCAAATAGCTCACAAACGGGGCAGATTTGGCCAACAACATAGAAGAAAAAAATATAGATCTTTGAAAGAGGAACAACTTTTATGAAGACAACTTTTTGAATAGAGGAAAAGAATGAGATGAAACAGGTCCACTTTCAGGACTACGCAGCGGGAGAGAGCCGATTACTTGAGGGAAGCCGGCCTAAATGGGCCGAAAGTCGACTTAGAAGCCAGAAGTTGATAAAATAAACTCCAGGGACTCTAAAAAATCATGATTTATAGGGCTTAAAGGGAATGGAACAATAAAAATTGGCTCGAAATCCATCCAAGGAAGGCTCCAAAATAATGGGTAATTCGGGACATCAAAAATGATGAATAAGAGAAATGACGCAACTTGTGGGCTAAAAACGGGTGTCAATAGCTAGGAGGGCCAGAGGTACCCAGGACATGGAATTCTGTAAATCTCAGAATATTTTATCAATAGAGTGCTCTTTCAAAGCGCCACCAGCCGTACTCAACAACGAGGTAACCTACGAGTTCCCTAGAGGCAAGCACTGCTCCCCTTAAAAAATGATGTGGTAACCTACGGGTTCCATAGAGGCGAGCACGGCTCCCCTTGAAAACGATGAGGTAACCTACACGTTCCCTAGAGGCGAGCACAGCTCCCCTTGAAAATGATGAGGTAACCTACGAGTTCCCTAGAGGCGTGCATTGCTCCCCTTAAAAATGATGAGGTAACCTACGGGTTCCCTAGAGGCGAGCATGGCTCCCCTTGAAAATGATGAGGTAACCTACGGGTTCCATAGAGGCAAGCGCTGCTACCCTTAAAAATGATGAGGTAACCTACGGGTTCCCTAGAGGCGAGCACAACTCCCCTTGAAAATGATGAGATAACCTACGGGTTCCCTAGATGCGAGCCCCCCTCCCCTTAAAAATGATGAGGTAGCGTACGGATTCCCTAAAGGTGAGCACCACTCCCCTTGAAAATAAAGAGGTGACTTACGTGTCTTCCCAGAAGGCGAGCACCGCTCCCCTTGAAAAAGAAATGGTACCCTAAGGGTTTCCAAGAGGTGGGCACTGCCTCCCTCAAAAATGAAGGAGACTCACGAAGCTTCCTTGAGTACCCCATGGACTCAGAAAGATGGACGCACACACGGAATGGGAAAGCAATAGACCTGCTCGAGACACCACTGTGCAAAGATCCTCCCCCAAGTGGTACACATTAACAGAGTCCCAAGACTCAAAGATTTTATTTCTTTAGTCAAAATACAAACTGCCAAGTTCCAAAGCACACAAACATACGGAGAAACAATGTAAGCCTAGAGACACAAGGTCACTGCAAGTGCCCTAGCCTTCGGCGACTGGCACCACCCCTGCCAGGCCACCTGCCAGCGACCACGAAGATGATCATCCGCCGGTTCCACCGCTTCTGAGGAAGTGGAGCAGCGGGAAGAATCATTGGCATAGAGGCCTGCACCAGGAAAAGGGCCAGTTGAAGTCACGCCCTGGCAAGATCTGGCACCGTCGCGTCAACGCCAGAGGGGTATGGGTGGACAACGAGGTCAACACATTATCAGCAGGCCGACCCACCATCATAGGATGCTTCCCACCAATGGTGGGAAACACCTCGTCACACGCCTGCAGATCAAGAAAAAATGACGGGAAATAGTCACATGCCACCAGAACAAGGAAAAGATGGAAGAAGAGAAGTGCTTCATTCATCAGCGGGGGAGAAGATTACAAAAAGGTATCCCATCCTCTTAAGGATGGAACCTATCCGATTCAAGGAGCAGAACCCCCCTGTCGGCATACAGGCGGTTAACCTTCTCCAAGGCCTCCCGCCAGCCATCCAGGTATCCGACCCAGTACTGCTCCGTGACGACATGACTGTTCTCCCCCGGCGCTGGCCACGGCCGCCACGGTGCCGGTAGAGCCTCCCTCCGGAGGAGCAAGAGTTGCCGAGGAGACTACGAGGATTCGTCATCTGATGAAGTATCGGACTCGTTCAACGACATCTTGCAGGACCTCCTCCCTTAGAGCTCAGCGACCCTAAGATGACCGTGAGGGATGGAACGAGGGCCACTACTTATAGAGGGGAAGTGAAGTTCCCAGAAGGAACGAGGACTCCTATCGCCTCTTCAAATTCATGCAAGTCGAGGCGACGGATCCCGAAGGTCGCGCCTTCTTAGGGTAACCCCTGAGGCGCCGCTCTGTATCCCCAAGCTATCTCCTAACCACCAGAGATAAAAGGATCACAGCAGGGATTCTAGAATTTGTGATAAAGAGGAAAGCCTTCCATTCCAAAAAGACCAAGATTATGAAAAGGAGCCACCGCCACAACAAGGCAAGGAGGAAAATTACAACAAAAAAGAGAGAGAAAAAGAAGAGACAAGTAAGTAAAAAGTGGCAAGTGCCCTTCAGGAACTAGCCCCAGCAGCTCCATCATTCGGCCCGACGCCGACCTAGGCAACAGTGTCAGGGGCCGACGAATCCTTGATCAAGTTAACGATGCACGTCTCCTCACCCTCGGGTTTCTCATCGCCCTCATTGACGTCAGGACCACAAAGCATCGGCGGAGGGGGCAGAGAAGAAGTCGGGACCCCCAAATCACCGGCTATGGCCTCCCGCGCGGCTGCCCAACCCTCTTGAAAACCAAGGTCATGAGCAGGACCGAAGACCCAGAGCACAGTCGCATTCAACTCGTCCCGGTAAACTGAGGACGAACGAAAATGCTCCACCGCTTCCGCACCGGCGGCAGTCAGCGACGAGCACAGCACGTCCATTTGCGCCTCAGCCTTCCGGGCTTTGCCCTCTACAACATCAACTTTGACCTTGAGATCCTTCAACAGGGCTTCTGTTGTCTCCATCCGGCTGGACGTCTTCCGGAGAGACTCTTCGACAGCCTGGGCCCGGGCACTAATGGCCTCCTGGTCTGTCACAGCTTTCACCAAGGCCCTCTCTTGCTGCTCAACCAGTCCTCTGAGCTTGACAAGCTCAACCTCATTGATGCGGGACGAAATGAGACTCGATGCCAATTTGATGCAAATCTGTGACTCTAGGCGACGACGCGACTAATTTGACAACACGACCAGCGACGACGCGAACACTCGGCACCAATGAGCTCCCGAAGAGGAGAATGTGTCCTCAACAAGAATGGAAAGCTCACGATCATCCCATGTGAGGGAACTGTGCGGATCTGCACAGTTGAGAAATCGACAATGAGTCAAGGGTATTCGGCTCTTTTCACGTGCTCGGGTCAAGTCACGGGACGGGTCACGCTCGCTCTCTCGCAGCGGTGATATTATTTGAATGGGCTAGAATTCCTAACTCATGCAAGCGCGGCGTTCAAACATATACTAAATAAGCAAGCAACAAAGAGAGGAGCGGAAACGTACCTCCACACTCGGGACGTGGGGAAGACCTTCCCGGCCAAGAACCGTAACTCCCGGTACAGTAAATGTGAATAATGATAGTAATAAAATTACAACCCACTCCACGCAGAGAGGTAAAAGGCTACAACAGTGACCCAGGAGTACTGATCTCAGGTTGACGGGCAGCAAGCCGGAAGGGCTTTCGGGCCGGAGGCAGGCTGCTGGTTTGACTCGACACTATTCAAACTCACTGGACAACAAGCGTGTGCAGCTTGTGGGACGGCGACTTCTGGTCATCTTCTAGCCAAGGTAGTTGGCTGGGACGTCGGTGGAAGGTTCCTCTTCGATCCCTAAAGTTGGATGCGGCTGAATCGGAGCCGAGATATTTATTGGGATTTAACTCCCAACACTGTCCCGCAGTCCAGTCTCGGGACAGACCTGCGCGATTTGGAGAGATCGGCTCCTGTGCCCAGATCCGGAGTCAGATCGGAGCGAAACTAGCACCGTTGCGAGCTGGACTCAGAGAGCTATGACATATATGAATTTTAGATCCATCCAACAATAGGATTGGAAATGAAAATCTCTGTGGCACTGTAACTTTCCTAGCTCGGATTATAGAATAGTCAGGACAGAGTGAGATCTGCCTGAGAATGAATTTTGACCGAAGGGAAGTTGGCAGATATGGACTTTGGGAATTTTTTGGGTGAGAGGGGGGGAAGTGAGGATCACGCACAAATATTTTGGTAATTTTATGATGTGATTTTTGGGGTGGGAAAAATAGATCTATATACTACTGTCTCGCAGATCTGCCTACAGGCAGACTGCAAGGGGTGGAAAGAAGTGGCTGGGAGGAGGGGCCAACGGGGGCTGATTGAGATGAAAATTAAACTGGAAAAAGGGGTAAACTCGAGAAACAAACCCTCATAACCTCAGCTCGATCAGATGGTTGTATCTAGAGATACAACCTCTTCTTTAACCTTCTGTTCTACAGGTCGCAGATCTGGACAGCTGGCCGGAAATTGGCTCGTGGCAGCTCTATGGCGGCACGAGAGGAGGCGGCGGCGGCGGTGGCTAGAAGTCGCATCCAGCGGAGGTTATAATCCTTGGAATCACACCAAGGAGGAGGGAGTTACACTCTGAAATGGGCAGCCATCGCAGCTGCTAGAGGAGGGAGGAAGGGGCGCCCATGGCACAATGGAGAAATTTTTGATTTTTCTTCATAAATTCTCATGAAATTAATGAAATATAAGAGTTTTATAACCCTAGCTAAATGACCTATACTAACCTCAGATCTAGGGTTAGGGAGGGGTAATTAGGGGATAGAAGATTCTTCTCCCATGTGGTCAAATTAAGACAACAATAAAAAACTCTAAAGGGGGGGAGGGCGCCCTCTTCATGGTCAAGAAGGGAAATTTGAATTTTCCACTTGGTCCAAGTCCACCATGGACCATGGACCAGCCCCTATGGGCCCTAGAAGCTAGGTGGCCCAATGAGAGAGAGGGTGGGGGCCCGCTGGGCCTAAGTGGCCTTTTTACAAAGAAATCCATTAATTTAGCCCAATTAACCCATTGGCTTATAATTACCTTACAATTGAACCAAAATGACTCAATGCAATAAAAAAAGTTAGATGTCTTGCTCCGATGTACCATCACTCATCCACCGTACGGAACCGCTGGAATTGGGCACAGAGGGCCCCCATCTCCTTCCGGGCCTCCCGACCCATCCGCAGCTCTTGCGCGACACCAAGGAAATGGTGCCACCACAAGCCAAGAGTCTGGGCAAAAGAGCAGATTCCCTTCACTGACAGCTTCGGGCCCAAACTCTCTTGCGTGGTCGTGTCGTTCCACGTTCCTAGTTAGAAGGGTAAAGGCTTTGGCCCTTCCTCTGAACCCCTGAGCGACCTCCTCAGGCGGCGGGAATTGAACGCTCGAACTGACCCCGGGTGAACATGGGCGAGCAACCTCGTCCGTAACGGGCTCCTTACCCTTTTCAGAGGCTCCCCCCTCTGGAACGGACATAGGGGGAACGACTGTGGGCTCCACCGGTGCTGGCGGCAACACCGGGAATGACGACGGTGGTGGAGAAGGCACTACAGGCAGCGGCGGGGGCGAGGAACGATTCCGCTTGGTTGCCGATTCTCTCTTCTTCTTTCCCTGACGACGTCGGTTGTCTAGCGCCGTCAGTTCCCCTAGATTAGCTTGGGCGCGCCAACCGCTGGACATGTCGGACTCTACCCCAGGGGCACTACCAACTTCCTTTGAGACACCTCTCTAAGCACTTGACCCACCGTTGAACAAGGGGAGTACAGAAGAACCTTCGACCGGAAGAGCGGTGGGGAGCGGATACGGTAGACGCCCTGGCGCAAGGGCAATGGCTGCTCGGGGAGCATTAATGGTCACCTGATCCTCCCCGACTCTATATGGTCGGTGGGGGCAGGAGCGCACCGCAGTAGTTCCACTGTCTCGTACTACAACTCAAATGACTCCTGCGCCCCTGTCGGACCCAAAGGGGTTAGAACGAGCAAGTAAACAATAAGGCCCAACCGGCGAAACAGCGAAAGTAGTACCCGGAGGCAGTTGGGGGCTCAACCCTAGCTCCCGTAGCACCGCGGGAGCCAGCACGACATCGGCATTGGGAAGGGGATACCGAAGGAGGGATGCGATCGCTCTCTCTTCCTAAGCGTTGGCAGTAGGACGTCTGTCTGCCCAAATGGGGCGGAGTCCCCGAGCAAAGCGCCAATCGCTCGGATGACCACTACCCCCGACCTTGGTGATAAAAACAAAACATTCGGTCCAGTGTTTGATGTTCGACACCGCCGATGTAACCTGAACCAAGGTCCGACCTGACCGAGCTTTGAAGTAGTAGGAAGACAGATCAGAGGGACAGGCTTGACAACTGTAAAACTATTGGAAGAGCCAATAGGTAGGGTCGACTGAAGCTCGACGACAGACGTAAACAAAGCTACACAAGACGCGCCATGAGTTAGGAGACAGGTTCCCCGGAGACACCCCATAGCGCTCCAGGACAGACTCGAAGAAAGGGGGGCGAGGAGGCGAAAGCCTACCCTAAAGGACTCTACCGGAACCACGAGCCCGTCGGGTGGTTGACCCCAGAGACCACCGTCAGCGGAGGGAAATACAATATCAAACTCTACAGGAATTTGAAAAGCCTGTCGGAGTCCGTGGACCACTCGATACGACACCAACAGAGGCGAACGAGGGTGACCTGGACCAGCACCCGAGGTGCTCGGGACTCCCTCTCGCCCAACTCTCGCCTCCCTGGTGAAGGCCCTAGGCCTTATGGTACGCCTTCTTCTACGGGGAGGCATAGTACCAAGAAGCAAGAAAAAGATCCTCACCAGGCAAAACGAAGGGTGAAAAGATGACGAGCATGGCGAACCAGAGTCAAAAGGACGTCCCAAGGTAGTCCTTATAACCGCCCGGAGCGAACGGTCAATTCGTGGCCCAAGACCAGGTGAAAAGGTGCCCGTCACTGTGCCTGCACGATTGCCGAGCCCAGGCGCCCGTTCGGAGCCCACGCTCCTAGACAAACGGGAGGTGTGCCATGATTACAAAGAGTAGCGCCTGCCACTGCCAGGGGCGCCGTGTGCGCCAAGCACGCGACCAAGACCACCGGTCCCAATGGCACGAGGAGGTCACCCTCATAGTTACCCTCTCATGTTAGACTCTCAGCTCCCGGCACAGTACTCGGCAACTGAGAGTAGGGGGGCTAGTGAGGAGGGTAGATCTGGCTCGGCCCATAACCGGCCCATCGCCAACAAGCCCAGATCGACTGCGAACGGTAAACTTGCCCAAAGGCACCCGACAGCCGCGGCCCACAAGGGAGCGGCCCAATTCGACTTGGCATCAGATTCTACAGTGCGTGAAAGGCTACGGCCCAAGCGCGGTGATCGTCGGAAGACCCTCCGACGATCGACCGTTACCCCCCCACGACGTCGTCCCTGATCTCATAACGGGCGAGCACAACCAATGAGTGCTGTAAGACTCACCTAGGGACCAGCCGACGCCGGGGTAACCGCCCTCCAACGGGAAACTCCCGCCACAATCGCGGGAGGCGTAACTCCACTACTTGTGCCCTTCCCTGTTAAGGGATAGGCCTCTTACTCCAAGACAACCCCCTATAAAAGAGACATCGACAGAGAAGAGAGGACACGGTGGATCATTCTGCTGAATTGCTAGGCAAGAGAATAGAGCTACTAGCCTAGTTACAGAAAGAGAGAAGCGACGACAGTCCACGCCCAGAGGGAGGATCCCTCTTGTACGACCTTACCACCCAACAAGCACTCACCGGGTGAACACTGGGAGTGGCGAGCACTCGTCTGGAGGATCTACACGGCTCTCTGATCTTCTACTATAGCCTCTCTCTCACTCTCTCGCCTGCTCTTCTCTTTTCTTTATTAATCCGTTGCTAACTTAAGCATCAGAGGGTTGTCCCCTAGGGTAACACCCGGGACTTCTTCTGACGCCCCTTGGCTTCTGGTGCTTGCAGGCTTCCACAGGTGCTGGACGATCTTCCCCACTCAATAAATAGAGAAGGTGGTACGTGGCATAGAAACCAGATTTCTGCCTCTACACCATTTAAAATAGGAAAAGTTCGCTTAACTAAAGTAGGCGATAACCCAGTTCTTTGGGATAGGCGGTACTATTACGTAAAGGCACAAAATGATAAATGGTGTCAACACTACACTCTTTACCTCAAAGGGAACCTTTCATAACTAATATAGGTGATCTTATGCCTATTCTAGAAAAATGATAATCTTGCAATAGTCGTGAAGTCACTCAATTTCAAGCACTGAAATCCCGTACAAAGGAGTAGATGGGAATCCATTTGAACTAAAGTAGGCGACACTTCGCCTAACTCAAAAGGAAATTTTGCACAACTAAAGTAGGTAATTTTTCATTTATTCGAGGAAAGTGACACAACTCAATACGATAGCTGGGTTATTCCTATTGGAAGAAGAAAGCAAAAAAGGTTCTGAGGCACATGATAGGTGATATTCCTTTCACTCTCCCTTTGGGCACCCCATCGTCTATCTTCTATCTTACTCATTCCATCTTATGGGCTTTCTCCGACGGGGTCTAAAAGGAATTTTTTTTGATACACATAATATAATAAAATATATCTAGTTGGAATTTAATGTATTTTATCTCTTTTAGACTTTTCTGGTTGCTACAATTACTTATGTACCAACCAGGGTTTGACAAATCGGTCCGGGACGGCCCGAACCGTCCGTCCCGGACCGTCCCAGCCACAGATCGGGACGACCGGTCTGTGGGACGCAACCGAGATGATATATATAATATATTACATTTTATAATTGAATTTGATCGATAGGTCCGTTGGTAAAAAATGTTCCACGCTAACTAGAGCGCCCCGGGTTCGAATCTCAAAAGACACATCAAATTTTACTTTTTTTTCACCTTTTTTAAGTGTCAAATGGAAAAAAATGTTAAAATCCTTTTGATGCTAAGGAGAATCGAACTCGTGTCATCTGATTTACAAATGACACCGTCTAACCAACTAAGCTAATGAACACTTTGGGATCTTTTATTTATAATATTAATATTAAAGTCTTTATTTTAAACCAGTACAAAGCGATACAGTACCGTCCCGTCCCGTCCCAGGCCGTGACCGGGCCGGCTGGGACGGTCGGGATGACAAACCCTAGTACCAACTTTTATATCTATCAACATTTTTAACTTTAGATACTTTTCACCCTAGTTTCTTATAGGCATGCTATGCTAACTCTCTTATCCTTTGTTAACTTAACCAACTCTATATCGTTGGCCGTTAAAATTCTTATATTCTAAATAGCTAGATGAATCCTATTCTTTTAGACTAACTTCTTTACTCGTGATTGTCTAACCCCACATGAACATATTTGTCTCTTTGGCACTATCGAGTGTCATTGTGACGTGTAGTTTATGGAGAACACTCTAACTAACTCTTGCTCACTTATCATTCCATCTAAATTTCGATGTAACATGTTCAGGATTCATATTTGATATATGATAATTGGAGAGGGGAAATCTAGCCGCCCGTACGGAGAGGTCAAACGAGGTCTGACCCGACCCAACGAGGCCCAGCTCCTTAAAGTGGTAGCCCCTGGGCCCACTTAATATAAGCCCAATAACTCACTCGGAACAAGCGCTTCCTAGGCGGCCTTCGGGTTGGGAAGTCCGAACATCAGTTGATCGGGAGAGCTCCTCCGGAGCCCCATATTCCTTGCCCAAATCGTGCTCTTATCGCTCGGGAGGCACCTCGTGGGCGAGCACCATATGCTCGGGCCAACTGATGGAAGCTTATCTGTGCGGCCATTATGCGTCCCTTAAAAGCTGGGAGTTCAAGGGGATAGGGGAAACCAAGAGTCCGTATGCTATAAAGAGCCCGCAAGGAGGACGTAACCCTCCCCCCCCCCCCCCGAATCTCCTCAGCTTACAGGGATCATGCACTCAATGAGCCATTATTTAAGCCTGAAGAGCCCTATTGTGCGGAGGTAAGCCAAAAAAATCTTGAGCAGGAACCACTTCACCTTTCGGTGGAGAGGGATCTCGCGCTCCCATCTTCCTCCTAACTCCTCCCTTTGCACTTGTGCTCTACTACACTTGCTGACTTAAGCATCGGAGGGTTTTCCCCGGGGATCCATCCCTCGGCACCCCTGACTTGTTTCCCCTCTTGCCGTTCATACTTCAAGGCTACGTGGTTATCCTCTTCCCCGCTCAGGAGTAGTGCGAGATCGCCCCTCTTCATCTGGCGCCGTCTGTGGGAAACAAACAAAGAGCCATCATGGTGCGAAGGAATTCTGGTAGGAGGACTGCCGGCGACATGGGAAAGGCCCTGGTGACGGAAGGAGACGCACCTTCCTTCCCCACGGAGAATTCCCCGTCAGGCAACCACGCCAACGAGATACCTCGTTGGAGGCGGGGGAACAGCTTCCTGGCGGGAGTACCGACGCCCTCCAAACCCTCAATGCAAAATTGGATGTCCTCGTGGATCTCATGAGGGCCCAGGCGGCCAGGGAGGAGAAGTCGTATCTCCCACGGAAGAGCCCCCCTCATGGAGATGCCTCCCAGTAAACTGCTGGAGGCCGTTTTACCCTCCGGGGGCGGCTGCTCATCCGCAACCTGTTAGGAGGACCATCGCATGCCCCTGCCCAAGAGCAGGAAGCCTCCTCCACCCCGAGGAGGGAGAAGTCCGGAGCACGCCGATAGTTCCCAAAGACTGAAGCCCCTGAGGAGCGCCGGGACAACATGCAAGTGCACCCCCCCAGTCCCTCGGGCCAACGACAACCGGAGATGTCCCTCTAGTTGCGAGACTTTGAGAGGCGTTTCACGGAGCAAGAGTGCGCCCTCCGCGCCTTGCAGAAGACCTCTCTCGTGGAGGACGAGGAGCGATCCCCGTTCTCTGACTATATCTTGAAGGCCGAGATTTGCCCAAGATCTCACTTCCAGCCTTTAAGTCATACGATGGCCAGGGAGACCCGGTCGATCTCTACGACAGCTTCGACGCTCTAATGACCCTGCATGGGGCATCCGACGTAATCAAGTGCCGAGCGTTCGTGACCACTCTGGTTCAGGGCGCTCAGGCCTGGTTCAGGGCCCTTGCCCCGGCAGCGTCCACAGCTTCAAGCAATTCGGGCAAGTGTTCAAGGAAAGCTTCACCGGCAGCGGTCCACCCTGGCCGGTGGTGGGATTACTGGCACTCAAGCAGAAATAGGGGGAGGAGTTGCGGGCTTATATCAACCGATTTAAATCGGAAGCCCTGCGCATCCCCCGCCTGGATGTTGCCTCGGCCATCACCGCATTAATCGGGGGTACCCGCGATGAAAACCTACGGCGCGAGCTAGTGCTTCATCCTCCCACCTCCCTCTCTGAGCTAGTGACCCTGGCCCTGCGCCATGCAGAGTGTGAAGAAGTCCTTAGCGCCTGCCGAGGCACGACAGGCTCGGGTCGAGAAGGGGACAAGAAGCGACCGTCCGAGCAAGGGACAGGACAAGCAAAGAGGCAGAACCAGGATGGAGATCGCAAGGAGCCGTCCCAAAAGTACGAGCGGTATACTCTCCTTACTGCTCCCATCTACGAAGTCTATGAAGACATCAAAGGCTCGAGTCTCCTCCACCAGCCTGAGCCTATGAAGGCCAAGCACCGCAATCGCCACAAGCATTGCCTGTTCCACAGCGATCACAGGCATCACACCAGCGATTGCCATCAGCTCCAAGACGAGATCGAGCGCCTCATCTGCCAGGGACACCTATCTCGATACGTGTCTAGGCAGAAGGAAGACCGAGGTGCCCCCGAAGAAATCGTGGTGCGGACACCGGAGCGAGCGCATAGCACGCGTTGGCGAACCGACGGGTCCATACGTGGAGCACCAATCGGACTACTTCAGCTTTCCTTTGAAATGGAGGTAATTTGGATTAAGTTTGGACACTTTTTGCATTAAAATTGGGCTTGTAATAGTCATTGTATTTGTGTTTTCATATTGGGCTGGTTGTAAGGCTCTTAAAGGGCCATCTTGGTTAAGCCCCTTTAGAATTCATTAAGAAGGAGTGGACTTGGACCATTATGATGGATCCATAAGCTATGGAAGGCCCAATTGGGCTTCCTTCCTTCATGGGATGTATAGGATGGAAAGGCCTTAAGCCATCCATGGTTGATTGGGCTTGGGTTAGCCAAGGACCCAGCTTGGCCCAATGTTGGCCCAAGAAGGGGGCGCCCCCTATTTTGGTTGTATTAGGCTGAATTTTCTTTTGTTTTCTTTTCTTCCCCTCCCCATTTACCACATGGAACTTGGAAATGGCTGCTGGTCCAAAAGGAATGTCTGCCACCTACCCCCTTTACTTGAATTTCAAAGGTAGGTAAGTCCCATGTCCCCTTGTCTCCCCCTCCCTTCCTATTCTAGTCAAAGGGGCGCACCCCACTCACCCTCCCCTTGGTTCCATCGAACCTCCCCAGCCCCTCCCCTTGCCAAACCCCTATATAAGGACTTGTATGATGATGGGTTAAAGGCTAATGAAGTTTTATTGAGTGAGTTGCAATTAGAGAGTGATTCTCTTGTTTCCCCCTTGGGTGTGATACCCTGTTCAGTCCTGTGACGGGACAGACTTTGGGTGTGTGACTCACCCCCATATCTCCCCCATCCCCTTATCATTTGATTTCACAAAAATTATCCTTGATACCTCTATAAGTCAGGAAGATTTCAGAGGTGGTTTCGCATCAATCGGAGTTCGGGATCGCCGGTGGTGATTTTTATCGTGACGGCACGCAGATCTGCCCCAGCCTGCTACCTAGATCTGAAGTTTCCTGATTACGAATTTCCCCAGATCGCCTCTCAAGTCTCCTGGAGCTCATTCTTGGAGTGACCATAGGATTTTCGAGTCCTCTTCACGTTGCCACCAATCTCGTCTCGATCCGAGATCTTTACTGATCCTGGCGATGATTCTCGTGGGATCGCGCGAGCTGATCTGAGCAGGTCTGGCTCAGATCCAGAGTCAACTTTCAGAGTCTACCCCACCTCACCCGGTCAAGATCCGTACGAGATCTTTAGGGAACTTCTTCCTCTGGACGTCGCCAATGATCTCCCACAAACGGCGCCTCGATCCGACATCGGCAACTAATTTTCTCTTATTTAATCGTGTTTCTATGCAGTTCTGGGTGCACAGAACCAGAAGCCAATTGTAACTGCGGCTGCGCCCAGATCTGAAAACATCTGCTCACACCCTTCGGAGTGGACAAACTACGTTCTGTCGTCGATATTCTCCAACAAACAGAGCCCCGATCCGCCTTCAGATCTTGGCATACTGGCCTCCGCAAGCTTGCTGCGCAGGGTGACCAGCGTGGACAGAACCGGGTCAGCTTCCCATCGGCGTACCCGAGCGGCTCCGACTCGCGTCCCTCGCCTCCTGCGAGTGTGGCCCGTCAACCCGGGTTCCAGCAACCCCAAAATTAGCATTTGTAGCCCTATACCTCCCTGTGTGGAGTGGGCATCAGGTTCTGAAATTGTAATCATATTGCGTATGTGTATTGGGGTTGTTTGAATTCGGTCGAGAATTCTTCCCCACGCCTAGTCGTGGAGGTACGCGCTTCGTTCCACCCTCACATTGCTGGTTTAGTATATTATCATATATTTTGCATTTATGAGATTAGGGCCATTAGCTAGCTGTAAATCACCGCGATTGTGAGTTGTGAGCGCCTGTTCCTTAGCTCCAGTCAAGCACCGAGCCCGAACTAGATACCCCTAGGCGACGGTGGTTCCTTAACCGCTGCGATCCCCATGTTTCCCTCGCAAGGGATGATCGTCGGGCTAGTTAGAGTGCTGTTGAGAGACGTCTCCACCCGAGAATGCCACAGTGGTCAGTCGCCCGGCTTGCCTTTAGCGTGTTAGTGCTGGCCGCATGTCGAGTCCGTCGTACGTCTTAGCCCGGCCGTCATCCGTCCCGCATCAAATCGACAATGCCCCCCATGGAGTCCACATCAACATCATCGCGGGCGGTGCAGCATCAGGAGGAGACATCAGTTGAGGAAGAAAGCGTCACGCCGAGCAGGCGAGCCGAGCCTCTATTGAGCTCCCTAAGGCCCCGCAGGCGAGCAAACCGCAGGCCCTGGTTTTCTCTGACCAGGACCTGGAAGGGTTAACCACCCCGCATGACGACGCTCTCATTGTATCGGCCACAATAAACCATTGTAACGTAGACAGGATCTTAGTTGACAATGGCAGTGCCCCTGATGTATTATCCTATGAATGTTTCCTCAAGATGGGAGAGAATCCATCTAAACTCCGCCCGATCTGAACCCCCTGTGTGGGTTCAATGGCCAGGCAACTTATCCCGAGGGAGCCCTGAGCCTGCCAGTTACTATCGGCACCCCGCCCAAAACCACTACGGTTATGGTGGACTTCATCGTGATTAAGGGGATGACGGCATATAACGCCATCTTCGGCCGAGATATCCTCAGCCGAATGAAAGTGGTGCCCTCTACCTTTCACCAAAAAATGAAGTTCCCTACCAAGTATGACGTGGGGGAGGTCCGAGGCAACCAGGCATTGGCTAGACGGTGCTATATAATCTCGGTTCAAGCCACTAGGCCGGAAGGGAAAAACAAAGGAGTAAAGAGAGCTAACAAGAGACCAACATCTGAGCCTAGCGGCGAGTTACTAACGGTCTTTCTCAACGGTGACCCGGCTCTAGGAGTCAAGATCGGAGCTGATCTACCACTTGAGGAACAAGAAAAATTTAAGGATTTCCTTGCCCAATACATCTAAGTCTTTGCATGGTCGGACGAGCACCTTCCCGGGATCCCGCGAGACGTGGTGATGCACAAGCTCAACCTCGACCCAACGGTGAAGCCCGTCCAACAACGCAGGAGAAAGCACGCCCCGGAGAAGCAAACGGTCATCAAGGAGCAAGTCACTAAGTGGCAAAAGACTGGTCTCTTCCGCCTGGTCCTGTACCCTACATGGCTCGCCAACGTCGTCCTGGTACCGAAAGCTTCGGGAAAGTGGCGAATGTGCATAGACTTCACCGACCTCAACAAGGCTACCCCGAAGGATTGCTACCCGCTGCCAAGCATCGATCAACTGGTTGACTCAACTTCTAGCAATGAGCTGCTCAACTTCCTAGACGCCTACTCTGGTTACCATCAGATCAGGATGGACCCAGAGGACATCTAGAAGACGGCCTTAATCACCAACTTCGGGGTACACTGCTACACCCGAATGTCGTTCGGGTTGAAGAACGCTGGAGCGACATATCAGAGACTGATCAACCACATCTTTGAAGGATAGCTTGGTCAGAACGTCGAGGCCTACATTGATGATATGCTCGTCAAAACACCAAAGGCAAAAGACCGCCTTACCGACTTAGCCGAGACCTTCGACACCCTCCTGAGGTGCAACATGAAGCTCAATCCTGCTAAATGCGCCTTCGGAGTCAGATTCGAGAAGTTCCTAGGCTTCCTGGTAACTCAGCGTAGGATCAAAGCCATCCTCGACAAGGTCTAGGCCATCTGAACATGTGGCCACCCACCTGCATCAAGGATGTCCAACGCCTTACGGGGCGCATTGCTGCGCTCAATCGCTTCCTATCCCGGGCAGTCGAACGATGTCTACCCTTCTTCAAATTATTGAGGGGACCCAAAATGGCATCTGCCACGTTCGCCTGGGATGAGGAATGTCATAAAGTGCTCACCGAACTTAAGGAATTTTTGGCCTCGCCCCCGGTGCTGTCAAAGCCGGTCCAGGGAGAAGCTCTACACCTCTACCTCTCGGCGACCCCTTCCACAGTAAGCTCGGTCCTAGTCAGGAACGACGCGGGGGTCGAGAGACCGATTTACTGTACCAGAAAGGTGCTTAATGAGGCTGAAAGAAGGTACCCCGCAACCGAGAAACTCTTGCTAGCGTTGGTTACCTCAGCCAAGCGCCTCCGACCCTACTTTCAAGGGCACTCCATCGTCGTATTGACCGGTGAACCCCTGAACAAGATTCTCTTTCACCCTGAAGTCTCGAGACGTCTCGTCAAATGGGTCATCATGCTCGGGGCCTACGATATTGATAAGTGTCCATTTCTTATGACAATTCATTGCATGTACACCATTTTATGTGCATATAATTAGGTAATTATACATATTTCATAGTTAACATCAACTCCGCATTTAAATTGGAGCTTTCACGTAAATTGATTAATTTGATTATCTTATTTAATAATAAATTAAAGGTGAGGGGCATGAGCATTAATTCACCATTGCATAATCATGAGCATTTGATATTTATGTGCACATTGTGATAATTTTTATGGACAAAAGTGTAATTATGTGTGTAGGACACCGAAGGTAATTACAAAAGAAGCCGGGGGCAAAACTTTCACCACTACTTTGACCAAATCAAAAGCACATATTTTGATTGGAGAGAAAAGAAATTTTAAAAGTTTGAAATTGAGGAAAAGAAACACATATTTCGGTTGGAGGGAAAATTGAATTCAAAGTTTGAAATAAAGGAGAGACATGATGAGCCTTGGGAAAGGGGGTGTCCAAAGTCCAAGAAAGGGGGTGCCCACCTACTTTTCCTCTTCCCCATACATATTATTCCACTTAAATCTCAGCCATCCATCTCCTTTTGATATAATCTCTACTCTTCATCTACCCAACTTTCCCTATAAATAGCCCATGACAAGGAGGAGAAAGGGAGTTCTTCTTTTGGCAATTTTTCACTCTTTCTCTCCCTCTCATATCTTTTAGTTCACCGAGTTAGCCCTTTTCCGTCCTTCTTCTCCTCTTCCTGTCTTCATAAAAGTTCTTTTTTTTTACGTTCTCTACAACTTCTTCTTCTACATCATCTTCTAACTCCTTCTGGTTGTCAAGGTATTTTATGTTTTTCACTGTACTATTATGTTCATCTGTGAACCAGTATTTCTCTCTGTTCTTCCCCTTATTTCTTCCCCTTCTAGTCATTTTCGTCTCTTACTATCTTCATAAAAGTTCTTTGGTTTTAAGTTTTCTACAACTTCTTCTTTTACATCATCTTCTAATTCTTTCTGATTTGAAAGTTATTTTTAATTTTTCAACTTGTTGTCCTATGATTTCACTGTTCATCCGAGGTTCTAGCTTCTGTTATTCCTTAGTTTTGAAACCCTTCCCATCTTTATTTATCTCTGAGTTATTCATTAAAGTTCTTTCTCTCTTGTAGATCTAGATTTTCTTCTTCTATCACTTCCTCCAATTCTTCATAGCTAACGAGTTATATTTATTTTCTCACTGTTTCACTCTCTCATCTTCTTCCTTCTTCATCTCCACACAAACCCTTCCACATTCCTCTCTATATTTCTCTCTAAAATTTATCCTCCACAACTCTCCTTTCATGGTGGTGTGCACATCATGGCGGGCGACGTTCTAAGGCTCGTGACGTGGACGACAACGGCTTCTTCATCCATCACTTTCCACGGTGATCTCTTTCAAGGCGGAGCGATCCTCTCCAAGGCTCGGCGAGGAGGAGACGACGGCATCATCACCATTGCTACTACTATCTTCACATCTCATGCCCCTCTTTTTGTTATTGCTTTTGTGTTATGATACTTCATTGTAATCTTATCACCTTTTTGTTGTACGCTTGTCTTGCACTTCATGTACTCTTTCTTTTAAGTTAATGAAGAGAGTTGTTCTTTTGATCTAGTTCTTGATCTTCTTCCATCTCTACCCCCTTCTTCTATCTCTTCTTTTCACTTCATGCAATTAATTTCTATAGCATAGGCGCATAATCATAGGTGTTTTTAATTAAGTGTTTAGTTTTGTTCTTCATTTCACTATTTTCTTTAAGCAAAGTAAAATCACAAGTGTTTTTCTAAAAAGTTACAAGGTTTTTAACTTTAAAAATCTCTTCTTCCCTGTGGATTCGACCCTTCTCGTCACCATATTACGTCTCTCTTTCATCTAGTGAGAGTTGGAATTTTTAAGATTGATACCCGTGTTTTAAACGATGAACTTTCGCGTGATCAATTTTTGGCACTGTTATCAGGGAAGAATGATGATTTTTGATTTAAGAACTTTATTTTCCTTGTGTATATAGTGTACTAATAAAGCTCTCTTTTCTTTTTTTTTACAGGTTAAAAACAAAATCCAAAAAATTAGATGTAAGTTTGCATTTCTTTCTTTCATCTTTTAAGTTTGTCATTCATTTCAAAAAAAAAAGAGAACGAGGGATTGCGTATCAAGTAAGTCTTCAAACCTATTCCTCTCATTTTGTGTCATTTCCTTAATGATTCTTGCATATTGTGGTTAGATAGGTTCACAAAATAATTAAAAAAAACTCTTCATTTAAACCGAATAAAAATCTTCATTCCAAGAGTAGAAATCACACTTTCATATTCTAAGTCATGCATCATTTAGGATAGAAGTTCTTTTTCCTTGTTTAACTTTGGTCATTGCATTTTGGAGATTGCGAGGGGCAAGGTGAGTTCTTTTCTAGTCTGTTTCTTAATCACATGCTCATGCATACGTGCATAGAACCCCTTGTTTAAACTTGATTTGTTGCATATCATTTCTAAAATATTCTAAGGGCAACACCCACAAGCAAGATAAGGTGGGGATTTCATCACCCTTCCTTAGCCCACAAATCACAATTTTCTTCATCTTTGCATCACCTAAACCCTAATAAAATTCAGTAGACATTGGCCCTAGGTTCACACTGTGGTTCTTGTGTTATTTGGGCTTATCCTCTTGTGAAAATCGGTGCCTAAGGCAAGACGGTCGGATGGCAAACATCTTAAGCGGGCTAGTGGTTTGTAATTACGTCCCTACGAAAGTAGGGGGATCCTCCCACTATCTCACCCCTTACCTGGCCGGTGGAAATATTGAGGGGGAACTCAAGTTACACTTTAGCCATTTTGTGAAACCCAATTTGTAGGTTTAGGTCACATCTTGGTCATTAGGTAATTTGTATGATAACTTGTTTGTGTTTGTATAAAAAATAAAAAAACAAAAAACAAAAAAATCATCATCTTCTCTTTCTTCGTCCTACTTTGTGTCAAAAAAATAAACAAAATAATAAACAAAACAAACAAAAATCATCATAAAAAAATCTCTTTCATCTCTCTCTTCGTCCTAGTTCATGCAAGGTAGAAGATCTCAACATCCAAACCTACTAGGACCCATTTAAGAAATTGAGAGAGTCTTGTATCCAGGGATCGATCTCCAACAAGATCTCATGGCCGACAATCAAAGACCTCACCACCAAAATCTAATGGCCGAAAATCCTGATCCTCCAAAGCAAATGAAGGACTATTTCTTGCCTACACTACAAGAAAAAGTGGCTATAGCGACCGCATTAGCGACCGCTTTAATCGGTCGCTAGTCGGTCCCAAATAGAGACCAATTCGGCGACCGAAATAATCGGTCGCACATCTGAGACCTATTGGCGACCGAACTAAATTCGGTCGCCAATCGGTCGCTGATCCCGTTATACTCCCCCCCTGCGACCCCCGCCCGCCCGAGCCCCTCCCCGCCCGAGCCCTCCCTCCCGCCCTCCACCCTCCCGACCGAACTAAATTCAGTCGCCAATCGGTCGCTGATCCCGTTATACTCCCCCCTGCGACCCCCGCCCGCCCGAGCCCCTCCCCGCCCGAGCCCTCCCTCCCGCCCTCCACCCTCCCGCCCGAGCCCCCTTCCCCTGCGGCCCCCTCCCCCTGCGGCCCCCTCTCCGCCCTAGCCCCCCCTCCACCCTCCCGCCCGAGCCCCCGCCCGAGCCCCCTTCCCCTGCGGCCCCCTCCCCCTGCGGCCCCCTCTCCGCCCTAGCCCCCCTCCTCCGCCGGAGTCCCCCCTTCCCCTGCGGCCTCCCGCCCGAGCCCCCCTCCGCCGGAGCCCCCCCTCCCCCTGCGGCCTCCCGCCCGAGCCCCCCTCCTCCGCCCGAGCCCCCCTCCCCGTGCGGCCTCCCGCCCGAGGCCCCCTCCGCCGGAGCCCCCCTCCGCGCCGCTCGCTTCAACGTCAAGAACGTTGCTGTGAAGGATCTGAAGCGTGGTTTCGTGGCATCCAACTCCAAGGATGACCCCGCTAAGGAGGCCGCGAACTTCACCTCCCAGGTCATCATCATGAACCACCCGGGCCAGATCGGCAATGGCTACGCCCCGGTCCTTGACTGCCACACCTCACACATTGCCGTCAAGTTTGCGGAGATCCTGACAAAGATCGATAGGCGTTCTGGTAAGGAGCTGGAGAAGGAGCCCAAGTTCCTGAAGAATGGCGATGCTGGGTTTGTGAAGATGATCCCCACCAAGCCCATGGTGGTGGAGACTTTCTCCGAGTACCCCCCACTTGGTAGGTTTGCCGTGAGGGACATGAGGCAGACGGTCGCGGTCGGTGTCATCAAGGCCGTGGAGAAGAAGGATCCAAGCGGCGCCAAGGTGACCAAGGCTGCCCAGAAGAAGAAGTGAACCGAAACCGTATTACTGCTCTCTGCACCTACGGTGGTGGTGGTGGTTGTTGAGCCTACTTCCATTTTATGTCGTCGTCGTCGTCGTCGCAGTGTCAAGTGTGCTAGTTTTGCTTTTTGTGTGTTGTCCGTGGATTTTCTGTCCAGCATTTGGATGCAGAACTGGGTTCTAGACTGGCGGTGGCAGGGGTAAAAGAAGAGGGCTTTGATTGCTTGCCCCTGCGGCGTTCAGCCCTTACGCTTTGGCCACCACCTCTTCTCTTTCATTCGAGTCATTTTTCTGTTGTGCTTTTGTTGTTGATGCGGTCTGGAGACTTTTTACATCCATCAATGCCTTGTCTGATTTCTGTCTAGTGAATTTTGAGTGCTCAATGGTAAGTGATAACTGGCCATAAGTATAGTTTACTGTGGTTAAATAATTGAAATTAATAGGTATTCCTTTGTTCATCTTGCTGTTTTAAACGCTCGCCGAAGCGCCCTCAGGGTAACTTTATCTTCAACATCGTCACGCACTGGATGGTGATTCCCTGAATGTTATTAAACTAACGGTGACAATTTTGAACAGGAAAGCCAGGCAAAGATCAAGCGATACATGTACGTGATGGGTTCTATGACCAATGAAGGTACTCTCATGGTGTTTTCTTCTTCCATATTGTCCATTATACATGTGAATATCAATATACTCATTCTGCTGTTTATATTTGACATAGCTTTTATTTCAATCTTGGGCGTAAGACTGGATGATGATGATAGTGCTATGGTGTCATGGTGTGTACCCATCATGCATTGTGATCAATGTCCATATAAGTAAACTAGCAGAGTACAGCCCACTTCAAGTGTTTCTGGCAGTACATTATGATTATTCCACCATTTACCTGTGAATATGTATTTGATCCCGGGCGCATGAATTATTTCTCTCCACTGTTTCATGCAAGCTTTGTAAATGGGGAAGGAGATCATGAGCTCATTAACCTGAGGTGGGAATTGCTTTTGGATGAAGTATGATCATTACATCGACCGTAGTCTTGAAGTCGGGAGTGTTTAACCTTTCCAAGTCTCTCATAATCCAACAGTCATTTACCTTTCCACTTATTTGATCCACAATCCCATTAAATTTGAGGAAGTGATCCTTGTTATGACACGACCACTCCGACGGACAGAGTGACCTCTCAAGATCTCGATCCGCACAACAAGAAGGGAGGAAGAAGAAGGAACAATCACACAAGATAGGAACACATATTTACGTGATTCGGAGGTTACCCCCTACGTCCACGGGCGACGGCGACAGTGGAACTTCACTAGATGTGGAGAAATATACAAAGAAGTCAGCACCCCAACTTGGAGGAACAAATCCTCTCACAAGAAACTCTCTCAAGCTATCCCCCCAAGACCTCTTTTAGATCTTCTCTCTAAGAAGCTCACTCGGGCTCTCACTTGGGGGCGGGTTTCATTTTTCATCGAATTAGAAAATTATTTGGGACTATTTTATTTTTCTTGGTCCAGTTCAAAAAATTAGCACACCGCCTAATTACTTAGTCCATCGGCTAGTGTGTGCAATTTGATTTTTCACCCTTTATCTTGGTGCATGTTCTATGTTGTTGGTTTTTCTTTCACATTTATTTGGGAACCCATTATTTACATCAGGCAGCCAATGACCGGATGCGTGGAGATTGTTTTCTCACTCTATATTTCATACCGGTTGATCTATTTGCCTGAGTTTTCTTTGTCATTTATTTCTCGTAAGTGTTGTTTACGTAAGACAATGAATATATTTAATTAGGTGGCGATTCATTTTCCACCGTTCATTTTGTGCTGGATGATGCATTTGCAGGGGACTGTATGCCTTCAAATTTATTTATGATTGTGTTGGTTAAATCTGGCAAGACATGATTTTTTGTGCAGAATGATTTTATAAGCCTTTTTTCAAGTAGGATGATCTTACCTTACTTGGGTATCCTTTCTCATTTATGCATGATAATTGTACTTTACACAATCAACACCATGATTTTGTGTGCAGGTTCATTTTTCACCCTATTTTCATGCTCCATGATCTATTTCCTTGGGTTTGGACATGTTTATGGTTTTGGACATAGCTTGGGCACGACTAGGGTGTTATCATCATGCTCGAGTTCGGTCTCACATGCGACCTCTCCATTTACCACACCAGCAGCCCCAGATGGTTCTTCCAGTGCCGCCCCGACCATGACTCCAGATATGTTTAGGCAGATCGTCAACGAGACCGTCTCTCAGAATATCTCTCAGAATATCTCAACCATCGTCGCTCAGACCGTCTCCCAGATGCTCACATCCTTGGGAATTGATAGTAGTAGAGCACCTCCTGCACCTCCTGCACAGCAGCCTCCGGTAAGTATTTTATTTGATTGATTTTCTATTTGTTAACTCTAAATATCATCTTACAAAATATAAGAATTTAGATTGAGGAGGGGAAAATATCATTTTCTTAACTCTAAATATCATCTTACACCTATCCTCTGGATATTAGAATCAACAGGCAGACTGTTCTGCAGGATTTTCCATAGGTGTATAGAGATTTTGGTTAGAACTGAAAGTGAAAAGATATGTATAAATTCTATTCACTTGAGTGGGGGAGGATACAGATCTATAAATATTCATAAAGCTAGAATAATATAAGGAAAGTAACATGTAGACATGAATAAAATATGCCAATTTAGGTGAAAAGATCTCCCCAAAGTCTGGTAACTGTCATGGCAGGAAGCCAGGAACAGCACCTCTAAGCAAAGGAAGGGCAGTTCATACAAAGGAGCATAGGTCATAAGTTACCGGTCGGATGGCCGTGCCGGTCATTCCAATACGACCGGGGAGATGAAAGTGACTTGTCAGAACTGACGGAATCCAAATCGGATGCCCGGTTTGAGCTCGGCGCTCAAACTTCATTTTTAAAATACACTTATTTCAAATGAACTGTTAGGACGGGTCCGGGGGTCTAAAATCTGAAATACCGGTCGGATGGCCGTGCCGGTCATTCCAATACGACCGGGGAGATGAAAGTGACTTGTCAGAACTGACGGAATCCAAATCGGATGCCCGGTTTGAGCTCGGCGCTCAAACTTCATTTTTAAAATACACTTAGTTCAAATGAACTGTTAGGACGGGGCATTTGGTTCTAAAATCTGAAATACCGGTCGGATGACCGTGCCGATCATTCCAATACGACCGGGGAGATGAAAGTGACTTGTCAGAACTGACGGAATCCAAATCGGATGCCCGGTTTGAGCTCGGCGCTCAAACTTCATTTTTAAAATACACTTAGTTCAAATGAACTGTTAGGACGGGTCCGGGGGTCTAAAATTCGAAATACCGGTCGGATGGCCGTGCCGATCATTCCAATACGACCGGGGAGATGAAAGTGACTTGTCAGAACTGACGGAATCCAAATCGGATGCCCGGTTTGAGCTCGGCGCTCAAACTTCATTTTTAAAATACACTTAGTTCAAATGAACTGTTAGGACGGGGCATTTGGTTCTAAAATCTGAAATACCGGTCGGATGGCCGTGCCGATCATTCCAATACGACCGGGGAGATGAAAGTGACTTGTCAGAACTGACGGAATCCAAATCGGATGCCCGGTTTGAGCTCGGCGCTCAAACTTCATTTTTAAAATACACTTAGTTCAAATGAACTGTTAGGACGGGTCCGGGGGTCTAAAATTCGAAATACCGGTCGGATGGCCGTGCCGATCATTCCAATACGACCGGGGAGATGAAAGTGACTTGTCAGAACTGACGGAATCCAAATCGGATGCCCGGTTTGAGCTCGGCGCTCAAACTTCATTTTTAAAATACAAGATGAAATTTGAACTTATATTGTGTGTGTGTATTTATATATATGAAAATGAGCTGGCTTAAACTATTGGCATACTCTTGTTAATGCTTGATTTCTTTATTAAGTCTTGTTAATGCTTGATTTCTTTATTAAGGATTTGATTATAATTTTTTTAAATGATATACAGGATCATCCGTCGCGAGATGTTGGACGAGACGACGACCAGGATGATGTTGGACGAGACGACGACCAGGATGAGACATATGTGGAGGATTTGTGATTTTATTTTAGTTGTGTATGTTGTCATTTTATTATTATGGATGTATGATTAATTTGTGATTTTATTTTAATTGTGTGTAATTTGAGGTTCGTGGAGATTGTGATCCGTGTAGTTGATTTATTATTGTTTTATGAAATTGTTATTTATCAGGTGCTTGTATGTGATGAATTTGAGATTTGTCGATATTGTTGTCTGTGTAGTTGATTTTATATTTATGTTATGAATTTGTTATTTATCAGGTAATTTATTTATCAGTTTAAATAAATTTTTAAAAAAAAAATAATGCAAAATTAGCGACCGCATGGAGACTGAATTGCGACCGAATAGCGACTATAAGTTATATTTCTTTTATTAAATAATTATACTTGGCGACCGACTAGCGACCGAATTGAGACCGAATAAATCCGATAGGTTAATTTTATTTTTAAAAATACAACATAATTAGAGACCGAATAGCGACCGAATTGAGACCGACTTAATTAGCGACCGATCAGGCGACCGATTATAATCGGTCTCTGGTAACGACTGATACTGCGACCGAATTATGTCGGTCGCTATATAGCGACTAGTATATAGCGACCGACATGTTCGGTCGCTAGATAGTCTCTGTTCGGTCGCAATGCAGATTTGCGACCGATCTACGACTGAATAGCGACCGCTAGGTCGGTCGCTATCCGCGATTTTTCTTGTAGTGCTAATCAATACCAACCGTCCTTCTATGTCCAAGCACCTCAGAACCAGGCGGTTCATTATGAAATCAAGTCTAGTACCATCCAAATGTTGCCATCTTTCTATGGAAATCCCAATGAAGACCCTTACAAACATCTTGATGAGTTTCTTCAGATCTGCTCAACTGTTAAAATCTAGAATTTCTCTGATGATGCTCTTAGGCTAACTCTCTTCCCATTCTCTCTCAAGGATAAATCCAAATATTGGTTAGGAGCCTTGGGTAGAACCATTGATACATGGGCGGAAATGTAAAAAGAATTTTTGAAGAAATTCTATCCCATAGGACGAACCAATACCATGAGAAGAGCAATTACTGGATTCACACAAAACCCTGGGGAACATATCCATGAAGCGTGGGATAGACTGAAATATTTATTAAGGAAATACCTCCACCATGGGTTATCAAGATGGCAAATTGTACAGGCATTCTATGAGGGTTTGACGGAAAATTATAGACATATGGTGGATGCATCATGTGGGGGAGCATTCATGAGTAAGAGCGAAGATGAGGCTTACGATTTATTTGAAATACTTAGTGAGAATTCAATTAGTCATGTCTCGTTCTCATCCTATGAGAGAATGATTGGGCCGACTAAGAGGGGTGGACTTTATGAAGTTAAGAGCCAAGGTGAGTGTGAGAACAGGATGGACATTAATGCCTTGACTCAGAAATTGAAAAAAATAGATTTGTTGGCACAGAAGATAGAGAAGGTTGATCTTGTAACTCAGAAGCTAGATCAGTTATTATTTAGGCATGAACCTTCTTCTTCTTTAGCCCCTCGACCTCAACCATTCTCCGCTCCCAGTCATGAAGAGATGTGTGCTCTTTGTTCTAGCCCTGATCATGGGATAAATGATTACCCCACAGCAGCCCAACTTCCCCCATTCATCCAAGAACAAATCTTTGTTGCTCAGGGTGTCTCTAAGCCTCCTTATGATCCTTATTCCAACACTTATAATCCAGGCTGGAGGAACCACCTGAATTTTTCTTGGAAATCTCAACAAGGTTCATCTACCCAATCTAATCCCTCTTTTCAAAAACAACCCTTTCAAGCTCAAGCCCACCAACATTACCAATCTCCTTTTCAACAAGCTCAGTCTCATCATAATTTCTCTCAATGCAATGCACCTTTCCAACAATATTCTCAACCTCCTTTTCAGCATTCTCAAGCCTCGTATCCTCAACCTCCCACTTAGCATTTTCCGGGCCAGTATCATCAGTATCCTCCAAACTGTTTTCAAGCTCAAGTTCCTTTCCAACCTCCTCCTCCTCAACCTCCGCAGCCTAATTTTGATGACAAGTTTGAACAACTCCAACAACTCATCCTTACCCAAGCACAATCCATTTCTAAGTTAGAAAATCAGATAGGGCAACTTGCTGCTAATAACATGAGAAGAGAGGTAGGCCAGCTCCCTAGCCAACCGGTGGCCAACCCCCGCAATCAACAACCTCCAGGCTTCCCTCCAAGAGCTCCCTTTCTTCCTCAACCCAATCAGCCCAATCAACCTCAGATGTCCCCTCCTGTAGGTCCCCAATTTGAGAATGCAAAGGTAATCTCTTCTCTTAGGAGCGGGAAGGTTTTAGATAATCCTTATAGGATCAAGGAAGTTGGCAGTAGTTCGGGTCAAGATACCCACATAGAAAGTGATTGTGAGGATGAGGAGCCGGTGATTGTGCAAGAAAAAAAGAAGTCAGAGGGTGGAGAGAAGAAGTTGGATAAAGGAAAGATGAAAGTCGATGAAGGATCCCAATAATATGTGCCTAAGGTCCCATTCCCTGATGCATTGAAGCCTAAAGCTCAAAAGAGAAAGCCAGTCCAACAAGACGAACTAGTGGAATTGTTTAAACATGTAAACATCAATATTCCACTATTGGATGCAATCAAACATGTGCCGACGTATGTAAAATTTTTGAAAGAGCTATGTACACCAAAAAGGGAACCAAAGGCGGTAACACAAAAGGTTCGCTTGTCCGAAGATGTCAGTGCAGTTGTTATGAATCATTTGCCTAAAAAGTTGAAGGACCTCGGAGCTCCACTGATCTCTTGTGATATAGGTGGAATTACATTTGATAGAGCATTGCTGGACCTTGGAGCTAGTGTGAACTTGTTACCCACCTTTATATATGAACAGTTTGATCTAGGGGAGTTGAAAGCCACATCTATAATTCTTCAACTGGCGGATCGATCTGTAAAGACTCCAAGGGGACTATTGGAAGATGTGATTGTGAAGGTGCATGAATGTTATTTCCTGGTGGACTTTCTTATTCTGGATATGGCCTCATCCCAGGAATTAAAGCACACACCTATCATTTTGGAACGTCCTTTTCTTGCTACGGCCAAGGCCAATATAAATTACGCCACGGGGATGATGGATATTTCTTTCGGAGGAGAGAATGTTTCTCTAAATGTGTTCAAAACATCTCAATATCCGGACCATGAGGAGGAATGTAGTGTCAATGATGTTTCTGAAGAACTAATTGACGAAAGTCCGGAAGTTTATGAGGAATGTCTAGAAGAGGGTAGCATGCTCCAGGATTCTCCACTTTCTACTGCACCCTACTCTAGAGTAGAGCCACTCCCTCCACTTCAAGCTGAACCTATTCTTCCATCTTTAGATCAACCGCCCAGTCTAGAATTGAAGCCTCTGTTGGATCCTTTGAAGTATGCTTATCTAGGTCCTAACCAAACTCTGCCCGTAATCATTGCTTCCAACCTCACCGCTGCTCAGGAATCCCAACTCCTAGATGTCCTTCAGGAGCACAAGAGGGCGATAGGTTGGTCAGTGGCGGATTTGAAGGGTATTAGTCCGGATGTGTGTATGCATTACATTTACTTGGAGGACAATGCCAAGCCGAGCAGAGAGATACAGCATCGGCTGAATCCAAGTATGAAAGAGGTGGTGAAGAAAGAAGTGGTCAAATGGTTAGATGCCGGAATCATATATCCCATTTCTGATAGCAAGTGGGTCAGCCCAACTCAAGTTGTTCCCAAGAAGTCAGGACTGACAGTTGTAAAAAATGAGAAAGGAGAAGAAGTTCCTATACGATTACCAACAGGGTGGAGAATTTGCATTGATTATAGAAAGTTAAATTCAGTTACAAAGAAAGATCATTTTCCACTACCATTCATAGATCAGATTTTGGAGAGACTGGCAGGGAGAAGTATTATTGCTTTTTAGATGGCTATTCCGGGTACAACCAGGTTGCTATTTACCCTGAAGATCAAGAGAAGACAACGTTCACATGCCCCTATGGCACATTTTCTTTTAGAAGAATGCCATTTGGGCTATGTAATGCTCCTGCCACATTCCAGCGGTGTATGATGTCCATTTTCTCTGAAATGGTGGGAGAATGCTTGAAAGTTTTTATGGATGACTTTTCAGTGTTTGGTGATTTATTTGAAGATTGTTTGGGAAACTTAACTCGGGTATTGAAAAGGTGTATTGAGTCGAATCTAGTGTTGAGCTGGGAGAAGAGTCACTTCATGGTAAGAGAAGGGATCATTTTAGGCCATGTAGTTTCAGAGAGGGGAATAGAAGTTGACAAGGCCAAGGTAGATTTGATTTCTAATCTTCCTCCCCCTTCTTCGGTCAAACAGTTCCGTTCCTTTCTTGGCCATGTAGGATTCTACCGCAGATTCATTCAAAACTTCTCCACCATTGCTCGACCACTTACACAATTGCTTGCCAAGGACACTCCCTTTCATCTTGATGAGTCCTGTCTAGAGGCGTTCAATTCTTTGAAAGCGGCTCACACACAAGCTCCCATTCTCCAATCTTCTGATTGGTCGTTCCCTTTTGAGATCATGTGTGTAATGCCCTGGATCCTTGTAGGTTTCGCTGGATCTTTATTGGATCTTTCGGATTTGTTTCGGTGAGTTTCGGTTCGCTTTTGTGGCTTCCGAGTTGAGCTTTACGAGCCGTGTGAGTTTTTCTCTCGTACTAGTTACGGAACCCTACAATGAGTTTAATTGTCAGTTCATCAACTCGTGAATGCTGCAGTGACGATGTACTCTCCGAGCCGGTTGTTTCGACTATTTTTGCGTATTTTTCGAAGATAGGGCCTAAAATCGAATTTTTCAGAAATTAGGAAAATTCCTAATTTTCTTTTCCTATTTCTTTTCCTTCCTCTCTCTTCCCTTCTCATTTCGCCGCCGCCGTCTCTCTCTCCCATTTTCTCTCCTCTCGAGCTTCCTCGGCTCCGGCTGCAAACGGAGGACCTAGGAGCGAGTGTTGGGGATGCTGTGGAGCTGACTGGGTGCGCGACGGGGCGAGGATGGAGTGGTTTTGGCGCGATCCCGAATGGTGGATTCAAAGCCGATGTTTGAGCTCGCGGCATGGTTTTCCACGCGGTTTAGTCCCTTCGGGGCACGGTTTCTTCGATGGAGGTAGGGAGAAGGATCGCCACTTCCTCCTGCACATTTTCCCTGCTTCTGTGCGTTGTTTGGTGCTCGATCGGGGGAGATCGAGCCGGTTTAGTGAAAATCGTAGTTTTTGGGGTTTTCAGGGTTCGCCGGAAAATGGCAACCATTCGTGGTGTGGTTAGTGTCAAACTGACCGTTGGGATGTCTGGATCCCATTCACGTAAGTTTCGTGTCGATTGGTGGTCATTCGAGGCCGGTAAGAGTCCGGGAACCTCGGTGAATCGTTTAGGGTTGACTTGTTCAAATCGCCCTGATCTTGCGTTTTAGCGCGTGCATGTGGGCTTTTTAGCCTCCCGATGTTGTTTTTCATCGTCTAGCTTTGTTTCCCCTGCGCTTCGGCGTGAATGGGGCGTGGAACAGGCCGATTTGGCGTTTCCATGTTTTCCCGCCGTGACCGGTGTAGCGGTCGTTCCAGGGACCGTCACAGTCCCTGACGGCCCTACGACATACCGTCACAGCGTCTGGGCATTTTTAAATTGTTCGTGGCTGAGTGAGCGTGACAGTCATGTCCCTGACCGTTACACTCCCCTGACGCGTCCCGGCTGGTGCGTCACAGCCATTGTGCCTTTTGTGTTGTGTTTGAGGTGGTTGCCCTGACGGCACTCCCCCAGTGCGTCAGAGTGGTGTAACGCGCCTGCCCCAGGCCGTTACACTCTATTTGACCGCGTTTGACTCTTTGAGTCGGTTCCTCTGACGCGCCTGCCCTGGTGCGTCAGGCTTGTGTAACGCGCCTGTCCCAGGCCGTTACATTCTTGTTGACCGGTTTTGACCATTTGAGTCAGTTCGTGTGGCGGCTGTGCCCCTGTGTGTCATAGCTGTGTAACGCGCCTGCCCCAGGCCGTTACACTCCGTTTGGTTGAGCTGGGTGGCTGTGTCTGTTGGTTCTAACGGCCCTGCCCCCGTGCATCACAGTGTTGTAACGCGTCCGCCGTGGACCATTACTTGTTGTTTGTCTGAGGTTTCAGACTTGGGTCTTTTGGCCCTGACGCGTCTGTTCCCGTGCGTTAGGTTGGCGTAATGCGCCTGTTGTCGTACGTTAGGCCGCTATAACGTGCCTGCCCTGGCGCGTTACGCTGTTCGCGTTTTGGTTTCGAGCGTGTTGGCCCTGATAGCCCTAGGCGGGTGCGTCAGAGCTGTGTAACGCGCCTGGATTAGGCCGTTACATGCTCTGTGCGTTTTAGGCGTTGGTTAGGGCGTTGTCTGTGACGGCTCCCCCTGCGACCGTCACGTTTCTGTAGCGCGTCTGTTCTAGACTGCCACAGTCTTGTTCCTCTAGAGTGTAACGGCCTAGCGTTAGACCGTCACCTTCATGTAACGGTCTAAGTGTGGTGCGTTACAGTCTTTGAGTTTCGATTTCTGTTGTTTCGGTTTCTGATTGTCTTGGCTTGTCCTTGTAGCCTGCCCGCTTTCCCGTGGATGTCTCTGGACGTCCTATGAGGGCTAAGACTGCGTTATAAGATAGCCAGGAGTCTTCTTGCTTGAGGTAGGATTCTTTTCCTACTGTTGAGTCGTCTTTGTCGGGTTCCGGTCAACCCGGGGTGACCCAGTGGTTGACAGGTGACCTTGTGTGGGTGTCTTGGCAGTTTTGTCCAGTCCGAGACACTTGTTCTAGATGCCTCGATGTATCGTCTTACCTTGGTTCATGTGTCCAGGCGTGTCTGAGGGTCCTCGGTGTTCCCTCAAGTCTCCGTGAGCCGTTTCCTGCGGAGTGTCGTTTCTCGTGGCTTAGGATTAGACCGATTGGCGGCTTGTTCTGCTGTCTGTGACGATCTTACCTTTGAGTCGTCCGACTCAAGGATCGTTACGTGGTAGGTCTAGTTGCCTTGCCCTGAGTCTATCGACAGTGGCTGTGCTGCCATTGGTGCTTCGAAGTACGTGTCGTAGGGCGTTCTTGCCCGCTTGTACTTCAGCACTTATGTTTTGAGTCTCTGTGTCATGTGAGCCTCCGTTTGTTGTAGCCCTAAGGCCTTTGAGTTGCCGACCCGCCTACGGATGGCGGAGGGGTGTTCGCGAGACACGGTTTGCAAGCTAGTTCCGTGGGCTCCCAGCCAACGGTAGCGTCCTACCGAGGGAGAAAACTAGCTAGAGAGCCTGGCTTAGGCTAGAGCCAGTGTGTGCACACGTGGTCAGGGGCTTTGGACTTACGTTGACGGGTGTGACCCTGACTGGTTACTTGATGTTGTTGTTCCTGTTTGGTTCAGCGCGCGTCTGCGACTCTGCCGTGGTTTCAGCGGTACCGTAGGCGAGACACTTGTGGCGCAGCATAAGACGTCAGTGGAGGCAGCTGGCTGTTCTTTTTGCGAGGGGGTGCTTCCGTCACATGACGCGTGACTCTCGGCGTTTCTTGTGCGTCGTGACCTTCCCGAGTTAGCCTTTCTGTGGCCTTACTCGAGGTCAGTGTGACGTTGCGTGCACGACGTTCTAAGTCGTGTGTGCCATCGTGTCTGTTGTGTCTGTCTTTTGTCCATCCGTGCAGACCCTCGTCTTAGGCCTGGTGCCGTGTCGGCAGATCGGTAACTCCTGACTTGGTCAGATCAGAGTTGCCCTTCTGTTGCTGTTTGAAGTAGCATAGGGTGTCGAGTTCTTCTCGGTGGCCGTGTTCTGGGTTTTACGGCCTCGCTTCTCCCTTTTCTTTTAGCTTCCCTTGCTCTTAGCCTGTTCCCTACTTCTGTTGTTCCTGTTCTTTTTACAGCTTTGTAGTGTAGTTTTCCTGCTTTACTACACCTGCTGTTTTCGTTGTTGTTGTTGTTCCGTGTTACTACGTGTTTTTTAGTAGGGATCCGCGTGACCCCTATTGAGCCAGTGACACGAGGCTCACCCCTACTTTTCAGGTGGGGTGACGTCGTTCGTTCTGCTTCCGTGTGGTTCCTGGTGCGTGTGCTCATAGCGTGTCGTTGTGGCCAGCTGGTACTTGCGTTGGGCTTCCCCCGACTTCTCGGTACGTCTTTTCTTTTCTGTCGACTGTACTTGCTAGACTTGCTGTCTTTAGCTTTGGACTCGACTCTGGTGTATAATTGTTAAAATGAAACTGTTAATCAAAAAGTAATTTTATTTCTGCTACTTTAGCAAACCAATCTAATGAAATTTAATTGCTTACTGTTATATCTATGTGGCTTTAATGTACTCTACACATACCTTTCATCCCTTCAGAGCTTTACCGCTCTTGGGAGGCCTCGCGGGTTCCTTGTGGTATCACGTGTATTCGGTAGTCCTACCGGGTATACCTGGTATCCGGAATCCGGGTTGCTACAATGTGTGATGCCTCAGACTATGCTGTAGGAGCTGTCCTAGGTCAAAGAGTTGAAAAGAAACCCGTGGTGATCTACTACGCGAGCCGCACCCTTGTTGATGCCCAAATGAACTACACCACCACGGAAAAGGAATTGTTAGCTGTTGTGTTTACCCTCAAAAAGTTTCGATCATATCTGTTAGGGGCAAAAGTCATTGTTTATTCCGATCACTCAGCATTAAAATTTTTGATGTCTAGGAAGGAAGCCAAACCCCGTCTCATACGGTGGATGTTGGGACGCTTAGGGTGATCTAGAGGGGGGTGAATAGATCAAACACCCGATAAAAACTACTGCAGTAGAATCAAATGCGGAATCAGAAATTCTGCTAAACAGATAGAATGCACAAATCAAAGACCAACCAGAACTGTTGAAGAACTTAAACAAACATCTACTGCGCAGAGTACTAGAATAAAGAGGCGACGCAAACCACAAAGCAATCACACAGTAGACAGAGGTTTTTAGGTGGTTCGGTCCTCCAGACCTACATCCACCCCACACTCAACCCGAGTGTGAATTACTGCTGACTCACAGCTTGAACCGTTGGACCTCACAGCTTGCCTACAACCGTTGGGGACTACAGCTTAACCCGTCCAGAGGAATCCTCCTCTGCCCGCTGAGCAACAAAGCTTACTGTCCAGTGGAGTCCACCACTGCAACCGCTGACACACAGCTTGATGAAAAGATTCGGAAAACAAAACAAAAGCAAACGAAAGATAAAAGAACCCCTACAGGGAATGTAGCTCAAACAAGTGAGAAAAACTCAAATCTGGTTTTGAACAAAAGATCTGAGGAACATCTCTCTCAACTCTTCACTCTCTCAACTCTCTTTCTTTTCTCTCTTTCTTTTCTCTTCTGTTGGATCGAAAGGGCTCTCTGCTCTTCTACTTTTCTTTCAAGTCTTCTGTATTCGATCAGTCTTCTTCTGTGGAAGAAGGCTTCCTTTTATAAGCAATTCCAGCAGGAGCAGCACTGGGCGCGTGTCTTCCACTGTTCCCGCCCAGATGTTTTGGCCACGTGTCATCTTCCTGTCAGCCCTTCCAGCCTCGGATCACGTGCCCTTCATTAAGCTCTGCACGAATAGAACCTGTTAGATAGAGAGAATTATCAGTTTGAGTAAGCAAAGTGTGTACATCAAGAATGAATGCACAATGGCTGTATGGACTTTGCGTTCTGAACAATGTACATACTTGCCACCTGAAGTGTGTAATGCAGTGTGTAGACTTTGCAATGTATGGACTTTGCAATGCGAAGTGTTAAAGCACGGGAACACAATGCATCATTTACAGACTATGCGATATGCAACCAGACGATGTCTAGACTTTGTTAAATTGATGCTCAACAAAAAGATGCCTCTTTCCTAGGCGTCAGTTTCAGAAGTGACGCCACTGTTGATGGGCATCAAATTCTGAGCATAATGGACTGTATAGACTTTCTATGGCATCGAGGCAACTATGACGATGTGCAGACTCTGCGTGCAACTAGCCAATGTATAGACTTGGCGTTGTGCAGCTAGCCAATGTATAGACTTGGCGTTATGAAGCACACAGGCTGTACAGACTTGTGCTAACGCTGCAAGTGGACAATGTACAGACATTGTTTTAAACGATGCACAATGCATAGTGTATGGACTTAGCGTTAATGCAAGAAGATGATGTATAAGGTTGTACATACTTGATGGCATGCATCAATGTACAGACTTTAGACATGATGCAATGTATAGACTTGACTAATGAACATACTTGTATGAGACGCAACATGAGACGCTCAATGTACAGATTTTGCATGAGACACTGCATGAGACGCTGAGCTACCAAGAATGTATAGACTTGCATGAGACACTGCATGAGACGATGCGATGTACAGACTTGCCTGGCCGATGCATAGACTTTAAGGTATGCATAGAGACGATGCATGAGACGATGCGATGAACAGATTTGCCTGGCCGATGCATAGACTTTAAGGTAAGACGCTAGACGCTGTACAGACTTTACTTGCATGTGCAGACTTGGCGATGTATAGACTTGCACAGTTCTAGCTAAGGGATGTATAGACCTTATGTGAAAGCCCAATGTACAGACTTGCTGAACTGAACGTAGGTAAAGATAAGGAGTGTATAGACTTGCTCAGTTCAGAACGTAGGTAAAGATGCAATGTATAGACTTAACATATGCACTGGCTGTACAGACTTAGCCACGAGCTGAACTATCGGATGTATAGACTTTGCTCAGTTCAGCTGGTGGATGTACAGACTTGAGATGAATGCATGAACAAGCCGATGTACATACTTGCCAATGTATAGACTTTAAGTGCAATGCAAAAGGCTGTACAGACTTTGAGACTTAGCGTTAATTCATGGGCTGTACAGACTTCCTATATGCTCAAGTCCAATGTATAGACTTGCTGAGATGATGCACCTGAAGAATGTATAGACTTAATGAGCTACAGAATAAACACATCAGCAGAGAATGTATAGACTCTGCATGCATAAGGCAAGCATGCAATGCAAGAGAATGTATAGACTTTGTTTGTGCTATGCAGTCGATGTGCATACTTGCTAGCCAGACACTACAAAGACTTTGTACAGACTTTATAGCGTGCAAACATGCCATTTGAATGTATGGACTTGTGCTGGCTTGATAGCATGCATGAAATACCATGTACAGACTTAAGCAATGTACTGACTCTGAACGCATGCAATGTAGCAGGGCAATGTATACAAAACACAATGACTACTCTCACTGTGTTGCTATCATCAAAACAAAATATCATATGCTTGTACCTAAGGGGCACAATATTCTCCCCCTTTTTGATGATGGTAACAAAGTGATAGTGAGTCACCAAATTAAATTTCTCCCCCTTTGACATGATCAAAAAGAAAGAAAAACATTAGTGCAAGGTGCAGTATACATGCAGATTTCCCTTAGAACAGCTCAAACTCCCCCTGAATGAAGAACTCCCCCTGAATTATTTCTCCCCCTATGAAAAGGAATATGGACAGATAATCAAAAGGTAGAGAAGGTAGGAGGGTCACTAGACAACAGCTGTAGAATTGGTTCAGAAAGTGAGCAGGGTTATAAACAATAATTAAAGTATAAGAATCAGCAATATACAGTCTTGAAAAAATTCAGGTTTAACAGTGATAAAAATAGAGTAAAGCAGCTGACCACTGAAAAAGAGTTATAGACTCCATTTATAGCAATGAATCTAAGGCACATGATTTTAATAGATAAGTCAGAAATAATACCCTTTGTGATTAATCATGGAAGTTTAAGAAAGGCAACTTGAATATGTATTTGAGAAAAATAATTTACACTCAATGACTTTTGATTTCAAAGAGTTACAGCAGTTTGTTTTTCACTTTTTAATTTTTAGAAACTGAGCTAAGTGAATAGACCAGTGGCATTTATGCTGTTGACATTAGGTGTACACCTTGATCAGAGGCAGGTACCCCCAGTTACTAGACATAAACTACTAGATCTACTTCAGATCAAGACCTACAAGGAACAATTTTCACCTTTGACATTAAGGGCACACCTTGATCAGAGGTCAGTACCCCCAGTTACTTGGTGAAAACTCCCCCTATAGATTTGACCCTATGAACAGAGGTAGTCTGAAGCACTTCATGACTTATGAATTCTCCTACTTCTTTAGAGGAGATCACAGTTTCTCAGTGCAATTCAGCCATTGCTCTGTCACTGTGTTCAGCTCTTTGCATTGATGATCTTATTCACTGCTGCCCTTATTTCTTTTAGAGTGATTGTTTAAAAAATAGTACACACTCTATTTACCTTTTCTAGACATATCCAGTTTAACACATTCAGGCATTAAAAAAAAAATTTCTATTCTAACCATGAGATAAAGATTAAGAGCTATAAAAGTTTTCTTTTATCTCAAGTTATGAAGTGCAGACACTTAACTCTTCAATTTATAAAGGTTAAACATTTAGTTCCTCTCAATTTGCAAGTGTGATTCTTATAAATGAACAATTGCAATGACCACAGCTCAATGCACTAAATCAGAAGCAATACTGTTGTTCAGTGAGGGTTAGGGAAATGATGGCAATTGTTAAAAAGTGATAGCAATAGGCATGAAAGTCCAAGAGCATCTGATATCAAAGATTATGAATGGAGTGAGTGGGAACAATGAGGAGTGAAAAAGATTCAACGTACTGAACATAACTCTCAGCTCCCTCTGACACCATGATGCAATCATATGCTATGCAATGAGACATTTCTTTTTAAAAAAAAATTCAAATTCAATGATATGCAGTGCACTGCACTATATGAAGACTGGACCCTATATACCATAGTGGTCATGCAAAGAAATGTAGTGTAAAGCAGTCCTATATGCATTAAACAACTTCCTTGATGCAAATGATATATGTAGATATTAGACACATGCATCAACTATATGCATTAAATGAACCATACAAACTCAGTGCAACACATGAATAAGTGAGCTCAGTGCAAAGTACATACATGCACAAACATGAGAGAAGCATACTCGATGCAATGTATGAACAACCATGAACATGTGTTTAAGTAAACTCGGTGCAGGGTATGCATTGACTACAAAAGTGGTTGTGCAGTGCATCTAGCATCTTATGTACACAGTGCAATAAATGGCAAGAGAAGAGCATCAGATATGTGCAGAATTAAATTCAGTAGCTGAGTCTGGAATGCAGATTGATCAGCTTGACAAGAAGAGAACATCAGAAATTAAACAACCAAATCAACATGACCTTTTCAATTCTGAAGGTAAATCACTTACCTGCTTTACCTGACTGATTTATTTTTACCCTTGGTGTTGCATCATATTGTTGACAAGGCCTCCAATTTCTTTCAGCTTTTAGAATTTTTGGCCCTGCCTCTTGTCATATGCCTGGAGTAGCTATTCATGTTTCATCATTTTGTTCCCGGCTACCAGGCATACCTACAAACACACTTAGGGAGCAGATTTTGGAACCCAAGATAGTTTGGGCCCCAACACAGAAACAGACATCTGAGAGTGAAAACATGACAAAAACTGTTTAGGGATCCACATTTGTGTGAAAGTGGATGGTTTGGTGGATTCTACAGCTTGAGAGTTCTTTTTGTTATTTTTCTTTTTCTCAGCACCTACAGGTTTAGCTTTCTTTTTCTGGTGCTGTGATGGTTTTTGTGTGGTCCTGGCATTCATTTTATTAGAAACATTTTTGTTTTTCTGCCAGTGCCTTGGCCAATGAATGTACTGGAAGTTGTGGCCCAAATTGGTCCTAGGCTGACCATAGAACACCTGTTGACTAGGACTCCATGTCCTAAAGTGACTATCCCATCTCCTAGCTGGCTGAGATCTATAGGGCTGAGTGGGGAAATTCTGATACCTAGACCTCATGTATACAGGGTTCCACCCAAACCTATTAAGTAGTTGTGAGTGATTGTGATGATAGACTTGGGCTCGAGGGAAATAGGGATGTGCAAACTGGTTCCTAGCGACACTTGGTGTCCCTGCCACCTTTGACCCTCTAGGTTTCTGCACTGACTTATATTGGGTCTTTTTCTGAGCAGTTGATGGTGGTGGAGACTTAGCAGCCTTGGACTGGGGTTTTGATGTGCTAGCTGGCTGACCCCTAGCCTTGGACTTACCCTTGGGAGAAGAGCATGCAGCTCTAGGCTCTACAACTTTATGCTTTCCCTTGTCCTTAGCACTGGACACTTTTGATTTTACATTATTGACATCAGATTTTTCACTGACCATTTTTATGAGTGGTCCTTTGTTCTTTTCTCCCATGAGTGAAATGGTTTTCGATTCAAAACTCTTTTTAGCTAAGGGATTAAAACCAAGACCCTCCTTTCTAAAATTGACTTTTGACCCTAGCAAGGCATTAAGATTTTCTGTTCCTTGGGTCATACTTTCAATGATTTTCTTTTTGTCAGAATTTTCATTTTCCAGATTTTCAATAGTTTTCTTCAATTCAGCATTCACTGACAAGATAACTTCATATTTTTCAGTTGAAATCTTTATTTCATTTTCAGACTTCTGAATTTTCAATTTCAACTCATCCACAACATTTTTCAGCAGTTCATTTTCTTTCCTACAATTAATCAAAGCATGCTTTAACTCATCAAACTCAGAACATGCACTTTTCAATCTATCATTCTCTGATTGTAAACATGTAACTTTATCAGAAAGTGTTTTATCATTAACTAGAGAATTCATTTTCTTCTTCAAGTGTCTGTTTTCCTTCTTAATATCATTCGTTTTATCTAACAGTTATCCATAAGCATCTTCCCAATCAGAAATAGTATAATGTTCGAAAGGGGATGATACCTTATCAGACTCTTCTTCTTCTTCTCCATTCCTGGCCATCAAGCAGATGTCCTTTTCTTGTTTCTCACTATCTGAGGAAGTGCTCAGCGTGCCTTCTTCCTCATCACTCCATGTACTGACCATGGCCTTTCCCTTTGGCGCTTTCTTCCATGGTCTTCCTTTGATTTTCTGTAACTCTGGACAATCAGCCTGCATATGGCCACTCTTCCTGCAATGATAACAAGTATTATCGTCAGATTTTTTAGCAGGGTTAAATTTATACCTATTTTGCTTCCTGCTGTGGTGTTTTCTGTAGATATTTTTCCCTTCTGTTCTAAGAAATCTTCTGAACTCTCTTGTAATCATAGCTAGTTCATCCTTTTCAAACTCCGATCCAGATAGGCTCCAATCACTGGATGATCCATTGCATCTGGACTATTTTGAACAGCTATGCTTGGCCTTCAGAGCAATAGGCTTCTTGTATTCGAGCTCTTCAGCTTGTAGAAGATTCATCTCGTACGCCATCAAAGAGCCTATCAGCTCATTAGGTTTCATCTTTTGTAGATCTTTTGACTCCTCAACCACAGTTGCTTTGGTATGCCATATCGGAGTCAACGATCGAAGGATCTTCCTCACAACTTCATGATCAGTATACCTTTTTTCCAGATTTCTTAGACCATTTGTTATAATGGTCAGACGAGCATACATTTCGGTCACTGTCTCACCGGGCTTCATCCGAAATGCTTCATACTTTGTCACTAGCATATTTGCCCGCGTCTCTCTTACTTGAGACGTTCCCTCATAAATGACTTCAAGGGTATCCCACATCTCCTTTGCCGTCTTGCAAGATGACACTCTATCAAATTCAATGGGATGGAGTGCACACTGAATGGCGTTGATGGCGCTCCAGTTCAGAGTAGATTTCCAGATTTCTTCTCTGGTCCACAATTCCTCATTCTCATGTGTTGAGTCAGGTGCAATAGATTCAGAGGGGGGGTGAATGAATCTCCCCTTTCAAAATTAGCCTAAATACAAACTTAAAACTCAGTTATGCAGAATTAAAACGGTTGCAGCTATATTCTGAGAATACTAAGGATCATCTCGGCAAGACAACTCATTAGAATTAGCCCTCACTCGATCCTATGCAAACATCTAATACGCAGCAACTAAGTGAACATATAAGAAGATCAAACCACAAGGGACACCAGGATTTTTAGGTGGTTCGGTCAACAGACCTACGTCCACCCCTCACTCCAAACTGGAGTGAGGCTTCCACTAGTAACACTAGCACAGCAGACTCAGTCTGCAACAAATGCTGCCACACAGCTTGACCAGGGGAACAACCTCCCCTCTTCCTCCCAACCAGAGGGAACCACTAGTGACACCAGTCACTAGCAAACCAGAGACGCAAGTCTCTCTTCCTCCAGACCAGGAGGGGACCTACAAGTAGCAACACTACCTGCACCCGGAGACCCAAGTCTCCCTTCCTCTGAAGCTCAGAGGGAAGCACAAGTGACACTAAGTCACCTGCAAGCCAGAGGTCTCGGACCTCTCTTCCTCCCAACCGGAGGGACCCCTGGACTTGAAACTTACAAGCCCAGAACCGGAGACAAATCTCCCTTCCTTCAAACCAGGAGGGAACCCACAAGTAGCACCCAGCTACTTGCAACCGGAGATAGCAATCTCCCTTCTCCTGAACCAACAGGAGGGACCCCGACCTCTCTAGTAAGTATCGGAAAAACAAGGTAAAGGGAAAACAATAAAAGATAAAAATCACAGCGACATAAAGCTGGAGAAATGAAAAGCACAATGACAAACTGGGTTGGATCTGATCCAAGGTCCAGTGAACAATGAAGCTCCCTTCTTCTTCACAACCTCTCTATCTCACTATCTCTCTTTCTTTTTCTTCTTCTGCTCTCTCGATCTGGCTCTCAGCTTTCTCTATCTCTTCTTTCTTTTCTGCACTTCTTCTCTTAGCTCTGGCTGCTTCTACTTCAGTCACTCTCTGCACTCGCACACCTTTCTTCAGAGGAAGAAGACATATATATAGCAGCAGTAGATTAGGGCGGCGTGTGCTCTCCACGATTCCTGCCCAAATGCTTCAATCCACGTGGAGGCTCCTCTGCATCTCGGATCACGTGCCAGATGCCAACCTCGTATCACGTGCCCACTCTGCATAGGCTCCACGAATAGTACCTGTCACACAGTCATAAGAGAGTAATCAGAAGGATGTACATACTTGCTGGGTAACTGAAGACCATAGTGTACAGACTTAGTGTGAAGGATAGAATGTATAGACTTTGAAGACTTAGCCAACGAGTGTATAGACTTGAACAGCTAGCCACGAGTGTATAGACTTAAGATGTGATAACAAGTGTATAGACTTAGAAAGCATTCAGCTCGTGTAATGTATATACTTCATGCAATGTACAGACTTGATGGCGTGGAGGCAATGCATAAACAAGCCTAACCAATGTATAGACTTTACTACGTGATGCAGCGTTGTACAGACTTGAACTCTAGGAATGGCTGTACAGACTTTGAGTGAAGGCATGAACAGTGAATCAATATGTAGACTTCACTTCAAGCAAGCTACAGCCCAATGTATAGACTTGCCACCAACGCAATGTGTAGACTTGACTGCTGCGAGCACAGGCTGTACATACTTGGTGTGAAGTACACAAGCCAAGTGCAGTGTATGGACTTTATGCAAGAAAACAAGTGTGCATTGTATAGACTTGAGTGATGAGTGGACTTTCAATGAAGAGGCTGTACAGACATGATGAAATCATGATGTGTAGACTTGCCAAATATAGCTGATCTATGTACAGACTAGAACAAGGCTAAGTCTGTACATACTTGAACAAACACAGTGTATAGACTTTGGCAAGGCAACGTCAGTAAAACTACCAATGTGCAGACTTTCAAAGCTGAACGTAGGTAAAGAGCCCAATGTGGAGACTTGGAAGTGCAACGTAGGAACAGATGCCAATGTACAGACTTTGGCAGGCAACGATGTACAGACTTGCACAGTTCCAGCTGAAGGATGTATAGACTTTACCTATAAGTCCAATGTACAGACTTTAGCTGAATACCACTGTATAGACTTTGAAGTCGAAGACAATGTGTAGACTTTCGTTCGATCATGACTGTATAGACTTTGATCAGGCAAGCAACGACACCAGTGTACAGACTTTGAGGCGTTTGACCAAGGCAATGTGTAGACTTTACCCAATGTACAGACTTGGTGGTCTGAACGTAGGTAAAGGTAGGTAGTGTATAGACTTGGTGTGTAGCCAAAGCAGCGAACGTAGGGAAAGGTTGGAATATATAGACTTACGTTCGATCAGGACTGTATAGACTTTGAGAAAGGCAACTGAACACTGTACACACTTCCAATGTACAGACTTCATATGAACAGTCCAATGTGCATACTTCCCTTCGATGCATCTACAGTGCAATGTATTGACTTGACGAACATTATGCAATGTATGGACTTGATGAACAGTGCACTGTATGGACTTTGATGAAGGGCCCAATGTATGGACTTCGCCTGAAATGCAGGAACCTAGGCGCTGTACAGACTTGAGTTTTCAACAGACCGATGTACACACTTGGAAGGCTTTGAAGGCAATGTACAGACTCTACTAATATGCAGACTATGCCTAAAATGCAGTGTGTAGACTTGAGATATGATGCATGAACAGATTGGCGTTGTATAGACTTGGGGGGTCGACCCATCTGGAAGGGGGGTCGACCCATTGAACAGACTGACATCAAGATATCCAAATAACAAGCAATCCAGATAACAATCAATTATGAAATGCATCAGCAATAATAAAATGCACCAAAGCACACACCACACAACCATATTTAAATGCAGCAATAATTCAGATAAGATTTTCAATGAAACATTCATCTGCACCACAAACAGAATTGTATGCATTCAAATGACTTATAGTATTTGCTATCATCAAAATCACAGGGACACAACATCATGTAGCTCATAGGGACCTTTGCTTATAATCTTCCAGATCTCGTAGTCTTTGGCTCTGAGGAAGACCTGCATCCGGTTCTTCCAATATGGGTAGTTGGATCCGTCGAAGAATGGTGGCTTTGTAGTGGACTGTCCCTCTGCTGTTAACCCTCTAGCATCCATGGCCGTTCCTCTTTAGGATGTTAGTCCTACATAAAGAGTTAGTCTCTGATACCAATTGTTGGGACGCTTGGGGTGATCTAGAGGGGGGTGAATAGGTCAAACACCCGATAAAAACTCCTCTTGCATTGTGGTTTGATTTGTTTAATTCTGCTTCGACTAGATGAATGCATAGGTGCGCTCCAAGTGTTTGCTTACAGGTTCAGTAGATGACTTGATCAGTTTTTGTTTTGAGTGTTTTAATTTGTTAAGAGAGTGAAATTTTATTTGAGCGAAGTTTTTAAAGGGGAGATTCATTCACCCCCCCCCCCTCTGAATCCACCGCACCGAACCCAACAGTGGATTTTGTTACTACAAGAGTTTGATTTGGAAATCAGAGACAAGAAGGGGTTGGAGAATGTTGTAGCTGATCACTTATCTAGGATTGTAATTCTCGAAAGTGCCCCTATGTCCGACTCCTTCCCCGATGAACAAATTCTTTCCATCTCACATACAACAACCCCTTGGTTCGCTCATATAGTCAACTACCTGGCGGTAGGAAAGATCCCAGAAGGGTGGTCTAAACAGGAGAAGGATCAATTCTTTTCAAAGCTAAGGCACTATTTTTGGGAGGACCCAGAGCTGTTTCACATGGGTCCTGATTAGATCATTAGAAGATGTGTCCCCGAGGAGGAACAACAGTCTGTGTTGAATTTCTGTCATCATTCGGTTTGTGGGGGACATTTCTCAGGAAAGAAAACCGCAGCAAAAGTTTTACAAAGTGGATTTTATTGGCCCACTTTATTCAAGGATGCTTATGAATGTTCTAAAACTTGTTTGAGATGTCAAGCCGTGGGCAACAATTCAAAAAGAGATATGATGCCGCTCAGTCCCATTCTGGTAGTAGAGATTTTTGATGTTTAGGGAATAGACTTTATAAGACCATTTCCACCTTCATTTGGTAATGAATATATTTTGGTAGCGGTGGACTATTTTTCGAAATGGATTGAAGCTGTTGCTACTAGGATAAATGATCACAAGGTTGTGATGAAGTTTGTGAAGAAACACATCTTTTCTAGATTTGGTTGTCCTAGAGCTATCATTAGTGATGGGGGCTCTCACTTTATTCATTTTCAATTCCGAGCTCTGCTTCGCAAATATGGCATCACTCACAAGCTCGCAACCCCCTACCATCCCCAAACTAGTGGCCAGGTAGAAGTGTCCAACAGGGAGATAAAAACCATTCTGCATAAGACAGTTCGACCGGATAGAAATGACTGGTCGGAGAGACTAGATGATGCACTCTGGGCCTATAGAACTGCATTTAAGACTCCCATTGGCATGTCACCTTATCGTCTCATTTTTGGAAAAGCCTGTCACTTGCCTATAGAGCTTGAACATAGAGCATATTGGGACATCAAACAAGTCAACTTTGATCTCATTCAAGCCGAGGCCCAAAGAGCTCTACAACTCAATGAATTGGAGGAACTAAGAAATGAAGCCTATGAAAATTCAAAAATCTATAAAGCCAAAATGAAAGTCTTCCATGATAAGCATATTCAAAGGAAAACTTTTCAACCAAATCAGAAAGTATGGATTTTTAACTCTAGGCTGCGCTTGTTCCCTGGAAAGCTCAAGTCCAGATGGGATGGACCGTTTGTAGTTGTCAAAGCTTTTGACCACGGTGCTGTCAAAATTTTAAATCCTAAAAATGGTCAAATTTTCACTGTCAACGGTCAAAGATTGAAATCTTATTTGGAAAATGATCAGTTATAAAAAGAATCCATTGTCCTAAGTGGTCTGGAATAAAATCTTCGTGAGCTCTCATACGTCTGGCTGAAGATGAAAAACTTAGCGCTTCTGGGAGGCAACCCACGGTTTTTATCGTTTTGACATTTTGTTTGAGTGTGTTTTAGTAGTCAGGTTAAGGCCAAGGATAGGAAGTCGTCGCCATCCATGACATTGGTGGAGGTTTCATCCCGCATATCCGGTTGTCTCTTTCCCACTCCGAAGTATTTATTGATACATTGTTCTATTGCTTTCAATTCTATATGCCATTGGGGACAATGTCATTCAAGTTGGGGGGGAGAGAAAAAATTTCATAATGCATATAGTACAACCTGATAGGAGTTCTGTCTTGCATGTCATCGTAGAAAGATGTAAACCCTATTTTGAGTTTCATGATTCATGCTTAAATTAAAAGTAATTCTGGAATAGAAAAGATTAGGGAGAAGGATGATGGGAAATTTAGTCAATCTAGCAATGGAAAACTGGTATAAGAATCCCTTTAAAGTTCATGTGCACTTTAGAAAAAGAAAAAAAGAAATTCACATTGCACACTAATGAAACAAGCAAGACAAGTCCCCTGCCATTTTAGGTATGATGTCTGATATTCTGCACTTCTTAAGAAAAGAGATCTTTTTACAAAACTTTCTGCCAAATTATCCATCAAATAAGTGCAATGGCATTATGAAAAAAAAAGATAGAAAAAGAAAAAAACACCATGAAAAATGCCCCTTGTTGGCCCAGAGAGATGGCGGACAAGAAGGGGGGTTGAATTGTCCCCTTGCCGAGATGGCGGAATTTAAAAAACTTTCTCACCCAAATACAATAGATGTAGAGTTAACAACGCTGATTAACAAAAACTTCAAGTGAGATTAAGATATTCTCTCAATCTTTCCGATCTCACTCGGACAACCAATCCAACAAGCGATGAACGATTACTAATAAACAGATAGCAGAGCTAGCGAAGTGTAGTGGTGTAGTGAAATAAAAATCAATAAGATAACATGTGAAGGGAGATAAGAGAAATGAACAGTCACACAGGCAATCACAATGAACACATAGATTTTTAGGTGGTTCAGGACCATGACGGGCTCCCTACGTCCACCCCTCACCAAACCCGGTGAGGCTTCACTAACACGCTACCGAAGTAGCAACACGGGGATGAACCCCAACCACACACACGCTGCTTCCGCAGCAATAACCACACGGGGACTGGCCCCAACACGCTGCCACCACAGCACACACACACACACATTCGGGAAACGTACCCCAGACACGACAACCACACGGAGTCACAGCTCCGTCCACACACCACCAAACACGGGGAAACTTTCCCCACAATAAACCCACACACGCGGAGATACAACTCCGCCCACACACGGTGTATTTCGAGTTCAATAAAGTAAGAGAATATTCAATACATGCTTGTACTCAGAATAGACTGAGAAAGAATCTTCAAGATAAACTAAAGAGGGATAGAGAAGTATATCCTTAATATATGGACGGCCTTGAGATGATCTCTTTGAAGCTTTCAAGGTGAGGGAAGGTCGATCTTATACAGGTATGAAGCCACACGAACTCGGCTGCAGATCTAGCTTCTTCTCCACATGAAGGCTTGATAGAATGGATGTATCTTTGAGTTCCCTTGACCAAGAACGTTCCTACAAGATGAAACAAGAGTGAAACCCTCAGAAAATGTTCTCCCTCTCAACCTTGCGGCCAAACCTCTTTTCTTTCTGTGTTTACTATGTAGAAATTGCAGCTAACATATATATGCTAAGACAGAATATGGAAATGAAGAAGCAAGAGATCCCCCTTTAGATTCTTCAATGCAACTCAAAGATAGAATGGAAGGGTGCACTTAGAAAGGATAAACCAAAGAGTAGAAGCAGTCGTCCCTTGTAGATCTGAACGCCTAGGTTGCAGATGGTGGAGAACAGCCGCAACTGCCACCAGATCTGAGCTCAGGCTCTTGAACGTGATCCGCAGCAGTCTCTTCTTCCTCCTCCACAAGTGTGCGATGCCCTCTCCACCGTTCCTGCACAGAATAGAACAATATCAGCCCAAGGGGATGTGTTCTACGAATGGAAATAGCAAAGGATATATAGGGCATATAATGGATAGACAAAAGACAAGAAAACCCATGTATAAACCTCCTATAGCCCTTCTATTATATGTATATAAGCCCTAGGGGTATTAGGGTTAAAACCCATGGCAATCGGACCCTCTAATGGGGTTTTTGTAGACAATCCGGAAACCACGATCCGGACGTCCTAGAAAAAGTGTCGACCTCTAGGGTCGACACTCGTATCAACGAGATCAGCCAAAAACACGAAATCCAGAGTTTAAACAAAAGTGTCGACCCATGGGGTCGACCTTTTTTACCGGAGGTTCTGTTTTAGTTAAAACAGCATAACCCAACATAAAGTGTCGACCTCTGGGGTCGACACTTTTTGTCAGCAAAACAGAAATCAATACAAACCAGCATACCATGTAATAAGTGTCGACCTCTAGGGTCGACACTTTTACTGACATAAATGAAAACTCAATAAAACTCAATAGAAACCTTACAAAACTTCTCCCAAACATTAAAAATAATTAACCATGTGTTGAAACATGGTATTGGCATACATTAAGGCACGTTTCAACATAAGCCAATGAAAGTGACAATTATATTGAATTTCAAACCATTAGGTCCTCAACTTTCAAATGAAATCAATTGAAACCAAGAAAAACATTAAGGACCAATAAAACACAATTAAACCCCATTCAAGTACAATCAAATGGCATGTATGAGGGGTTTTAAAACTTCAAATCAAATCGGGTCTTACGAGAAGGAATTGGAATCGAATTGAGCATGATGCAACATGAAGCTCACTTAGTCGAAAGACAATTAAGTAGCCAAATACATTGAACCCAACTTACCCACTTGGAAACGTATACTAAAATGAATTCTTACCATGTTTACAAAGGTTTGTGGGTATCTTGAAACCTGCACTTTCAACCAATTCAATTTCATGAGAATTAAGCCAAGGTGATTCAAGAAATCATTTTCAACTGGTTTGAAATCATGACTTGGCCGATAGAATAGCATGTAGTGAAGATGCAAGAACTATCAAGTCTACATGCAGTGAGGTACATCAACATGGACATGTATCTCTTGTACATGGATCCAAATCAACTCACATACATGAGAAATAGATTTAGCCTTATCTTCCCATGTCAAAATACATTCCAACATAAACTCTTACCTTGGATCCAAATCTGTGGATAATATTAACCTGCATATTCTGAAAATTCAGAAGTAAGTCAATATTTAACCAAGGTATTTGAAGAACCCAATTTCAAAACACTTCTCCAACCATGTTTATCTCAACAAATAAGAACCTGCAAATTTGTATATCAAAAATACAGTTGTGAGCACAATACAACCACAATTATCAAATTCAGTCCAAGGACTTCCAAATTCAGTTCAAGACAATTAAGTTCAGTTTCAATCAAGTTCAGTTCTATAATCTCAAGTTGATCATGAAAATATCATATGCATGACTGTAAAACACCCAACACAGGGGTCGGTGAACATATGAGCAAGGTCAATGCAAAAACATCAAAGATATGTACCTATAGGACCATGCTTCATAACAAGGTAGGGACTAAGGCTCAATGAGCCAGGGGTCTGCCCATGGGGTCGACCCATTCCAAGGGAAATGGAAATTGTTTTAGCAGACCAATGCATAGCTATTCAAGTTCAGTCCAATCAGAGATAGGGGAATTTCCAAAGCAAGCTGAGAAACCACTATCACTAAACAATCATGAAAAGCAAGCGTAAAGTCATATCCACTAAAACCAATCTTCCCACATTGAAATGTAGACAATATAAGTCTAGGAACATGAAAGGGCTTTTAACCCCAATCAAGACAGTATGAACAAGATCCACATGAAAGCTCCAAATCCTCATGCACAGCACGCATGAGTCGACTTCAGAAATGTATTCAGGAAGGACCTTTGAATTTCAACCTACAAAACAAGATATCATCATGTTAGCTTGTTTATCACGAAGATGCCATGAAGCATAAAACACACAATATATTAGAATCATCAAAACCATTGTCAAAGACAACGAGGGGGCGCATAGAACCCAACAATCTCCCCCTTTTTGATGATGACAATATATTGTGACTATTCAAGGTTCTCTCCCCCTTTGGCATTATCAAAAAAATGGGGGACCAAGGATCAATTGTGAAGATTTCAAAAATGATTGAGATATGTGCGCATGAACCCAGCAATTAACTTCCCATGAAGGGAAGGTGTATGAACTGAGAACCAAGCAAAAGTTTGGAATTTGATATGCATTCAGCAAATGTGTGATCTAAGTGCAAGTGCTCATTTTTTGTAATTTTCGGTATATGTATAACTAAATATGCACAAGCAGTATAAGGAAACTATATGTAAAATCTGAAAACTAAGTATGCACAAAATGTATAGTGCTAAAAAGCACGTTATTTTCCCCATATTGTCAAGTACCAAAAACCAATTGACAATGGGTTATTTAACTTGTTATCTACATGTATAACCTATAGATGCATGTAAATAAAATGAAGCATGATATGAACAGACAAATCAAGCATTCAGGCACTCAAACATGCATAACAAGTTATAGACTCATGCAAGTCCCTTCGGGACGGGTGTAAGGATAATGCAATCGATTGTAGAACATGATGTGCACGTACAATACTAAGAAGGTTGTGCTTACATAAATAAAGTACTACATTAACCATGAAAGATAACTGATTTATAAGCGACATTCAAACAATCAAACCCAAGGTGCATAAGTGAAGATTGAGCAATGAAGTTCAAGTCAATATGAAAAATCAAATTTTAAAGCTTTGTATCTATCAACTAGTTCATCATAAGCGTCCATCAATTCATCATAACTCAAATCACTTTCCTCATCAGAGTCAGAGCTAGAGTTTACCTTTGAGCTCTCTTCACTTTGACGCTCAATTTCATCGTTTGCCGCTAGGCAGTCACCGTCGTTGCAACTTTCTTTTTGGGCTTCGATCAGCCCGTCACAAATTTCTTTGGCTGTCCTACAAGATAAAATAAATGGAAATTGATTAGTGTCCAAGGCAGCCTTAAGAGCATTTAAAACAAACAAATTATCCGAATTCATTTTTTTATGTTCATCAGTCCACCTTAATTCATTTTTGGGTAAGACATGTGGACCATGAGAGATTAAGCTCATGAGTTTTGGATCAAAACCACAAATCCAAACACAAAACTTTCCTATCCAAGAAGCATAATCAAAACCATTGTAAACAGGAATAGAATTCAAGCTAGCCATCATGAAAATGATCTTTACTCCTAGACCGTGAGGTCCGTTAAAAAATCAGAGACTGGGCTCTGATACCAATTGTTGGCCCGGTTATGAGACAATTGAGAGGGGGGTGAATTGATTGCCCACCCTTCTTGACAAATTATAAAGCAACCCAAACAAACCACAGATATGTAGAATAAACGAAAAGCAGAGATTTGATTAGGATGAATGAACTTAAATCAAGCAAGCTCTCACAACTTCCCAGCGCACATATATGCTCACTTGGACAACTATATTTGGACGGACAGTTGAGTACACTCGCGTCACACCGTCTCACACTCGTATAGAGAACGGAAAATTAGATAACAACCAACACCAATCAAGCAAACCACAACACAGTATATTTAGGTGGTTCAGACGCACCAAGTGCCGTCCTACGTCCACCCCTCTCACCTCGAGAGGATTTCACTATAAACGCTGCTCGACGGCAGCAACCACACACACACGGGCTCGACGGCCCACACACGCGGGTTCTCGTACGACGATGAGACAACCCACACACACTCGGAGCAAGCTCTGAAATCGTCTAGATATGTGAAATAGAATGAGAAAATTACAATCCCAGTTCTGAGAGATTCGATCTAAGCACAAATCACTATGAAAAGGATAAACAAGACGATCTACCCCACAAACCTGCTAAGAGAATGATAGACGAGATGATCTACCCCACAAAACCTTAAACAAGCTAGGATAATAGAGAAGGTAACACTTAGAACAAATGAACCGAAGGTTGGATGAGGCCGGTGTAGAGGATGTAGTCGCCCAAGGCTCCGGAAGAAGAGGATGCAGTCCGTGACCTCTAGATCTTGGCTCGGGCTCGATGGAAATCATCCTTGGCATAGCTCTCCTTCACCTCCATAGATGGGAGCACCTTCTTCTCCTGCAAGGCAAAAATCCTACGTTAGAAGCTCAAGGGTCTTGCGATCGGAAGGAAGGGGGGGCGGCTATATACAAGGGGGTTTGACCCGCCAAAAGACACAAGAGCCCTCACTAAACCCCCTTCATACCACATACATAGAGTAAAGGATGCCCTAAGGCCATTAGGGACAAAAGCCATGCCATTTGGATCCCCCTTAATAGGCTTCGAAACAGATCCGGAAAATCGTGTTCGAATGTTCAGAAAAAGTGTCGACCCATGAGGTCGACCCTTTTTCGTGAATGTTCTGCCAGAACATATATAAGAACAACATCGCGATACGAGTGTCGACCCATGGGGTCGACACTTCTTACGAAGTGTTCTGGCCGGTTAACAGAACAAAACATTCGTGATGAAAAGTGTCGACACCTGAGGTCGACACTTTTTCACGAACATTCTGTTTTCACATAAATGAACAAACTTACCTGAAAGTGTCGACCTTCAGGGTCGACACTTTTTCATGAGAGTTCTGCCTTAACAAAACAGCAAACTCCTGGTGAAAGTGTCAACCCCTGGGGTCGACACAATCTGCCAGCGTCCTAAATCTCAAAGAAGGCAGAGACTCCTCAAATAAGTGTCGACCCCTGGGGTCGACACTTTTACTGACAGCAGCAAAACTTCAGTAAATGAAATAGAAACCTTCATGAATCAAAATCATATATCAATGTAGATCAAGGGAGTTCATACATCACAGATGAACATGATTAACCATGAGTTTTTACCTGGATCAGTCCATTCACACACGATCCAAATAGACAAGTATTCATACCTTGGCCTTGAGAGATTGAGTGACAAGCTTCACAATTGTCCTGCATTTAATTTCCCATTCAAATTAACAACTCAACTTAACAATTGAGATTCTTTCACATTTGAAACATCCATTCATTTTGCGATTTACCGAATGACCTATTCACTCATTAGTTATATCCATCATTCGAGCTCAATCAACAATAGCTCACTCCAACATTCAACAGTCAATCAAGTTGATTCGTATCAGCCTTCTTCAAATTGAGCATTCTTACAAATCAAGCATTCAGGTTTGAAATTCATCAACCTCACCTTTCATCAAATATTTATATCAATGAAGCTCAATCGTGCAAGTTTTCATTCAAAGCAATCATTCATCAATCATGTATACATGCAAATTCATTGAACACGAAATCATGACATTTCATTCAAAATCTTCGTCAAAATAGTTCGGGGAACAACAATCTCCCCCTTTTTGACGAAGATAAAACCATTTATAGATCTATGATATTTACATGATGGATGACAAAACAACCAGATCAACTCACCCATTTTTACAAAAGCATAATCAATCAAAGACGAAGCAATCATGAATCTTCATTCAATCAATGCAAAGTTATTTCTCCCCCTTTTTGTCAGAGTCAAATAGAGGATTATTAAGACGGTAAAGGATGAAAGTTAAGCCTCAATATGCACAATTAACTCAATGAGATGGATATGAAACGTAAGTAATGACCAGTCAAGCACATATGCACTCATCATACCATAGAATAGCAAACATGTTCTTTATGAACGGGTTAGGAAATATGCTATAGACCAAGAACATGAATTTCATGTGTAATAGTAAAAAGGGTAGTGCTTACAAGAAGTGGTACTGCAAGACTCATGAAATATGGCTGATTCAAGGTGTACATCCATACAATCACTCCCTAGATGAATATGTGAAATATGAGCAATGAAATCTAGATAGCATGGATTTTCATATTTTCTAAAGAACACAAATAGGAAATTTTCTTCCCTACACTTTCATACAACGTGCTCGACTTTTGGTAGCTTCGCACAACCCTAAGATTATTTTGATTTTTCAAAGATAAGATGACTAACCTTTTGACACGAGTCATGCCCTTTGTTTCAAGGGTACTTCCCGGTTACTCGGCATCGTCACTTATGATAATGTGGATAGGACACTTTTTAATGCGAGTTTCCTCCTTTATCTCAGGGGGGATTCCCGATTTACTTCATGTCAAATCACACTTATTGACCATTTTTGACGTTGTTGACAGCTTTTTCCTCACAAGTCACGTGATTTTTATGTAGCGGTTCGAGAGTCCTTAAGTGTGTTAAGTGGAACAAGTGAAATCCTTATCAGTTAGATTCATTAACTCACATGTGCAAATTGTGTGAGAGATTGCGTAGAATGTAAGAGATGAATTAGCCTATTCATGGTGATGTCTCCCCCTAAGTGTATGCACCGTTATAGCAAAAACCTCCCCCTTAATATGTGCCATGTTAAAACATGTCCTAGTCAAAGCATTTTATTTAGCAAGGGCGTAAGGTCTTAGAATATTTCAACTGAAAGGTGTGTAGTATATATACACTCAAGCATTTCAAAATAATGTTTTCAAGCAATTTGATTACCGGTACGTGGCGGAGTACTTATGTCTGAAGACCACACTCACACATGATGAAAGCTTCCAGGTGGATTTGATCCACCTTTCCACTAACACTATTTGATATACCGGTATATCATGGCATTCATGCACACATTGATGAAGTATATGCAGTTATGTACATGCGGATGCAAAAGTATGAAAGCATGTATTATAACCAAAGTTGTAATTCATTGTGATATGGACAAAAGACAAAGTTTGAAGAGTAAAGACAATGAAAACTTTTATGTGCAAATCAAAAGGCAATATGAATAGTTTCTTTATGAAAAAGATGAAAAGAGTGTTTGTACAATTCAGCTCAAAATATCTAAGTGTCTAATCTGCACACACCCAATTCTCTACTTAGAAAGCAAAATTGTTCAGAATTCAAAAGTTTTATAAATATATCAGCAAGTTGGTGTTTTGTATCAACAAAAATAAGTTCAAAATCACCTTTATTGATATGATCTCTTATAAAGTGGTGTCTAACTTCTATGTGCTTAGTGCGGGAATGTTGGACAGGATTCTTGGACAAGTTTATTGCAGACGTGTCACGCCCCGAGCCTTATTTACAGCGGAAGACTCGCTCGGGGAGCACGAACAGCCGTCATGGTAAGCCTCTTGCAAGCAAGAACAATTAGAGCGCAAGACAATCACACACATAAATGTGATTGCACAAGATTTAATCAAACTTCAACTTTATTTCATAAATGATCAATATTCATAATACAACCACTTTTCATCATCTTTTCCTTCTACTAGACTCAAGAAATAGGAAAATTGTAGCAACCCTGGTAAAATAAAAGGAAGATTTCAAGAAAGATTAAGTAAGTAAATGATAAGAACCAAAATGAATAAATAATAAGTCAAAAGTAAGTAACGCCTCTCAACAAGGCGCGATTTAAATAAGAAACGCCTTCACCTGAGGCGTTAATTCAAAAAGTGACGCCTATACTAAAGGGCGTCAAATTTTAAAAACGTCCAAAACGAATAAAAGGAAAGGGAAAGAAACGCCCTCTTCTTGGGCGTGAATTGTAAAAGAAACGGCATAGGTCAAGACGTCAATTAGAATTAACGCCCTAACCTAAGGCGTTAATTGCACTTGTGTTCCATTCGAACCAGGAGACTATCCAGGGTAAGTTTTAGGATTGCTACGTATGGTAAGGACTCTATCAAGGAAACTATAGTTCTAATCAAATTCTAACCCTAAGGGATTCCTAAAACTCTATAAATACCCTTCTAATCAACCTTGATCGCTATTTTGGCGATCTGCTGCTACTGTCATCCGTGAAGAACACAGGTTTGTTCTTCCTTGTTCCTGCCTTACCTTCGGTTATGTATGATGAAGGAAAATTAATGATCTTCAACTTTTCCTTCTGTAGGAAGTTTGCAGCAAATAGTAACTCTATTGTCGAAGTGAAGAACGGGGGGTTCTTCATCGTCTTCATCCGTTATAGAGAAAGCTGGGGATTTCTCTACAGACGGAGCATTAGTGAAGTCTGCTTCCGGACCATCAGAGGGGTGTTGAAGTACTTCTGATTCGGTAGTAGTTGAATACATCGTTCTTCCAGAAAACCCTGTTTAGAACAGAGTTCTCTTCACAACCTTCTCGTACACTCACCAAGATCTGATTAATCAGGTAGGTTTTCTCAAGAACGTAGCCCAAACTAGCTTAAGTTCATAATAATACCATCAGTCATGCATGCATATAGTTTTATTATGGTTTCAAAGGTTTTTGTGAAATTTTAAAAGAAGCGACCCTGACAAGGGCGCGTATTTGAAAATAACGCCCCTGGCTAGGGCGCTAATTTGAGTTTTGACGCCCTGCCCAAGAGTCGTCAATTTCACCTAATTGTTAATTAACTGTGTTTAACATTTAATATCTATGAAACTACAAATCTAATGTGATGCATGATCATACCTGTTGAATCCTGCTATTTTTCTTGTCCTGACCCTGTATCTTGGTTCCTGAAATTTATTATTTGGAAAAATTTTACAATGTTCATGTTAATATCCCGAATTACGGAAGATAGTGAATTAACGACCTGCATGAGGTCGTCTCTTATAAAAGTGACGCCCTGAACCAAGGCGTGAATTTGAAAGTAACGCCCCTGTTTAAGGCGCGTTCTACTAAAATTCCAGAATTTAGAAATTATGCAAAATAGAAGAAATATGATGGACGCCTGCTGTATAAGTCGTCAAATTGTAAATAAACGCCCCTGCGAAAGGCGTTAATTTGATAAGTAATGACTTAGCTTAAGTGGTTATTTTCCAGTGTTACTATTTTTCCCGTTTTTCTGTTAACCGAGGGTTCGATATATATATATATATATATATATATATATATATATATATATATATATATATATATATATATATGTGCAAGTATATTATCGGCACTATATTTCCACTCCGTGAATATTGTCCCATGTTTTCCAATAGTTTATCGTTTACCCACTAACTCTCGGTGACATACAAGCTCTCCATTGGACATTCCGTTCCTTTGGACTAGCAAGTTAGTCATTGGGACCTCCGTAAGTCTCCTCGTAGCCTTGGATTCCCTCAAGGCCGATTGAGCTAGTTGTACCATAAAAACCTATTACACTATTTTGCCATGTCACTCTATAGAAACATGGTATACCGGCCCTCATGTTATGCTAAGAGGATATCATGAGAATATTCTTAATGGGATGAGGACATCATGCCATTAATATGCTGTTCTTGTGGACCTCAATTCTATATAAAAAGAGTGACCATCTACATATGGGCACTTATTTGTTATGGTACCCGGTTAGGGAACCAATTCCACCCAGTTTATCGACATGTCATGGTTTATATGCTTTGCGTGAATTTTATCGCCAGTATGTCCTTACTCAAGGGCCTTGCCCTTGAATTCCATAAAAATCTTATCTTATCATCCTATTAAAGCTTGTTTTTGAAACTTCTTATTGGCTATAAATTATCGTGGATGTCTAGATCTATCTTTAATGCTGTGCATATAAGGGCCCGATCTGGTTCTGGGAAGAGCACCCAAAAGTACTAGTGCCCATGGGAGTTGTAATGATCACGGTGTCTAGCATTGCACCGAAGTACTTTTTCTCTTGATCTTTGGCATTCCACACTCTCTGTTTCTTGCGTGCGTGACTCGACTTGTGTGACTTTACTAGCATGGCCTGACACGGGCAAAGTACTTGCGTGAAATAGCCAATACTCTATAACGTCTCTCATGAATATCTCTTGTTTAAGACTCGCTTGGATGTTTTACACGACGTGTTATCTATTGATTAGTTATTTCTACATGCATAGCCATAGTACATTTACATGTGATAAATTGTAATTACTTAAACCCATTGCTAGTTCTTGAGATATAATTTCCTACTGAGCGTTCGCTCACTCAGTGTTTCCCTACTTTTCAGGTAAGTCCGACGACGAGACTCAATCAGACAGGGAAGGTCAAGAGTGAAAGAGATTAGAGCTTCTCAAAGCGTCAACTAGTCTTGTCTTTTCCATATTTTTCTTGAGTCAATTTTGTACTTTTCTTTTTATTAAGTTTAGCATTTTCAAGGGATTGTAATAGAAATACTCTTGTGAAGGAATAAAAGGATTGGGTTATCTTTATTCTTGCGCATCTCTGATTTGGTGTCGAATACACTAATACTCTGATTGACATGATCGATATAAACTCGTCACGCGTCTCCGGGTATCTTCCGCGCTCGGGACGTGACAGTTTTTGTGGTATCAGAGCCTAGGGTATTCAATTCCTAGGAAACCCAAGTCCAAGGATAAGACTGAACCTCTAACCAGTGAGATTGGGTAGAACCAAGGGTTAAAGTCAAAATAGAATTAATGGTCTTTAAACGCAATCACATACTAATATCCATGGTAATTGTAGGACAATGGCTGCCGAACGTGCTCAATGGCGCAACATGCAACGCACTCTTCAAGACATGACCCAGGCACTTCAACAAGTGGCACAAGGAGGTGCACTACGTGGAGCCGGAAATCTCCACCAAGGCTTTAAGAACATGAATCCTCCAAAGTTCGTAGGATCTACTGATCCGGACGATGCCGAACACTGGATCCGGGAAACTGAACGGATCTTTCGGGTTATGCAATGCACGGATCAAGAGAAGGTCTTGCTAGCAACTTTTCAATTAGAAAGGGAAGCCCGCTGTTGGTGGGAGTCGGTAGAAGCTACGTTAAATCAAGGACAAGTCACTTGGGATGAGTTTGTTGAACATTTCAACAATAAATATTTCTCCGAGCGAGTTCAAGAGAAGAAAGCCGCTGAATTCGCCGCACTTAAGCAACGATCTTTGTCGGTGGCTGAATATGAAGTGCAGTTCTGAAGGCTATCTCGGTACGCTAAACACTTGGTTAGTACTGAGAAGATGAAAGCTCGAAGATTCCTTAATGGGCTCAGGCCCCAATATATCACACAACTGGCACCGATGGACATACAAGTCTATTCGGAGATGGTTCGACGAGCCCAATTACTAGAAGATGTCACGGAACTATCTGATAGGATCCGTGGGAAAGACAAGAAGGAGAATGTTACTAGCTCCGGCACCTTCAAACCCAATTTCAAGAAGAGGCCAAGTAATGGAGGTACTCCCTCCCAGGAGCAAAAGTTCAAGAAGACCAAACCTTTCTCCATCACCACTACACCTTCTAAGGTGGTATGTAAGCACTGTGATAAGGCCGGGCACAAGGCCGAAGAATGTTGGAGTAAACTTGGAGCGTGTCTCCGTTGTGGGAGCCGTGATCATCGGATTCCCGACTGTCCCCTACTCAATGATCAAGCCGGTGACGGAAAGCGCCCGGTAACAAAGAATGCTCGTCTCCAAGCTATTAAGGAGGCGGAACAAGACGAAGGCGGACTAGTAGAAGGTACACTGAAAGTTTGTTCCAAGTCTGCACATGTCTTATTTGATACGGGTGCATCACATTCTTTTATTTCTAAGAAGTTTGCTGACCCACTACCTATGGAACCGGAATGGATCCTCTCGGAAACGAAACCGATATTACTCACCATTATCAAAACTGTGAAGTCTTGGTAAAAGGAAGAAATCTTCCTATCAACCTCATATGTTTAGACCTAAAGGAATATGATGTCATATTGGGAGCAGACTGGTTATCTAGGTATCAGGCAACTGTGGATTGCCGTAACAGCAAAGTTACTTTCAAGGACTTTCCAGAACTAGTCTATTCTAGCCCTAAGAGTCGGAGCAAGTCACCTCTTATTTCGGCTCTCTGAGCTAGCAAGCTAATAAGGAAAGGATGTGTATCTTTCCTTGCATTTGTCACCATTAAGGAGACTATGGAGACTAAGCTAGAAGACATCCCAGTTGTGCAAGAATTTTCGGACGTATTTCCGGAGGATTTGCCTGGATTACCCCTACAAAGAGAAGTGGCCTTCACCATCGACTTGGTCCCTGGTGCTGGACCAGTTTCTAAGGTACCATATAGGATGTCCCCTGCCGAGCTCAAGGAGCTGAAGGAGCAATTGATGGAACTTCTCAAGAAGGGATTTGTTAGACCAAGCACTTCCCCGTGGGGAGCACCTGTGCTATTTGTAAAGAAGAAAGATGGATCCATGAGGTTATGCATCGACTATCGACAGTTGAATCATCTCATTATCAAGAACAAGTATCCACTGCAGAGAATCAATGAGTTATTTGATCAAATATTTGGATCTATATATTTTTCGAAGATTGATCTCAGGTCGGGATATCACCAACTAAGGATCAAAGATGAGGACATTTATAAGACCGCGTTCAGAAGCAGGTATGGGCACTATGAATTTGTTGTTATGCCTTTTGGACTAACAAATGCCCCTGTTGTCTTTATGCAGTTGATGAATAGTATATTCAGGCCTCATCTAGATCAATTCATAGTGGTTTTCATTGATGATATACTGATCTATTCAAAGACCAAGGAAGAGCATGAGGAGCATTTGAGAATAGCATTACAAATATTGAGGATAAATCAGTTATATGCAAAGCTCAGCAAATGTGAATTTTGGTTAGGAGAAGTAGCTTTCTTGGGGCATGTTATATCAAAAGACGGTTTATCCGTAGATCCATCAAAGGTTGAAGCTGTAAGGAATTGGTAAAGACCGACCAATGCTAGCGAGATCCGTAGTTTCTTAGGTCTTGCGGGCTACTATCGGCGATTCATCAAGGATTCCTCCAAGATAGCCGTACCACTCACTAGGCTAACTCGTAAGGAGATACGTTATGAATGGAGTGAGGAATGTGAAAGAAGCTTCCAAGCTCTCAAAGACCATCTAACTACTGCCCCGGTTTTAGCTTTACCAATTGAAGGTGAGAGATTCGAAATATACACCGATGCATCTGGCATTGGCCTCGGATGTGTTTTAATGCAACAAGGGAAGGTTATAGCCTACTCTTCTCGCCAATTGAAGAAGCACGAGGAGAACTACCCAGTTCATGATTTAGAATTGGCTGCGGTAGTATTTGCACTGAAAATATGGAGACATTATCTGTACGGAGTGCAGTTTATTGTATACTATGACCATAAAAGTCTTAAGTATCTCTTCTCTCAGAAGGAATTGAATATGAGGCAAAGACGTTGGCTGGAATATCTTAAGGACTTCGACTTCACTATACAATATCATCATGAAAAGGGTAATCCTGTAGCCGATGCCCTCAGTCGAAAGTCGAGAGCACTATTAGCCAATTGTATGATTCAAGAGTGGAAGTTGCTAGAACAATTCTCTAGACTTAATATAAGCATGGACAAGGACAGTAGGTGTGTCACCTTATCCCATATGAGCATACAGCCAGACTTGCTATCCGAAATACAAGGACTTCAAGGTAGTGACCCCGTACTAGTGGAAATCAAGGGCAAAATGAAAGAACAACCTGATCTCAAATTAGCATCAGATGGAAGATTGATGTTCAGAAATAAAACATGTATACCAAATTGCCCAGAGCTAAAGAAGAAAATCTTAGATGAAGCTCACAGATCAAGGTACACGATTCATCCTGGATCAACTAAGATGTATCAAGATTTGAAAAGGACCTTTTGGTGGCCCAATATGAAAAGAGAAATAGCGGATTTTGTGTCTCGCTGTCTCACATGTCAACAAGTCAAGGTAGAACACCAAAAACCTGCCGGTAAGCTACATCCTCTAGATATTCCCAAGTGGAAGTGAGAGGATATCGGTATGGACTTCATTATGGGTCTGTCCAAATCAAAGGGAGGATATGACGGAATATGGGTTATCATCGACCGATTGACCAAATCGGCACACTTCTTGCCAATCAAGAGTCGATGGTCAGTTGATGTTCTTGCTGCATTATACCTTAAAGAGATAGTCAGGTTACATGGAGTACCTGTCTCAATCGTGTCGGACAGAGACCCCCGTTTTACTTCTCACTTTTGGAAGGGTTTACAACATTCACTAGGGACGAGACTTAACTTTAGTACAGCTTTTCATCCTCAAACGGATGGTCAGACCGAGAGAACTAATCAGGTGGTTGAAGATATGCTCAGAGCTTGCATCATTGATTTTGGTGGAAGCTGGCATGATCACTTGCCTTTGGTTGAATTTGCATACAATAACAGCTATCAGGCAAGTATACAAATGGCACCTTTCGAAGCTTTATACGGAAGGAGTTGCCGATCGCCTTTGTGCTGGGACGAGGTTGGCGAAAAACAACTATTAGGTCCAGACATGGTAAGGGATACCACTGAAAAGATTCAGTTGATTAGAGAAAGACTTCAAGTTGCTCAGTCTAGGCAGAAGGCTTATGCCGATACACGAAGAAGAGATCTCGAATTCCAAGTGGGAGATCACGTATTTCTCAAGATATCACCTGGACGTGGAATAAGGAGATTTGGTGTTAAGGGTAAGCTTACACCAAGGTTTATCGGACCTTTTGAGATACTAGAAAGAGTTGGCGAGGTTGCTTACCGCGTCGCTTTACCTCCTCAATTGTCCAAAGTTCATAATGTATTCCACATATCAATGTTGAAGAAATATGTGCATGATCCGTCACATATCATTGATCATGGAGACCTGGTGATTCAAAGGGATCTCACTTATGAACAAAGGCCCATGAAGATTCTCGATCGCGAGGTACGAACATTAAGGAACAAAATTATTCTCATGGTTAAGGTGCAATGGAGTAAAGGTACAGAACACGAAGCGACATGGGAGGCCGAGGAGTCTATGAGGAAATGATTCTCAGACTTATTCTAAAAAGGTATGTATTCTACACTCTCCACGTTTATATGTGATTGAATTTGGGGACCAAATTCTTTTAAGTGGGGGAGGGTGTAGCAACCCTGGTAAAATAAAAGGAAGATTTCAAGAAAGATTAAGTAAGTAAATGATAAGAACCAAAATGAATAAATAATAAGTTAAAAGTAAGTAACGCCTCTCAACAAGGCGCGATTTAAATAAGAAACGCCTTCACCTGAGGCGTTAATTCAAAAGGTGACGCCTATACTAAAGGGCGTCAAATTTCAAAAACGTCCAAAACGAATAAAAGGAAAGGGAAAGAAACACCCTCTTCTTGGGCGCGAATTGTAAAAGAAACGGCATAGGTCAAGACGTCAATTAGAATTAACGCCCTAACCTAAGGTGTTAATTGCACTTGTGTTCCATTCGAACCAGGAGACTATCCAGGGTAAGTTTTAGGATTGCTACGTATGGTAAGGACTCTATCAAGGAAACTATAGTTCTAATCAAATTCTAACCCTAAGGGATTCCTAAAACTCTATAAATACCCTTCTAATCAACCTTGATCGCTATTTTGGCGATCTGCTGCTGCTGTCATCCGTGAAGAACACAGGTTTGTTCTTCCTTGTTCCTGCCTTACCTTCGGTTATGTATGATGAAGGAAAATTAATGATCTTCAACTTTTCCTTCTGTAGGAAGTTTGCAGCAAATAGTAACTCTATTGTCGAAGTGAAGAACGGGGGGTTCTTCATCGTCTTCATCCGTTACAGAGAAAGCTGGGGATTTCTCTATAGACGGAGCATTAGTGAAGTTTGCTTCCGGACCATCAGAGGGGTGTTGAAGTACTTCTGATTCGGTAGTAGCTGAATACATCGTTCTTCCAGAAAACCCTGTTTAGAACAGAGTTCTCTTCACAACCTTCTCGTACACTCACCAAGATCTGATTAATCAGGTAGGTTTTCTCAAGAACGTAGCCCAAACTAGCTTAAGTTCATAATAATACCATCAGTCATGCATGCATATAGTTTTATTGTGGTTTCAAAGGTTTTTGTGAAATTTTAAAAGAAGCGACCCTAACAAGGGCACGTATTTGAAAATAACGCCCCTAGCTAGGGCGCTAATTTGAGTTTTGACGCCCTGCCCAGGAGTCGTCAATTTCACCTAATTGTTAATTAACCGTGTTTAAAATTTAATATCTATGAAACTACGAATCTAATATGATGCATGATCATACCTGTTGAATCCTGCTATTTTTCTTGTCCTGACCCTGTACCTTAGTTCCTGAAATTTATTATTTGAAAAAATTTTACACTATTCATGTTAATATCCCGAATTACGGAAGATAGTGAATTAACGACCTGCATGAGGTCGTCTCTTATAAAAGTGACGCCCTGAACCAAGGCGCGAATTTGAAAGTAACGCCCCTGTTTAAGACGCGTTCTACTAAAATTCCAGAATTTAGAAATTATGCAAAATAGAAGAAATATGATGGACGTCTGCTGTATAAGTCATCAAATTGTAAATAAACGCCCCTGCGAAGGGCGTTAATTTGATAAGTAATGACTTAGCTTAAGTGGTTATTTTCCGGTGTTACTATTTTTCCCATTTTTCTGTTAACCGAGGGTTCGATATATATATATATACATATATATATATATATGTGCAAGTATATTATCGGCACTATATTTCCAATCCGTGAATATTGTCCCATGTTTTCCAATGGTTTATCGTTTACCCACTAACTCTCGGTAACATACAAGCTCTCCATTGGACATTCCGTTCCTTTGGACTAGCAAGTTAGTCATTAGGACCTCCGTAAGTCTCCTCGTAGCCTTGGATTCCCTCAAGGCCGATTGAGCTGGTTGTACCATAAAAACCTATTACACTATTTTGCCATGTCACTCTATAGAAACATGGTATACCGGCCCTCATGTTATGCTAAGAGGATATCATGAGAATATTCTTAATGGGATGAGGACATCATGCCATTAATATGCTGTTCTTGTGGACCTCAATTCTATATAAAAAGAGTGACCATCTACATATGGGCACTTATTTGTTATGGTACTCGGTTAGGGAACCAATTCCACCCAGTTTATCGACATGTCATGGTTTATATGCTTTGCGTGAATTTTATCACCAGTATGTCCTTACTCAAGGGCCTTGCCCTTGATAAAAATCTTATCTTATCATCCTATTAAAGCTTGTTCTTGAAACTCCTTATTGGCTATAAATTATCGTGGATGTCTAGATCTATCTTTAATGCTGTGCATATAAGGGCCCGATCTGGTCCTGGGAGGAGCACCCAAAAGTACTAGTGCCCATGGGAGTTGTAATGATCACGGTGTCTAGCATTGCACCGAAGTACTTTTTCTCTTGATCTTTGGCATTCCACTCTCTCGCTTTCTTGCGTGCGTGACTCGACTTGTGTGACTTTACTAGCATGGCCTGACACGGGCAAAGTACTTGCGTGAAATAGCCAATACTCTATAACGTCTCTCATGAATATCTCTTGTTTAAGACTCGCTTGGATGTTTTACACGACGTGTTATCTATTGATTAGTTATTTCTACATGCATAGCCATAGTACATTTACATGTGATAAATTGTAATTACTTAAACCCATTGCTAGTTCTTGAGATATAATTTCTTACTGAGCGTTCGCTCACTCAGTGTTTCCCTACTTTTCAGGTAAGTCCGACGACGAGACTCAATCGGACAGGGAAGGTCAATAGTGAAAGAGATTAGAGCTCTCAAAGCGTCAACTAGTCTTATCTTTTCCATATTTTTCTTGAGTCAATTTTGTACTTTTCTTTTTATTAAGTTTAGCATTTTCAAGGGATTGTAATAGAAATACTCTTGTGAAGGAATAAAAGGATTGGGTTATCTTTATTCTTGCGCATCTCTGATTTGGTGTCGAATACACTAATAGTCTGATTGACATGATCGATATAAACTCGTCACGCGTCTCCGGGTATCTTCCGCGCCCGGGACGTGACAAAAATTACATTGACTCAATCTAAACATGATAAACTTCCTAAGTCTTCACTCGTAGCTTTACAAGACTTTCACTCACTTTCGGACCCGCTACTAGTATAGCCTGAATCCGAATCCGAACTACTCCCACCTCCTGTAAAACATTGGAAATAGGTAATGAGCACACTTGCCCAGTAGGTATCTTCACATCAACATGAAGGCACTATTAAAGTAGTTAACATTTTAGCTCTAAAGAATAAGGTAAGATCATGCGAATGTGAATCAATCATGCGATCAAACCAAAGTAACAAGATAAGATAGAATGATCAAGAATGAACTAGCAAGAATATAACATGAACATGATATTTGGCCTTTCACGAGCAAGAATATATCGAGAATGTACTAGCAAGCCACATATTCATCACTTTAGCATCTTATGCTTATGAGCAAGTGCTTCGTAAATTTCTGTGGAATATCAAGCAAGAATGTCATGTCGTGTCGTATCGTGGATCTTCACTTATTTATAGAAATAGTACTCCCAGCGCAATGCGACGCCAGTAGCATCATACCCCATGGTTTATAAAATAGTACGTTTTCGGTAATCAGTCGAGGGGACTAGCATAGAGCCCTTGAACACAATCAGTGCTCGATCGCATCTTCAGTTATAAATTAAGCTACTTCCACGCAATATAACAGTAAAGTATGGCCAAGAATGTGGTACTTCCAATAATTTCATGATAACTAGAATCAATGAATGAATGTTTCGATGCAAGAATGAGTCAAGAAAATGACTTAAACAATGTCATGCTCTTAGAAATAAATTGACATCATAACGGTATTTTTCTTATCTTCCATTCATTACATTAAGTCTATTAAGTAATATGATAAGTTCTAGATCATCAAGGGTTATCTAGAATCATTGAAATATCAACCCTTGGTCAAACCTTGGGTTAACATATGCCAGCAGTGTGACGGTCGTTTACCAGGCCGTTACATAATGTGATGCGCCAGTAATGGGCCGTTACAGTGATCCGAGTCTAGAAAGATGAAAATAGACTCAGAGGAATGTGATGGTCGTTCATTGGGCCGTTACGTGAGCCTGACGGTCTAGTGCAAGGCCGTTACATTACTAGAATCAGAAACAACGATAGTGTATTCTATTTAATAGGCTTTTAATGGTACAACCAACTCGGCGTCCTAGTGGGAATCCCAGGCTCGTGGAGAATTACGGAGGCCTTGAAATAATGATTTCCTAGTCCATTGGAAGGAGTATCCAATAGAGAGGTCCTCAAGTCCAAGATTGTGTTCCTATAGTGCAAAGTGTGAACTAATGACAACATACCGGAATATGTGCCATGCACTTATAGAAATGACTCTATTGACAGAGAGAGATATGTATAATCAATGTGAAAATCATGATGAAAACTCCATCAATACAAGGTTAAAAAGAAAAGTCATGCTTTATAATACAAACTATAGAATTGGGCTCATTAAACTAACATTACTTAAAATAACAATGAGACACCAAATCATGCAATATCTATCATGAACAATCAAATAACCTTAAAATCACGTGATCAGGTTAAAACTTAGGTAACTAGGCTTAACAATAAATAATATTGGCAAGTTATATTCTGTCTAGGGTTGACAGATCATAGACTCTGACAGTCTAGAGATGGGGCGTCACAGTGATTGTGACAGTCAGGAACCAGCCGTTACATGAACGTAACGCGCATGTCCTAGTGCATTAGAGACAACAGTGAAAATCCAAAAATAACAGGGTGTGTGACGGTCTGTCGTAGGGCCGTTATATGAGTGTGACGGTCCTACGCTGATGCGTCAGAGAGTCTGCTAACAGAAAACATGTAAATCACTAATAGATCAACTCACATCATGTCCGTAAATCAAACATCATATCTATTCTAGCCATGATGACGAAGTATAGGCTATCTATATGCATGGGTATCAGTGGATTAGATGAATAACATGCTTTAATTTCTCTATTAGGGCTAAGAGATGCATGACATGTATAATAACTAGTAAAATATGAAATTAATGCTCTACTATGCATGAAATTCAATCAAACCAGAGGGCTTTTAGTCCTATCAGGTTGTTTTTACCATTCATGAGATAACCTACCTCTTAACATAGGCTGTATCTTCTGAATTGGGTTGAGAATCTTGCCCTAGTTTTCCTTCTTCTGTGACTTTTTCAGCGACTTCTTTAGGTTCTATCTCCACGACCTCTTGACTTAAAGATGTGAAATTTGGAGGAGAGTTAGTCTAAAGTATTGTAAACAAATGCCTCTAAAGAACTTACCTGAGATAGTCACTCCTTACCTTGATTCTTTACGTCTAAAAAGTAAGGGTCGCACAGTTCAGAACTAGGTCCTATTTATAGGGTTCTAGCTAGGGTTTGAAGATTAGATCGAGTTTAGAGTCCTTAATCTATCAAAACCTAATCTCTAAGAGTTCTTAGAGTCTTTATACATTGTTCCACTTAGGTCTCTTGTGGTTAGGAACATCAAGTTCCAATCTTTTTACAACTTCTTCTACTTACGGAATACGCAGAGTGTAACGGTCGAACCCTACCACGTTACACGGCTGTGGCGGTCTTACGATAGACCGTTACAGTCGTCGTAGCTAGAGTTTCTAATTATTAAAACTCTTTCATTTACCTATCCTTATATTTATCTACATAATTAGTATTTATCCTTAAAAATTTGTGGATAGGCTTAATAACCTTCTAGAATATGGGCCAAACTTAATGGGCCTGGTCTTAAAACCTTTTTGGACTCTAATTAAGTGAGTTGGGTTAATTGATTATCACCATTTGGCCTTATATTGATTAATAAATTTAAATTAGTCCATTTAATTGCTAATAATGCCAGAAAATTCTTAAATAAATTCTGGGGCACTACACCCTCCCCCACTTGGAAGAATTTGGTCCCCAAATTCAATACATGGATTGTGGAGAGTGTACTTATAGTCAAACAATTCTGGGAATCTTTTCTTCATAGCTGATTCGGTTTCCCATGTCGCTTCATAAGGCCATGTTTTCTTCCATTGGATCTTGACCATAGGAATAACTTTATTCCTTAATTGATGCACTTCCCGATCTAAAATCTTTATTGCCATTTGTTCGTATGTTAAGTCTTTCTGAATCTCCAGATTATCAAATGTGAAAATATGATCAGAATCATATACATACTTCTTTAGCATAGAGACGTGAAATACGTCATGAACTCCTGCTAACTGTGGAGGTAAAGCTAATCTATAAGCCACTTCACCGACCCTTTCAAGAATTTCAAACGGGCCAATGAATCTAGGAGTTAGCTTTCCTTTAATGCCAAATCTTCGAATACCACGACCTGGAGAAACCTTCAGATATATATGTTCTCCTACTTGAAACTCCAAGTTGTGCCTTCGATTGTCGGCATAAGATTTCTGCCTATCTTGTGCCATCTTCATTCTTTTCTGGATGAGCTTTATTTTTTCTGTAGAATCTCTGATAAGGTCAGGGCCTAGAAATTGCCTTTCCCCTATCTCATTCCAACATATTGGAGATCGACAACTTTTCCCATATAGAGCTTCAAAAGGTGCCATTTGTATGCTTACTTGATAGCTGTTATTATATGCAAATTCCACCAGAGGCAAGTGATCATGCCAACTTCCTCCAAAGTCAATGATACAAGCCCTGAGCATGTCTTCTACCACCTGATTTGTTCTTTCCGTCTGACCATCAGTTTGTGGATGAAAGGTTGTGCTAAAATTTAATCTGGTCCCTAGTGAATGTTGTAGACCTTTCCAGAACTGTGATGTAAATCGAGGATCTCTATCTGATACAATAGAGACAGGGACACCATGTAGTTTAACAATTTATTTCATGTATAATGCTGCCAGGATATCCACAGACCATCGACTCTTTATTGGTATGAAATGTGCAGATTTAGTCAATCGATCTATGATTACCCATATGCCATCATGTCCACCTCTTGTCTTAGGTAATCCCATGATGAAATCCATTCCTATGCTCTCCCATTTCCATTCGGAAATATTTAAGGGATGTAATTTACCTGCGGGTCTAAAATGTTCCTCTTTAACTTGTTGGCAGGTTAGACAACGAGACACGAAGTCAGCTATTTCCCTCTTCATATTGGGCCACCAAAAGTTTCCTTTGAGGTCCTGATACATTTTTGTACCTCCTGGATGAATGGTGTACTTTGATTTATGTGCTTCTTCTAGGATCAATTTCTTTGTATCCTCATGATCCGGTATACACATTCGGCCCTTGAATAGCAATCTTCCATCATTAGAGATAGAAAAATCCGGCCTTTGTTCAATATTGGCCTTAATTTCCAGTAAAACTGGATCATCCTCTTGTAATTTGGCCAAATCCTCTATTAATGTAGGTTGAGCTCGGATATTAGCTATGAAGCAATCTTCTTCCTTAATATCAACATCTAAATTCAACTGAGCAAATTGAGGAATAAGGTTAGTCACACTAATCATGAGACTTGATAACATACCCATTGGTTTTCTGCTGAGTGCATCTGCTACAGCATTTGCCTTGCCAGGATGATATTGAATAGCAAAGTCAAAGTCCTTGAGATGTTCTAACCACCTCCTCTGCCTCATATTAAGCTCCTTTTGAGAGAATAAATACTTCAAGCTCTTGTGGTCTGAGTAGATCGTAAACTTTTCTCCATAAAGATAATGACGTCAAATTTTCAAGGCAAAGATAACTGCTGCCAATTCTAAATCATGTACAGGATAATTTTCTTCGTGACGCTTCAATTGTCTTGAAGAATAGCAAATCACTTTCCATTCTGCATAAGGACACATCCTAAGCCAATTCCAGACGCATCCGTATACACTTCAAATCCACCACCCTCCATTGGTAGTGATAAAATAGGGGCTGTGGTAAGATGATTCTTAAGAATTTGGAAATTCTTCTCACATTCCTCTAACCAGACAAAAGGATTTTCTTTTCTGGTGAGTCTAGTTAAAGGGACTGATATCTTTGAGAAGTCCTTAATGAATCTTCTATAATAACCAGCTAGACCCAGAAAGCTCCTTACTTCAGACACAGTCGTAGGCCGACTCCAATTCTTGACAGCTTCTACCTTAGAAGGATCCACAGTAATACCTTCTTTTGAAATAATGTGGCCTAGGAATGAGACTTCCTTGAGCCAGAATTCACACTTATTGAGTTTGGCATATAGCTTGTGTTCTCTAAGTGTTTGCAAAGTCATTTTCAAATGTTCTTCATGTTCTTCTTTTGTCCTTGAGTATATCAGGATATCATCGATGAAGACGACAATGAATCGATCTAGGTATGGTTGGAAGACACTGTTCATAAGTTGCATGAATGCTGCTGGGGCATTAGTTAACCCGAACGGCATCACCACGAATTCATAGTGGCCATAACGACTTCGAAAAGCCGATTTATAAATATCTTCTTCTTTAATTCTAAGTTGATGATAACTAGATCTGAGGTCAATCTTAGAGAAGTACTCAGCTCCCGAAAGCTGGTCGAAGAGCTCATCAATACGCGGCAACGGATACTTATTCTTAATTGTAAGCTGGTTCAGTCGCCGGTAATCGATACATAGCCTGAGGAAACCATCTTTCTTCTTGACAAATAGAACAGACGCACCCCAAGGGGATGTGCTGGGTCTAATGAAACCCTTGTCTAGAAGTTCTTGTAACTGCTTCTTTAGTTCCTTGAGTTCTGTGGGGGACATCCTGTAAGGGGCTATAGAAACAGGTGCCGCACCAGGAACGAGTTCAATGGTAAAGTTTACTTCCCTTTCGGGCGGTAAATTAGGTAGTTCAGATGGGAACACGTCTGGGAACTCATTTGCAATAGGAATATTGGCTAGGACAATCTCCTTAGATTCGGTAATAATGACTGAAGCAAGGAAAGCTTCGCATCCTTGCGAGATAAGCTTGCAAGCGTGAAGAGAAGATATAATGGTAGGATGCTTTTTGTATTTGATGCCAAGAAAAGAAAATCTTGGAAGACCGGGCTTTCGAAAAGATATTATCCTATTTCAGCAATTGATATAAGCATCATGGTCTACAAGCCAATCTATCCCTAAAATGGCGTCATAACCTTTCATATCAAGGCATACTAAGTTTGCGGGGAGATTGTGTCTTTCTACCACTACTTCGCAATCAGGATAATGCTTGGTAAGCTTAGTTCCAGATCCTAAAGGTGTAGTAATAGCAAGATCTGAAGGTAAGGAAACTGATGCAATTGGTAAGGTTTTTTCAAAAGTGGTGGAGATAAAAGAATGAGAGGCACCAGTATCGAATAGCACGAATGCAGGGCGAGAACAGATTTGAAGAGTACCTTCCATAAGCCCATCATTTAAATCCCTAGGTGCTTCATCTTCATCTATAACCGCATTGAGGCGAGACTGCCTCCTGCGTCCTCCATTAGCTGATTGCTCTTTCATAAGGGGGCAATCTGGCACACGATGATCCCTACTTCCACAACGCAAACAAGCACCGAGGCGCTTCCAGCATTCTTCCGCCGAATGGCCGAATTTCTTGCAAAAAGTGCACGCCGCGGCAACTTGCTCCTTCTCTTCCTTAACCCTTTTATTGTTCTTTTGGGAACTTCCACCGTTCCCGCTCCTTGATCCTTTCTTGTTATCACGGCTTTTGTAGGGTTCCGTGATGCTAAACTTCTCCTTCTTATAATGCCGATCTGAGCGCCGGCTGGATTCCTCTCCCTTTCCTTTCAACTTCTCGACCTTCTCTAAGCTCCTCTCGCATAGATATGCCCTCTGAACCATCTCTGCGTAAGTGCGGATATTTTGTGTCCCAAGTTGCTGAATGAACCCGGGCCGTAACCCGTCCATAAATCGATTTGCCTTTAATAATTCCGTGCTAATAAGGTGTGGTGCATATGGTGCTAGTCTTGAAAACTGCAGCTCATACTCTGCTACTGACATCATCCCTTGACGAAGGGAAGCAAACTCCATGCCCTTCCTTTCCTTCACATGTTTGGAGAAATACTTGGCACGAAATAAAGTGAGAAAATCATCCCACATGTGAGGTGCATCGGCCGGAGGTGCCGGGACCGATTTCCACCAAGTACGGGCATCCTTATTTAATTGGAATGTTGCTAGACGGACCTTCTCCTGATCAGTGCATTGAATGACATCAAAGATACGATTCATTTCATCGATCCAATTTTCTGCTTCGTCTGGATTGGAAGATCCATAGAAACGCGGAGGATTTAGACTCCGAAAATTGTGATGAAGGTCGCCAGCCCGTGCTCCTGCCCCTGCCTGGGCCATGGTTTGCAATGCCTGCGTAAGGCCGGCAACAGTTTGTTGCATGCCATTCCAGTCTACGCGATGAGCCATGATAAGAATAATAAGGTACCTGAGAGAAATATAACAGCTTGTTATTTCTCATGAGACCGAAAGAAAATCAATCTTAAAGCTAATAACTATCTCTACGTGTGGGTCCTTAACCCTTGGACTTATCCTATGACATGATTCTTTTCCCTAAGTCCTGAGACTTAGGCTCTAATACCAACTTAACTGTCACGCCCCGAGCCTTATTTACAGCGGAAGACTCACTCGGGGAGTGCGAACAGCTGGCATGGTAAGCCTCTTGCAAGCAAGAATAATCAGAGCGCAAGACAATCACACACATAAATGCAATTGCACAGGATCTAATCAAACTTCAACTTTATTTCATAAATGATCAATATTCATAATACAACCACTTTTCATCATCTTTTCCTTCTACTAGACTCAAGAAATAGGAAAATTACATTGACTCAATCTAAACATGATAAACTTCTTAAGTCTTCACTCGTAGCTTTACAAGACTTTCACTCACTTCCGGACCCACTACTAGTATAGCCTGAATCCGAATCTGAACTACTTCCACCTCCTGTAAAATATTGGAAATAGGTAATGAGCACACTTGCCCAGTAGGTATCTTCGCATCAACATGAAGGCACTATTAAAGTAGTTAACATTTTAGCTCTAAAGAATAAGGTAAGATCATGCGAATGCGAATCAATCATGCAATCAAACCAAAGTAACAAGATAAGATAGAATGATCAAGAATGAACTAGCAAGAATATAACATGAACATGATATTTGGCCTTTCACGAGCAAGAATATATCGAGAATGTACTAGCAAGCCACATATTCATCACTTTAGCATCTTATGCTTATGAGCAAGTGCTTCGTAAATTTTTGTAGAATATCAAGCAAGAATGTCATGTCGTGTCGTATCGTGGATCTTCACTTATTTATAGAAATAGTACTCCCAGCGCAATGCGACGCCAGTAGCATCATACCCCATGGTTTATAAAATAGTATGTTTCCGACAATCAGCCGAGGGGACTAACATAGAGCCCTTGAACACAATCAGTGCTCGATCGCATCTTCAGTTATAAATTAAGCTACTTCCACGCAATATAACAATAAAGTATGGCCAAGAATGTGGTACTTCCAATAATTTCATGATAACTAGAATCAATGAATGAATGCTTCGATGCAAGAATGAGTCAAGAAAATGACTTAAACAATGTCATGCTCTTAGAAATAAATCGACAGCATAACGATATTTTTCTTATCTTCCATTCATTACATTAAGTCTATTAAGTAATATAATAAGTTCTAGATCATCAAGGGTTATCTAGAATCATTGAAATATCAACCCTTGGTCAAACCTTGGGTTAACATATGCCAGCAGTGTGACGGTCGTTTACCAGGCCGTTACATAATGTGACGCGCCAGTAATGGGCTGTTACAGTGATCCGAGTCCAGAAAGATGAAAATAGACTTAGAGGAATGTGACGGTCGTTCATTGGGCCGTTACGTGAGCCTGACAGTCCAGTGCAAGGCCGTTACATTACAAGAATCAGAAACAACGATAGTGTATTCTATTTAATAGGCTTTTAATGGTACAACCAACTCGGCGTCTTAGTGGGAATCCCAGGCTCGCGGAGAATTACGAAGGCCTTGAAACAATGATTTCCTAGTCCATTGGAAGGAGTATCCAATAGAGAGGTCCTCAAGTCCAAGATTGTGTTCCTATAGTGTAAAGTGTGAACTAATGACAACATACCGGAATATGTGCCATGCACTTATAGAAATGACTCTATTGACAGAGAGAGATATGTATAATCAATGTGAAAATCATGATGAAAACTCCGTCAATACAAGGTTAAAAAGAAAAGTCATGCTTTATAATACAAACTATAGAATTGGGCTCATTAAACTAACATTACTTAAAATAACAATGAGACACCAAATCATGCAATACCTATCATGAACAATCAAATAACCTTAAAATCACATGATCAGGTTAAAACTTAGGTAACTAGGCTTAACAATAAATAATATTGGCAAGTTATATTCTGTCTAGGGTTGACAGATCATAGACTCTGACGATCTAGAGATGGGGCGTCACAGTGATTGTGACGGTCAGGAACCAGCCGTTACATGAACGTAACGCGCCTGTCCTAGTGTGTTAGAGACAACAGTGAAAATCTAAAAACAACAGGGTGTGTGACGATCTGTCGTAGGGTCGGTATATGAGTGTGACGGTCCTACGTTGATGCGTCAGAGAGTCTGCTAACAGAAAACATGTAAATCACTAAGAGATCAACTCACATCATGTCTGTAAATCAAACATCATATCTATTCTAGCCATGATGACGAAGTATAGGCTATCTATATGCATGGGTATCAGTGGATTAGATGAATAACATGCTTTAATTTCTCTATTAGGGCTAAGAGATGCATGACATGTATAATAACTAGTAAAACATGAAATTAATGCTCTACTATGCATGAAATTCAATCAAACCAGAGGGCTTTTAGTCCTATCAGGTTGTTTTTGCCATTCATGAGATAACCTACCTCTTAACTTAGGTTATATCTTCTGAATTGGGTTGAGAATCTTGCCCTAGTTTTCCTTTTTTTTTTTTTTGGAAAACCCTGCCTAGGGGTAGATGGTAGGTGCTCCACTCAGGGGCACACAACCAAAATACCACTAGGAGGTAAATTTTATTGATAAGATCACAAAAAAGAGAAAATTACATGATGCGGACGCTAGGCATACCTAGCTTATCCAATCGAGTAACACCCTTGATTTTCGTGGGAAGCTCATGAGAGGAAAAGAAAAGGTTACATTTATTGGTGCAAGCTAGAGAGGCTAGCAAATCAACAACAACATTTGCTTCTCTGAAGATATGGATAATAGAGTCCCACTGAGAGAGAAGAGCCCTGATTTCTCTGACATATGTAAGAATAGTCCAAGGGCAGTGATCTTGCTTATTAATGATTTGCACAAGAATCTTTGAATCACATTCAATCAAGGCCGGCTGGGAGTTAACTGTGTTAAGGTATTTGAGACCATCTAAAAGAGCTCTGGTTTCGGCAATGATACTGTTGGAAACCCCATAGAAATGGGAGAAAGCAATAATAACATCCCCTTTGGCATCTCTAATTAGACCACCCCCACCTGAGACTCCTGAAGACTTGCTGGCACCATCAGTGTTCAGTTTAAGCTGCGGCCATGGGGGGCTGAGCCATTTGACAATTGTCAACTTAGGACTTTTAGTGCTGCCAACTTTAATACCGAAGTAGGAAAGAATCAACTTCCTGATGTGGTTGTCCTCCCTTAGGTCCGACAGATCACAAATGGTTTTGGCCTGGGCAATGATACTATGAAGGAGATTATTTTTGGAAATTTTCTTGTCTTCATATTTTGCCAAATTCCTCGCAGACCATAGCTCCCACATGGTGTATCCAATGACAGCCAAAGAGAAAAGACCATAGCGGGATTTCAGGTTAAACCGAGAGGCCGAATTGAATATCCTAGATCTGGCAGATAGACCTTCAAAATGCAGCCCCTGTTCTGATAAAGAAGCCCAAATGAAAGATGCTTTATCACTGTCAATGAAAATATGGTGCATTGATTCCCCTTGAGGCTGAGTGCAGCAACAGCATTTAGAGCACAACTGAATTCCTAAGGACTGCACATTAGAGTCAGTCGGTAGACAGTTGTTAACAATCTTCCATAACAGCACAGAGATTCTGGTTGGCAGCCATTTCGACCAAAGTCTAGACCAAGGTAGATGAGCCAGATATTGATTAATGCTGCTGACAGATTTGTATACTGAAGAGACTACACAATTACCAGATGATGACAGGGACCAAACCTCCTTATCAGGCAATTGGGACAAGTTTGTGGCTCTGATAGCAGTGATGATATCAGTAGGAAAATAAGTGTTCAAAACATGTATTTCTTCTAGTGTCGGTTGCATAATACAGTGGCTAACAGTGGCCTGGCTGTTGGTAATGGCTGCCTCAGGGACAAATGATTGCAAGGGCTGGTCTCCCAACCAAATATCTCTCCAGAAATTGGTTGAGTTCCCATCACCGAGGATGACCTTTTTATGCTGAACAATGATATTTCTGGCTTGAATCCAGCTTCTTCTGCCGTGGCCTTTCATGTTTTTGAAATTCACATCCATAATATGACATTGCTTGATATGTTTTGCTATGAAATAAGTTGCCCACAGAGAGTTGGTATGCATGGGTCTCCACAGCATTTTAACCCTCAAAGCAAGCTCCATTTGTCTTAGGGACATAATTCCCAGGCCACCTTGGCTAACTGGTTGTGGACGTCGAAAAATGTCAATGATGGTCATACGGCATGCACGTCTCGACACTCGAGAGCAAGCCGAAGATGGAAATGTCAAATAAACCTCATGCGTTGCCCGATCAGGATGAGGACTCGCTTGGTGGTCCGCTAGCCGATGAGGGAGCCCCCCGGGCGAAAGATACGACCACAACTGTACAGCCGGCCGTGCCGAGAGCTGAATCGAAGAAGAGTCGGGAACTCCGACACAGCCCGACGTGCATCGAAAGTCACGCAAAGTCTGGGACCGAGCCCCAGAGGCTGCGAACGGAATATTACAGAGGCCATACATCGCAACCGGAACATCCTGGGAATGCCGACATTCATATAAACGGCCGCGACTTCGAGAAGAATCCGTTTAGTGCTTAAAACGGCACGAAGGGGCCTTAAAACGGCGCGCCTTAAAACGGCGCGCCCCCCCTCTTAAAACGGCGCGCCCCTTTTCTTTTCATTGGCTACACGGCGCGCTCGAAGGGCCTCCATGCTTAAAACGGCGCCCCTTTGAATATGGCGCCATTTTAACTCCTTTCTCTGAAGCGCTTCCTAGGCGAGCAGCCAACCCATCCCGTCATCATTGCGGTCCCCTGTTTCCTGCGGACAGCACGTCGATGAACTGCTTAAAATGGCTAGATGTCTGCTTCGATCCGTTGGGCAACCGAGCATATGCCGTGAATGGAAACTCTCGAGCCCTGCACCGTCGAACGCTCACTTCGTCCGTCGGCCGCCCATTCCCCTGCAAATGATGAAAGCAACGTGGCTAGCGGTGGATATGCCAGCGAAGGAGGAGGCCATGCCTCTGCCCCTCTCCCGGTCACACTGTAGCCGCGGCGGAGGTGACGTCCACGACAGCGGCATTCGACACGGTGACCCCGGCAACGTCAACAACATCAGCAACGAAGGGCCTCCAACCTCTATAAAAGGAGCGCCCAGGCGAAGCTTAAATGGGGTTGGAAGGGTTGGACAACTCTCGGAAGCCTAGAGAGTGGAAGCTTTTCTTCTGAGAGAAACCCCTTGAAGCCCCGAAGCCTGTGTGAAGAAGAAGAAAGAAAGAGTGGGAGAGAAAGGGGAGGAAGAGTGAGAGCCAGCCATGTGAGGGTGGGTCATTGTCTTTCTCCTCTTCCCTTGTATTCTGCTCGGCGACGTCCAGCCCCGATGTAGCTCTTCCGTTTAAATGGAAATGAAGCACGGGGCCTTCAACCCCGATCCTTACTTATCTCCTTCATGAAACCCGATTTTGATGCTCGCTCATCCCTTTCCTTTTGCAAGTCCATATGTTTCCGTAGGATCATATATGCATAGATATGTACATAAGTATCTATAAATATATATATATATATATATATATATATATATATATATATATATATATATATATATATATATATATATATATATATATACATGCGTGCATTCACTTCTTTTTACTGCTATCCCCTGGATCTCCCCTCCGCCATGTTCTTGTGTCGGCTTCAGCTCTCACGCTGTGCTCGGCCACGATCGGACGACTCATGGGTCACCGGAATCCCTTGTAGGCTTGCCCTCGGGATTTCCGGCCCTATACGGGAGAAGTCTACACGATCGCAACAACCCATGAGTCACCGAACTCCCTTGTAGGCTAGCCCTCGGGACCTCCGGCCCCAAATGGGGTAATTTTACTGGTGTCATCGCTTATGCGCACACCGGGATGTTTCGGGGCCGTCGGAGTTCTCTCCGTATGGCGCGCCCCATTTTTTTTCCCGGACCCTTCGGGTCTAGGGGAAGTGCTGCCCGATTTTCGCCAGGGTCAAGAACATACAAGAACACCAAGAACAATGGATAAACATATCATAGAACTTGCCTACGGGTGAAAGAAAAGAAACACACAGTAAACCCTCTGCGAATTAACCCCCTAAGATCTTACACAATAAACTCCTCCGAACAAATCACTTAAACCCCACCTCACTACCTACTTAATCTACCAAATGGATGAACAAACGGATCATAAAACCCACCTACGGATGAAAGAAAAGAAAAGAAAACACACAGTCGAAAGCAATAAACCCTCGGGAGGGGCTAACCCGGCGCGGTCTCTGAATATGGCGCCGTTTTAACCCTCCTTACAATAGCCCCATCTCCTTCTTTGGATGCTAAACGGCGCGTCCATTTCAACTCCTTGTCTTCCCATTCCGGCGCGGCCTTAACCAGCGCGCCCTCCTCTTCTTTGCCTTAACCGGCGCCCCCCCCCCCCCCCCCCCTCATTGGGCCCATTCCGGCGCGCCCCTTGGCCTTCCTTAAATCGGCGCGCCCTTCTGCCCCCTTGTAGTATCCTTAAACCGACGCGCCCTTCCCCTTGTAGCATCCTTAACCGGCGCGCCCCCCTTCAATATCACCTAATCCGGCGTGCTTGACAAAAAAATGCTTAATCAAATGAAAAAAAAAAGAATTAAAGTTAATGAATAAAACTATTCAAAAGTTTTCCCTCCACTATAATCCAAATTTTGTTCCGGGGGCGCTGCCCCCGGAAACCCCCGCAAGGGGCACTGCCCCCTTGACCCCCGCGACCTGACCGGGCAGGTCGAACCCCGCAACCTGACCGCGCAGGTCGATCCGCGTGCGAGGGCGCACGTTGCCGAGTTCGGGCTTTGCACTTAACAACTCGCTCCCCCAGACTGTGCAATGATGCCACGTGGTATCGGATGTGGACCTCCGGATCCCCGACATGGTCATGATCCGTGCACCTCTTGGGCCGATAGTTCATCAGCTTGACCCACTTCTTCCGGGATCCGATCCCGCACCCACATGAGACGTGCCGTACCTACATCAGATATCAGAATGTCTTTGTTGTCACCTTCGATGCTTCGAATATGGACTCTCGACCGAATACTGGATGGTCTGTTAGTGACTGAAATATATATATACCGGGATCTAATCCCGCACTTGCATTAAATTTGCCGCACTCGCAGCAAGTATTCGTATGGTTTTGAACGTCATTTTGCATATCGATGCGGAGGGTTTAAATCATGTCAACCCAACTCGCATGCTTTAATGAAGAACGATCTTTAGGTCATTTGGCCCCTTTCCTTGGCGATTAATCAGAGGTCTTCCCCTCTCCGAGGGGATGTAATTAACGTCGCGGCCTTTATGGCGCGGCGGGTCTCCAGTCGTGACCCGATATCCACAATCGTCTGATTAGTCAGACGGAGCGCACCCCGGGCTTCGGACCACTCCAGTCTTGAAGCCCGAACACATTGTCACCTAGGTTACTGGCACGCCCTCGCACTAGATAAACCGATAAACCGATAAAAAGAACACCCCGATATCTTTCACGGACACGAAATTTAGTGCGTTCCACAAGTTGGCACGCCCGGTGGGACAGATGATCCCGAATCGATATAGCCACCAATATCTCTACACCTCGAAATCCAGTGCGTTCCACACTGGTCTGCAAATTGCTTTCCAAGATTTCCAATGGTGTTTAGTCCCTTGAGATGATGAACCCCAGAAAAAGTTTGCAAAAGATCTGTCCAAGGTTTGATGAATTCCAGTATGAAGAGGAGATGATGCCAAAGTGAAAATAGGGATTGAGGATAGAACATGTTTGATGAGGGTGAGTTTAGCTCCCTGAGAAAGTAATTTACCTTGCCAACCTTCCAATCTCTTCTGAATAGAAGAAATAAGCCCAGCAAAATAGACCTTTTTACTCCTGCCAAAAATTAAGGGGAATCCCAGGTATTTGTGTGGAAAAGAATGCTGAGAGAAACCAGTATAATTTTTGATACGATTAACAACAGCAGGATTTGATTTTTGGTGCATGAAGAAGCCACTCTTCCCAACATTAATCAACTGACCAGAAGCTCTTTCATAGGCATTGAGGATTTTGAAGAGCCTTCGAACAGAATTTATAGAAGCATTACTAAATATAAGAGTGTCGTCTGCAAAAAGTAAGTGAGAAACATTAGGGCAACCCCTCGGCCAACATACCACCCTATACTGCTAGCAGTGAAGGCTTCCTTCAGGGATCTGCTGAGAACTTCTTCTGCTAATATAAACAGAGCTGGTGCAATGGGATCACCTTGGCGAATTCCCCTTGAAGATTTGAAAAAGCCTGCCATATCACCATTCACTAAGACTGAGAACCAACAGTTATTCAACAAATTTTCAATGATGTTGATAAATGTTAGGCTGAATCCAATTTTTTTCAAAACAGCATAAAGAAAGTCCCATTCAAGGCGATCATAGGCCTTGGCCATGTCCAGCTTAAACATCACATTTCCACCCCTGGTCTTTCTCCCCAACTCATGAACCAACTCTTGGGCTAAAGAGATATTTTCCACTATTTGTCTTCCTTGAACAAATGCTGACTGTTCCAGTGATGTAAGTTTTGGCAAAAAGGCAGCCAGCCTGTTATTTAAGATGGTAGAGATGATCTTGTAGAAGAAGTTGCATAAACTGATAGGTCGAAAATCAGAAATGTCCACTGCATTTTGCTTCTTTGGTATAAGAGCAATGATAGATGCTGTCACAGTTCTAGGAAGCGGCTGATGAGATGTGAAGAACTCTTGCACTACACTAACAACCAGGCTATTCTGTGACTTTTTCAGCGACTTCTTTAGGTTCTATCTTCACGACCTCTTGACCTAAAGATGTGAAATTTGGAGGGGAGTTAGTCTAAAGTATTTTAAACAAATGTCTCTAAAGAACTTACCTGAGATAGTGATTCCTTACCTTGATTCTTTACGTCCAAAAAGTAAGGGTCGCACAGTTCAGAACTAGGTCATATTTATAGGGTTCTAGCTAGGGTTTGAAGATTAGATCGAGTTTAGAGTCCTTAATCTATCAAAACCTAATCTCTAAGAGTTCTTAGAGTCTTTATACATTGTTCCACTTAGGTCTCTTGTGGATAGGAACATCAAGTTCCAATCTTTTTACAACTTCTTCTACTTACGAAATACGCATAGTGTAACGGTCGAACCCTACCGCGTTACACGGCTGTGGCGGTCTTACGATAGACCGTTACAGTCGTCGTAGCTAGAGTTTCTAATTATTAAAACTCTTTCATTTACCTATCCATATATTTATCTATATTATTAGTATTTATCCTTAAAAATTCGTGGATAGGCTTAATAACCTTCTAGAATATGGGCCAAACTTAATGGGCCTGGTCTTAAAACCTTTTTGGACTCTAATTAAGTGAGTTGGGTTAATTGATTATCACCATTTGGCCTTATATTGATTAATAAATTTAAATTAGTCCATTTAATTGCTAATAATGCCAGAAAATTCTTAAATAAATTCTGGGGCACTACAAGACGTGTTATCACACATTATGGGAGTTTTCTTTAAGGAAAAACCAAAATCTAGCAACTGATGTTGGATCTAAAGAACTTGAGCCGCACAACTACCGGCAGCCACATACTCGGCTTCGGCAGTTGATAGAGCCACACAATGATATTTCTTTGAGGCCCATGAAACCATGCAGCCCCCAAGAAACTGACAGTGACCGCTTGTGCTTTTTCGATCCATTTTGCAACCAGCATAATCAGAATCAGTGAAAGCATATAAATCAAGTGAGTTCATACATCACAGACGAACATGATTAACCATGAGTTTTTACCTGGATCAGTCCATTCACATACGATCCAAATAGACAAGTATTCATACCTTGGCCTTGAGAGATTGAGTGACAAGCTTCACAATTGTCCTGCATTTAATTTCCCATTCAAATTAACAACTCAACTTAACAATTGAGATTCTTTCACATTTGAAACATCCATTCATTTTGTGATTTACCAAATGACCTATTCACTCATTAGTTATATCCATCGTTCGAGCTCAATCAACAATAGCTCACGCCAACATTCAACAGTCAATCAAGTTGATTCGTATCAGCCTTCTTCAAATTGAGCATTCTTACAAATCAAGCATTCAGGTTTGAAATTCATCAACCTCACCTTTCATCAAATATCTATATCAATGAAGCTCAATCATGCAAGTTTTCATTCAAAGCAATCATTCATCAATCCTGTATACATGCAAATTCATTGAACACGAAATCATGGCATTTCATTCAGAATCTTCGTCAAAACAGTCCGGGGCACAACACCCCTAATCTTAGTAACCGGGCCTACTTCACCTAAGACGTGTTGAAGTTCGCGTAAAATGAAAAAGGGAATCTGGATCTGTAAAACTAGGCCTGCTTCTCCTAAGGTAAGAGTCGAGGTTCACGTTGAGCAGTGAAGGGTAGTGCAGCATCGTGTATGGTATAAAAGATCCCAAAGGGACAAAATAATAAGGCAGACAAAAAGGTAATATACTTAATGCTCTGATCTAAGAGGTGCATGGTTGAAAGGCATTTGCTTGGAATAGCGAATGGGGGATGCAATTGTCTATGCTGTGGATTTGGTAGTTACACATGCACAAGTGCTATTGAACTTTAATTTAAATTCTTAATCATGTACTATTAAGTTCCTACATAAGGCTAGTGTGCATTAATGATTCCAGATTCCTAATCTTTGGTTGATTCTATGAAGGGATAACTGGATATGAGAGCATGAATTTTGCAAACTCTTGTTAGTCCTAAAATTTAATTTATTGGCATTGCTAAGGGACTAACAATGAGTAAGTTTGGGGGTGTGATAAGTGTCCATTTCTTATGACAATTCATTGCATGTACACCATTTTATGTGCATATAATTAGGTAATTATACATATTTCATAGTTAACATCAACTCCGCATTTAAATTGGAGCTTTCACGTAAATTGATTAATTTGATTATCTTATTTAATAATAAATTAAAGTTGAGGGACATGAGCATTAATTCACCATTGCATAATCATGAGCATTTGAGATTTATGTGCACATTGTGATAATTTTTATGGACTAAAGTGTAATTATGTGTGTAGGACACCGAAGGTAATTACAAAAGAAGCCGGGGGCAAAACTGTCACCACTACTTTGACCAAATCAAAAGCACATATTTTGATTGGAGGGAAAAGAAATTTTAAAAGTTTAAAATTTAGGAAAAGAAACACATATTTCGGTTGGAGGGAAAATTGAATTCAAAGTTTGAAATAAAGGAGAGACATGATGAGCCTTGGGAAAGGGGGTGCCCAAAGTCCAAGAAAGGGGGTGTCCACCTACTTTTCCTCTTCCCCATACATCATATTCCACTTAAATCTCAGCCATCCATCTCCTTTTGATATAATCTCTACCCTTCATCTACCTAACTTTCCCTATAAATAGCCCATGACAAGGAGGAGTAAGGGAGTTCTTCTTTTGGCAATTTTTCACTCTTTCTCTCCCTCTCATATCTTTTAGTTCACCGAGTTCGCCCTTTTCCGCCCCTCTTCTCCTCTTCCTGTCTTCATAAAATTTCTTTGTTTTTACGTTCTCTACAACTTCTTCTGCATCATCTTCTAATTCCTTCTGGTTTTCACGATATTTTATATTTTTCACTGTACTATCTTGTTCATCTGTGAACCAGTATTTCTCTCTGTTCTTCCCCTTATTTCTCCCCCTTCTAGTCATTTTCGTCTCTTACTATCTTCATACAAGCTCTTTGGTTTTAAGTTTTCTACAACTTCTGCTTCTACATTATCTTCTAATTCTTTCTGGTTTGAAAGTTATTTCCCGTTTTTCAACTTGCTATCCTGTGATTTCACTGTTCATCCGAGGTTCTAGCTTCTGTTATTCCTCAGTTTTGAATCCATTCCCCTCTTTATTTCTCTCTGAGTTCTTCATTAAAGTTTTTTCTCTCTTATAGATCTAGATTTTATTTTTCTATTACTTCCTCCAATTCTTCTTAGTTTACGAGTTATATTTATTTTCTCACTGTTTCACTCTCTCATCTTCTTCCTTCTTCATCTCCACACAAACCCTTCCACATTCCTCTCTATATTTCTCTCTAAAGTTTATCCTCCACAACTCTCCTTTCATGGCGGTGTGCACATCAAGGCGGGTGACGTTCCAAGACTCGTGACGTGGACGACGACGGCTTCTTCATCCATCACTTTCCACGGTGATCTCTTTCAAGGCGGAGCGATCCTCTCCAAAGCTCGGCGAGGAGGAGACGACGGCATCATCACCATTGCTACTACTATCTTCACATCTCATGCCCCTCTTTTTGTTATTACTTTTGCGTTAAGATACTTCATTGTAATCTTGTCACCTTTTTATTGTAAGCTTATCTTGCACTTCATGTACTCTTTCTTTTAAGTTAATGAAGAGAGTTGTTCTTTTGATCTAGTTCTTGATCTTCTTCTATCTCTACCCCCTTCTTCTATCTCTTCTTTTCACTTCATGCAATTAATTTCTATAGCATAGGTGCATAATCATAGGTGTTTTAATTAAGTGTTTGGTTTTGTTCATCATTTCACTATTTTCTTTAAGCAAAGCAAAATCACAAGTGTTTTTCTAAAAGGTTACAAGGTTTTTAACTTTAAAAATCTCTTCTTCCCTGTGGATTCGACCCTTCTCGCCACCATATTACGTCTCTCTTTCATCTAGTGCGAGTTGGAATTTTTAAGATTGATACGCGTGTTTTAAACGACGAACTTTCTCGTGATCAGATATCTCGTATCGCCCCTGCTCGGCCATCAAAGGACAGGCCCTCTCAGACTTCATCGCCGAAAGCATGGTCCCGATTGAAGAAGCACTTCCACCTATGCCCGGCCCCACTTGGGACCTGTTCGTCGACGGGTCCTCCAACTCAGCTGGATGCGGCGCCAGTGTCCTTCTCAAGTCCCCCGTGGGAGCGGAGCTGCCGTACACCTTGAAGTTCAATTTCCAGGCATCCAACAACGCCTCCGAGTACAAAGCCCTTATCTCAGAGGCCAGGATGGCTCGACGACTAGGGGCCGAGCGAGTCAGGATCCACACCAACTCCCAATTGGTCGCTAGCCAGGTCAACGGTGATTACGAAGCTTGGGAAGGACAAATGATCAAGTACCTCCAGGTGGTCAAGAGGATGGCCCAACTCTTCGAGAGCTTTGAGGTAGTCGGGATAGCCCGGGAGGAAAACTCTCGAGCGGACGCCCTCTCTCGCCTGGCCTCCTCCCTCGACCCCGAAGGTACACAATCGGTCTTCCTCGAAGAGCTCGAGCGACCGAGCATCGAATTTGAGCTTATGACCGTTGACCCGGCACCCCCGAGCGACTGGTGGACCCCCGACATATCCTGGCTTCGGGATTCTCAAGAGCCCCCCGACCCTCAGGAGGCTTGGAAACTCAAGTACCAAGCTCGGGGTTTCGTCATGTTGGATGATGACTTGTACCGCAGATCTTTCTCCGGTCCCCTCCTCAAGTGCATCAGCACCAACGAAGCCGGTCGAGCGGTTCAGGAAGTACACGAAGGCATCTGCGGCGCACACCAAGGAGGAAGATCGCTTGTTAGGATCTTGCTACGGCAAGGTTACTGGTGGCTCACTCTCCAGCGCGACTGCAAGGCCTACGTACAGAAGTGCGACCGATGTCAGCGCTTCGACCATTTGATCCACCAACCTGCAGCGGAGCTCGTCCCCCTTGCCGAGCCATACCCCTTCGCTCGGTGGGAGATCGACATCTTGGGGCCATTTCCTACAGCTCGGGCTCAGAAGAAGTTCATCATCGTCACCATCGACTACTTTATCAAGTGGATCGAGGCCGAGGCCACCACCAGGATCACCGAATCAGTCATATGGAGTTTCGTTTGGAAGTCGATCATTTGTCGTTACGGTGTCCCCCGAGTGATCGGAAGCGATAATGGTCGGCAGTTTGATTCTCATTACTTCAGAGATAGATGCGCCGACCTAAATATTCACAATCACTTCACTTCGGTAGCCTACCTTCAGGCTAACGAACTAGTCGAAAATGCCAACAAAACTATTTTAAAATACTTCAAAACCAGGCTTAGCAAGGTCAAGGGAAGCTGGCTCGAGGAATTACCGAGCATACTATGGTCGCACCGAACTACTCCGAGAACGCCTACCGGCGAAACACCCTTCCAACTGGTGTATGGCACGGAAGCCGTGATTCCATTAGAGGTTGGCAATCCCTCTCTCTGAGTCATACGCTTCAAACCCGAGGTGAATGAGTAGAAACTACTGGAAAACCTCGACCTAGTGGACGAGATCCGAGAGATTGCAAGTATCCGAGCAATGGAAAATCAACGGCGCGTCACTCGATACTACAACTCCATAGTCCGAAACAGACAGTTCCAGCCAGGGGACTTCGTCCTGAGAAAGGTCGAAGCCTCTTGACCACTGGAAACGGTGGGGAAGCTAGCCCCTAACTGGGAAGGTCCCTACCGAGTGGTCGAGACGCTCGGGAAAGGAGCATATCGATTGTCTACCATAGAAGGAACACCTATCCCTTGGACGTGGAACGCGACAACGTTGCGAAAGTTCTGTTTTGAGCTTTTTCAACAGCATGTATGTCACGCCCCGAGCGCGGAAGATTACCCGGAGGCGTGACACGTCTATATAGATCGTGTCAATCATGTAAATATCAGAGTGCGCAAATAACTAAGATTTAACTCGAAATTAATACAAATAGTACGAGCTGACAATTGTCACAACTAATCAAAGGACAATTACATATGTTCCCAGAGTCCAACGACTAGGCTTCAAATCTTAAGCAGTTCTAATCAAGTTGACTAATACAATGACATAGATGAATTGATACGACTGACATAAGTGAACTAATACAATAACACAAAGGACATGGCAATTTGATAACTTCACTCTAACACTCATCACTCAGTCTCATTCCCTTCCGAGTGTTGGTTGACATCCAAATTACCTGAAAATATTAGAAAACAACTAGATGAGCGAATCGCTCAGTAGGAATTACATCTCAAGATTTAACATGCTTTAAGTGGTTTACAAGTTCAATTAATGTCAGTAAAGCTATGCATGTAGATGAGTAGATATCAAGGATTGTAAAAATTGACAAGAGTAGTGAAGGAATAACAAGTGAGAGTATAAGGATTCCAACTTCAATGTAGCAATAGCAAGAGATTCAAGCTTGGAATTAACAAAATCTTTCCAAGAGAGTAAGAACTCATGTCAAACAAGTAATAGAAAGTAATATAAATTCAAGCATGTAAAATTGGAATTGGCTATTTATCAATTTCATTCAAGCAAAAACTTTACCCTTCTGCGGGTCTCAAGTCAAATCAATCAAGTAATATCACGAGAATGAGTGGAATGTCTAAAGCCAAGCAAGCAAGTACTCCGGTGCAATGCCAAACACCATGGTCAATAAACTCCCATGGGCACAAGTATCTTCGGGTGCTCCTCCCAGGACCAGACCCGGCCCTATATGCACAGCATTAATCATGCTTGTTGACATCCACTCTCGTTTATAGCCAATATGGAATTTCGAGGGTTGACCCTGTAGGATGTTTATAAGGTGGATTATAGAATAGAATCTAAGGTGTATTGTTTTGTAGGGACGAACTAGGAGTAAAACCCGTAACGTTCAATACATGCTAATGACAATAGGGGTTTGAGACTAACTTGCTGGTGTTGACACAAATGTCGATATTAGTTATATATATATATATATATATATTTATCCAATATGTATATATATATATATATCCTATTATAAAATTCTGTCCAATATAATGGAGGTTATAGGTATGTATATCTTCTGTCCGATATAGATATATGGGTTAGCCAAAATGGTGATTTATTATAATAATTAGAATTTAATTATGAAAATAAGTTTTTTATGTTGAAAATAATTCTAACTTGCTAAAAATAATATTAACATGCTGAGAATGAGTTTCATATGTTACTTTACTGGTAAGATGATAAAAATAAATTTTTCAAGCTGGATTTAGTTTTTTTTTTACATGCTGAAAATTAATTATTAACATGCTAAAATTAATGCTTAACATGTTAAAACAATTAACTTACTGATAGGATGATAAGATAAGGTTGCCATGCTGATTACAAAAATTTTCTGATAACAACATAATTTTTATCATGCTAAAAATTATTTTTCTACATTTATTTGCTAATTATTTGATAGGAAATAGAATTATCATGCTGAAAAATAGTTTTAATACACTAAAAATAATTATAACATGCCAAAAATAATTATAACATGCTGAAAATAATTTTTATATCTCAGTATGTATAAAATAATTCTATCATATTGGAACTCACTTTTAACATGCTGGAAATAGTTTTAACATGTTGGAGATAATTTTTAGTATGTGGTGAAAATTAGATATATATATAAGGTGGTTTGTATATAAATATATTCTTGTCTAACAATATATAGTGAAGGTGCTTTGTATATACAATTAATGGAATTATATATATGAATTTATATACAGTGTTATATATACTTCGATTATATAGAGAATATAGAGATATGATAATAAGTGTCGACACTTGTAAGGGGTATTATATGTAGGTGTCGACACTTGTAGGGGCGTTATATGCAGGTGTCGACACTTTTATATGGAAGTGTCGACACTTCCATTAGGAGGTGTCAACACTTGTATATATGTTATATATATATTTTTTTTTCTTAAAAGATATATGGAGGTTATATATATATTTTTTAAAGATATATGGAGGTGTTGTGTCGGGTGTATATATGCCGGTGTCGACACTTGCATATGCAGGTGTCGGGCATTTGACTATAAATATATATATATTGCTATTATATGTTTAGGTATGGAAGTGTAGGTGTATAAATTGTTCACATTTTATTTCTGTTGTTTGTCAACATGTTTCTGCAACATTTGTAAATAGCTTTGAGGTGTCGACATTTACTATATATATGCTGTTGGAAGTGTCGACATCTGTGCAAAATACTGTATAACAGAAACGAAAAATGAATAGTAAATGTGACCCTTGGTGTCACATTGAAGTGTCGACATTTGCATGGAATATGTACGGAAGTGCTGACACCAGGTGTCAACACTTGCGTTATATATATATGGACATTGAAGTGTTGACATTTGTATGGAATATGTATGGAAGTGTTGACACCAGGTGTCAACACTTGCGTTATACATTGAAGTGTCGACACCTATATGTGAGGTGTCGACATTAGCTATATGGAAGTGTTATATGAGGTGTTGACAATGAGTGATTTGGTAGATTAGCAGGTTAATTAAGTATGCTAATAGATTAGGTATGCTATTAGATTAGTTAATAAAGCTAATTCATGTTAGTTATCTAGGGCATGAGACTAATACTTGCTAATTGTCCCAGATTGAAGCTGTTGCATGCTAATTATCCTGGTTGTGAAACTAATTACTTTACTAATTTTACTACTTTTCTTAGATTAAAGCTAATACATGATAACTACGAGGCTAACACATGTTGTATAAATACAAAATATCACATGGAGATGAGCCTAAGACTAACGACCTAGACTAATCATCCTAGATTAACTACTAGTTTAGTTAAAATTGAGAACACCTACTTGTTGGAAGATCGTAGCAGCAGAACCCTTCTTTGTAATCCCTGCAGAGCTTTGCCCCAACCTTAGCTAACCTAGAATGGGGGTAGCAAAGGGGTATGTTATAGGGTCTGGTATGACCGGATAGGGGGGGCAAGATCTGGAATAATGGGGCTTTACAGCTTGTACAGGCTGGAGAGATAAGGGATAATGTTTGGACAGCCAATCTATGGCCCAGATCGTAAAGTCTGTCTCCCACATTCATACACGATCCCTCTTCAATGTGCACACTTTCAAAGTCTGTACATCCTCAAAGTCTATACATTGGCTTCACAAGGTCTGCACATCACAAAGTCTGTACATTGCTATTGCTAGCCTATTCACTAAGTCTGTACATCACAAGTCTGTACATCCTCTCCCTCTCAAAGTCTGTACATCACTTCCTCTCAAAGTCTGTACATCACAAAGTCTATACATTGGCTATTGCTAGCCTATTCACTAAGTCTGTACATCACAAGTCTGTACATCCTCTCCCTCTCAAAGTCTATACATTGGCTTCCTCTCAAAGTCTGTACATCACTTCCTCTCAAAGTCTGTGCATCACAAAGTCTATACATTGGCTATTGTTAGCCTATTCACAAAGTCTGTACATCACAAGTCTGTACATCACTTCCTCTCAAAGTCTGTACATCACAAAGTCTATACATTGGCTATTGCTAGTCTATTCACTAAGTCTGTACATCACAAGTCTATACATCCTCTCCCTCTCAAAGTCTATACATTGGCTTCCTCTCAAAGTATGTACATCACTTCCTCTCAAAGTCTGTACATCACAAAGTCTATACATTGGCTATTGCTAGCCTATTCACAAAGTCTGTACATCACAAAGTCTATACATTGGCTATTGCTAGTCTATTCACTAAGTCTGTACATCACAAGTCTATACATCCTCTCCCTCTCAAAGTCTATACATTGGCTTCCTCTCAAAGTATGTACATCACTTCCTCTCAAAGTCTGTACATCACAAAGTCTATACATTGGCTATTGCTAGCCTATTCACAAAGTCTGTATATCACAAGTCTATACATCCTCTCCCTCTCAAAGTCTATACATTGGCTTCCCTCTCAAAGTCTATACATTGCCTGAGCATAGTCATGAAGTCTGTACATTGCACTGTGCATCATTCTTCCAAGTCTATACAACGAGGTGAAGTCTGTACATCCATTAGTGATCTTCCAAGTCTGTACATCCAACTGTTCAACTTCGAAGTCTGTACATTGTAAGTGTTACCTACGTTTCCCTTCAAGTCTATACATCGGTAGTTTTACCGTCGTTTCCCTTGAAGTCTATACACTGATTGCTTTACCGTCGTTTCTCTTGGAAGTCTATACATTCGCTGGCCTTGTTTTGCTCAAGTCTGTACAGCCTTTCCTTTGGAAAGTCTATACATCGTGAAGTCTTCACATTGACTGTTGAAAGTTGTTCAAGTCTGTACATCGTGCATCTCTTAGTTGAAGTCTATACAGACTTTGCTTGCCCAAGTATATACATTCGTTTCTAAGGCAAAGTCTATACATCACTGTAGCTTTCACGAGACTAAGTCTGTACATTAGACTATTGGGTAAAGTCTATACATCCTCTAGCTGGAACTGTGCAAGTCTGTACATCGCTGCTTTGCCAAAGTCTGTACATTGGCATCTTTTCCTACGTTGCACTTCCAAGTCTGTACGTTGCTAGCTTATAATGTATAATTAATTGGCACAAAAAGTGAATGGTGGATGCTAGGATTTGAACCCTAGTCATTTGAGTTGAAAAATAAGTTACTTAACCAACTACACTAGGAAGCCACTTGTTAAGTGAATACTCTTTACATATGATAACTACGTGTTCCAACTTCTTACTTAATCTAGAGTTTATCTAATATTTTTTTTTGGGAAATATTATTAATAAATATATATATATTTTTATACGGGATGCTACACCCTCCCCCACTTAAAAGAATTTGGTCCCCAAATTCAATTACATTATACGGAGATAAGGAGGGTGAGAATTACTTACGGACTAGAATAATTCTGGAAATCTCCTTCTCATAGACTCCTCGGTTTCCCATGTAGCTTCTTGTTCTAAGCATCGATTCCATTGAATTTTTACCATAGGGATCGTCTTGTTCCTTAGAACTCGGATTTCTTGGTCGAGGATCTTTACTGGCCTTTGCTCATAGGTGAGGTCCTTCTGTATCGCCAAGCCAGTGTGATCGATGACGTGTGAGAAATCGTGCACGTATTTCTTTAGCATAGAAACATGAAATACGTTGTGCACTTCTGACAGTTGTGGAGGTAGGGTGATACGATAAGCCACTTCGCCTACCCTTTCCAGTACTTCGAATGGACCGATAAACCTTGGTGTTAATTTGCCTTTAACACCGAATCTTCTAATGCCTCGGCCGGGAGATACCTTGAGGAAAACATGATCTCCGACTTGAAATTCCAGGTCTCGCCTTCTGTTATCGGCATAAGATTTCTGCCTGGACTGTGCTATCATTAACCTTTCTCTAATGAGTTGTATCTTCTCGGTAGAATCTCGCACCATGTCAGGACCTAGAATTTGTTTTTCACTGACTTCATCCCAGCATATGGGAGATCGGCAACTCCTGCCATATAATGCCTCAAAAGGTGCCATTTGTATGCTGGTTTGATAGCTGTTGTTATATGCAAATTCGGCTAGTGGTAAGTGGTCATTCCAACTACCGCCGAAGTCTATAATGCATGCCCTTAACATATCTTCCACAACTTGATTAGTCCTCTCGGTGTGTCCATCTGTCTGGGGATAAAAAGCAGTGCTGTAGTTGAGTCTCGTCCCCAAGGAGTGTTGTAGGCTCTTCCAGAAATAAGAGGTGAAGCGCGGGTCTCGGTCAGATACGATCGAGACGGGAACTCCATGCAATCTAACCATTTCCTTCATATACAGGGCAGCAAGTACGTCAATTGACCATCGACTTTTGATGGGTAAGAAATGGGCCGATTTAGTTAACCGGTCGATAATTACCCAAATTCCATCATATCCGCCCCTAGACTTGGGCAAACCCATGATAAAGTCCATGCCAATGTCTTCCTACTTCCACTTGGGAATATCCAGCGGATGTAGCTTTCCGACGGGTTTTTGATGTTCCGCCTTCACTTGTTGGCATGTGAGGCAACGAGACACAAAGTCTGCTACCTCCCTTTTCATGTTAGGCCACCAGAAAGTTCTTTTCAAGTCTTGGTACATCTTAGTGGCTCCAGGGTGGATTGTGTACCTCAATCTATGAGCTTCTTCAAGAATCTTCTTCTTCAATTCGGGACAGTCGGGCACACATGTCCGTTCATGAAATAGTAATCTGCCATCAGGTGCCAGCTTGAAATCCAGTCTCTCGTCCAGCTTGCTCTTTATCTCCACTAGCGAGGGATCCTCTTCTTGTAACTTCTTGATTTCAGGTAGCAAATCTGGATGTAGGCTCATATGAGATAGAATAATACACATGTTCTTCTCATCTGTGCTGATATCAAGCTCAGAGAATTTCTCCAGCAGTTTCCATTCTTGTATCATGCAGTTGGCCAATATTATTCTCGGCTTTCGACTAAGGGCATCAGCTACGGAATTACCCTTACCAGGATGGTACTGTATAGTGAAGTCGAAATCCTTGAGATACTCGAGCCAACGCCTTTGCCGCATGTTCAGCTCCTTTTGGGAGAATAAGTACTTGAGGCTTTTATGATCGGAGTACACAGTGAATTGTTCTCCGTAGAGATAGTACCTCCAGATCTTTAAAGCGAATACTACTGCGGCCAGTTCTAAGTCGTGAACTGGGTAGTTCTCTTCATGTTTCTTCAATTATCGGGAAGAGTATGCAATGACTCTCCCATTCTGCATCAATACACATCCGAGGCCAATACCAGAAGCATCGGTATATACCTCATATTTTTCTCCTTCCATTGGTAATGATAAGACTGGAGCAGTGGTCAAGAGATCCTTCAAAGTTTGAAAACTCTTTTCACAGTCTTCCTTCCACTCATAAGGCACTTCCTTGTGGGTTAACCTGGTCAGGGGAACAGCAATTTTGGAGAAGTCCTTTATAAAACGCCGGTAGTAACCAGCTAGACCCAAGAAGCTCCGAATCTCAGTTACATTTGTGGGTCGTTCCCAGTTCTTCACGGCTTCGACCTTTGATGGGTCAACAGCAATTCCGTTCTTCGAAATGATATGGCCTAAGAAGGATACTTCCTCGAGCCAAAACTCGCATTTGCTGAATTTGGCATATAACTTGTTTCCCCTTAATATCTGCAATACCTTCTTAAGGTGTTCTTCATGATCCTCTTCGGTCTTTGAATAGATCAGAATATCTTAAATAAAGACCACAATAAATTGGTCTAAATAGGGCCTGAATATGCTGTTCATTAACTGCATAAAAGCTGCGGGGGCATTTGTTAGTCCGAAAGGCATAACAGTAAATTCGTAATGCCCATACCTGCTTCGAAATGTAGTTTTATGAATATCTTCTTCTTTGATCTTCAATTGGTGGTAACCAGAACGAAGATCAATCTTGGAGAAATATAAAGCTCCAGATAGTTGATCGAACAGCTCATCAATCCTTGGCAGTGGATACTTGTTCTTGATTGTAAGGTGATTTAGCTGTTGATAATCTATGCATAATCTCATCGATCCGTCCTTCTTTTTGACGAATAGCACGGGTGCTCCCCATGGGGAAGTACTCGGCCTGATGAAACCCTTGTTCAATAACTCCATTAGCTGCTCTTTTAGTTCCTTCAGCTCAGTAGGGGACATTCTATATGGTGCCCTGGAAATAGGACGAGCACTAGGGACAAGGTCGATTGTGAACGACACTTCCCTTTCTGGGGGTAAGCCGGTTAAATCTTATGGAAAAACATCGGGAAAATCCTGAATCACACGGATGTCTTCAAGTTTAACCTTCTCGACTTCCGTGGCAGTCATGAATGCTATGAAAGTCATGCATCCCTTATTCATAAGTTTACTAGCTCGGAGTGCGGATATAAGAAGTGATTTACTCCGAGGGCTATTGTAAACTAGCTCTAGGAAATCTACGAAAGTTACCTTGCCATGCCGGCAATCTACAGTTGCTTGGTATGTGGATAGCCAGTCGGCACCTAGTATGACGTCATAACCCTTCATATCTAGGCATATCAGGTCAGCAGGTAAATTATTTCCCTTAATCATCACTTCACAGTTTGGATAGTGATAAGTGATATCAGACTCATTCCCAAGAGGTGTAGATATGACCAAATCTAACTGTTCATGTTTCTTAGAAAATGAAGCAGCAAAGTTCTTGGAAACGAATGAATGAGTTGCTCCGGTATCGAATAAAACTTGAGCAGTTTTTGAACAAATAGTGAGAGTACCTTCCAAAATTCCACCTTCAGTGGTTTCTGTCTCTCGGAGAGCTTATAGACGGCCTTGTTTCTTTACCGGACGCTTCTCGTCTTTGATGTCCTGCTCCTTCATCAGTGGACAGTCTGGAATCCGATGCTCTCGACTCCTGCATCGAAGGCAAGCTCCTAACTTTCTCCAGCATTCCTCGGTCTTATGACCAGCTTTATCACAATACTTGCAAAGCTCCTTTGATGGTGTGGTGGTGGAGAATGGCCTATCATTCTTCTAGAATTTCTTTGCCTTGGAGGGCTCCCCTCCCATGAAGAATCGCTTCTTGTTGAAGGATTGTTTGAATTTTCCCGGGCTTGTAACGGGTTCCTTCTTATCTCTTCCTCGGATTCTCTCAGATAATTCGGTGGCATCTTCCAGCAGTTGAGCACGCCGAACCATCTCCGAATAGACTTGGATGTCCATCGGGACAAGTTGTGTGATATAATGGGGCCGAAGCCCGTTGAGGAATCTTCTTGCCTTCATCTTTTCCGTACACACCAAGTGGGGTGCATACCTAGATAATCTGGAGAATTGGGCCTCATACTCGGCCACTTTCAAGCCTCGTTGTTTTAGAACGGCGAATTCCGTGGCTTTCTTTTCCTGGATATGATCGGAGAAGTACTTGTTGTTGAAATGCTCCGTGAATTCATCCCATGTGACATGGTATTCTGGCAGTGTTGCTTCTATAGATTCCCACCAGCATCGAGCGTCTCGCTCTAGTTGGAATAAGGCAAGTAAAACCTTCTCTTCATCCGCGCATTGCATCACACGGAAGATTCGTTCCATCTCCTTTAGCCAATTCTCGGCATCCTCGGGGTCGGACGAACCCGTGAACCGCGATGGGTTCATGTTACGGAAACTTCGGTGGAGATCTCCCGCTCCACGATTTGCTCCGCCTTGGGCCACTTGCTGTAGTGCCTGTGTGAGGCCTTGCACGGTGCGCTGCATCTCGCGCCATTGTGTTCTTTCTGCAGCCATGATCCTACAAAAGAGTTAAGTATGATAAAGATCGGATTTACTTGTAAGGTCGAAAGTCATTGTAGAACTTAACCCATGGCTCTATCCATCTCACCGGGTAAGGTATATCTATCCTTGAACTTGGGTTTTACCTATCCATGGACTCAAGTTTTTTACTTAGATTTCAATTTCTAACCGTTTATTTTTTTCTAGTTCCCTAGGTTTGAAAACCTGGCTCTGATACCACGAAGACTGTCACGCCCCGAGCGCAGAAGATTACCCGGAGGCGTGACACGTCTATATAGATCGTGTCAATCATGTAAATATCAGAGTGCGCAAATAACTAAGATTTAACTCGAAACTAATACAAATAGTACGAGCTGACAATTGTCACAACTAATCAAAGGACAATTACATATGTTCCCAGAGTCCAACGACTAGGCTTCAAATCTTAAGCAGTTCTAATCAAGTTGACTAATACAATGACATAGATGAATTGATACGACTGACATAAGTGAACTAATACAATAACACAAAGGACATGACAATTTGATAACTTCACTCTAACACTCATCACTCAGTCTCATTCCCTTCCGAGTGTTGGTTGACATCCAAATTACCTGAAAATATTAGAAAATAACTAGATGAGCGAATCGCTCAGTAGGAATTACATCTCAAGATTTAACATGCTTTAAGTGGTTTACAAATTCAATTAATGTTAGTAAAGCTATGCATGTAGATGAGTAGATATCAAGGATTGTAAAAATCGACAAGAGCAGTGAAGGAATAACAAGTGAGAGTATAAGGATTCCAACTTCAATGCAGCAATAGCAAGAGATTCAAGCTTGGAATTAACAAAATCTTTCTAAGAGAGTAAGAACTCATGTCAAACAAGTAATAGAAAGTAATATAAATTCAAGCATGTAAAACTGGAATTGGCTATTTATCAATTTCATTCAAGCAAAAACTTCACCCTTCTGCGGGTCTCAAGTCAAATCAATCAAGTAATATCACGAGAATGAGTGGAATGTCTAAAGCCAAGCAAACAAGTACTCCGGTGCAATGCCAAACACCGTGGTCAATAAACTCTCATGGGCACAAGTACCTTCGAGTGCTCCTCCCAAGACCAGACCGGGCCCTATATGCACAACATTAATCATGTTTGTTGACATCCACTCTCGTTTATAGCCAATATGGAATTTCGAGGGTTGACCCGGTAGGATGTTTATAAGGTGGATTATAGAATAGAATCCAAGGCGTATTATTTTGTAGGGACGAACTAGGAGTAAAACCCGTAACGTTCGATACATGCTAATGACAATAGGGGTTTGAGACTAACTTGCTGGTGTTGACACAAATGTCGATATTAGTTATATATATATATATTTTTATCCAATATGTATATATATATATATATATATATATATATATCCGATTATAAAATTCTGTCCAATATAATGGAGGTTATAAGTATGTATATCTTCTGTCTGATATAGATATATGGGTTAGCCAAAATGGTGATTTATTATAATAATCAGAATTTAATTATGAAAATAAGTTTTTTATGTTGAAAATAATTTTAACTTGCTAAAAATAATATTAACATGCTGAGAATGAGTTTCATATGTTACTTTACTGGTAAGATGATAAAAATAAATTTTTTAAGTTGGATTTAGTTTTTTTTACATGCTGAAAATTAATTATTAACATGCTAAAATTAATGCTTAACATGCTAAAATAATTAACTTACTGATAGGATGATAAGATAAGGTTGCCATGCTGATTACAGAAATTTTCTGATAACAACATAATTTTTATCATGCTAAAAATTATTTTTCTACATTTATTTGCTAATTATTTGATAGGAAATAGAATTATCATGCTGAAAAATAGTTTTAATACACTGAAAATAATTATAACATGTCAAAAATAATTATAACATGCTGAAAATAATTTTTATATCTCAGTATGTATAAAATAATTCTATCATATTGGAACTCACTTTTAACATGCTGGAAATAGTTTTAACATGTTGGAGATAATTTTTAGTATGTGGTGAAAATTAGATATATATATAAGGTGGTTTGTATATACATATATTCTTGTCTAACAATATATAGTGAAGGTGCTTTGTATATACAATTAATGGAAGTATATATATAAATTTATATACAGTGTTCTATATATACTTCGATTATATAGAGAATATAGAGATATGATAATAAGTGTCGACACTTGTAAGGGGTATTATATGTAGGTGTCGACACTTGTAGGGACGTTATATGCAGGTGTCGACACCTTTATATGGAAGTGTCGACACTTCCATTAGGAGGTGTCGACACTTGTATATATGTTATATATATATATATATATTTTCTTAAAAGATATATGGAGGTTATATATATATATATATTTTAAAGATATATGGAGGTGTTGTGTCGGGTATATATATGTCGATGTCGACACTTGCATATGCAGGTGTCGGGCATTTGACTATAAATATATATATATTGCTGTTATATGTTTAGGTATGGAAGTGTAGGTGTATAAATTGTTCACATTTTATTTCTGTTGTTTGTCAACATGTTTCTGCAACATTTGTAAATAGTTTTGAGGTGTCGACATTTACTATATATATGCTACTGGAAGTGTCGACATCTGTGCAAAATACTGTATAACAGAAACGAAAAATGAATAGTAAATGTGACCCTTGGTGTCACATTGAAGTGTCGACATTTGTATGGAATATGTACGGAAGTGTTGACACCAGGTGTCAACACTTGCGTTATATATATATGGACATTGAAGTGTTGACATTTGTATGGAATATGTATGGAAGTGTTGACACCATGTGTCAACACTTGCGTTATACATTGAAGTGTCGACACCTATATGTGAGGTGTCGACATTAGCTATATGGAAGTGTTATGTGAGGTGTTGACAATGAGTGATTTGGTAGATTAGCAGGTTAATTAAGTATGCTAATAGATTAGGTATGCTATTAGATTAGTTAATAAAGCTAATTCATGTTAGTTATCTAGGGCATGAGACTAATACTTGCTAATTGTCCCAGATTGAAGCTGTTGCATACTAATTATCCTAGTTGTGAAACTAATTACTTTACTAATTTTACTACTTTTCTTAGATTAAAGCTAACACATGATAACTACGAGGCTAACACATGTTGTATAAATATGAAATATCACGTGGAGATGAGCCTAAGACTAACGACCTAGACTAATCATCCTAGATTAGCTACTAGTTTAGTTAAAAATTGAGAACACCTACTTGTTGGAAGATCGTAGCAGCAGAACCCTTCTTTGTAATCCCTGCAGAGCTTTGCCCCAACCTTAGCTAGCCTAGAATGGGGGTAGCAAAGGGGTATGTTATAGGGTCTGGTATGACCGGATAGGGGGGGCAAGATCTGGAATAATGGGGCTTTACAGCTTGTACAGGCTGGAGAGATAAGGGATAATGTTTGGACAGTCAATCCATGGTCCAGATCGTAAAGTCTGTCTTCCACATTCATACACGATCCCTCTTCAATGTGCACACTTTCAAAGTATGTACATCCTCAAAGTCTATACATTGGCTTCACAAGGTCTGCACATCACAAAGTCTGTACATTGCTATTGCTAGCCTATTCACTAAGTCTGTACATCACAAGTCTGTACATCCTCTCCCTCTCAAAGTCTGTACATCACTTCCTCTCAAAGTCTGTACATCACAAAGTCTATACATTGGCTATTGCTAGCCTATTCAATAAGTCTGTACATCACAAGTCTGTACATCCTCAAAGTCTGTACATCTTCAAAGTCTATACATTGGCTTCACAAGGTCTGCACATCACAAAGTTTGTACATTGCTATTGCTAGCCTATTCACTAAGTCTGTACATCACAAGTCTGTACATCCTCTCCCTCTCAAAGTCTGTACATCACTTCCTCTCAAAGTCTGTACATCACAAAGTCTATATATTGGCTATTGCTAGCCTATTCACTAAGTCTGTACATCACAAGTCTGTACATCCTCTCCCTCTCAAAGTCTATACATTGGCTTCCTCTCAAAGTCTATATATCACTTCCTCTCAAAGTCTGTACATCACAAAGTCTATACATTGGCTATTGCTAGCCTATTCACAAAGTCTGTACATCACAAGTCTGTACATCACTTCCTCTCAAAGTCTGTACATCACAAAGTCTATACATTGGCTATTGTTACTAGCCTATTCACAAAGTCTGTACATCACAAGTCTGTACATCACTTCCTCTCAAAGTCTGTACATCACAAAGTCTATACATTGGCTATTACTAGTCTATTCACTAAGTCTGTACATCACAAGTCTGTACATCCTCTCCCTCTCAAAGTCTATACATTGGCTTCCTCTCAAAGTATGTACATCACTTCCTCTCAAAGTCTGTACATCACAAAGTCTATACATTGGCTATTGCTAGCCTATTCACAAAGTCTGTACATCACAAGTCTATACATCCTCTCCCTCTCAAAGTCTATACATTGGCTTCCCTCTCAAAGTCTATACATTGCCTGAGCATAGTCATGAAGTCTGTACATTGCACTGTGCATCATTCTTCCAAGTCTATACAACGAGGTGAAGTTTGTACATCCATTAGTGATCTTCCAAGTCTGTACATCCAACTGTTCAACTTCGAAGTCTGTACATTGGAAGTGTTACCTACGTTTCCCTTCAAGTCTATACATCGGTAGTTTTACCGTCGTTTCCCTTGAAGTCTATACACTGATTGCTTTACCGTCGTTTCTCTTGGAAGTCTATACATTCGCTGGCCTTGTTTTGCTCAAGTCTGTACAGCCTTTCCTTTGGAAAGTCTATACATCGTGAAGTCTTCACATTGACTATTGAATGTTGTTCAAGTCTGTACATCGTGCATCTCTTAGTTGAAGTCTATACAGACTTTGCTTGCCCAAGTATATACATTCGTTTCTAAGGCAAAGTCTATACATCACTGTAGCTTTCACGAGACGAAGTCTGTACATTAGACTATTGGGTAAAGTCTATACATCCTCTAGCTGGAACTGTGCAAGTCTGTACATCGCTGCTTTGCCAAAGTCTGTACATTGACATCTTTTCCTACGTTGCACTTCCAAGTCTGTACGTTGCTAGCTTATAATGTATAATTAATTGGCATAAAAGGTGAATGGTGGATGCTAGGATTTGAACCCTGGTCATTTGAGTTGAAAAATAAGTTACTTAACCAACTACACTAGGAAGCCACTTGTTAAGTGAATACTCTTTACATATGATAACTACGTGTTCCAACTTCTTACTTAATCTAGAGTTTATCTAATATATTTTTTTTGGTAAATATTATTAATATATATATATATATTTTATACGGGATGCTACAATGTAAGCAACAAATGGCAAAACTTTTCCTTCCATTAATGATTCTCATACAAATACAGTCGATGCATTACATGCCAAAAAATAAAAAATTACACCCAATGGTACTATGACGCGAGCAGATCGCTCGGCCGACTCGGTAAGCACTCCTACGTCCAGCCACTGACTCTGCCTAGTGCAGAAATTGGCTCGGATAAAGGATAGCCGGCCCCATTGGTTTGAGAAGCTCGGAGGAAAGGTGCTAGAGGGATTGGAAGGACAACAAAAAAAAAAGAAAAAGAAGAGGAAGGAATACAAGTGAATGCCTCCCCTCTGCCAACTCTTTGGAAGGCAGATAGTGCAAGCATCCTCCAAAGAGTGAAAGAGGAGGGAGGGGGAGGCTAAACAGAAAAGAGGGAGCTTAAAGAGTTCCCCCTCCCGATTAGGATGGCGTCGGCGGGACAGGGACAGAAAGGCGACATGCTCCCGCAGGTCGAACCCTCTCCCAAACTGACCCCCGGCTGTCGAATCCTCTTCCAATCTGGAATAGCAGGAGCTCCCCTCCTACTGCCATCTGCATCATCATCTTCTGAAGCGCTCTCCATGCTCTGCTGAGATCGACAGCACAACGCTTCGCGGAAAAGGAAGAAGGAGAAATCGTCTGGGATGGCCTTAAGCGATGGAAGAAGGAGGAGACGTCCCTCGAACCTTTTATAGGCCGAAGGGGGAGCTGATCGCCTTAAATGACTCTCCCCTTAAAAACACGCTAAAGGAGCCTTCCTTAAACCAGTTACCTCATTTCCCAACATCCCCCCAGCGGGACGCGTGAAGCGGCAAGTCATTTACGGTGGTATGGAAAAGCGGAAAGGTGCCAGTGCAATATCAGTTATTTGACAGATCAGCACGCGTGATATCCACAGAGAAAATCGGTGCCTTCCCCAAACGACTATGGATACGATAGTCAAATCACGCCAAAAGCGGTAAGGAACAGTCAAATCAATACTTAATATTGCCGTCGCTATATTTTCCCAAAAAGTCTTACACAGCTACATGAAAGGGAAAAAAAAGGAAAGAAATAGCTTATACATCAGGCCTCGGGCCCATCTCCAAGCTCGGTAGACAAGGCCCCCTCAGCATCAGACGATCTGCCCCCAGTATTCTCGGCAACGGTCGACCCAGGCACTGACCCCACCTGTGTGGGAACTGTCTCGATCGCGTGCCCTCCCGAGACTGCTGGAGCCGACGATCGCTCGGGCGAGATCGAGGCTGACCGACCCTCCTCTTTGCTCGACGTATAATGGGAAGAGTCGGTCGAACCCTAATCCGAGTCATAGCGTTGCCCGAAAGGAAAAATGAGCCCGGACGCTTGGGCCTCCGCCTCTATGATGGCCCGATCGATGCCCTGGGAGAAGCCCTTCCGAAGGCCCCGACGGAAGCCCGACTCATAGTAAGGGAAGGCAGCCTGAAGAAGAGCAGCGTGGTAAGCCTCTGAGCATCTATATTGCTCGTGAGCTTCTAGCCCCGCCAGCTCCGCCTTCCTCTCGAGCTCGGATATCCTCTGTTCTGACTCAGACATCCTTCTCTCAGCCTCGGTCCGCGCATCCTTGGCCTCCCGGACTCGGCCTTCGAGCCCCTCTCACTCGGCCTTCCATTGATCGTTGCGCTCGACCTGAATCCTGCGTTCCGCATCCAGGAGCTCATTCTTCCGATCGACCATACGACAGGCCTGGGCCAGCTACTCCGTCAATGACCAAGCCTCCGCCTGGCTAGACTGCACCTGTGCCCAGAGCGGGGCCACCTCCCGACGAAGCTCCTCAAGATCAAGGGTCAAATGCTCGACCTTTCAATCAAGCGCACCATGGGCCCATGAAAGAGTCTCCCGCTCCGACTCCACCCGAGCATACGCGCCCACTCCCTCAGCTCCAAGCTGGGCCAAGACCAGGCCACCTTCCATAAGTTGCTCGAAAAGTGTGGAGGGGGGACCCCTCTGGAGTTTCTCTTGCATGACTCTTGAAGCTATAGAGTGGCACCTCCGATACAGAGAGGCCCGGACGCTGAAGGCACTGGTCCAGGGAAGGGAAGTCCTCTCCGGAGCGGTCGGGATCGGGGCACCTCCCCTGAGCGATCCCGCCTCGAGGGCCCCACCGGTTGGCTCGATATGAGCGGCCCCGCCGCATACCTCCCCGGCCTCGGTCGGCTGTGATCGAGTCGCTTCAGCCTGCGACCCTCCAGCCTCGACCGGCTCGGACCGGGCTCCTCCGTCTGGCACACCCTCTGCTTCGCTCGGCGTCTCGACATCGGCCGTGACCCCTTCATTGTCGGCCCCTTCTTGCTCTGTAGAGGGGAGAGCCGGCAGGGAAACCTCTTCAGTCGGGAAGGCGACCTCCGCCTTCCTCACCGGTTTTCTCTCGGCAGACTGAGCTTGCATCGAAGACCTCAGCAACTTCGCCACGGGATCCTTGCGCTTGACCCCCCGGCATTCAGAAGCGTCATCCCGGGCGACCCGCTTGCCCTTATCTCGGGCACGGGAGGAGCCCTCCGAAGCTTGGAGATCGCTCGGAGCCGGCGTATCATCCTCGTCGACGATCCCCAACTCGGCTGGCGGTGCCTCATCCTCAATCGCTCGCCTCTGGTCTGAATGAAGAAGAGCAAATTAAAAGAAGAAAGGCACTTACTCGACAAGAAAGAGAACAAATCCCTGAGATCCTTACCTGTCGGCAGCAGTGCTCGAGAAAGGTACTCCTCGATGTTGGATGAGGTCGCCAGCTCGGCAGTCGGCCAACGACTCTACAGAAGGATGGCAGCATCTCTCTCCACCTTTGGGGAGACCTCTGTTTGCTTCAGAGGAATGTTCGGGTAAAAGTTGGGCGCCGTCGGGAAATTCTAGACCACACCGACCGCCGACGCGCCCACCCAGAAATATTGGGTCTTCCACCCCTTGTGAGATGAGTCCTTCACGGAAAGGGACACGCAACTCTTGTTCTGCTTCGCCTGGATGAAGAAGAAGCCCTTCCCCGCATGAAGATTATCCTTCAGCTCGAAAAAATAATGGAAGAGGTCCAGCGAGGTCCTCACCCCACACTGGCCACAAAGGAAAATAAAGGAGAAGATGAAGGTATAAGAATTAGAGACCAGCTAGACAGGAGCCAGCCGGTAGAATCGAAGCAACTCGGCGACAAAGGAATGGAGGGACAGGCGAAAGCCACACTTTCAGGCCAATAGGAAGGAACAGAAGAGGCCAGAACGAGTGGCCAGGCTAGACTCATGAGGCTCAGGCGTGAAAAACTAGAATCACCAAGGCAGCCCATATTGGTTCTCCAGTCGTTTCACCTCAACCTCCCCCAACTCGCTGCAGAGAGGCTCTGACTGTACCAAGAAAACCCTTGGGGTCAGCCTCAAGACTTTGGTCCGCCATTGAACAGATGGATGAACTGGAAGAAGAAGGGAAAAGCTCTAGGCCAGAGGACTCCGGAGGGGAAAGAAGCTAACAGATCGCCGCCGCGGAAAAATCTTCTTGCTCCACAAAGGCCGCTGCAATTCTCCACTCCTCCGAACTACTCACACGGCGCCTGAGCCCCCTTATATAAATGCAAAGGAAGGCAAAACCCTAAACCCCCAGAGATAAAGGGACGCAAACAACGCACAATGCCTATAAACCATAGCCGGAGGCGGTGCGGCGATCCGAACTCCCAAGGAGGGGCCTTCTTTTATTCATCATGACGGGCATATTTTCAGGGCAAGCCGCATCATATGGCCCCTGCGAGAGAGAGATCTCCACCCAACTAGAGCCACGAAAAGTCCAGCCTAAAATACTACTCGACCGAGCCTAATCTTGGCTCGGGAGTAGGAGGGGGACAAGTGGAGAGGGTAAATCTAGCCGCCCGTACGGAGAGGCCAAACGAGATCTGACCCGACCCAACGAGGCCCAGCTCCTTGAAGTGGTAGCCCCTGGGCCCACTCAATATAAACCCAATAACTCACTCGGAACAAGTGCTTCCTAGGCGGCCTTCGGGTTGGGAAGTCCGAGCATCAGTTGATCGGGAGAGCTCCTCCGAAGCCCCATATTCCTTGCCCAAATTGTGCTCTTATCGCTCGGGAGGCACCTCGTGGGCAAGCACCATATGCTCGGGCCAACTGATGGAAGCTTATCTGTGCGGCTGTTATGTATCCCTTAAAAGCTGGGAGTTCAAGGGGATATGGGAAACCAAGAGTCCTATTGCTATAAAGAGCCCACAAGGAGGACGCAACCCCCCCTCCTAATCTCCTCAGCTTACAGGGATCATGCACTCAACGAGCCATTATTTAAGCCTAAAGAGCCCTATTGTACGGAGGTAAGTCAAAAAAATCCTGAGCAGGAACCACTTCACCTTTCGGTGGAGAGGGATCTCGCGCTCCCATCTTCCTCCTAACTCCTCCCTTTGCACTTGTGCTCTACTACACTTGCTGACTTAAGCATCGGAGGGTTTTCCTCGGGGATCCATCCCTGGGCACCCCTGACCTGTTTCCCCTCTTGCAGTTCATACTTCAAAGCTATGTGGTTATCCTCTTCCCCGCACATGAATAGTGCAAGATCGCCCATCTTCAATAATTTTTATTAACGGTTGATTGCCAACCTAACGCACAACCTCCTTCTTTTTCATCCAAATTTGGGACCGGCCACGGCGGAATTGGACATTATGTTCCCATGATGTCTAAATTAGTCTAAAGCCATAAACTTTGTCGGGGATCATTAGTACCCTACGTGCCCTTTCGAAAAGAAAACAGAGATCCATATTTCGTGGGTCATTAGAATCTAAGAGAGCCCTTTGACAAAAACCCATTGTTTTGTCGTCGAATCAAACTTGGGTTCCTCACTCACATTATTAGTACAGGTAATGGGACATTTGTCTCGTGCTTTGCCGCGATAATAGGAAGCATCTTTTAATCATTAATTTATCTTTAAAGAGATGGTTCCTCCTTATCTGTAACAAAGAATGCCCGGATGACCTCACACTTTTTTCAGGTGATTGGACAGCTGAATGTGAAGGAGTGCCACTCACTGTTCCCCTTTAATTTAGTCGTGATAAAATCTCGAGTTAAATAGAATCTAATCATGTCTCTACATGGGTCCCTTGGACGTGTCATTCCCCCTGAACCCCCAGCCAGAGAATATCCAACCGGAGAGTATCCAGGGAACCGCTTTTTGCAAAAGCTTGGGCTGGAGTTTGGGAACGATTCATGCGTCTGGGCAGTGGTAACTGGCATTTGGAACCGATTCTGGCTTGTCCCTCGTGGAAAACCTCCACTCTCCGCGAGTGCAGTGCCCTTCTCCACCCTCGCATGTCTATGGGTTTCGGGAATGCGAAAGGGCACACACAAAGTGGAATCCATGGCCAGTGGTGTTCCCCGTCGGAAAGCTCCCTCCATCTCAGACTTTTTCGCTTGTGGGAAGGAAAGAAGTTCAAATTTTGACGGTCCATATTGCTGGGCAGAAAGCAGCGCCTTGTGCACTTGCGCCCCGAGAGCAGCCACCATCGGCAAGAAGCCCCACCCTCCCAATGAATCACGTTTGGTCGTGGGTTGTGTGCGTACCAAGGATTTGAGTGCACGCATTCACAAAGGTGGTGATGTTGCCCACCAGGTATTCATGTTCAAAAGCTCCTCCTTTTTTTTGCTTTGGATGATGAGTTGGGTTCCCTTCAAGGCTCCGTCACTTTAGATTCCATTGAGGAGGCCCCGCTGGCTGGCCGCCTTCCTCACCGGGGAGCTCTTTCAGGTGAAAGATGGGGGGGGGGGGGCGCTGCATGCCTGTAGATTCTCATCCTTGGAAGCTCTGAGAAGATACCTACTGGTTGCCTCCAAGGCATCTTTGTCTTAGTTACTGGGGTTGGGGAGAGGACTGATTGGATTCCATGACATGGACGGCGCACTCCCCTCCCATCAGTAGTGTTGCCCTGCATTATGAGCCCCTGTTGGGTGTCATGGAGACGGAACTCGTGGGGTTCGTTCGTTCTGGCGGCTGAAGGGTCGTTGGTGCACGCTCGGCTGCCGGGTGTGGGGTAGTTGGTGAGGCCTCCACTGAGCATATTCCCCTGACATGGAATTTGGAAGATGAAGTTACAGGAGCTAGTATAATGAAACCACTGTTGGGAGTGATTAAGCTATGAACATCCACATATTGGCTTTCAAGTTTTAAGATGTGCTCATGTAAGCCCAGATGATTGAAGGCAGGGAGCTGGGTCATTCTTAATGAGGGAGAGATGCCTTCACTGTTGGAGACTGGAAGAGATATTTTAAGTGGTGTGCATGGATGACGAGTACCCGGGGGGGGGGGGAGCGCAGCGCAGTGTGCAAGAGGAATCTCCGATGAGATATATGGCCATTTTCCTCTGAAAGCAGCAAATGGGTATCTTTGACCTTGGTGGGTTGGAGAGATAGGATAGGTCCAAAACAACTTTAGTTGGTGAATCCACCTGATGTCATGGGGACTCTCCACTCGGAGATACCTCATCTCCTTCCATTAGAATATACACCCTCGTGCTTTTGTCCTCACAGTGGTGGCAGCGTGCCCACCAACATAGCTCCGTGCCAAGGCACGCATACAGGAAATTTGCTTGTCGGGTTGGCCTGCATGAAGCTGACAGTGGCGTTTGAAGATAGGGGGCAAATGCCGGACCAGTTTCTGCTCCATCTGCACGCTAATCAATTTGTAAAATCATCACCATGGATTCAACGTAATCATGGCAACTATTGTAAGGATGCATGAAAGCATCTTATTCACCGAACAAGGCAACGGCATCTATCGTTTGTTTTTCTCTTGTCATTTACACTGGTCAGAGATGGCGCTAAGAAATTCTGACCCAAAAGGAAAATTTTATTCAAATCGTACAGTTAGTTGGTATAGGTCTTCAAGTTTTATATACATATCATGAAAGCTTTCGGCAGAAATTGCCCAATGCCATAAGCCAGAAGAAAATTCTGCCTTTTGTGACTGATTTTGCTGGGCCCAGTCACCATCCACCGCCCACTCCACTACTAGTGTAAGCAGGGTGCTTGAGATGATTGATGGAATGGGGAGATGGACCCGAGGCATCACTTTTTAATGTGTATTTTGATATAGTACTGCCTCCTGCTTTACAAAAGTTATAAATGGGGCAGGCATTCAAGGACTCTCCCTGTGAAGAAGTGCAGATTTTTTGCCAGCAAGATACAGAGCAGGAGAGAAATGGCTAAGCAGCAATGAGCATTCCTTGAGGACAATGCATCTGCTATTGATGATCATATTTTTCCTATTTGCAGTGTTCTTTTTCTCCTCCAAGCATGTGAAAGCTCCGAGGTATTTTATCCGTAGTGACTGCTGAATTGTGGAAAGCAGAATGTTAATCCGGTGCATCTGTGGTGAGACCTTTTATGATCATGTCAGTCTTTTCTATGTTTCTCATTTAAATGAATTCAGCTCTAGATTAGAGTTCCTAGATATGGAAAGGTTCATGTTCTCAGTGGCAGAGCTGCTGTTCGTAGCTTTTTATTTTCTCCTTAACTTTTGGGTCATGTTCTCTCTCTTCTTTGAAGTTCTCTTCTTTGAAGTGATTCTTAACTATGAAAATTATAAGTGCCAATTTATATAGCATTGATGCCAGGGATGGCGGTGTCGGTTTCGGATTCGGTTTCGGCCGAGTCCGAAACCAAAACGACTCAGTTTTGGTTTCGGTTTCGGCCAAAACCCGGCCAAAACCCAGTCAAAACATTCAAAAAAAATCAAAACGGGTAAGTTTCGGGCGAAACCGGTGTCGGTTTCACCAAAAACCATTAAAACCTTTTTTTTAAGTTTCGGACCTGCTACAGTGAGCAGGCCCGATTTCGTATCGGTGTGGGCCGAAACCGATACGTTTCGGCCGAAACGTATCGGTTTCGGCCGATTCTGCCAACCTTGCTTGAAGCTTGTGCTTCACGCTCAAAACATAAACAATCACTTTGATGAATTCTCTTTTGATGTTATGTTTGTCTTGACTCTTTTAAGAAGACTAGTACTGCGGGTCTTGTGTTTGTTTTTGTTAGACGATACATGATTTTTGTGGTGGCTGCTGATTGCATGAGACCTGCCATTTCTGTCATTAATTCTTAGGATTAGTTATTAACATGGAATGCAAAACTGCCAGGTACATCCCATACCGGGCAAAACCGTGTTGGTACCAGCGGTCTCCGGGATGGTTCAGCCGATTTCAACCCAGCATCAGCCGGTACCATCTAGAACTGTAGTATGTATTATCAATGACTCAATTCCTTATAATTAGTTTCATCCAGAATTGTAGATAGTAGTATGTATTATTGTGTTCTGCTGTAAGTTGTAAGTTGTAACCCAATGCTTTTAAGTTTTAATGAATTATTGTTGAAGAAATGAAATATTTTATGGTTCTAAACTTTCAAATGTGTGTTGATTTGTTGATTGTGTTTAATCATGTATGATTTTGCGTAATTATAAATTTTTTCTGATTTTTTTTTGAAAGTGGATAGTACCACTAATGTATAAAGAAAAGGAATGTACAAGTATAGGTTGACACAACCCAAAAAGGCAACCCCAAAAACCTATACAATTTTTTTCTGATTTTTGTTACATTTTTTCAAATTATAAACTCATATATAAGTGTATAGGGGGGGAACCGATCCCAAACTGACTGAACCACCTGGTTCGCGGTTCGAATCGGTCCCGGAACTGGAATGCGAACCTTTGTTATTAACAAGGAACAGCATTTCCATCCATGTAGTTATCCAAGATTTGTTACCTTTTGTCAATAATACTAAAGTTACGTGTAGTGATTTGATCTATAACCCATGAAATATAATGCTTTATACTCTGATTTTGAGTTATTGTATATGAAATCATCAAATTCATGATATCACATAAAATATTATTGAAATCTTCACTATCCTAATGTAAGATGTAGTATTGGCTACCATTTGTGATGAATTCCCCCCTGAGCTTCTACATTTTGTAAATCTATTCTTCAAGAGCAGGTCTATCCTTGTACAGATTATGATTTACCAGTCTAGAAAATCATTCCTGGAGTAGATACAACAGCCAGTGAAGTCTATGAAGAGAGATACAAGTGCGTTGCAGTCAAGCAATTCCTTTACTAAAGGAAACAAAGAAAAACTTGTAGAGATGCGTTTTCAGCAAAAGTCTGCAAAAACTAAGGGTGAAAATGAGCCAAAGGACATCATTCCTTTCTACAAGCTTTTCGTATTTGCAGACTCAATTGATATATTATTGATGACAACGGGTGTCATAGGAGCCGTAGTGAATGGGGTTTCAACACCTTTGATGATGGCTTCATTTGGAGACCTGATCAACTCCTTTGGAGAAACTGCTGACGGAAGCTATGTTGTTCATGGAGTTTCCAAGGTAAGTGTGTTACATGGATTTTTCTACAAACCTGAAACTGAAACTTCTGTCAAGTAGATCTGGTTTCTTTCTGGTTTCAAAGTGAATGAATAATTGAGAATCATTTCAAACATAGACAAGGGTGGGCATGATAATGTTTACTAAATCTGAAGTATATAAAGCATCATAAACTCGCTAAATGATCTTATCTCAACCACTATTTGAAGACTCAATTGATATATTCAGTTTCAGGCTGTGCTAGTAACATGTAGGGATATTTTGAGAGCTTGCTTTGAGAATTTTTGCTGTGGACACTTCAATTCTTTCCAGCTACTGATTGTCTCAGACCTTTGAGAATATAACACTTGCTATTTGGATGGCCTTGCTTCCAAATTTTTAGAATAATGATATAAGCATTGTGATTATGTATTTGACCTGAAACTTAACATGTCTCATGAACAGAGGTCTCTTGTAGTATGAGATGCTGGGTATTCAACTGGTATCCTGCTTGTCTGGTTAAACAAAACCATAGATACCGGGAAGCTCTTTTACTCCTTAGAATGTATTGAATTTCACTTCCTGGCTTCCTGTTTCTCGTTTCACTGTAACTTGAAATTCAAAATGTTATCAAGCGAAGCATCTCTTGCTGTTGTCTCACACATTGCTTCCTGCTTTCATTTCCCATCTTGGTAACTATGAACAAAACAATCCTGCCTGCTTTTCTATGGAAGTATAGCATGATATAGATGCTTGATTCCCATTCAAACAGTAAATGAAAAGTGACCCAAAGAGTGGGACTATTTCATAAATAATCAAAGTTATATCTCTGTAATTCTGGTCATCCTTTGTGTTGCTGTTGCCATTGATCTAATATGAGAATACACTAAGTGTACTCAATAATGGACTGGGCAAAACTGAGAAAACTCTCGGAGACATAATTCTTGTTCTTGTTCCTTTCTTTCAAATCAAGTTTGGATGAATTAGGGATTGTTCATTACCTGCGAGATCTTTCAAAGTATGCATTTCCTGGTATGTTTTATCCACTTCCACAAGCTTTTACAATTTGTATGTTAATGGCCTTGGAGCAAGAGAAGGGTCCTATCTCCTTGTTGGTTGAAAAAGTGACCTTGCGGATGTTATATGGAGTACATGATAATTAGTTGCCCCTTCTTCGAAACATCCACGATTAAAAAAAAAGAATTCTGCAACTTTATCAAATGGTTTGCACTGGTCAACAATACACTGATGGGGTTCACTGATGGGGTTCATGTGAGTTCCACCTCATGGACTTCGCCGGACTGGGGTGGGGGACCCATAGTCCAAGAGACGTTTGGCCTGTTCATGGCTCGGGCTATATCGGGTTTGATCTTGGGTTGGTGGGTTTACTCTTGGTATTCAAAAGAAGGCATTTTTTAAAGTAAATTTCACAGTTTCTAGAATGGTTAGAAAATCACATTGCATACTTGATGTAGACCTTTTCATGAAAATACGTCTTATAAAATATACAGTGTTTGCCAACTGCTACTCTGATTTCATCTTTCGTTTCTTTGGTAAGAGATATAGGAGTTAATGATGTTTTGATCTTCTTGGACACTGTCAAGGTCATTTCATTATTTTTGTATTTTATGTAAATATTCTCCTGGATAATCTTAGAAAGTTGTCATTGCTTAAAAATGCAAGTAATGGTCAAGACTATTTCTAATAGTTAGGCACTACACTTTCTTCACTGTACCTGATAATTTAATATGCTTGAATATTTGTGGATATGGAGTATTTCAAATGGCCTTGAGGGATTTCTGTTTCATCTGTATCTAGTTTGTGGTCCATTTCATACTATTTTGGTCCCAGATTCCTTGATTTACCATCTGTCTTTCTAGTTACCACGAAGCAACGTTGGCTGGTTACAGTCCCTCAAATGTTGAATAAATAATGATGTTAGTAGCTCATGCGTACAGGTAGTTCTGGACTTTGTATATTTGGGTGTGGGAACAGCCGTGGCATCGTTCCTCCGTAAGTACGAGTGCCATTTCTGGGAATAACAAAAGTTGTAATCTTGTAGATCAATTTGTTGTAGATACATAAATGTTTATAATGAATGCTGAAAATAAATTCCACATTCATGTTTTGTCAGAGGTGGCATCTTTTATGGTTACTGCAGAAAGACAAGTTGCAAGAATAAGGAATCTATACTTGAATACAATACTGAGACAGGATATTGCGTTCTTTGATAAGACCAATGTAGGAGAGATTGTTGGGAATGTGTCTGGGGATACAATTCTTGTTCAAGAAGCCATGGGTGAAAAGGTATTTATCATTTTTTCCTCTGAAGTTTCTAAGTTCATGCGTGTTTCTTTGTTAGCACACATTGCAGCTGCTTCACAGTGATAAACTAATAATTTTTTATAAAGACCATTGCCTTCTTTTGTAACAGTTTTGGATGTTCTAGTGACAGATCAGCACTTGTCTTAAGTAACTATGGCATGCAACTTTACAACACTTGCTTTCTTGATTGCTTGTTTTATGCATGTTCCCAAACTATCCTATGTTATAGGACTAGCAATCTTACTCTAGCTTTTATATAATTATATCCCTTTTGCTATCTTCCCTTTTTCCCCCTGTCCCTCTTCTTTCCTTTTCCCATCCCCTTGCTCTCTTTTTCTCTCTTTTGCTTTACACTACCTTTCTATCTTCTCATGTTAATTATTAACCATTTACACTAATTTCATGGATATGGCTGTTACCAATATTTGCATTTAATAGGTGTTCCTCACTATTAAACAACTAGCTTTGGCACTTTTGAAGTGATAGCCCCTCTTCTGCCCAGGAACTGGTGATCTACCTGGTCTTTTGGCAAACAAGTGAAAGGTTAGCATCATGCTGGCAGCCAGAAATGCACTCTAAATCCCATGGCATCCAATGTCCTAAAATCTTATCGGGTATGATGGGATAAGGCTTTATGAAAAGCGGGGATAGGTATCAAGTTCTTGTTGGGTAGCTTCCTGGGAAATGGTGTCCATTATTTATTTTATTCTTGTTAGGAAGAATGCTACTGTGCCACACCCTTTGCTACCCCATTTGTCACTCTGATCTTGACCTTCTGATCTTGAAATCAGACAGCCGAGATTAAGTTGGCACTGAACTTAAGTTCAGTGCTTCCAAACTCTGAAGCTCTGGACTTTAGTTCGCACTTCCTGTCATCTCAGGATCGGATGGCCTTGAGGAGAGTGGCCAATAGGGTGGCAAAAAGTGTGGCACTGTAGCATTCCTCTTCTTCATAGATTAAGAATGCACTATTTTTCATTTCAGTTCATTCTAAGATCCTGTCATCAATTATCTGATGTAATCCTATGTTAGATTTTTGAAACTCAAGTATGGTGGACATTCACCACTATGATTAATTGACATCTAGAAAAAAATGTTTTATTTCCAACAACAAATGATTCATTAAACCGTTCAAGAAATGTCCATTCCCATGCATCTTGATTGGTCCTAAACATGATCTTTGATTATGATCCTTGCTTTTTTTTTAACAGATTGGGAAGTTCATTCAGGTAGTGTCATCGTTTCTTGGAGGCTTTGCTGTAGCATTATCTCATGGGTGGCTTTTAACCCTTGTAATGTTATCCACCATTCCTCTTCTTGTGCTATCTACCTCAGCCATGTCTATTGTTATATCCAAGATGGCATCCCATGGTCACACATGCTATTCAGAAGCAGCAGTTATTGCAGAGCAAACAATCAGTTCAATAAGAACAGTAAGCAACATTTTCCTGGTGGCATGGATTCAGATTCTGTCTAATAATAATAAAAATTGTGCTGCATTGTGAGGTTGTGACAGTTCACTGGGCCAGGTAGGAGTATTCACTGTATAAGAGCATGGCTTGGTCCGAACTGACCTAGTAGGGACCTCCACAATGCTTATTTATACCTGCCACAATATGATCACAACTAAACTTCTTCTTGACATCTGACAATCTACCTTTTTATTCAGGTTGCATCTTTTACCAAGGAAAAGCAAGTTGAGAACAGATATAATAAGTCTTTGAAGAATGCTTATAAAGCTAGTGTTCATGAGGGTTTTGCTGCTGGAACAGGACTTGGTGCTGCGTATTGCATTGTATTTTTTGGGTATGCTCTAGGCATATGGTTTGGATCAAAGTTGATATTGAACAATGGATATACAGGAGGACGCATCATTACTGTGATCTTTGCTCTCCTAACAGGATCATTGTAAGTTATATGGTTTTGTTTTAAAATTTTAATAACTTGACCAAGTTAAATTCTATTTCCTGACCTTGTGTTGTTTAAATTAGCATCTGTATCTGGAACATGCCCTACTAGTTGCCATAAACCTCTGATTGTATCAGTTTCAATAGGCATTATTCTGAGGGATGAACAGATGTGCGTGCGCACACACACCCTATCCTTTTATGGACATTGGACATAGAGTAGAAGTTAAAGAGGAAATAGATAATGATTGCTTGAGCGACAAGAAACATATGAATGCCTGAAAATAGATATAGGCAAGCATATCCTCTCCAGAGTTCGGAAGATATATGTCATTATTACTTTAGGCCAAGAATATCAGATTTCTATGAAAGCAAAATAGGGGAAAAGCTGTTTCAGGCATTTTCCTATTAGAAAAGATTTCCATGTCCTATGTTTTTTATTGCAGTTTTTCTTCAGATATAGAGAAATTAGCTGATGCAAGAAGGGCTTTAAACTATGGAAAAACCTATTTTTTATATTTATATATAGCTTGATACACTTTGCTCAACACATGGCTTTTCTACTTTTCTAGCTCTCTAGGTCAAGCGTCACCATGCATAATTGCATTTGCATCTGGACGAGTTGCAGCCTCCAAGATGTTTGAGACAATGGATAGAAAGCCTGAGATAGATGCATATTCCCCTGGTGGAAAGAAATTAGATGACATCAGCGGAGAAATTGAATTTAGAAATGTTCATTTCAGCTATCCAGCCAGACCAGAAGAGCAGATATTCAGTAGGTTTTCACTGCTGATACCTAGTGGCACTACTATGGCTTTGGTGGGAGAAAGTGGAAGTGGGAAATCAACAGTTATTAGTCTTATCCAGAGATTCTATGACCCACAAGCTGGTGAAGTCTTAATAGATGGTATAAATCTCAAGGAGCTTCAGTTAAGATGGATCAGGGGAAAAATTGGCTTAGTCAACCAGGAACCTGCATTATTCTCATGTAGTATCAGGGATAACATAGCCTATGGAAAAGATGATGCCACTGAACAAGAAATCAAAGCTGCAGCTGAGTTTGCCAATGCTTCAAAGTTCATAGACAAGATGCCCCAGGTAATGCTTTTGCAGATTCAGGGTATTTCATCGTAGTTTGTGTATGCTTGTGAAAAGATCGCTATTCCTGACGACTGAGGAAAGAAAATTAAGGGCTACAGGGATTGTGCAGTTATTCATGTTTATCTTGCTTGAGGTGGTTATTTGATCAGGTTCAGTTTTAGCTTACACTGCATTGAAATAGACTGCTTTAATGAAATTTACAGACTTGTTTTTGAAATATAAGATTGTTTACATGCCTTTGCCCCATGGTTGTCAAGGCGTCCACGGCGACCAAGGAGGTGGCCCACCGCTTTACTGCTTAGACGACAAGGCGAGGCGCGGAGGCGAAGCCTAGTTTATATAACTAAGTACATTGCAAGAGAACTATTATATATTTTCTACATATAAGTTTTATCTTTAGGTAATCCACAAATCTTCAACATATACCTATATTTTAAAAAGCAAAAACAAAGAAATGGCAAACAATAACAAATTAATAAGGAGAAAACTAATAAGAATTTGCGAATACCTGTTAATCTCAATAAAATTTGATATTCAAATAGTTATTCTCTATATTAACAGGAAGCATAAATATGACACATTTCTGGGTAAATTATAAGCACATCAACATAATAATTTCATAATTTTTCACTTGTGAATTATCAAAAAGAGACATAAAAATGGTACTGGCTTCAAAAAGTGCACCATGCAAATATGAATCAATGTCCTTAAGAGGAGGGCATAGGAACCGATGGGGAGAAGAATCCGAGAGAAAGGGGAAAGGGAAAAGGAAGTCTCATCTTCTCTTTCCAATCTTGACATATTATTTGTCAATTTTTCAAAATTACCCATGAACTTTTGCCCAAATACTAAAACAGGCCTCAAAACAAAGAGTGGATGTCCTACCAAGGCAGGCTAGGCGGGCCCAAGGTGGCCTATGTGCACTAAGGCAGCCTGGTGAGTGCCTTAATGGCCTGTTCACCTAGGCGCCTGGTCGCCTTGGGTGCCTCGGAGCTCCTTGTCGCCTAGGCAATGCCTTGAAAACAATGCTTTGCCCTTAAGGAAATGATTGGACCATGACAAAGCTTTGTATGTTTGTGCCAATCAAGAGGACATGCCATTTAGACCTTTAACCCTGTCAAAGACACTCCTTTCCGGAAGGGGAAAGACTACAGATAGTGCTGTAACCAAGGTGTCACAAAGATAATGCCCCTTCCTGTGAGTTGAACTTTTTCTTGACTCTCTTCTGAATTCCATAGCTTCTATTATCCACATTCATGAGGTAGTTCCTTTTTGTTTGCCCATGTTATGTGGTCCTTTTTGACTTCTACATCTCATGTCATCTTACTGTGTTATATGTCCTCTTTGTTGATAGTCGTTGCCCCTTTGAGGTGACAATAGCTCCCGGTGTCAAACCATTTCATCTTCCAAATGTTTGATAGTCGTGTATGCAGGAATCTTTCATTAGCTTTAAACTAGGTACCAACAGGGTGCATTTGCCTCCTTTCCAACTGTTTGTTGAGGGCCTGAGGTCTATTTCTTGCCATAAGTTTCTTTGTGAAGGTGTATGTTACCACGCGTTATTCCAATGAAAACAGTTTAAAACCAAGACCCACCAGTAATAAACAGCAGTCTGTCATCAGCTTTTTCTCAATCACCTCTCCCATAGGACCAATCAAATTATGGAAATGACAATCTAGCTAAGATGGAGGCCTGATTTTTTTTTTTTGAAAAGTGGATGATACCACAAGTATATTAAAAGGGAAAGGGGTGTACAAGTATAAGCTATGAGCTCTCAAAAACCCCTTTACAAAAAGGACCTCCCCACCACCCTAGAGTCCCCAATTAACTCCCCAACAACAAAAAAAGAGAGGAGTTATAATTCTCCACTTTACAAAGCTCTCTCGCCCAAACGGCTACAATCTCACAAACAAAAGTAGCTAACCTATCTTCAGGTCTCGTTTCCCTCTTGAAAATCCTATTGATCCTTTCAGTCCACAAGGGCCAAAGTGTGGCATGGAGGATCAATCACCAAATGATATTATCACCCTTTAGGTTCCATGCCCTATGCCACCTGGTGAAGAGATGTTGCACCCCCACAAACTGATGAACTGGCTACTGGAGTCTCTGCTGTAACCTCATCCATATACCACTTGTATAAGCACAGCCTGTGAATAGATGGTCCAGGTCCTCCTCCTCATCCCCACACAAGCAGCACAAGGAAGAAATATGCTGAAGAAAAGGTGCCACCCTATCACAAGTGGGAAGCCGCCCATGTGAATCCTCCAAATTAACAACTTCACCTTCAATGGGCTCTTGGGAGCCCAAACCTGAGAAACATAAGGGTGCCGCACACCCCTTCCAAGATGAGAGAGTAGGCAGACCTAACTGAGAAGGCCCCCTCCCTCGCCCAACTCCACACCCAAGTGTCTGCCTTGTCACTCACCAGCTGGAAGTTAATAAGGAAAGACAAAAGAAGCTGTTGGTGGTCCATCTCCTGAATCTGTAGATTTCTCCAGAAGGCGGGGGCCCAAATACCCCTAGTGAGGTCTGCATCAAAGGACTGAGCCACCGACCCTCTAGGAGCCCCTGCAATAGCAAACATGGAGGCCTGAAACTTGAAATATTGAAGATGTAAATACTGGAACAATGGTTAAGGTAGTTTCAGAAATAATGAACAACAATGTCAATATATTAGTCCAGCATGCCTTTTCTTTTGTAAAGTGGTTGGTATCACAATTTCATTAGTGCCAATAAAGAAGTGTTTGAACTAGTAGTAGTTGATCTCAAAATCTCTGTACAAGAAACAAGCAACCATGCTGAGGTAGTACTACTCATACTAAACCCCCAAAAACCCAAAATGGACAAATGATGATCCTCAGTACAAGAAGCCTAGCCCTTGCAATACATGTTCACAAAAGCGAGTAATATCCCTCTGTGAAGTCCTAATGTTTCTCTCCCTGCAGATAGCCCAAAGGGCTGTCGATCTTCCTTGATTTGCCCTCCTTATTTTCATCCCAAGGTAAGCCAATCCATCCTGTTGGAAATATGATGGTTTCTTTCAATCTTCATTTCTTTTTGGAAAGTGGATGGTACCACATATCTGTAAAACTTAGAAAAGACGATCACAAAGAAAGCATGCAGGAATGCAGATAGCCTGTAACACTGCCAAATCTCATAGAGAATTAACCCAACAAAAAAAGCCCAATAAATCAACGAACTCCTGCCTAGACCCAAGTAAGATACATCTCAAAATAATCAAGTCTTGACCTTCTTCTGAAAGATGCACTGTTCCCTTCGCATGGTATATTCCCTTTAATAAAAGATAACTTTTTGTTTCCAACCTGAGCTCTCTGCCACAGGGATCTCTGATTCTTTATGAAGTTTGCCTAAGCCTTCCTTCACCACTTTGTATATTCACATTCTATCCTCTGAGGGGAAGCCATGCTTTTTAAAGAAGAACAGAGTGCCCCAATGAGTAAGTGGCCACAAAGTTGGATCATCTTCAGGATCGAGGCCATCCTTCATCTCCTCCCAAAGGCACATAAGAAAAGAGCCCCTAATTTTCTTTTCCTCCAACATGAAGTTGGATAGAGCACTTCCTGGTAGTGTACCGCCTCTGAACCCCACCCTCTACTTACCCTTGCCAATAGAGCCACATTGATCATCTTTATCATTGTCCACATCCTTCCCCCACTGCACCCTGAAGAGGGTGCCCTCTTTAGACAGGATGGTGCGGAATCTGTGTAAGCTGGGGGAGATGAAAAAACTTTCCTCATTCCAAGCTGAGCATTTGAAGTGGCACAAGATCCTGCACCTGAGGAGGAGACTGAAATCCTGTTTGCTATCAAACATTATCAATTATGACTCCACCACCATCACCTGCATCCTCCTTGTTGCTGCCTACATTTTGATTTGGAACTGCCGATATTATCACAACCACTGACAAGCCAGGCATGAGATGTCTACACTGCACCTCCGCTATCACCTCCCCCATCATCTGGGACCACTGCTGCCACCTGTGCCTTTTCTGTCAACAATGTAGACCCATTTACAAGCGGGGCAGAGTGAGCCCTGGACTCTACATGTGCAATAGAAGACGAGGGCTTTGGGTTAGGGCCTTTTAATCCTTGATCTGAATGCCTGCCATCCCAAACAGGCTTTCAGTGCCATCTGTTGAACCATCAGCCTGAAACCCAAAACCTTGATCCCATTACATTCAAAGAACCCAACCTGAAGTGGACCTCTTGCCTGAGCTTCTGTTGCATGGGCCTTTCAGACTTCAAACTGAATCCACATTTGAAAGCTGCACCCTGATCTGGCCCATGGATCATGGATTAGCCCTCTTTCCAACTGTTGATTTGACCTGTCACAGGTGACAACCTATCTTCTTTTCTGCATACTCCCCCATTAGCATTTCCAGGGGGAAGCCTGATGTGCTGTCTGCTGATGCATACAACTATGTCTGTCCACGGCAGTGGCTTGGTCATCGTTGAACATCTGGCCTTTCGCCTTGATTGCATGGATTCTACATGCAAACCCCCAGTGCAATGGAGGAAGGCGTTGGAAACAGTATCCTACAATTGATCCAGTGTCTCCTCGTCTAGCTTGCTTATTAATCTAAACTTCTAAATTTTAAATCATTTTCCTTGAGAAAAATTAGAAGTTATACATTACATGGTTCATAGTTTGACTAACTATACTAGGGAATAAAAGATTTTCAGTTCTGTCCTAGTATGCTTAATCTGATTACTTATTTTGTCAAATAATGGCTGTCTTTAAAAGTAAATATATATGAAATCCATCATATCTAGCCAAATTTCTGGCTTGGAATTTAGTACAACAAGAGCTATTCTGTTGTAACAATTTTCTAAGACTTGAGTGATTCTTTAACCATAATGCCAGTGTTCATAAATGAGAAGCAATTGGGATCTCTCAATGCATATGACTACATTTGTATCATCAGATGGTCACCAATTTCAAATGCATTCAAAGTAGCATTTAAATAATCCATCTGGGATTGTAATGGAAATGTGTGTCCGTCAGCTTAGATATCTGATGGGCATTAACCAGTTTCAAGATTTTTCAAAGAAAAATTCTGCATAAATGTATCAACTTGCACAAAGAATGTGCAAACATGCTTGATTTTAGTGCATTAACTAGGATAAAGTATTGTATCTAGCATTTGTTCTTTTTTCATACCAAAAATATTTTTCTAGACTTGTATGGGTAACCAATGGATATCTGACAGCTGATGTAACATGCAGGGACTTGACACAATGGTTGGCGAACATGGAATTCAACTATCTGGAGGCCAGAAACAAAGAGTTGCAATTGCCAGGGCAATCCTGAAAAACCCCAGAATTCTACTTCTAGATGAAGCCACAAGTGCACTTGATGCAGAGTCTGAAAGGATCGTACAGGATGCACTAGAGAGGGTCATGACAAACAGGACCACTATTTTAATAGCTCATCGCCTAACTACTGTTCGAAATGCACATGTAATTGCTGTTATTCAGAAGGGAACTATCATTGAAAAAGGTAAAGTCCTATACTTTTTAGAGAGATTTTTTCTAGACAATTCCTTAATATATGCATGTCAAATGCTCCTGTTAGGAATGATAGTGGCTTTCATCAATTTTAATTCATCATTTTCTCTGCTATTAGGACAATCTAATTTTTTTAATCACTGTGTTGATTAGGCTCTCATCCACAACTACTTGCAAATCCAAATGGATCCTACTGTCAACTTTTATGCCTGCAGGAAGGAAGCCAAGATTCCAATCAACAGAAGCTACATGACCAGAACAATAGTCTAGTTGATGGTGGACGACAGTTAAGCCAATGTTCCTCCTTTCAAAGATCCTTAAGTATAGGATCATCTTGTGGGAGCAGCAACCGTCACTCATTCTCGGTGTTGTTTGGATTACCTGTTGAAATTGATATCCAGGAAAATATAATTCAGAAACCAGGAGACAACAAGCCTTCGCAGCAACCACATAGACTATATATCTGGCATCTTGCCTGTCTTAACAAGCCAGAACTTCCAGTTATATTACTTGGTGTAGTTGCAGCAGTAATCAATGGTGTCATATTACCAATTTTTGGATTGTTCTTATCCAGCATAATACATACATTTTACGGACCACCGAAAACACTTAACAAAGATTCCAGATTTTGGTCACTAATGTTCATTGTCCTCGGTTCTGTATCACTGGTGGCCATTCCTGCAAGATCATATTGTTTTGCTGTGGCTGGGTCCAAACTAATAAAACGGATCAGATCAATGACATTCAGTAAAGTGGTGCACATGGAAATTGGATGGTTTGATGAGCCCCAAAACTCAAGTGGAGTGATTGGGGCAAAGCTATCAGGAGATGCAGCAGCAGTTCGGAGTCTTGTGGGTGACCCACTTGCGCTTATTGTTCAGAATGTTGCAACTTTGTTTGCTGGTATGGTGATTGCTTTCACCGCATGCTGGCAACTGGCAATGATAATGTTGGCTTTAGTACCATTGATAGGCCTCAATGGGTGGATCCAAATGAAATTCATGAAAGGGTTCAGTGCAAATGCAAAGGTCTGTCAGTGATTCTACTGTGAAAACTTCTAGATACAAACATGCGTTTTTACTAAGAATGATACATGAAACAGATTTGGACTTCAGATATTACCATTAACTATTCTACTTCCAGATACAAACCCTCTTTGCACCTTCTTGAACACAGAAATCTACTTCCAGATGTGGATTATTGTAGTTTCTTTTGTTGAATCATGGAAGGCAATGAGAATTTTAACAATCTTGTTGATATTTCAGCTGCCTCTATCTTTACCATTCAATTGCAGTAGCATGATGATGAAATTTTTGAAAATTGCTGCAGATGATGTTTGAAGAAGCAAATCAAATTGCTACGGATGCAGTTGGAAGTATAAGGACAGTTGCTTCCTTCTCTGCTGAAGATAAGGTGATGAAGATTTACAAAAGAAAATGTGACCATCCTGTTAAAATGGGGATTAGGCAAGGATTCATCAGTGGTGTTGGCTTTGGCTTCTCCTTTCTAGTGGTATTCTGTGCCTATGCACTCAGCTTCTATTCTGGGGCTCGACTCATTGAAGATGGGAAAACTAAATTCACAAATGTATTTCGTGTATGTACTCTTTCACTACTTTGAAGTTTTCAATAATCTTTTCAAACTATAGTTCATGAAAGTTTTCCTTTTTTTTCTTTTTGAAATTGTGTCATGTATTATGTTCTTATTGATTGTGAATAGATGAATAAAGTAAAAAGTTATGAAATTACCAATGTCTCCAATTCCACATGTTGGAATATCAATGACTAGAGGTTACAGAGGAAGCTAAGGGCACCATGGATGGCAAGTTTATTCTTGTGTCTTAATAAGTGAATAACAATAAAAAGGAAATATCGAAGATTAAGTCTTGCTTTTGACAAATGATCTCAATTGTGTCATACATGCTTCTCTGAGTAAGAATGGTATTGGAGTCATATTTGAATGACACCATGTGTTAACTCTTTATATAAAAGCTTTGGGCATAAGCAGCTCATTTAAGTGCTTCATGTTTGAATATAAACAAAAGGTACATTATTTTTTTCCAGGTTTTCTTTGCTCTCAATTTGGTTGCTGTTGGAATTTCTCAGTCAAGCTCTCTATTACCTGATGCTACCAAAGCCAAGTCCGCTGCTGCTTCCATATTTGCAATTCTTGATCGAGCATCTAAGATAAATGGTGGCAATGATCTGGGTATCAAATTACAACAAGTGAGCGGAAGCATAGAATTCCAGCATGTCAGCTTTTGCTATCCCACTAGGCCAGACATCCAGATTTTTGAAGATTTTTGCCTTGCTATCGAATCTGGAAAGGTAAATCTGAGATTCAAGATCCTCATGTGCAGCTTCACCCTTAAAATAAAAACATCGCATACATCTACAGATTCTACACAAATGTTGCCCAACCTGAGTGTATCCTGAGGGCTCATGCACCTAGCATGATGTTTTTTGTGAATCAAGGAATTCTCCAGCATCCGGTGCACTTCACGATGTATGTGTTAGGGACATTGTTGGCAGTTTCGGCCGAAACCGATACGTTTCGGCCGAAACGTATCGGTTTCGGCCGGTACCGATACGTCGCGAACGTATCGGTTTCGGCCGGTACCGATCCGAAACCGGACCAAAACACTGTAGCAGGTCCGAAACAATTAAAAAATATTATTTAAATAGTTTCGGACGAAACCATTAAGAATTTCGACCGAAACTGGTCAGTTTCGGCCGAAACTAGACAGGATTATTACATTTTTTAATTTTTTAACTGGTTTCGGCCGAAACCGAAACCGATACCGAAACCGGTACGTATCGGTTTCGGAACCGGCCGAAACCGGTACCGAAACCGATACTGCCTTCCTTGGTTAGGGATGTTTTGGCTTTGGATCCTTTCATTCTCAAAAAGTTCACGTAATTTTCACCATTAAAAGCTTCACATGACTTTACAGTTGTAAAAGACGAAGACAAAAACTCAAATAACTTGTTATCCTGATCTTGGTCAGTTTAGCTTCATATCTTTGGATTATTAGAGTTATTGGATTGGGCTATCCAACTCAAAATCTTAAGATGTTGAGTGGAGAGGGCTATACTGTTTTAAGCATATTATAATATATTATAATTTTGTCCTTTGCAATATGGGACTATTCTAACACGCCTTCTCACATACAGGCTGATTTAGCTCTGTCATGTGGACCATGACAAACATGGGATGCACAGCCCGGATCATAACTTGACTCTGATACCATATTAGAGTTATTGGATTGGGCCATCCAACTTAAAACCTTAAGGTGTTGAGTGGAGAGGGCTTCACTGTTTTAAGCATATTATAATTTTGTCCTTTTCCAATATGGACTTTTCTAATATGGATAATTTTTTTTTTTTTTTGTAAACCCAGTCATCTAATGGGACGAAGGGAGAGTGCACCCCCATTCCATAGGAAGGGAATGTTCTCACTCCACCTACCAGCCATTAAATGCTTATTTTATTGCTTTTCCAAAAGAATACATCTTCACAAGAGGCAAGCCTCTGAAATACAATGAAAATAAGAAAGAGAAACACTATACACGCCTCATGCGAATATTAGGTATGTCACTAGCATCAGCTATGGCATAACCTTTAGCTAACAGAGGCAGCTCTCTAATGGAAGAAAACTCCAAATTGCGTCCCATGAGAACAGCATGATTTGCCAAAGCATCTGCAAGTTGATTTGCGTCTCTATATGAATGGACAATGGGGCAGTGAATAGTTGAGAAAAGTTGTTGTAGAGAATTCCACCAAGGGAGTAATGACCACGGAGGATCTCTTTTGGTATTCAGCAGATCAATCAATGCCAATGAATCAGTGAATATAACCGATATAGGAATAGCATGCACCTGTGCCAGTCGAAGCCCATCAAGTAAAGCTCGTCCTTCAGCCACCATATTGGAGCCAAGTCCATAAAAATAGGAGAAACCCAGCACTAGCTGCCCATGAGAGTTTCTGAAACAGCCACCACCCCCGGAAGGACCGAGATTGCCTTTACTAGCACCATCCACATTTAAAGAAAAGTTTGTAACAGGGGCTATCCAACGAACAGTGATACATGCTGGGCTATTACTGTTGATTTTTATGCCAAAGCCCTGCATAGTATTCAAATACTCAGAGCTAGCCCCTTGCTTAATTCTGAACTGACTCACAGTATGATTGATCTCTGCAAGGATCAGATCCGAGATCCTTAAAAAATTTGTTCGATGGCCTTCATACCTTGCACGACATCTATATTTCCAAATTTCCCAAACAGTCATAATTGTTACCAGTAGGGATATAAAGCCTTTGGGTTTATAGATAGCTGCCCCATTTATAGTTGATCTCAGCCTACTGATAATGTTGGTATCTTCCAAGCATGTATTGATTAGCAAGGGAGCAAATCTGCTCCATAGGAATTTAACCAAATCACTATTCACAAATAAATGATCTTCATCTTCAATGTCATGAGAAGCAAGGCAGCAAACACAGCAAGAAGCCAATTTAACACCACTAATTTGAATTTGGCTATCAACTGGAACTGCATGTTTCAGAATTTTCCAACAGAATAAAGAAGCCCGCGGGGGAAGTCTTTGATTCCAGAGTTTGCTAATCATTAATCCAGAACCAGCTACCTGCCCTTAAATGAAACTGTATGTGGATTTAATACTGAATTTACCTGAGTTGGTGAAAGACCAAATAGGTATGTCATTCCCAGTTTGAATTCCAAAACTCTGAATTTGATCCCGCAGCTGCTGATCTTCCAATTTCTGCCAGACCGGATGCTGATGATTAGCCATGGCAGCTTGAACTGAGCAGTCTTCAATCAGAGGGTGGTTCTGTATAGAGAGGTCAGCCAAAGCCTTACTCTTGTACCAATTATCTTTGAGAAAATTAGTGTTAGCACCATTTTGAACTATCATTCTAAATCCTGCCATAAGCATAGACCGAGCTTTTTCAAAGTCATGCTTTTTAATGCCAGCTGGGAATGGGGTTTTACAATCTGATATATGCAGGTCATGATAATATTTGCTTCTCACAAAATTAGCCCAAAGGGAGTTGCTATGTATAGAGTGCCATAACTGTTTGACATAGAAACATATCTGAATGTCTGATAAGCCTCGGATGCCCAGCCCACCTTCAAAGACAGGGCAGCAAATTTTATTCCAAGAAACCCAATGCTTTCTATGAGCTGTTTCTAACCCCTGCCAGAAAAAATTAGCACAGATTTTCTCAATTTGCTTGAGTATTGTATAAGGAATAGAGGCAGCACTGGCAGTGTACATAGGGATAGTGGCTAGAACCGACCGGATAAGAACCAGTCTTCCTGCCTGAGATAATAGCTTGCTTTGCCAGCCAGCTAGCTTGGCATTTACTTTGTCTAACAGATATTTAAAGTGAGGAGTTTTGATTCTTCCTTTAAAAAGAGGAATGCCCAGATATTTGATGCTACCTGTTTTGTGATGATAGCCAGATAGTTGATATATGCGATCAATAGAACAGCGAGGCATCTGCTTAGCTACCATAAAACAGCTTTTATGTGCATTGATCCGCTGGCCAGAGGACAGTTCATATCTTCCCAAGAAAAGAAGTAATTGTTTAATAGATGACACTCCACCATTCATAAAAATAATAGAATCATCCGCATAGAGAATGTGTGAAATAGGCTGCACACCACGAGGAAGATGATAGTATTTACAGACCAGCAGAGAACAGATGACTAAGACCCCTACTCAAAACCTCTTCAGCAAGGATGAACAAGGCAGGGGCTAAGGGGTCCCCCTGTCGAACCCCTCTAGTTGACTTGAAGAAGCCATGAGTTTGCCCATTTAGAGATATAGAGAACCAGCAATTAACCAACATTTGGGCAATTAAAGAAACAAACCTGTTAGAGAATCCAAATCTTTTAAGAACCATAAAGAGAAAATCCCACTCTATGCGATCATAAGCTTTTGCCATATCAAGCTTGAGAAGCATATTGTGCCCTCTGACTGGTCTATCAATTTCCATTAACAATTCCTTGGCCAGCAGAAAATTATCTGTGATTTGTCTTCCACTAATGAAACCACTTTGCTCATTGGAGATAATCAGAGGCAGAATTGGACGCAGCCGATCACAAATGACTTTGGACACTATCTTATATGTGAAATTGCACAGACTTATGGGTCTAAAATCAGCATAAGATATAGGATTTTTTACCTTCGGAATAAGACAGAGAATGGTGGAAGTGACACCCTGGGGTAAACCCCATCCTTGAAAAAAACTTTGGACAACATTAATGACATCCACTCCAATGATATCCCAGCAATGAGTAAAGAAACCCCCAGTGAAACCATCCGGCCCTGGTGAGCTATTGCCAGATAAAGAGAAGACCGAATTTTTAATTTCATCTGCCGAAGGAATAGAACATAGTGTTCTATTTTGGTCTTCATTGATCAACCGAGGTATGACTGCAAGGAGGCTCTCATCAATATTATGATCTTCAGTGGTTAACAGAGCTTTGAAATATTCAACAGCACCATCTGATAATGAATCTTGATCTTCCACCCAATGATCATTAATTTTCAGTTTATGAACATAGTTCCTCTGCCTTTTGACCTTAGTATATTGATGGAAAAACTGAGTATTTCGATCTCCACAGGAAGTCCATTGCACCCTGGATTTTTGATACCAAAAAATCTTTTCACGGAATAGTGTGAGACGCAAGTCAGCATTGGCTTTGTGAAGCTTCATACGGTTTTCCACCGTTGGATTAGCATCATAATGAGTTTGAGCCTGCTCGACCTGAGTTTCTGCTTTATCTTTAGCTTGATGAATGTTACCAAAGATTTCTTTATTCCATTTACTTAAGGCAGCCTTAAGATATTTGAGCTTTTTCTGAAGCTTATGAAAAAGGATGGCTGTCCATCTGGGTGCATTTGCTCCACTGAACTTTCACAAAATCCAGGAAACTCTCATGAGTATGCCACATGTGTTGATACATAAATCTCCCCGGGGAAGGTTGAGTGGAATTCATTGACAAAAGCAATGGGGCATGATCCGAAGGACCTCTGATTAAGTGTCTGACCGACAGGTTATAGGTTGATTGAACCCAGTGAGAATTATATAAAACCCTGTTCAGACGAGCTCTAATGTGAGAAGTCCCAGTTTGATTATTAGTCCATGTATAGTTAGAGCCTGAATATCCCGCATCAACAAGACCAGTTGCAGACAGGAAACCTTGAAAGTCTATCATTGCGGCCATGGAGGAGAAGGATCCACCAATCTTTTCTTCTGGAGAAACAATACAGTTGAAGTCTCCTCCTATGATCCAAGGAATGTTCACACCTTGACTGAACTCCATTAGAGAGTCAAACATAGCCCTGCGATTGCTGTCAGTACAAGAGGCATATATGGCTGTGAAATATAGAACAGCAGAATTATTTTCCTTGAGAGCAACAGTCAGATATTGTGGATGAAGCTCTATAGTATCAAGACTAATACTAGACTTATGAAATAGCCAGATTTTGGAGAAGTCACCATTATTGCCAATAAAAGACTGCAGATTAATACGCCGAGCCACACCCTGAGCACGATTAAAATCTATACGAGGTTCTGAGATTGCTGCAATGCAAATGTTATTAGCTTTTATATGCTGAGCAAGACTTCTAACAGTGGCTTTATTACCAATACCTCTAACATTCCATATTAGGGCTGAGTTAAACATGATCAAAAGAGGAATATGAATGAGTCAAACTTCGTTCCCGGGGTTGGGTGGGTTGGGTTGGGGGATTCATGCTAGGATATGGGTACCGATACACTTTCAAAAAAAGATATGGGTACCGATACAAGAGACCAGTGTTCAGGTGACATCAGACAAAAACACTACGGTATAGCTATAATTGAGACTCCACAGGACTGGATGGAGTCAGCCGTGATCAGGTTTGGCTGGTTGGATCCAAATCCACTCCTCCGCTCCCCAACCCTCAAGTTGAATCAAGGCTGGTTAGTCGATCTGCCAATCCTGCTACCAGGTGAGTCCCCAACATCTAGCTTTCCACCCATAGGGGGGACTGTAGCTAGCCATTCTCCAGCAGCTAGTCAGGGATGGTGAGGGCCGAATGAAGGGTATAAAACCCTCTTTGACCCTTCTGCTCTTACAACACTTGCCTCTCATTCTCTCTTACCTCCTCTCCCCTCTTTTACCCACTTTCATTCTCTCTCTCTTCCTCATCACATATTCTCTTTCACTGTCTCGTCACTCTCTTATGCTCTTTTGCCCTCATTCTCTTATTATTATTATTATTATTTGTTTAAAGGCAACATGTGTCATGCATTTTGAGAAAGTTAAAGAGGAAGAAACCAAGTTCTAACAAAGGATACGAGTTAATGGCTAGAAAACAGAGGAGAAAGAAGATATATCCTGGGTTACCGTGGAAACTACGTGAGAAACCCTGCTTCCTCACTTTTCTTGTGGTCATGTGGATGAATGAATTAAGATCATACTCCATGGGTTATTCCCCCCTTTACATATTATGGGAACCACCACCTGTCCACGTGGGAGTGGAAAAGCATCTGTCTTTCCAGCTATATGTAAAGGGAGAAGGAGAATGTGGCCTACAATCTTCTCCTTTATTCATTTTCCAAGTTCACAAGGTGGTGGTGTAGGGTTCTTTACCGTGTTGTTCCTCTGACTTTGTTATATCTTCTTTCCTTTGTTTATCTTCTCTTTCCTAATTATAATCCTCCTTAACTCATGTCCTTTACTGGGACTTTTTTCTTTCTTTGTGATTCTGGATTACAACACAACAATGCGAGCCTGTGATAGAGTATATGCGTACAATACTCATTCAATGGGCAGTTTATTATTATTTTTTCTGAATTTATTGTTGTTTTATGCTCAATTTAAATGTTTCTTAGTTGAGAATGTGTTTTCTTTTTTTAAAGAATTTTTATTATTCATTTGCTTTTTTGTGTGCTCTACAACTGATCTTGGCTGACCCAGGGTCAGCCCAGAGACAGACAATCCCAGTCCAGGGATCCTTGACAATTGAAGATTATTTTGAGTTTAAAAGTAAATGTGATATTGGGAACTCCACTAAAAGGTCAAAATTAGAAGCCCCACATTCTTTGATGAAAGAGCGATGACAAAAGGAATCTTGCGCACAATATGATGATGTATGAAACTGTGAGACCTTGAGGTGTTACAGTGATAACTACGGATGATACAGTGGCCATAGTTAGAACGGGAATCCTAGGTTGAAAACTAGAAGAGTTTCTTTGAATTGGATGACTTTTCATGATCACGTAGTTTTCTTCATGAATTCCTAGAAGAGTGGTAAACTTTATTGTATGGATTAGCACGGTCCTCTGCACATTGTAATCTGTCTTTCAGATGAAAAAAGTGTGTTCCTTCCAGCAAATATTTAAAAAGCAGTGAATAAAATCTTCTTTTGACCTATAAAAAGACAGATTCCTAAGACATGAGTGCAGGAGCAATGTTGCACCAATTCATGTTCTTCACTTGATCATTATTTAGGCATTGTTTAGCTTAGTTAGAAGTTAATCAAGCTTGAACAGTGAATAACATGAGTATTGGCAAACAGAATTTTAACAATTTATGAGAACATGTAATGTCGGGACTTTCTCTGTTTTCTTGTTTATATTTTAGTGTTATTTCAGTCACACTTTCCTTTCCAGGCATTTTCAATGGGCCTTATGGAATTCAACTTTCTATCATTTCCAATGTCCATCCATTCAAGAAGAATGTGGACTTACGCAATCTACAGCTTTCTAAGAATGCTTCTGCTTATATTGATGTTCTCTGCTGAATAATACAATTAAATTGCATCCTTTGCTCAGTGGATAGAGCCAAGGGTGGCAAAGCTTGATGCATGTCTACTAATTACCCACCCTGTTGACTCTTACATTTCATTGTTGCATGTGCAATGTTGAGGCAGTTGGTGCGAGATGCCAGTGTCCATTAAGTTCTGACACCCACTGGGGTTCAAGCCTTCAACAGTCATGTTATTGGAAGATTCCCAAATTTAGATTGTGATTTTTGCATATAAGTCCCTACAAACTTAGCAAATTGCCAATTAGTCCCTGAGTTACAACTATTTCCCTATAAACCCCTACAATCTTCGCCGTTATACAAATAAGTCCCTGCCATTCGTTCTGTTCGACCAAAGTTAACCTAACTATAGTTAACTTGACCCAAGATAATCAAAAGACTAAGTTATCCCTTGTTAGTGGAGAGAGAGAAAGAGAGCTAGCTGAGGGTAGATGGAGGAGTGTCTCGGCCGTCGAGGGTGGCATCCGGTGGTTTGGGGGGGGGGGTTTGCCGGAGGGGATTTTGACGGTGAGGGGGGGTTTTGCTGGAGGCATAGAGGGATGGGGGTGGGGGGCGTGGGGTTTCTGTGAGTAGGGACGGAGGAGGGGGCTTTGCCGGAGAGGGAGAGGGATTGGGGGGGGGGGGGGTTGATGGAGGGGGAGAGGGACTAGGGGGGTGGTTCTGTGAGCAGGCTCCTCCTTCCAGGCCCCCCGCACCCTCCGCTTGTTCGCCCCTCCCTCCGCTGCCGTGCCCCCTATCGTCATTGCAGACGAGGACCCCCACGACGACGGCCCGGGCCCACTCCCGCTCTAGGGCCAGCCTCTCATTGCTGGTGGGCGTGAAGCTCTCATCCAGCATCTCAAAGCACCTCACGAAGCTCTCCTCCAGCATCTCGATGCCGGCGAGCTCCGCTAGCACTTGGTGGCATACCCGTCGAAGCGTTCCTACTCCCGCACATCTTGGAGGGTCACCACCCCCTTCTCCATCCACGCTCGCAGCACCTCTATCACTCCTGGGTGCACCTCGCCAACATCCTGCAGAACAAAGTGGGACTTGCCCACGGCGAGGGAGACACCGCAGCCGTAGCTACTTGATCTCAGACCACAATTGGGTCTGGGGGTCACACGACGTCGAGGGGAGGATGCCAGCCAAAGCCACGCTCTCCTCATCTTCTAGCTGCGGCGTCCTTTGTTAGACGCACCAGACTTCTTCGGGTGAGCTCTGTGTCAGTGCGTGGGGACTTCTTCCTTGTTCTCGGCAATAGCGCCTCTTCCGTGGTGTGGGTCAGCTCCGTCAATGGCGCATCGACTCTGTCGGCAATGCCTTGCGCTTCTGAGAGTGTTCTGAGCAACGATGGTGAAGGGTCCTCCGGAGTTCGCCACCGGCACGAACCGGGTGCCTCTGGGGGCGGGCACTAGAATCCGCCTCCAGCACCACCACAGCCCCACACCCGCCTCTGTTTGCAACTGCCGGAATCCTCCTCCGTCCCGCCACCAAGAACCGGTCATTGGTGGAAGAACTCCGGCGGCCCCTCTGTGCGAACGCTGCCATCCCCTCCATCTCCGCCGTCCCCTACGAACTCCTGTGGCCCCAATCTTCCTCAAACTCCACCATCGTCAAGCACCGCAGAGAGAGAGAGAGAGAGAGAGAGAGAGAGAGAGAGAGAGAGAGAGAGAGAGAGAGAGAGCAGGGGGGCCACATTTAGGGGGGATATTTTCATCTTTTCCAATATTTTGTCATCTCAGGATGGAATATTCCACATAATATTCCCCCTTTTGACAGGAGCAAACTATAGGATCTTTTTAGCAAGAAGACAAAGATTGTAGGGGTTTATTGGGAAATAGTTGTAACTCAGAGACTAATTGGCAATTTGCTAAGTTTATAAGGATTTATATGCAAAAAATCTCATTGAGATTTTACTTTCTGAGTCTTGGGAACCACTTGAATTCTTCGTATCTTGTACTTGGAGAAACTTTTCTCAGACGTAAACAAATCTATCCTTTCTTTCAGACTGTTGCGCTGGTTGGAGAGAGTGGAAGTGGGAAATCAACGGCAATATCATTGTTACAAAGATTTTATGACCCCAACTCAGGTCAAATACTGCTTGATGGAATTGAAATACAGAAGCTCCAGATAAGGTGGTTGAGACAGCAGATGGGTCTGGTGAGCCAAGAACCTGCCTTGTTTGGTGACACCATTCGAGCAAACATAGCATATGGAAAGGAAGGAGAGGCCAGCGAAGCAGAAATCATAATGGCCGCAGAATCAGCAAATGCCCACAAGTTCATCAGTGGGTTGCAACAGGTTGGACCTCGTTTACAAGTTACGGAGGATCCATACTTTGTTGCTTATAGTATAAGTAGCTTAACAAATCTGGTAATACATTTGAGATGTTTATGGGTTTGGCACACACCACGAACAAGCAATTTATATGACCTGTTGATGTTCTCTAATTGCATTAGTCCCGGTTTGGTCTCACAACTAAAAAGAAAAAGGCAACTATTATTGGTTTGTTTTGATTAATGGCTAGGAAAAAATCTTCTCACATTACTTCCTTATTAGATAATTGGCATCATCAGGCTGTCCGGTGTCACTCCTTCTGAACTCCGAATTTCTGCAAAAAAAAAAAGAAAAAATTGAAGCCAAATGCTGTTCAAAATCATTAATTTTGGAACCTCCAACAAATGGGGAAGAATGATAACTTTGTATTATTCAGTGAGCACAGATGAGTCTCAATTTGTTGAACCACTGTCTTCATCTTATATCTCGAGTCAACCTTCTAGTGATACAAATGATGAAATACAAGATATGATGGGAATCTAGATAGTCTTACTCATAAGAGATCTGAGGCAATGCAAGCTTATGTGTACTGTGCGGAAGTTGGAATTAGAAAGATTTTTTCTTGTGTGTGAAATGTTCGATGCATGGACATAAATCCATCGTTGTTTTCTCTCTCTTTTCCACTTACTCAAAAAAATTGCAGGGTTATGAGACATTAGTCGGAGAGCGAGGAATCCAGCTGTCGGGGGGCCAAAAACAACGCATAGCGATCGCGCGCGCCATTATAAAAGAGCCGAAGATCCTACTACTGGACGAGGCAACGAGTGCCCTGGATGCTGAATCAGAGCAAGTGGTTCAAGATGCCTTGGATCAAGTAATGGTGAACCGAACTACAATAGTTGTTACCCACCGGTTATCTACGATCAGAGGGGCTGATTTAATTGGTGTTGTTAAAAATGGAGTGATCATTGAGAAGGGAAAGCATGAGGCCTTGATGAATATCGAGGACGGGGTGTATGCATCCCTTGTGGCACTTCATCAGGGGGCTTCCTAATTTGTTCTCTAAAGTGAGTTACTTGTCTGAGTGCACTACTCAATTTCTACAACATCTCGGTTGCTGGCGCAGTTTGTGTATGTGAGATTGCCCCGTGCCTCACGCCGTTACTGTTCAGTCTTCCTCTTCTTAAGCACACTTGCCTCTGATTTAATGCTGAGTAAATTTCAGATCCCATATATCTTTACTAATCCTGGGATGGAAATAAATAGATTTTGGCTGGCCCATCTGTTCATTGAGACATTACTCAGTTTTAATGAGAGGTAATCCATTGACAATAAAGTGCTTCAACCTTGTTGACTGATTTAAGCAAAGCTTTGCTAGACTTGCAAGTGATGATGCGAAGATCTCGGGGAAGCCGTACGTGGGTTTGATGCAATCAGTACATATATTTGCTTAATTACCTTGTGTGACTCTTTGATTAGAGAACTGGTTTTCATGGGGGCATGCATTTGGATAATAAGCAACACTCTTAGTGGGAGTCTATAATGTGAAGGTTGCAGCAACTGCCGTCGGTGCAAACTTATGAAGCCCTGGAACCGTGTGAAAGCCTTGCCCCGAAGACAAGTGACCCCTGATCCCAGGAGCTTAACCTGGGGTCTCAAGAAGAGTTGTTCATCTTTAGAATGCCGCTACCGCAAGTTGCGGATCTTTGCACTGGTGACCTTAGCTACGTACGTAGGCCTTCGCTTCAAAGCTCTAACAAGTGAATGGTTTGTGTTTTGGGACCCTCTACAGACAGAACTGGCTAGGGTTACGTGTCACCGAGAGGTTATGCTTGTGAGTCGGTGACTAGCCTAGGAGTTGGTGGCCTAATTTTGTTGTGGCTCGCCGACTTAAAACGTTGGTGATTCCTCCGTTTCGAAGGAACTTCACAACAACGCTGGCAACACTACTCAAAACTGGCGTTGGTTCCTTGTTGTTTGGACTAGCTAGAGGGGTACGAGGGGCATGGTGGCATACTAATTACCACCACCACCACCAACACCAATAGGTAAGTAGTGACGAGGGTTTTCACTCTCGTGTGTATTACTGTTATTGACCAGTGTAATGATGACCCCGGAAAGTAATTAGATAACAAGGGATAGTTCGGTTTTATTGATTAAAAAAAACACGGAGTATATATGATCACTCACAATGGGTCTTTGTTTATTTTTTTTTTGGGGTCTGTGTAGATCGTTAATTAAAAAAGGCACGGGACCAGTTGTCTATATAATATTATTCGTACGTTCTTCAACAGAGTGGTTCATATGCGCGGTAGTACACTACTGGGGTTTGAGAGGAGGACGGACGATCACATCAAATATTTTAGAGATCAAAAGGGGATGGGCGATCACATCCGATACATCCCTGCCGACCAACTACGTACACTTTCCCCTCACGCGCTTAAAACCCCACAACAGTGGACCGTCTTTAAACAAATAACGTGCAAGCTACTCCTCCCCATCTGATCCATGGTGCTTAATTTGCATCAAGAGTAAGGCAAGAACCAAAGGGTCGTCTTAATTAATCAATTAGATGCAGCTGGCACTCTCTGTATCTTGCAATGAAAATGGCACCGCGCGTTTCATACGGTCATGAGCAAATTAGGGGGATAAATGCAAAGAAGAGACATTCCTTAATTAATGCCTTTAAGTTGGATTTGAGGGGTTGGCAGGCAGGGGGATCGATGGCCGTTAATTTTAGCCACCCACCCCATGAACAACAACTTTGATCACCCACCAACCAAATTAACAGTCGTCGGACCTCCTTGTGCTGTGTGTGGAGAGAGAGAGATTTGCAGTCCAAAAGATATGTGGCCCAATACGGTCCAACAAGATCCGCATAGCCCAACGAGTGATAGCCCCCTTTTGGGCCCACTCATTAGGAGGCCCAACATATTTGGACCAACATAGCCCATGTAGTTTCCTGGCCCGGGAGTCTGAATAACGGTACCTCCTACTGCTCGGGGAAAGCCCAAAGGGCGACTGAGCGTAACTGGCCGAGGGAAGTCGAGAGGATAAGAGAGGGGTAAGCGCCTTCACACGGTGAAGAGCCCACGTCCAGGGGGTAACGCCCCCTAAGCTCTCCCTCTTCCCCTGCCCCAGAAAGAGAACGAACCACTATATAAATCCAAGGAAGCTCTTCGGAAAGGTAAGCCAACTATAGCCACTTCACTGGTGAGGAGCAGTCTCGTGCCCATCACCCTCTTGCCTCCTTCTCACTCTTGGCTCTTACCATTGCTGACTTAACCATCAGAGAGATTTTCTCGGGATCACAATCTCAGCCCCCCTGATCGTTTCTTCCCCATTGTTTGTAGAATTCTCCCTCGAGGTGGATGCCCCCACGATCATCTCTGATCCGATGGTACACGGCTTGGCACGAGATCTCACCTCTTCATCTGGCGCCGTCTGTGAGAAGCGAGCTAAAAGTCAGTATAGTGCGAAGGAGTAACAGTAGGAGGATAACCGGCGATAGGGGGAAGGCACCGGCGGCGGTGACTGAAGGGCATGCGCCATCCAATTCTATGACTAGCCCCCTCCTCCCAATCAAGCCAACACCCCGCCCCCTCCGCCTATGGAGGCCCCGATCCCCGTGGTGGATCTCGCGGCTTTCCAGGCCCTCAACGTCAAGTTGGATACCCTCGTCGCCCTGATGTGGGCCCAAGGCCCCCCCCGCATCTTAAAGAAATATTCATAAGACAAAACATTCGGCGCACTGCCATTATCAACCAGTATCCTATCTACGTTACAATGATTTATGGTTACCGAGATAACCAGGGTGTCATCATGAGGGGTGACCACCCCTTCCAAATCTTGATCGGAGAAAACCAGGGCTTCTTGTCCATGTGTTGAGGCTGCCGGTCGAGTAGTTTTGAGAGCTAGGCTGGCTTGCTCGGGGTGACGTTTCCTCGCTCAGTTGATGTCTCCTCCAGAGGCCGAGCCACTCGAGATGACATTGATGTGTATCCCTCGGGGGCGATTGTCAATTTTCTTCGTGGGGACCGGTGGGGTGTCCCGACGCTCGACCACATATTGGGCTAGGTGTCTATGGCGGATGAGACTTTCGATCTCATCCTTCAGCTATTGGTAGTCGCCAGTGTGGTGGCCGTGGTCATCAAGGAACTGGCAAACCGCCCACTCTGCCGAATAGCTCAGCGTGGGATCGGCAAAGCCAAGGGAAACTGGCTAGAGGAATTGCTGAGAGGAATAGCTCATCATGGACCAGACTCGGGAAAGCCAAGGGCAACTGGCTAGAAGAATTGCCTAGCGTACTATGGGCATACCGCACCACTCCAAGGGCCTCAACGGGCGAAACTCCTTTTCACCTGGTTTACGGCACTGAAGCTATCATTCCATTGGAAATAGGATGCCCATCTCTCCGAGTGGCCAACTTCTAGCCCGAGCCTAATGACCATAAGCTGTTGGAGAACCTTGAACTAACTGAGGAGCTGCGCGGCACTGCCAAGATCCGAGCGATGGAGTATCAGCGGCGCATGGCCCACTATTACAACGCTCAGGTTCGAGATTGATAATTCCTCCTGGGAGATCTAGTCTTGAGGAAGGCCGAGGCCTCTCGAACCCTAGGAGCGGTAGGGAAGCAAGCCCCTAACTGGGAAGGCCCCTACCAAGTGGAGGAGGCTCTCGGGAAAGGAGCTTACAAGTTGACGACCATGGAAGGAGATCCAATCCCACGAACGTGGAATGCTATAGCATTACGAAGATTCTATTTCTGAGCTATGCACCATTGAACATAGATGAAAGAAAGATACATTTTTCTTTTTTTCATTGCATTCTTACAATCCATAGTACATTGAGTGGGCAATAGCCCTTACAATAATAGAGTGATAGCTGGGCACATAAAGGGGCAAACGGCTTCACCCCGAGCCACTGACTCCACCGAGCGTGGAAACTGGCTCGGATGATGGACCGCAAGCCCTAGTTGTGCCGGAACTTATCACTAATGCTTAAAAGAAAATAGAAAAGATAAAAAAGGAAGAAGAGCCGTGTCCATCCGTACCATCATCAAAGATGATGGGAATAAGGAGGAGCACAAGAAGAAAGGTTGAAGAGCAAAAGAGGGAGAAAGAAGGGATGGGAGGGGGAGACCCCCTCATGTCTCCTGGAAGAGAGAATGCAACAAATGGCACGTTTCCAGGACCCCTCTCTTCTCCCACCATGGACGGTGGAAGGTGCGTTGAAACGAACACATTTGTGTGTCCCCGCTTCTTTTATGTCGTCCGTTCGGCTGTCCCCCATTCTGTTATGCTGCGTTGGACCATCTGCCCCAGAGAACTCGGGGATCTTCATCTTCATCCACAGACTCCATGGCTCCACTGGAACAGAGGAAGATGAAGAAATCTCGTGGAATGAACAAAGAAGGCTAACGAACATGCTGCCAGATGGGCAGACTAAGCCGCGCTTCGACGCCTTTTATAGGAAGAAGACAAGGCGGTGCCCCCTCTAGACTCTTCACTCCTGCCATAATTACCCCCACTCCCAAAGAGTCGCGAGCGATCCTTGAAAATACGTGTGCAGATTCTCCCAGGCGCAGTACAGTAGGCCCGACGTGGGGAGTACGTGAAAGATAGACTCCCCAAGCATCACGCCTTGAAATACGCACCGATGGGACGATTCAGATTTACCGTTTCAAAAATCGTGGGTAGGGAGTATCTGCTGACGTGTGCGGTATCAAGGGTAATAATCAACTAAGGATCTTGCGAGTCATTTGTTGCCTTTGTAAAATTTTCATTTCCTTTTATACCATGGAGAAAGGAACGTACAAAAGATAGCAACAAAACGGCGAAAAAGGAAAGGCTAGACAATAAGCACAAGCTGATCTCAATCTATGGAGATTGAGGAGGAGGAGGGAGGAACCGACTGTCTCTCAGCGGGCGCAGGAACCTATGAACGACGTCAAGGGAAAGGAGAGGGGGAAACACATGCGTTAAGCGGGGAAACGCGAAAAAGATCCCCAAGGAGAGTTGCCCTCTGCGGGGTTGAAGCGGGAAAATACGTGGAATGGAAATTGTGGGAATGGAAATAGCGTAAATGAAAATTGCGTGAATGGAAATTACGTGTAAATGGAAATTGCGTAAAAGAGACTACATCGGGATGTTACTCTCCGCGGGTTTGAACTGGAATTAAAATGGGGAGGGGGGAACCGCTGTGGGATGTCGCTCTCCACTATTTTAGACAAGAATTGAAATGGGGAAGGAGAATCGCTGCGGGATGTTACTCTCTGCGGGTTTAGCAAAAATGAAAATTGTGCTGAATGAAAATGAAGGGGAGGGGAACCGTTGCGGAAAATCACTCTCCGCGGGTTTAGATGGAAAAGAAAATTGTGCTAAACAAGAATAATGGAGAGGGGAATCACTGCGGGAAATCACTCTCCGCGAGTTTAGACGGAAAAGAAAATTGTACTGAACAAAAATAACAGGGAGGGGAACCGCTCCGGGATGTCACTCTCCGCAGGTTTTGATAGAAATGAAAGGACACGCGTGAGGGCGTGTGTGTTGGTGGTGTGATCGCCAGGGGTTAGGGACCCCAAAATGAAAGAGCAGTGATCGCATTTATGCCTCAGAAATGGGACATCGTTGTGGATTCCTTATTCCTCTTCCTTCGGTCGGCCGAAAAAGAGGGCTTTCTCCTGGTTACCTTTGCAAGAAAATGAACAAACACCAAATGGATTAGAACAAAAGCAGTGTAGTATCAATTCCTTGTGATGAAAGCAACGAAATCATAATAGGACACACACCTGGTTGGTGTTGTTTCAAACCCCTTTTGGATGCAAAGGGTGAAAAATGGAATGATGAATGAAACGACGTGTGGAAACGCACAAAATGCAGAGCCCTCTCAAGGAGAGAAGTGTTGTGCCCCTGGGGTTTTGATGTCAGCAAGCACTATGAGTATGAATGATGATTGTTTGAGCATCTTATTTGCATGTCATTCCATCGAACAGGTTGTGTGCATATTCATCGTGCGTTGATGCTGTATGGGCATTGCGTTGTGTGTTCTAGCATTATCTTTGTAGAAACACATGCATACTCGGTGCATCTGTGCATTCATCAGTTGCTTCAACTCAAGTCTGTACAACATTCTGTATTAGTACAAGTCCACAAGCCCATGCACGTTTGCTACATAGCATATCTTGAATCAGTGTAGTGTTGTTTTATTCAGTCATAAAGTCTGTGCATGCCTTCATCTGTTCATATCTTGCATTAGTGCAGTCATATAGTCAGTGCCTAGTTCAGTGCATATATGCATATTATGCATGCATATAGAGGACAGCTTAGATAGGTCAATGCATAGTTCATTGCTAAGTCTGTACACTCTTTACCATGCACTCAAAGTCTATACATTATGTTCGTGCATCATTTCACAAGTCTGTACAACCTCTGATGATTCGAGCGTTTAAGTCCATACATCAGCCCATCAGAGTCTGTACATTATGTATTCATGATTAAACTCTAGGCACAGCAAGTCGATGCATCGTTTGTACATCGCACACAAAGTCTGAACACTCTTTAATGGCGTGCCCGTGCATTCATCTTCAATGTGCATACTTTCCTGCATGCAAACTGCATTATACGCATCAAGTCTGTACATGCTTAGTTCAATTCTCGAACTAACTCGGTGCATCTTTCTGTCTTTCCTTTCAGATTAACTCAAACTGATGACAAGTCTGATCAGACAGGACTGCTAGTCGAGGAACTTAAGAAAGGGCACGTGATCCAAGAATGTAGGATATGCCAGGATCGTGACACGTGTATTGCAGCAGGCCGAAATACTGCCACGTGGTCAAGGCACTTGGGCGGGAATCGTGGAGGACACACGCCCACCTATCTGCTACTGCTATATAACCAGAAGACTTCTCCATCTGAAGTCATGATCGTTGCATTGAGATAGAAATCAGATCAAGAAGTGTAGAAGCAGAGAGAGCCTGCACGATCCAGAGAGAAGAGAAAGAGAAGAAAGAGAGAAGAAGAGAAGTAGAGAGTTAAGAGAGAGGAGTCTGAGAGATTTACTCTAAATGTTTGTTCATCAGTCTCTTGGTTCAGATACCAGAACTGATATTGCTCATTGTGAGCTACATTCCCTCTGGGGATTTCTTATTTTTCGTTTATTTCTATCTTATTTTCTGAAATCTTATTTTCAAGCTGTGTGTCAGCAGAGCAAGCTGTAATGCTGAGCGGGCAGAGGAGGATTCCTCTGGACGGGTGAAGCTATAAGTCCCCAGCGGTTTGCAGAGGAGGATTCCTCTGGACGGCATAAGCTGTAATGCCTAGCTGTCTGTAGGGTTGTGACCCCGAAGCTGTGGATCAGCGAAGCTGTGTATCAGCGGTTGAAGCCACATTCTGGTTTGGAGTGTGGGGTGGACGTAGATCTCGGGTTTGAGATCGAACCACCTTAAAAATTTCCTGTCTACTGTGCGTTTGTCTTGCGAATTGTTGTGCCTCTTGATTATATCTTCCATCCGCAGTAGATGCATGTTTAGGATCGTTTAAGTTCAGATCTGCTTGAGTTGGCTTTCTGTGATCGCTTTAGCTTATCTTTCTGCCGTCCAGTAGCAGTTTATTTTATTTCCGCACTTGAAACTACTGCAGTCGATTTTATTGGGTGATTGATCTATTCACCCCCCTCTAGATCGTTCATAGACTCTCATCAGTTGGTATCAGAGCCTAACTCTTTTTCAGGGACTAACATCCTAAAGAGGAACAACCATGAACGCTAAGGGAATGACAGCAGAAGGACATTCAACCTCCAAGCCTCCATACGTCGACGGCTCTAACTACGCCTACTGGAAGAACAGAATGCAGGTCTTTCTGAGGGCGAAAGACTACGTGATCTGGAGGGTAGTGAGCAAGGGACCGTTCGAACTGCACGAGAATGAAGAGGTTTGAACGAAAGAGGAAATTAGAAAGTCTACTTTGAACTGGAGTGCCGTCAACTCTATCCAGTGCGCACTTCATCCCACGGAATTCTCCAGAGCGTCATCGTGCAAAACCGCCAAGGAGATGTGGGACACATTGGAGGTTATCTACGAAGGGACATCACAAGTGAGAGAGACCAAGGCTAATATGTTGGTCTCTGAATATGAAGCATTCCGGATGAAACCTGGTGAGACCGTGACTGAGATGTATGCTCGTCTGACGATCATAACTATCGGTCTGAGGAATTTGGGAAAGAGCTATTCCAACTATGAGATTGTAAGGAAGATCTTGCGGTCTCTGACTCCTGTCTGGCACACAAAGGCGACAGTGATCGAGGAGTCAAGAGATCTTCAGACGATGAAAGTTGACGAGTTAATAGGTTCTCTGATGGCATATGAGATGAACCTTCCCAAAATTGAGGAGCTCGAGAATAAGAAGAAACCAATCGCGCTGAAGGCTAGTTCCAGTAGAACAAGCAGATACAGCCACAGTGAATCATCAAGCGAGTAGAGCAATCTATCTGGGTCAGAAATAGATGGAGACCAACTTGCTATGTTGACCAGAGAGTTCAGGCGATTCTTGAGAAAGGAAGGCAGAAATTTCGACCGAAGATAATTCAGCGGCCGGTGATATAACAGGTATAGGTCTACCCCTGCGAAGAAACCTGATACTAATGTTTGCTATCACTGCAGGAAGGCCGGACATATGACGGCAGATTTTCCAGAGCTCCAGAGGCAGAAGGAGAAACTAAGGAAGAAAGGAGGAAAAGGAAAAGCCATGATTAGTACTTGGAGCGATGAGGACGAGGGCACACTGAGCACCACCTCAGAGGGCGAGGATGAAGAAAAGCCTGTCTGCCTGATGGCCAAAAGTGACAAAGAAGAAGAAGGAGACTCCGATGCGGTATCCTCTCCTTTTGAGCACTACACAATTTCTGATTGGGAGGATGCCTACAGAGACTTGCTAGATAAAGTGGATGATATTAGAAAGGAGACCAGGCATTTGAAGAAGAAAATAAACTCACTTATGAATGATAAAACCATGTTTGATAAAATTGCCTGTCTACAATCGAAAAATGATAGTTTAAAATTTTCATGTGCTGAATATGATGAATTGAAGCATGCTTTAATAGATTCTAGAAAGGAAAATGAATGGTTAAAGAATGTCATCGATGATTTGAAGCTGAGAGTTAAAATGTTTGAAAATAAAGCAAAAATTTCAAATGAGAAATATGAAGCTGTTTTGTGTGTGAATTCTGAATTAAAGAAAACAGTTGAAAATTTAGAAAAAGAAAATGTTGATAAAAAGAAAATTATAGAAAATATGACCCAAGGCACAGATAATCTCAATGCTCTGTTAGGGTCAAAGGTGAACTTCAGAAAAGAAGGTCTTGGATTCAACTCAACTGCCACGAAAAGCCTTGCCATGAAAACCATATCATTTGTGGCAGAGAAAAGGAAGGGACCTCTTATAAAAATGGTTAATGAAAATTCTACTTCAGAAATTGTTAATTTGAAAATGTCCAGTGCCAAGGACAAAGGTAAACATAAGGTTGGTGAGGCTAGCAGATCCTGCCCTTTACCCAAAAGTAAGTCTCAGGTTCGGGGTCAACCTCCAAGCAAATTTAAACTCCAGGGCAAGATCACCAAGTCTCCACCACCATCACCTATCCAGAAGAAGACCCAACAAAAACATGTACAGAAGTCTAGTGGGTCAAAAATGCAAGGGAGACCTAATGCTGCTCGGGGGCAAACCAGCCATACTCACCAGCCCAAGGTCCAGACCTATTACACCTATCCTCAGAAACAGCCACAACCATTCTATAGGACTGGATGGAATCAAGTCCAGGGGAGGCATAGATATCAATCTTTTCCCACTCACTGGCATAGACCTCATTTTGCTAGCTGGGTCGGTCAGTCTAGGACATGGGGTCCTAATAGACAGGTCTTCTTTGGTAAGCCTAGGACCACTGCAGGCCGCAATTATCTGAGTACCTATTGGCCTGGGCACTGGCACAAAAATAATCATGCTGCTAATAAAGATGGTGCCAGAACTCAACAAAAACCACAACATCAGAAGAAGAAGGTTCAATCAGTTGGCGCTGAGAAAAAGAAAAATGATGAAAAGAATGTTAGGAATTCCACTAAGCCAACCATGTCTAGACAAATGTGGATTCCTAAACAATTGCTATCTTGCTTAAATTGTTCTATTTCTGCTTCGGAGCCCAAACAGTTTTGGGTTCCAAAATTCTCTACCTGATTGTGATTGCAGGTATGCCTGGCAGCCAGGAGCAATATGTGGTATCTTGATAGTGGCTGCTCCAGGCATATGACAGGAGACAAGGCCAAATTTTGCATGTTGACTGAGAAGAATGGAGGTCTTGTCACCTTCGGAGGAAATACAAAGGGTAAAATCATCGGGTCAGGTAAGGTAGGTAAGTGTACTACCTGTTGCATTGAAGAAGTACTGCTGGTTGATGGTCTAGCATATAACTTACTCAGTATCAGCCAGCTCTGTGATAAAGGACACGAGGTAGCATTTGATTCTAATTATTGTAAAATCTTTGAACCTGATTCTGATGTAGTTAAATTCTCAGGAAAAAGGGTGAATAACATTTATTTGATAGATTTAGATGATTTAGCTCATTCTAATCTCTGCCTTACTGCAAATAAAGATGATTTAGCATTTCTGTGGCATCGTAGATTAGGCCATGCCAGCTATACTGTTTTGCATTAATTGAATAAACATAGCATGGTTAGAGGACTCTATGAAATTTCTTTCAAGAAGGAAAATAAGGTGTGTGGTGCTTGCACACAGTCCAAGCAGACTAGAAAGTCATTTAAATCAAGAACTGAAAACATGTCCCTTAAACCTTATGAGCTGATACATATGGATCTATTTGGACCCACACGATCAGTCAGCTTGTCAGGGAGGAGATATGATATGTCCTAGTTGATGACTTCTCTAGGTATACTTGGGTCTTTTTCCTTACAAATAAAAATGATGCATTCATAGAATTTCAAGAGTTCTATTTGAAAATAAAATAGAAAATTAAAAATTTAATTGAAAATATTTTATCTGATCATGGAGGTGAGTTTAAGAATTCATAATTTGATGAATTTTGCAGGGTCAATGGGATTACTCATCGGTTCTCCTTACCAAGGACACCAGAGCAAAATGGAGTGGTGGAGAGGAGGAACCGGACTCTTGTGGAGATGGCCCGAACACTCCTAGTTGAAGGTGGCCTACCAAGAAAATTTTGGGCAGAAGCAGTTAATACTGCATGTCATGTAATAAATAGAGCCATGGTAAGGCCGTTCACTTAGAAAACACCCTATGAAATCCTCAAGGGTAAGAAACCTTCAATTGCTCACTTTAAGGTTTTTGGATGTAAATGTTTTATCCATGTTAATGATAAAAGAGATCTTGATAAGTTTGAACCTAAAAGTGATCCGGGCTTGTTCTTAGGATATTCTGAAACCACTAGAGCATATAGGGTGTACAATTCAAATTCTAAAATGGTTGAAGAATCTCCACATGTAGTCTTTGATGAGTCCCTGACTAAGTGTGACAATGGTCTGTGCAGGAAAGAAGATGATGGAGAAATATTAAATGAAAGACAATCGGCAGACCAATCAGATCAAGAAGAAGAGCTAGAAGAAAATAATGTAGAAGAGCCTGCTATTTAGGGGGAGGTAAATGAAGATCAAGGTAACCAAGTTATCAATATCAGATTTTTAAGAGATCATCCAGTAAGTAATGTCATTGGTAACCTAAATGAACCCCCTAGGACTAGAGGCTACTTTAGAGATCAGCATGAATTAAATACATATGCATTGGTTTCTCATGTAGAACCCAAGTCCATTGACAATGCCCTAAAGGATGTGCATTGGATCAACGCCATGCACGAGGAGCTTAATCAGTTTGACAGGAACAAGGTGTGGTACCTAGTCCCACCTCCTGATCATGGGATTGTCATTGGAACTAAATGGGTTTTTAGAAATAAAACTGATGAGCTAGGTAATGTAGTAAAGAATAAAGCCAGGCTTGTTGCTCAGGGGTACAATCAGGAATTCGGTATTGACTTTGAAGAGTCATTTGCCCCTGTAGCCAGGATAGAAGCTATCGGAATTTTGTTAGCTTATGCATGCTCCCTTGAAATAACTCTCTAGCAGATGGACGTAAAATCTGCCTTTCTCAATGGGGAAATTAAGGAGGATGTCTATGTCCACCAACCTCCTCGCTTTGAATGCTCAGATTTCCCTTCTTATGTATAAGTTGAATAAAGCTCTCTATGGTTTGAAGCAAGCTCCTATAGCTTGGTATGATAGGCTCAGCAAATTTCTTACCGAGAAGAAGTTCTCGAGATGTGAGATTGACCAAACGTTGTTTACAAAGGTAAGTCACCCTGACATACTTATTGTTCAGATTTATGTGGATGACATTATTTTTGGTTCAACTAATCCAAAGATGTGTAAGGAATTTTCTGACTTAATGACACAAGAGTTTGAAATGAGCTCAATGGGTGAGCTGAAACTCTTTCTTGGATTGCAGGTGACTCAAACCAAAGATGGAACCTTTATCACCCAGTCCAAATACATTAGGGAACTCCTGAAGAAATATAAGCTCGAAAATCTCAAGGACATTGCAGCTCCTATGGGTACCGCCACAAGTCTTGATCAAGATACAAAAGGTAACCCAGTGGATCAAAAACTATATAGAGGTATGATCGGATCCCTTTTGTATCTCACTGCATCTAGGCCTGATATACATTTTGCAGTATGTTTATGTGCTAGATTTCAGGCTAGTCCTAAGGAGTCTCATTTTAGTGCAGTGAAACGGATCTTTAGGTATTTGTCAGGCACCCAAGAACTTGGTCTTTGGTACCCTTCTAGGTGTGAGTTAGAGCTTATAGCTTACACTGATGCAGACTATGCTGGGTGTCGGATAGATAGGAAGATCACTAATGGATATTGCCAATTCCTAGGTGGTTGTCTAGTATCTTGGGCCTCTAAAAAGCAACACACTGTAGCACTTTCCACTGCAGAGGCAGAATATGTTGCTGCAGGGAATTATTCTGCCCAGGTACTATGGATCAAACATCAGCTCTCAGATTATCAGATAATTCTGGGATGCATTCCTATTTTATGTGATAACACTAGTGCCATTTGCCTTACTAAAAATCCTGTTCACCACTCTAGGACTAAGCACATTGATATTAAACATCATTTTCTTAGAGATGCTGTGAGCAAAAGTGAAATTGAATTAGTCTTTGTTGAAACTGAAAAATAAGTTGATGATATTTTTACAAAACCTCTTGGAAATGAAAGATTTAGATATCTAAGAAGAGAACTAGGGCTTTGTAAATTTCAGCAGAAAAATGACTAATTTTTCTCTTGGGATGTCCTTTAGAGTGCTTGAAATAATTGAGTTTACCTGTTCTTGAACCTGTGAATAGGGTTGCTCGATGATAGAATAATCACTTGTGGATTGAGTACATAAGTGGCTGCACATCTTGCACATACTATCTTTGAAGTCGATGCATAGTTGGGCATATAGTTGACGGATGGTTGTGCATATAGTCAATCAATTGCCTTGTATAGACTTTATGTCGAAGCACACTCTACACATAGTTGATGCACGTTTTCATCGGGGTGCATAAGCATTCAGCATGAAGTCGATGCATTTGGTATTTTAAACAGCATGAAGGTCGGTGCATCCTATGTTCATGTTGCATGTAGGTCGGTGCATCTTGCATATCACATATGTCAGAGTTGGTGCATCTTTATACCATCTGCATATAGAGTCGGTACAACTTGAGTTGATGCATAGCGATGTCTGGGGGAGTGCTGTTAAGTCTGATCTTTAATCAACTTCTCCTAACCTTTCCTCCTTTTTCAGATATAATTATCCTTTGATATCAGTCCATATAATCTTGCAAACCTTTTTGAGCTGCTCCTATGCATCATTATCACCTTTTATCAATTGGTATCATTATCGCTTGGTATCACTTTGATTAGATAACACTCTTGCTATAGGTTCATTACAGTAAGCTGCAGTTATTGCAACCCTTCCTTTATAAGAATCATGGTTGCTTCTTGACTGAATTGAAGGTTTAACCTTAATAGACTGAAGAGTTCAGAGACTGTCCATCAGAAAATAAGGTGTTCGAAACTGTTTATTGCTCTTAACTTTGTTTTCGCATGGTTAGAATAGAAATGTCTTCACTGTACCTGAACATAACAGACTTAGTGAAGTCAAGATGCAGAAGACTAGAGTGTGTATTGTCTTTAAACAGTCACTCTAAAAATCATAAGGGCAGCAGAAATAAGATCATAAATGAAAAAGAAATAAACAAAGTGGTAGAGCAATGACTGAGTTATACTGAGAAACTGAGGCCTCCATCAAAGAAATGGAGAATACCTTAAGTCATGAAGTGATTCAGATTAACTCTGTATCCTTGATCAAATCTACATGGGTAGTTTCACTAAGTAACTAGGGGTACTGGCCTCTAATCAAGGTGTACCCTTAACGTCAAAGGTGCGAACTATCTTTGTAAATTTTGACATGAAATAGATCTAGTAGTTTATACCTAGTAACTGGGGGTACCTGCCTCTGATCAAGGTGTACACCTAATGTCAACGGTATAAATGCCACTGATCTGTTCACTAAGTTCAGAATCAGAAAAAGGAACTACTGTAACCCTTAGATAACAAAAGTCATTGAGTGTCAATTGTTTAACTTCAATACAAATTCAAGTGACTTTCCTTGATATTCACTGTTTCTGAAATCAATAGGGTATTGTCCTGACCTAGTTTATTATGACTATGTGTTTTAGGTTCATTGCTATAAATGGAGTCTATAGCCCTATTTTTCGGAAGTCAGTTGCTTTACTCCACTTTCTATAATTGTTAAACCTAGATTTAATCAAGCATACACATTGTTGACTCTTATATCCCAAGGGTTGATTTATAACCTGCTCATTTCCTGAACCATTGCATGGAATGTTATTTCATTCATCCTCCCTGGTTTCCTTTTCTCTTACCTTCCTCCTTTTTGCTGACGTCAAAGGGGGAGAGATTATGTGGGGAGAATTAGGGGGAGAGATTATGTCAAAAGGGGGGTAAAAGAAGCATCTATTCAGGGGGAGTTTATGGCAAATAGTTTGGGTCTGAGTGACTCATAGTGTTGCCATCATCAAAAAGGGGGAGATTGTTGTGCCCCTGTGGTTTTGATGTCAGCAAGCACTATGAGTACGAATGATGATTGTTTGAGCATCCTATTTGCATGTCATTCCATCGAACAGGTTGTGTGCATATTCATCGTGCGTTGACACTGTATGGGCATTGCGTTGTGTGTTCTAGCATTATCTCTGTAGAAACACATACATACTCGGTGCATCTGTGCATTCATCAGTTGCTTCAACTCAAGTCTGTACAACATTCTGTATTGGTACAAGTCCACAAGCCCATGCACGTTTGCTACATAGCATATCTTGAATCAGTGTAGTGTTGTTTTATTCAGTCATAAAGTCTGTGCATGCCTTCATCTGTTCATATCTTGTATTAGTGCAGTCATATAGTCAGTGCCTGGTTCAGTGCATATATGCATATTATGCATGCATATAGAGGACAGCTTAGATAGGTCAATGCATAGTTCATTGCTAAGTCTGTACACTCTTTACCATGCACTCAAAGTCTATACATTATGTTCGTGCATCATTTCACAAGTCTGTACAACCTCTGATGATTCGAGCATTTAAGTCCATACATCAGCCCATCAGAGTCTGTACATTATGTATTCATGATTAAACTCTAGGCACAGCAAGTCGATGCATCGTTTGTACATCGCACACAAAGTCTGAACACTCTTTAATGGCGTGTCCATGCATTCATCTTCAATGTGCATACTTTCCTGCATGCAAACTGCATTATACGCATCAAGTCTGTACATGCTTAGTTCAATTCTCGAACTAACTCGGTGCATCTTTCTGTCTTTCCTTTCAGATTAACTCAAACTGATGACAAGTCTGATCAGATAGGACTGCTGGTCGAGGAACTTAAGAAAGGGCACGTGATCCAAGAATGTAGGATGTGCCAGGATCGTGACACCTGTATTGCAGCAGGCCGAAATGCTACCACGTGGTCAAGGCGCTTGGGCGGGAATCGTGGAGGACACACGCCCACCTATCTGTTGCTGCTATATAACCATAAGACTTCTCCATCTGAAGTCATGATCGTTGCATTGAGATAGAAATCAGATCAAGAAGTGTAGAAGCAGAGAGAGCCTGCACGATCCAGAGAGAAGAGAAAGAGAAGAAAGAGAGAAGAAGAGAAGTAGAGAGTTGAGAGAGAGGAGTCTGAGAGATTTACTCTGAATGTTTATTCATCAGTCTCTTTGTTCAGATACCAGAACTGATATTACTCATTGTGAACTACATTCCCTCTGGGGATTTCTTATTTTTCGTTTGTTTCTATCTTATTTTCTGAAATCTTGTTTTCAAACTGTGTGTCAGCAGAGCAAGCTGTAATGCTCAGCAGACATAGGAGGATTCCTCTGGATGGGTGAAGCTGTAAGTCCCTAGCGGTTTGCAGAGGAGGATTCCTCTGGACGGCATAAGCTGTAATGCCCAGCTGTCTGTAGGGTTGTGACCCCGAAGCTGTGGATCAGCGAAGCTGTGCATCAGCGGTTGAAGCCACATTCTGGTTTGGAGTGTGGGGTGGACGTAGATCTCGGGTTTGAGATCGAACCACCTTAAAAATTTCCTGTCTACTGTGCGTTTATCTTGCGAATTGTTGTGCCTCTTGATTATATCTTCCATCTGCAGTAGATGCATGTTTAGGATCGTTTAAGTTCAGATCTGCTTGAGTTGACTTTCTGTGATCGCTTTAGCTTATCTTTCTGCCGTCTAGCAGCAGTTGTTTTATTTCCGCACTTGAAACTGCTGTAGTCGATTTTATTGGGTGATTGATCTATTCACCCCCCTCTAGATCGTTCATAGACTCTCATCAAGAAGCGCCACACGAACTGTGACTACCCAGACTCTGGATACCAGATAAACCTGATACCACTTGGATTCTGAGAGGCCTCCCAAGAGCGGTAAAGCTCTGAAGGGATAAAAAGGAGTGTGTGAAGCACATTGAACTTTCATATAAAGCAGTAAACAATTAATTACTATGACAAGGATTGCTAAAAAAGTAGAAATAAAATTACATTTTCTATTACAATTAAAACTAACAGAGTCCAGTCCAACCAAAGTATAGTACAACAGAAAGAGGAACGTACCCTCAAGTCGGGGGAAGCCCGACACTGGCAAACACTGGCAACTAAGAACCACCGCACTGCACCTCCAAGCACGAGGAAGAATAGCTACACTTGAAAAGTCAGGGGTGAGCCTCGTCTCACTGGCTCAGTAGGGGTCCCACAGATCCCCACTACGAAACAAAAGCGGTAAATAGTAGTGCTAAACTACAACAGTAAAGCAGGAGCAGGAGTAGGAACAACAGTAAAAGTAAAGAGGAAAGCTATGCCACAGAAACACGGCAGCCGAAGGAACCTCAGCCCTTTAAAACTACTCCTATCGATAGAACACCAATCCCTAGACACATGGTCGGGAATCATAAAACTGATACAAGGAACACTGGCTACACAGCCAGGACACATCACGACACCTCAGTCGTATAGGCTCGTCTACCGAGATAAAAGCCTAACTCAAGACCACCCGGTCTAAAAGCACCGACACATACACGATATCACCGTCGTGTACGCTACACTGACCCCGGGTGAAGCCGAACACAGACTACCCAGCAAGTCACGTCAATAGTGACGGAAACTAGTCACGAAAGTCACAATTCATCGTGTTGTGTGATAGAAGCACCTCCTCACTAGAAGAAAAGCCAGATGCGTCCACTGACGTCTTACACTGCGCCTCAAGCGTCTCCCACTCGCCTGGAATGTTGGTAACTGAGACACCAAACTGAGCACTAAGGAACTACAATAACGAGTGACTAGTCAGGGTCACGCCTGTCGGCGCTCGTCCAACGCCCTTGACCACGTGTGCACACACAAGCTCAATATCTTGAGCCAGGTCTCTAGCTGGTTCTCCCCTCCCGTAGGACTCTTACGGCAAGACAAAGGGGCCCACGGTAACCAGCCTACAAACCGTCTCAACCAGAAACTCACCCCGCCACCACTCCCAGGTGAGCCGTCACAGAGGAAAGTGTCGTCAGGCTACGACTAGTGGAGGCTCACTAGACACAAAGAGTCAAAACAGCGAAGTACAGACAGGTCACAGACGTACCCATCACAAGTACCACGAAGCATAAGGCAGCACACCAGACTGCCGCCAGACTCAGGACAGCCAACTAGACCTGCTAACACGATGATCCTTGAGTCACAAGACTCGAGTCAAGATCATCGCACATCATAGCAACATGCCGTTAATTAGCCTAGTCCCTAAGCCAAATCACGGTAAAACACATTATAGAAAATGGCACAGAATAGCCGAATCCATAACAACAAGAATGATGAGTCCTTAGCCCCAGGGCCACACAGCGGACTCACAATTCCGCATAACACGAAACACAGAACATGAGGGATAACCAAAGCCCTCAAACCATATGGACACGTAAACCAAGATACGTCGATACCTCCAAGCGTCCAAAACTAGGTCTCAATTCTCACAGGATAGACGAGACACTCACGAGGTCACATGTCAACCACTGGTCACAATCGGGTTGACCGGAAACCACAATGACCCTCGAAATAACACGGAACACTGCTCTATACAATGGCCCTCCCAGACACCCTATAACACGGTCACAGCCCTCATAGGACGTACAAGGCATCCACGGAACAATGGGCTAACCAAGGGGTCGAAGCCACCACAACCGGAAGCCAATCTGGCGAAGAAAACACCCAGAAGGCAGTCGCGATCGCAAGATAGCCGCGGTTACACCAGCCGCGGTTCTCAACAAGCCGCGCTCACCCAGACGCGGTTAAGGACTATCTGCATTTACACAGTCGCGGTTCCAAACAAACCGCGTCTGGCCTATGAACGGAAAACACATAAAGAGAGAAGAAGAAGACAGAGTCGACGCTTCACGAAGCGAAGTCGACTCGGAGACAAACGCGGTTCCAAGATAGCCACGATAGTCCAGACGCGGTTACGCGTTGACCGCGAGCATCCCAGATGCGGTACGCCAAAGACAGTGTCTAGAAGAAGACAAAGCAGGTGGAGACGAAGACAGACAGACGTGGTTTCAAGATAACTGCGGCCATCAGACGCGGTTGAACACTGACCGCATTCTCCCACTGTAGTGCCCCAAAATTTATATAAATAATTTCTATAGAATTTTTCTGGAATTTTTCTGGAATTTATAAAGGCCAAAATAGATTAATAAATGAATTGAAGCCCAATAGGTTTAAGGACCAAGTCCATTAAGCTTGACCCATATTCTAGAAAGTTATTTAGCCTATTCACAGATTTTGAGGATAAATATCATTTTTATAAATAATTATATGGATAAATAAATAAAAGAGTTTGAATTTTATTGAATTCTGTGCACATGGGATGTAGCGGTCTATCGTGCGACCGCCACAGTCAGGTAACGCGCCTACCTTCGACCGTTACGCTCTATTAGTTCTGTGAATGGAAGAACAAGTAAAAAGTTTAGATTTTTACTAGTCTATCACTTTGAGATCGAGATGGGAAGACTAGTAGAGGTGTTAAGGACTCTTAGAAGTCGATCTAAGCTTTAACAAGGACTCTAGAATCAATCTAATCTTCAAACCCTAGCCAAAACCCTATAAATAGACCGTAGTTTTGACCTGCGTGACCCCTACTTTGGCTCGCGTGGAATCAAGGTAAGGAGTCATAATTTTGGGTAAGTTCTTTAGAACTTTTTGTTTATAATACTTTAGACTAATAGCTCTCAAAATTTCATTCTAGGAGATCAACAACACAAGAAGTTAGAAGCTTCCAAAGTTGCTAGTACGACCTTAGAAACCTAGGAATCTGAGCGAAGGTCCACTGAAGATCAGGGAATTAGATCATCAAAATGAGGTATTTAGGGTTTGATTCTTTAGAACTTTTTGTTCCCCTTAGTTTCATCTTCTTACCCTAAAAATTTCACATCCTTAGGTCAAGAGGTTGAGGAGTTAGAGCGATGAGAAGTTGCTGAGAAACCACAGGAAGAGGAGAACTAGGGCTTGTCTTGCAGTCCCAAATTCGAAGTTTAAAACCCAGAAAAGAGGTAGGTCATCTCATGAATGGCAAGAACATCATGTTAGGGATAAAAGCTCTATGATTTTGATTGATTTCATGCATTCTAGACCATGAATTCATGTTTTAGTTTGACCTATGTATACATGCATGTCTTGAGCCTTAATCAAAGATAAAAGATATTATCTTGTTCAATTCACTGCAACCTATGCATCTAGATAGCCTCTATATTTCGTTTCTCATGATTGGAATATTCTAAGTATTTTGATTTCCAACCATGACATATTTTCAGTCTTTTACCTTCTATATACTATCAGCAGTGCTCTGACGGATTAAGGTAAGACCATCACATGATTGTAACGGCCTTACGATCAGCCGTCACACCCTCTATTATGTTTAAATTTCTCTGTTGTCTCTGACGGACCAAAGTCAGTGCGTCACAATACTGTAACGATCTTACGAAAAACCATCACAGATGTATAACGCGTCTGTCTTAGACCGTTAGAGTGCTGTTTTCTATCAACCCAAGATAGGACTGAGGACAGTCAAACTTACTTATAAATAAGCTTAGTTACCTATGTTTTGACCTGTTTTCATGACCCTGAGTTTATTAATTGATTCTTGATAGGAAATTGCATGTTTAAAGCATCTTGAGTTATTTTAAGTTATGCTAATTTCATTGCCTAAACTCTATAGTTTTGAATTTAAACTATGATTTTCAGTATTGTATTGACGAAGTTTTATCATGGTCTCACATCGTTACACATTCTTTTCTATCTATAGAGTCAATTTCTTAAAGTACATGGCATATATTCTGGTATATGGCCATTAGTTCAAACTTTGCACTATATGAACATATTCTTGAACTTGAGGACCTCTCTATTGGATATTCCTTCCAATGGACTAGAAAATCTAGTTTCAAGGCCTCCGTAATTCTCCGCGAGCCTGGGATTCCCACTAGGACGCCGAGTTGGTTATACCATGAAAGCCCAATTGTTAGAAAGCACTATCGAAGTTTCTGGTTCTAAATATGTAATGGATCCATATTAGACCGTCATGCTCATCTAACGGCCTAATATATGACCGTCAAATTTACTGAGTCTGTTTTATTTGTTTCTGGATTCAGCCATTCTAACGGATCAATGATAGACCGTCACGATCATGTAACGGCCCATTGATTGACTGTCATAATTCTTGAGTGTTTTAACCCGAGGTTTGACCCAAGGGTTGATATTCCAAAGTTCCTAGATGGATTATTGATGGTCTAGGACTTGTCATATTGTTCAAGATACCTAATTTAATTTATGGAAAAATAAGGAATGTACCGTTATGTTATCGAATTATTTCCATGAGCATAACCTTGTTTTAAGTCATTCTTGACCTCGCATTTCTTCATTGAAGCGTTCATTGATTGAACTATTGTTATCATGAACTTATTTGAATTTGCTATATTGCTTGAAACGTGGAAGTAGCTTGATTTATACTTGAAGATGCGATCGAGCACTGATTGTGTTCAAGGGCTCTATGCTAGTCCCCTCGACTGATTGTCGAAAATATACTATTATAAACCATGGGGTATGATGCTACTGGCATCGCATTGCGCCAGGAGTACTTTCTCTATAAATACGTGAAGATCCACGGGCATCATGAAAATACTTGTACATGACTTTCTTGCTTGATACATGATATTCCACAGAAATTCCCCAAATACTTGCTCATAAGCAAAAGATGTTTGGGTGATGACTATGTGGTATTGCTAGTACATTCTCGTTACATTCTTGTTCATGAAAGGCCATATCATGTTCTTGTTACATTCTTGATGGTTCATACTTGCTCATTCTATCTTCCATGATCATCGTGTTACTTTGGTTTAATCGCATGATTGATCGCATTCGCATGATTTTACCTTATTTCTTTAGAGCTAAAATGCTAATTACTTAAATATTGCTAATCATGTTGATGCGAAGATACCTACTGGGCAAGTGTGCTCATTACCTATTTCCAATCTTTTCAGGAGATGGAAGTGAGTCAGGATCGGATTCGGAATGTTCAAATAGCCGGTCCGAGAGTGAATGAAGAATGAGTGAAGACTTAGGAAGTCTACATTGTTTAGATTGAGTCTATGTAATTTTTCTTATTTCTTGAGTCTAGTATGATGAAGAAAGTTCAAATAGTGATTGTATTTGAATATTTGATTTGATTATTAATGGAATAAGTTGAAGTTGAGTAAATATTGTGCAATTACATTTATGTGTGTGATTATCTTGCGCTCTGATCATTCTTGCTTACAAGAGACTTATCATGCCGGCTGTTCACGTTTCTCGAGCTAGTCTTCCGCTGTAATAAAGGCTCGGGATGTGACAGTTAAGTTGGTATCAGAGCCTAAGTCTCAGGACTAAGGAAAAGGGTCATGTCATAGGATAAGTCCAAGGTTTAAGGACCCCTACCTATGAACTAAGGAAGAAATTTCCATACCCATGTGAGAATTGGGTAGAGCTCGGGATAAGATAGTTAATTAGCTTTAAGATTAATTTTCTTCCAATTCCACGAGAAATAACAAGTTGTTATATTTCTCTCAGGTACCTTATTTTACTAATGGCTCATCGCGTAGATTGGAATGACATGCAATAAACAGTTACCGGCCTTACTCAGGCATTGTAAACTATGGCCCAGGCAGGCGCAGGGGCAAGGGCTGGCGACTTACATCGCAATTTCCGGAGTTTAAACCCTCCGCGTTTCTATGGTTCTTCTAATTCGGATGAAGCAGAGAACTGGATAGACAAGATGAACCGTATATTTGACGTTATCCAATGCACCGATCAAGAGAAGGTGCGTCTTGCAACTTTCCAACTCAACAAGGATGCCCGTACATGGTGAAAGTCGGTTCTGGCACCTCCGGCCGATGCACCTCATACATGGGATGGTTTTCTCACTTTGTTCCGTGCTAAGCACTTTTCTGAGCATGTGAAAGAAAGAAAGGCTATGGAGTTCGCCTCTCTTCGACAAGGAATGATGACAGTCGCGGAGTATGAACTTCAATTCTCCATACTAGCACATTATGCACCGTATTTAATCAGTACCGATCTATTGAAGGCTAATCGGTTTATGGATGGATTACGACCCGATTTTATTCAGCAACTCGGGACCCAAAATATCCGTACTTATGTGGAAATGGTACAGCGGGCATATTTATGTGAAAGGACCTCAGAGAAGGTCGAGAAATTGAAAGAAAAAGGAGAAGAGTCCAGCCGACGATCTGATCGGCGTTATAAGAAAGAAAAATTTAGCATCACGGAACCTCACAAAAGCCGTGATAGTAAGAAGAGATCTAGGAGCGGGAATGGTGGAAGCTCCCAGAAAAATAAGAAGATTAAAGGAGAGGAGAAACAAGTCACCACGGCTTGCACTTTTTGCGAGAAGTTTGGCCATTCGACGGAAGAATGTTGGAAGTGCCTTAATGTTTGTTTACGTTGTGGAAGCAGGGAGCATCGTATGCCAGATTGCCCCCTTATGAAAGATCAATCGTCCGGTGGTGGACGTAGGAGGTAGGCTCGCCTCAATGTCGTTCTAGAAGAAGAGGAAGCGCCCAGGGATGGTGGGCTTATGGAAGGTACTCTTCAAATTTATTCTTGTCCTGCATTTGTGCTATTTGATAGGTGTCTCTCATTCTTTTATCTCCACTACTTTTGTAAAAATATTACCAATTGCATCAGTTCCTCTACCTTCAGATCTTGCTATTACCACACCCTTAGGATCTGGAACTAAGCTTACCGAATATTATCCTGATAGTGAGGTGGTAGTAGAAGGTCACAATCTCCCCGCAAACTTAGTATGCCTTGACATGAAAGGTTATGATGCCATTTTAGGGGTAGATTGGCTTATAGACCATGATGCTGATATTAACTGCCGAAATATGATTATATCCTTTCAAAAATATGGTCTTCCAAGATTTTCTTTCCTTGGCATCAAGTATAGGAAACATCCCACTATCATATCCTCTCTTCACGCTTGCAAACTTATCTTGCAAGGATGTGAAGTTTTTCTTGCTTCTGTCATTGTTACCGAATCCAAGTAAATCATCCTAGCAGACATTCCTATTGTAAATGAGTTCCCAGATGTGTTTCCACCCGAATTACCCAATTTACCACCCGAGAGGGAACTAAACTTCACTATTGAACTCATTCCAGGAGCAGCACATGTTTCTATAGCCCCTTACAGGATGTCCCCCACGGAACTTAAGGAACTAAAAAGGCAGTTGCAGGAACTACTAGACAAAGGTTTCATCAGACCTAGCACATCCCCCTGGGGTGCGCCAGTTCTATTTATCAAGAAGAAGGATGGCTCTCTCAAGGTATGCATAGACTACCGGCGACTGAATCAACTTACAATCAAAAATAAGTATCCGTTGTCACGTATTGATGAGCTCTTCGATTAGCTTTCGGAAGCAGAATATTTCTCCAAGATAGACCTCAGATCAGGTTATCATCAGCTTAGAATTAAAGAGGAAGACATTTATAAATCGGCTTTTCGAAGTCATTATGGCCACTATGAATTTGTGGTAATGCCGTTCGGGTTAACAAATGCCCCAGCAGCATTTATGCAACTTATGAATAATGTTTTCTAGCCATATCTGGACCAGTTCATCGTTGTCTTCATTGATGACATCCTGGTATATTCCAAGACAAAAGAGGAACATGAAGAACATCTGAGAATAGCTTTGCAAACACTTAGAGAACATAAACTTTATGCCAAGCTTAATAAGTGTGAATTTTGGCTCAAGGAAGTTTCATTCCTAGGCCACATTATTTCAAAAGAAGGTATCGCTGTAGATCCTTCGAAAGTCAAAGCTGTCAGAAATTGGAGCCGGCCAACGACTGTATCAGAAGTATGAAGCTTTCTGGGTCTAGCTGGTTATTATAGGAGGTTCATTAAGGACTTCTCAAAAATTGTAGTTCCTTTAACTAGACTCACAAGAAAAGAAAATCCTTTTGTCTGGTCAAAGGAATGTGAAAAGAGTTTTCAAACTCTTAAGAATCATCTTACTACAACTCCTATTTTATCACTACCGGTGGAAGGTGGTGGATTTGAAGTATATACGGATGCATCTAGCATTGGCTTAGGGTGCGTCCTCATGCAAGATGGAAAGGTAATCTGTTATTCTTCAAGACAATTAAAATGTCACGAGGAAAATTATCCCGTGCATGATTTAGAACTAGCACCTATTATTTTTGCCTTAAAGATCTGGCGTTATTATCTCTATGAAGAGAAATTCACGGTCTACTCGGACCACAAAAGCTTGAAATACTTATTCTCTCAAAAGGAGCTTAATATGAGGCAGAGAAGATGGTTAGAATATCTCAAAGATTTTGATTTTGCTATTCAATATCATCATGGCAAGACTAATGCGGTAGCAGATGCACTCAGCAGAAAACCAATGGGAATGCTATCAAGTCTTATGATAAGTATGACTAATCTTATTCCTCAATTTGCTCAGTTGAACTTAGATATTGACATGAAGGAAGAGGATTGTTTCATAGCAAATATCCGAGCTCAGGCTACATTGATAGAGGATCTGGTCAAGCTGTAAAATGATGATCCTGTATTATTGGAGATTAAAGTTAACATAGATCAGAGTCCGGATTTCTCTATTGCCAATGACAGAAGGCTGCTATTTAAGGGCCGAGTGTGTGTACCAGATTATGAGGATACGAAGAAACTGATCCTAAAAGAAGCACATAATTCCAAGTACACCATTCATCCAGGTGGTACAAAAATGTATCAAGATCTCAAAAGAAATTTCTGGTGGCCCAATATGAAGTGGGAAATAGCTGATTTTGTGTCCCGCTGTCTCACTTGTCAACAAGTAAAGGCAAAGCATTTTAGACCCGCAAGTAAATTACATCCCTTGAATATTCCCGAATGGAAATGGGAGAGTATAGGAATGAATTTCATCATGGGTTTACCTAAGACCAGAGGAGGACACGATGGTATATGGGTAATCATAGATCGATTGACTAAGTCCGCACATTTCATACCAATCAAAAGTCGATGGTCAGTGGATATTTTAGCAGCATTATACATAAAAGAAATTATTAAATTACATGGTGTCCCTGTCATTATCATATCTGATAGAGATCCTAGATTCACATCACAATTCTGGAAGGGTCTACAACATTCACTAGGGACCAGACTGAACTTTAGCACGGCATTCCATCCACAAACTGATGGTCAGACTGAAAGAACAAATCAAGTGGTGGAAGATATGCTCAGGACTTGTGCTATTGACTTCGGAAGAAGTTGGCATGATCACTTGCCTCTGGTGGAATTTGCATATAACAACAGTTATCAGGCCAACATACAGATGGCACCCTTTGAAGCTTTATATGGAAAAAGCTGTAGATCACCAATATGTTGGAATGAAATAGGAGAAATGCAATTTCTAGGCCCCGACATTATCAGGGATTCTTCAGAGAAAATCAAGCTCATTCGAGAAAGATTGCAGATGGCACAAGATAGGTAAAAATCTTATGCTGATAATCGAAGACGCGACTTGGAATTTCAAGTAGGAGACCATGTGTATCTCAAGGTTTCTCCAGGTCGCGGTATTCGAAGATTTGGCATCAAAGGTAAGCTAACTCCAAGGTTCATTGGCCCATTTGAAATTTTTGAAAGGGTAGGTGAGGTGGCTTATAGACTAGCTTACCTCCACAATTAGCAGGAGTTCATGACGTATTTCACGTCTCCATGCTGAAAAAGTATGTACATGATCCTGACCATGTTATCACTTATGATAATTTGGAGATTCAGAAGGATATGACGTACGAGCAAACGCCAATAATGATTTTGGAACGGGAAGTGCGTCAACTAAGGAATAAATCTATTCCTATGGTCAAGATTCAATGGAAGAAATCATGGCTGACCGAAGCAACTTGGGAAATAGAAGAAGCCATGCGGAAAAGATTCCCAGAACTATTCAACTGTAAGTACACTCTCCACAAATCCATACATATATATTGAATTTGGGGACCAAATTCTTCTAAGTGGGGGAGGGTGTAGTGCCCCAAAATTTATATAAATAATTTCTATAGAATTTTTTTGGAATTTATTAGGAATTTATAAAGGTCAAAATAGATTAATAAATGAATTGAAGCCCAATAGGTTTAAGGACCAAGCCCATTAAGCTTGACCCATATTCTAGAAAGTTATTTAGCCTATTCACAGATTTTAAGGATAAATACCATTTTTATAAATAATTATATGGATAAACAAATAAAAGAGTTTTAATTTTATTGAATTCTGCGCACATGGGATGTAGCAGTCTATCGTGCGACCGCCACAGTCAGGTAATGCGCCTACCTTCGACCGTTACGCTCTGTTAGTTTCGTGAATGGAAGAACAAGCAAAAGATTAGATTTTTACTAGTCTATCACTTTGGGATCGAGATGGGAAGACTAGTAGAGGTGTTAAGGACTCTTAGAAGTCGATTTAAGCTTTAACAAGGACTTTAGAATCAATCTAATCCTCAAACCCTAGCCAAAACCCTATAAATAGACCCTATTTTTAACCTGCGTGACCCCTACTTTGGCTCGCGTGGAATCAAGATAAGGAGTCATAATTTCGGGTAAGTTCTTTAGAACTTTTTGTTTATAATACTTTAGACTAATAGCTCTCAAAATTTCGTGCTAGGAGATCAACTACACAAGAAGTTAGAAGCTTCCAAAGTCGCTGATACGACCTTAGAAACCCAGGAATCTGAGCAAAGGTCCACTGAAGATCAGGGAATTAGATCATCAAAATGAGGTATTTAGGGTTTGATTCTTTAGAACTTTTTGTTCCCCTTAGTTTCATCTTCTTACCCTAAAAATTTCACATCCTTAGGTCAAGAGGTTGAGGAGTTAGAGCGATGAGAAGTTGCTGAGAAACCACAGGAAGAGGAGAACTAGGGCTTGTCTTGCAGTCCCAAATTCGAAGTTTAAAACCTAGAAAAGAGGTAGGTCATCTCATGAATGGCAAGAACATCATGTTAGGGATAAAAGCTCTATGATTTTGATTGATTTCATGCATTCTAGACCATGAATTCATGTTTTAGTTTGACCTATGTGTACATGCATGTCTTGAGCCTTAATCAAAGATAAAAGATATTATCTTGTTCAATTCACTGCAACCTATGCATCTAGATAGCCTCTATATTTCGTTTCTCATGATTGGAATATTCTAAGTATTTTGATTTCCAACCATGACATATTTTCAGTCTTTTACCTTCTATATACTATCAGCAGTGCTCTGACGGATTAAGGTAAGACCATCACATGATTGTAACGGCCTTACGATCAGCCGTCACACCCTCTGTTATGTTTAAATTTCTCTGTTGTCTCTGACGGACCAAAGTCAGTGCGTCACAATACTGTAACGATCTTACGAAAAACCATCACAGATGTATAACGCGTCTGTCTTAGACCGTTAGAGTGCTGTTTTCTATCAACCCAAGATAGGACTGAGGACAGTCAAACTTACTTATAAATAAGCCTAGTTACCTATGTTTTGACCTGTTTTCATGACCCTGAGTTTATTAATTGATTCTTGATAGGAGATTGCATGTTTAAAGCATCTTGAGTTATTTTAAGTTATGCTAATTTCATTGCCTAAACTTTATAGTTTTGAATTTAAACTATGATTTTCAGTATTGTATTGACAAAGTTTTATCAAGGTCTCACATCGTTACACATTCTTTTCTATCTATAGAGTCAATTTCTTAAAGTACATGGCATATATTCTGGTATATGGCCATTAGTTCAAACTTTGCACTATATGAACATATTCTTGAACTTGAGGACCTCTCTATTGGATATTCCTTCCAATGGACTAGAAATCTAGTTTCAAGGCCTCCGTAATTCTCCGCGAGCCTGGGATTCCCACTAGGACGCCGAGTTGGTTATACCATGAAAGCCCAATTGTTAGAAAGCACTATCGAAGTTTCTGGTTCTAAATATGTAATGGATCCATATTAGACCGTCATGCTCATCTAACGGCCTAATATATGACCGTCAAATTTACTGAGTCTGTTTTATTTGTTTCTGGATTCAGCCATTCTAACGGATCAATGATAGACCGTCACGATCATGTAACGGCCCATTGATTGACTGTCATAATTCTTGAGTGTTTTAACCCGAGGTTTGACCCAAGGGTTGATATTCCAAAGTTCCTAGATGGATTATTGATGGTCTAGGACTTGTCATATTGTTCAAGATACCTAATTTAATTTATGGAAAAATAAGGAATGTACCGTTATGTTATCGAATTATTTCCATGAGCATAACCTTGTTTTAAGTCATTCTTGACCTCGCATTTCTTCATTGAAGCGTTCATTGATTGAACTATTGTTATCATGAACTTATTTGAATTTGCTATATTGCTTGAAACGTGGAAGTAGCTTGATTTATACTTGAAGATGCGATCGAGCACTGATTGTGTTCAAGGGCTCTATGCTAGTCCCCTCGACTGATTGTCGAAACATACTATTATAAACCATGGGGTATGATGCTACTGGCATCGCATTGCGCAGGAGTACTTTCTCTATAAATAAGTGAAGATCCACGGGCATCATGAAAATACTTGTACATGACTTTCTTGCTTGATACATGATATTCCACAGAAATGCCCCAAATACTTGCTCATAAGCAAAAGATGTTTGGGTGATGACTACGTGGTATTGCTAGTACATTCTCGTTACATTCTTGTTCATGAAAGGCCATATCATGTTCTTGTTACATTCTTGATGGTTCATACTTGCTCATTCTATCTTCCATGATCATCGTGTTACTTTGGTTTAATTGCATGATTGATCGCATTCGCATGATTTTACCTTATTTCTTTAGAGCTAAAATGCTAATTACTTAAATATTGCTAATCATGTTGATGCGAAGATACCTACTGGGCAAGTGTGCTCATTACCTATTTCCAATCTTTTCAGGAGATGGAAGTGAGTCGGGATCGGATTCGGAATGTTCAAATAGCCGGTCCGAGAGTGAATGAAGAATGAGTGAAGACTTAGGAAGTCTACATTGTTTAGATTGAGTCTATGTAATTTTTCTTATTTCTTGAGTCTAGTATGACGAAAAAAGTTCAAATAGTGATTGTATTTGAATATTTGATTTGATTATTAATGGAATAAGTTGAAGTTGAGTAAATATTGTGCAATTACATTTATGTGTGTGATTATCTTGCGCTCTGATCGTTCTTGCTTGTAAGAGGCTTACCATGCCGGCTGTTCACGTTCCTCGAGCTAGTCTTCCGCTGTAATAAAGGCTCGGGGCGTGGCACCCACCACCATACACGTCAAATCGATAAAGCCCAAAAAGTGGTCACAGTTCACGACTGACTGCTTCCAAGGTTGAGAGTTGAACGGGGTTTCTGCTGAACTGTGTTCAGCCTCCAGCCCGAAGTCCGCAAGACCTCACAAAACCCAGTCTTTCCATGCCCCAATCGCTCCTAAACGATGGGGAAACGTCCCTAGAGTCGATGTCAACCTTCCACAAGCCAGCAGGGATCAAACCAACCTCAAAACCTCAAGAAATGGGTGATTCCCATGAATCGACCCAAAACGAGTCACATGGATAAACAGGCTCATACCGGCCCCAATTCACTACCAAATAGAGTTAAACTGGCGGGGATCGAATCCCAACCTGCCAGGGGTTCATATTTTACCATTTAATGTGAAAACCATCGTCTGGAACAGCGAACACGACTCACACCCCTGAAACATGATTTCGCCTTTAAAGCTAGAAAATCAGCTCAAACTCACATCGTTCAGCTCCAAACCACAAGAGGAAGTAGGAAAAGAGTAGGGTATCCATCCCCCTACCTCCACCGAAGATCTCACGCGCCGAAACGGCCAAACCACATCGAAAACCATTTCACGAACAACTCACGCCGGCTTCGAATCCACGAATGGGATCGTGCCTACGTCACGCTCCGATACTCGCGCCATCACGGCCCAGGTCAGCTCCACGTCGTCACCACCTCATCCAACTCCGCCACGGTCTCGTGCCCGGGGGAGAGGAGAAGAGAGGAGAGAGAACGGAGGGAGAGAAGTGAGAGATCGTGAGGGAGGAGAGAGGAGAGAGGAGAGAGAAAGGGTTAAGAAGAAAAGAAAAATAGGAAATTAGCAATTTTTCCAAAAATCCGATTTTCTGCATGAAATTCCATAAACTCAGAAAAATACGAAAAAATAGTCTCTAGGTTCCTCGGAACGAGCACAATGCACCTGTAGCATCCCGGAGTCGCAAAACTCAATGGTTCACTCTCCACGGGGTTCCGCAAGTTATATAAGGGAAGAACCCGAGTGGATCGTAAAACATGTTTCAGGACCCGCGAAAGCGCTCCGAAAGCTCTCCGATTCTGATCCGAAGAATCTAGGGTATTACAGCCTCCCCTCCTTAAGAAATTTCATCCTCGAAATTTAAGGAGTTAACAAGAGAAAAGGGAAGAACAACCCCAAAATGTTGGCTACGCTCTCCAAGCACCAGCCAAACCTCAAACACACAAAACACGATAATGCAATTCTTGTAAAACATAATTCAGAGGAACACTGCCATACCACAATCATAGGCACACACTCCGGATCTCAAGGCACATCGATCTACAGAACGAGCATGGCACACAAAGGAACACAAGTTCGGCACCTCCGAAATAGGGCATCATCGCTATCGTCTCACAGAGAAAGGAGAAATGACCCATGCCACGAAAATAGCCACCGATAAAACACATGCCTCGACAGACAACACAAGCATCAGCTTAGACAAGGAAACACAATCCTCTCAGTTGACTGCTCTGTCCATCGACTTCCACGCCATGAACAACAACGAAACTGGCACGCAGAACGCCAATGACAGCACTGGACCAACACACAATCAAGTCAGTCCTCACTCAGATATTACATCTGACTCGAGTTGCATGCCAACTCTATCACGACAGAAGAGTACAACAAAACCAACCGACAAGACCTCGGTCCATGCAAAACCAAACTCAGACTCATAGGGAACTCCTCCCAAGCTGACACAAGAATAAACCACCAACAACACCTGTAGAATTCCCGACTTCGTTCTCAACACAGAACCACGGGACACAACTGCAAGCTGGGTCACATCAAGACAAAATTACAGTTGAACACGACTAAAATGTACTAGCCGCTCACAGCTTACCAGCAAGGACCCACAACAACTCTCGAAAAAATGCATCTCTAGGACCACGATCCATCCCGAGAGCACAACTTCCAAGAAATACAGAAAGAAAGGGTACTCAACTAGCATATTCACCGATAGATTTTCCCAATTCTCAAACCTGCCAGTGCCAACAACCACAATGCCTCAAGCAATGGCACGGCAACCAACACCATCAAGGCACACATAGCCAAGATGAAGTTACACCGACGAAACAAACCTCTCGACCGGTTAGAATCTTCCAACCAAACGATCCTCGACTTGTGGGTTACGAGCCCACACGCTTCCGCTGCGCACTCAACATAACACACACAGGCATCACAAACAACTTGACATCCGCATCTCAACACACACGCGACGCCATCGCAATTCACAAAACAGCAAAATACCACGCCTTGAGTATCGATCCTGCTAACAGCTGATCACATGTTGCCATAGTGCAAACCATCATGCCAAGAGCCACCGCACAAGCCACAAAGGAACGCTAATCTCAGCTTATCCTCACGTCCCGAAACAATTAGTGAACCTTCACAGCACAACAGTCGCCAAACACGGCACATCGAACACGGTGCACAGTGGCCCCCAATTCACAAACTGGGTCCAAAACCAAGCCACCGCCGAAACAAGAGCAGATCAGGTTCAGAACTAACACAGTCCACACATAAGTCGACACAGGACAAATGCTTCACGGAGACAGCAGTTCCAAAGCTTACCTCGAAACAATGTCGTAAGACATGATGAGAAAGATCAAGCTCGACTAACAGTAGCTCACCAAGAAGAAAATCCTAGGTTCGCCCTAGCACTCTCTCAACCAAGGCATCTAAACGACCACCTCAACACAACTTTAACACCTCAGGGGCTGACCAAACCTCAAGCTGGGATGGCCAAAACAACATTAATCTCCTCAGAGAACATGCACGGCCATCACACCAACGATAATGCCACCAGCCACCTGAACAAACTACAGAAAAATCTTGAACACCACACCACAGACTCATGCCTATCGGCAAACTCTGCCGAGCACAGCACAAATGAGACCAATACCATGACGAAAGAAGGGTGCTTCATCAGATCCTGACGAGAGCAAAACCACCTTCACACAGCACCAACACAGCGCACACAAGCTCCCACACGAAAAGCAAGTGGTAAACAATCGCAAAACCTATGCCAGCTGCCGACTGTATTGGACCTTATGGACTCTAAGCACTGTGATATCTCGAATCCCCATGTACTATCACAAACACACGCTCTGATACCAATTGTGACGACCCAGACTCCGGATACCGAATAAACCCGATACCAGTTGGATTCTATCCCAAGAGCGGTAAAGCTCCTAAGGGATAAAAAGGAGTGTGTGAAGTACATTCGACTTCCAGATAAAGTAGTAAATAATTAATTACTATGATCAGGATTGTTAAAATAGCATAAATAAAATTACACTTTCTATAACAATTAAAACTAGCAGAGTCTAGTCCAACCAAAGTATAGTACAACAGAAAGAGGAACGTACCCTCAAGTCGGGGGAAGCCCGACACTGACAAACATTGACAACTAAGAACCACCGCACTGCACCTCCAAGCACGAGGAAGAATAGCTACACTTGAAAAGTCAGGGGTGAGCCTCATCTCACTGACTCAGTAGGGGTCCCGTAGATCCCCACCACAAAACAAAAGTGATAAATAGCAGTGCTAAACTACAACAATAAAGCAGGAGCAGGAGAAGGAACATTAGTACAAGTAAAGAGGAAAGCCGTACCACAGAAACACGGCAGTCGAAGGAACCTCGGCCCTTTAAAACTACTCCTATCGGTAGAACACCAATCCCCAGACACGTGGTCGAGAATCACTAAACCGATACAAGGAACACTGGCTACACAACCAGACACATCACGACACCTCAGTCGTGTAGGCTCGTCTACCGAGATAAAAGCCCAACTCAAGACCACCCGGTCTAAAAGCACCGACACATACACGATCTCAACGTCGTGTACGCTACACTGACCTCGGGTGAATCTGAACACAGACTACCCAGCAAGTCACGTCAACAGTGATGGAAACCAGTCACAAAAGCCACAAGTCATCGTGTCGTGTGACAGAAGCACCTCCTCACTAGAAGAAAAGCCAGATGCATCCACTAACATCTTACACTGCGCCTCAAGCGTCTCTGATAGCCACAAATCCGTCGTTGAAAAGCAGTGCCACAATTTCAAAATATTCACACTCACTCACTTTTAAAGATTGGAAAATCAAGTATAGTGGTAAGTGGAGTTGATCCCACGAGGAGGAAAAATCTTTATAGAGCAAGTATGTGTGGGCAGACTTCTACGGCAGGGTTGCCGTGAGGGTTTCCTTGGTAGGCCAGGTGTTAGAGTGGTCCGATTCCCGATTGTGAGATCGGGATTTCTCTTTTTGCTTGACCGGTACAGTAGGAGTAGTTGTAGTGCCAAGTTTTGACCGGCCACCGAGTTACTGTTCCTGCTGCTACTATTATTCTTTTAGTTACTGCTTTCCGTGCCGCCGTTGTTCTTAGTTGGGGTTCCACGGGATCCCTACTGAGCCAGTGACAGGAGGCTCACCCCTACTTTTCAGGTGCGACAGTTCTTCCTCGAGATTCGAGGATGCTGTTCGGAGGTTCTTAGTTGTTAGCTCGCCGGGCCGAGTGTTCGCTTGGTATGTGGCACGTTTTACTGCCTTAGACTATACTTTCTATTGGACTGGACTCTGTTGTAGCAATTGTTATTTATTTCTATTAATTATTGAATTAACCTACCTTATTTTCTATTTCTTTGTACCTCTACACTCCTTTTAGCCCTTCCGAGCCCTCCCAGTTCGTGGGCGGCGGGCCAAGATTCGAATGGTATCGGGTTCTTCCCGGTATCCGGATCTTGGGTCGTCACAGATGGTATCAGAACAGTGGTTGTGGATGTACATAAGAATTCAAGATATTCTAGTGACCGCCACATCCTTCTGGCGGTCCCCGTTCGACCGTTTCAATCTTTTCGTGCGTGGGTTGGGTCTGGCGGCCTCACGATGAGCCGCCAGAGCCCAGGTGGCGGTCGAAGGTCCGACCGCGAAGCCCAGTTGGCCGGCATGGCCTTCGAGGCATTTTGACTATTGGTTTTTTTACCGTTGGAGGATTTTGGGTCTGGTGGCCGAGGGTACGCCCGCCTCATGTCTTTTGGCGGCCCTATATAGGACCACTTGTCCTTTCGTGACCCAGGGTGTGGCGGCCTATCGTTGAACCACTACAGTCCCTGTGGCGGCCCAATGTTAGACCGCTAGCTCTTGTGGGGGCCCAAAGGTGGACCGCCAGCCGTTCATGTCCGACCGGAGTTATGTTTTGACGATTCAAGTCGCTGGTGTGTGGACCTCGATCCGCATGCTGACCCGTGGACTGACTGATGATGGGCATTATGTGGGGCACACACATTAGGGTGCCGTGGGATCTCGGGAGGTGGTGTTCTCGGCTTGAGTCACCGTGTAGCGGTGTGAGCGCGGTGGGATTTCCCCGCATGTCATGGGTTTCTGTGAAAGAAGGTTCCCGTGTGGGCCTAGAGTAAGGCCTTGGACTGCGAGTCCAGTCGTCCAGCTTGGAGCTGGAGGTTTCCCACTTTTCCCTGGGATGGGGAATCGGCGTGGGGGTTGTGCACTACCTTGGGAATCGTGCTTCTGTGCTTTCCGCGTGGGTCATGCGTGTGGCCTTGGACTGTGACTCCAGTCACCCAGCCTGGGCCTGGAGATCCCTCGAGTTCCCTTTTTGAGGGGGACGGTCTTGGCAGCTCGTGAGCTACCTCGGTATTCATGCCACCGTGGTTTTAGACCTAGGAATTAGGCTAGATTAACGGCATTGTGTCGTTGCGTACGACGGTCTTGACCCCGAGTCTCGTGACTCAAGGACCGTTGGATTTAGTGAGTCTAGAAGACAGTCCAGAGTCCAGTGGCTCGATGCCACTTGGTTCTTCTCAACTTTCGCATAGGGTGCGTGCGTGTTTCTCGGAGTTTCTCCTTGGAGAGAGGTCACACTAGTGACTCCCCACTAGTTGTAGCCTTCCGACACGTGAGTGGTCCCACCAGGGAGTGGTGGCAAGGCTACCCCAGAGAGAGACAGTTTTAGACTGGTTTCCATCGGACCCCACGTCTACCAGCCAGAGTTCGGCTGTGGGGAAAACCAGTCAGAGGGCCAGACCAGGGACGCACGGTCTGTGTGTGCACACGTGGTTGGGGGCGGTTGGACCCGCGCTGACGAGCGCGACCCCAACTAGTCACTTGTTCTGTGGTTACTAGTATGGTGTCTCAATTCCCGCTAGGCCGGAGGGAGACACCTGAGGCGCGGTCTAAGCGTCAGTGGACGCATCCGGCCTTGCTTCTGGTGGGCAGGTACTCCTGTCACGTGAGATGTGACTCTCCTGTTTCTGGGTTCCGTTTCCTGTCTGCGAGACGTGATTTTCTGGACCGTCCGGTGTCTCCGAGGTAGTGGCCAGGGTGCCAGTGGCTTCACCGAGGTTTCATTGTGCCAGTGTGGGACTGTGCTGTCCCGATTGGTCATGCCTGTGTGGGCAGACTTCTACGGTAGGATTGCCGTGATGGTTTCCTCGGTAGGCCTGGTGTTAGAGTGGTCCGGTTCCCGATTGTGAGATCGAGATTTCTCTTTCTGCTTGACCGGTACAGTAGGAGTAGTCGTAGTGTCAAGTTTTGATCGGTCACCGAGTTACTATTCTTGCTGCTACTGTTGTTCTTATAGTTACTGCTTTCCGTGCCACCGTTGTTCTCAATTGGGGTTCCGCGGGATCCCTACTGAGTCAGTGACAGGAGGCTCACCCCTGCTTTTCAGGTGCGGCGGTTCTTCCTCGAGGTTCGAGGGTGCTGTTAGGAGGTTCTTAGTTGCCAGCTCGCCGGGCCGAGTGTTCACTTGGCATGTGGTACGTTTTACTACTTTAGACTGTACTTTCTATTGGACTAGACTCTGTTGTAGTAGTTGTTATTTATTTCTGTTAATTATTGAATTGTCCTGCCTTATTTCCTATTTCTTTGTACCTCCACAATCCTTTTAGCCCTTCCGAGCCCTCCCAGTTCGTGAGCGGCGGGTCAGGATTCGAATGGTATCGGGTTCTTCCCGGTATCAGGATCTTGGGTTGTCACAGATGGTATCAGAGCAGTGGTTGTGGACGTACATAGGAATTCGAGATATTCCAGTGACCGCCACATCCTTCTAGCAGTCCCCGTTCGACCGTTTCAATCTTTCCGCGCGTGGGTTTGGCCTGGCGGCCTTACGATGAGTCGCCACAGCCCAGGTGGCGGCCGAAGGTCCGACCTCTAAGCCTAGTTCACAGGCGTGGCCTTCGAGGCATTTTGACCATTGGTTTTTGACCGTTGGAGGCTGTTGGGTCTGGCGGCCAAGGGTACGCCCGCCTCATGTGTCACATCCCGAGTGCGGAAGATACTCGGATGCGTGTCGTGTCTATATAGATCGTGTCATTAGAGCGATAAGAATTTTAACATACAAAATTTCGGAGCGCAAATGACTAAAAATCTAATAAATTCTAAAAGTCCAAGTGATGTTTATTTGATTAATCAAAGGAAATAAAGATATTCCATGACAAATTTTCAAATTTAGAAAGCCAAACATTAGGCTACATGACTTAACACAAAGTTTATACCACTAACTGACATAACTGGGAATACAAGGTAGACTCAAATAAATTCAAAGACTCGACTAGATAATGATAAATGGATGGCGTTCTATCACTCTTCACTTGGCCTCAAACCCATTCTTGTCGCTATCCAAATCACCTGAAAATGTTAGGAAGCAACTGGATGAGCAAATCGCTCAGTAGGAATTACATCTCAAATTCGAGCAATCTTTACGTGAATTATAATTTACATGTATTATCAGTATGGCTATGCATGACGTACGTATAAAAGAATCGGGTATGCAGGTATATCTATACATGATGAACAATAAGAGATCAAGAGCTATATACAGAGAGTATATCAAGATTTCAAGTATTTGACTAGTAGTATTTCAAGAATTATAGATGTAAATGCCACTTCGGGTCTAGCAGGGATTCATGTACGATTACGAATTCAAGTGCAAGTATGTACTCATGTACAAGTATATCTCAGGTACGAGCAAGTAAAATTTAATTCAAGCAAGTAAAGTTAAGTACGTATCAGTAGAATTGGCTATTTCAATCAAGCAAGTATTTCGCCCTTTCTCGGGCCACAAGTCAAGTATTGCCCGTTCCGGGCCACGCAAGTCAAGTCAAGTCAAGTGAGTAATGAGAGAGAGTAGGGTGGAGTGTCTCAAGTCAAGCAAGTACTCCGGTGCAATGCTAAACACCGTCATCAATAAAATCCCATGGGCACAAGTACCTTCGGGTGCTCCTCCCAGGACCAGACCGGACCCTATATGCACAGTATTTCATGTATTACCTTTGACATCCACTCTCATTTATAGCCAATATGGAGTTTCAAGGGTTGCCTTAGTAGGATATACAAGGTAGATTTTTATGGAATGGAATTAAAGGACTCATAATATGCAAGAAAATGACTTAGGGTTGCGTCTGTACAAACCACGATAGAAATGAGAGAAAAATTATCAATTTATATACTTTTTCCTAAACAAAAACTCTAGATAACTCTATAGTAAGGTTAAACAAAAGTTAGAACATCCCATAAGGGCCATTATGTAATTATGCCAGTTTACTATTTACGAATACTATTCATTACTTTTCATTACTATTCACTTACTATTCATTTACACTATTCACACAAAATAACGAGTCGTTCGTTTTTGTGAATGATGACTATTCTAACCGTCGTCATTTCTAAGTTTAAATATATATTAATCGTTTAGTATATTAATCATCCATGTGAAAAATTTAATAAATGTGAATCATGATACCTAATCTAATGCATGGGCATACCGTTAGATTCCTTATATTTTTCTCTACCTATCTACGTGTCTATATCAAAAAAATTCTTTTATTTGGAGAAGTGATACTATTCATTGAAATAGTGACTTTTATACACTATTCATACGGTAAAAATTTCTCAAAATAGAAAGTAAGGATATGGACAGGTAGAGGACATTCTCGGGAGTTCAGAATCATGCTCATGCGAAATTGTTGGATTTTGATATTTAATAAATTGGGGTGATTTACGCCGGGAAGGTACATTCTGTGACTCAAAATACTATTCAAACACTATTCATTTTTAGTACTTTCAATAAATCAGGAATTAAGTAGATGGTTAAATAGAGAAAAATATGAGGGTTCCAGAACTATGTTCATGCAGGAGTTTCGTGATCAAGTTAAAAATGTTATAATTGTCTGAACATAGTAGCTCTGCATTATGAGTCACAGTTTACTATTTAGACACTATTCATTTTTAATTCTTCCAGTAAATCAGGAATCGAAGACATGGACATGTAGAGAAAAATCTCAAGGTCGCAGAAATATGTTCAGTCAAAATTCTGCATGGTCCGGTTTATTAGTTATAGGTTTTTGAATGTTTTGATTTACTGATTTCTAAAATTTTCAGGAAATGAATTGACGACATAGTTCCTGTCGTTATATAATGGACGACTGTTTGCACAGTCGTCACTCTTGTAATTGACGCCCTGGTCAGGGGCGTCATTTACAAAACTGTGTCAGTATTCATATACTATTCATGAACTATTCATCCGTGTAAAAATTTCTGAATCAGGAAATAATGATACGAATATGTTGAGAAAAATGTCATGATTCCAGAAACATATTCATGCAAAAATTTCGTGATTTAGTTTGATAGTTATGGATTTTTGAATGTGTTAAATTATTAATTAATCAAAATACAGGAAATTCAATTGACGACATGCGTCATGACTTTAATTAATGGACGACTGTTTGTACAGTCGTCACTTTTGTAATTGATGCCCTGGTCGGGGGCGTCATTTACAAATTGTTTCACTGTAATATTCTATTCATGTAATATTTTTTTTAAAAATATGTTTTCAATTAATTGACGACTGTTTTGATAGTCTTCAATTTATAAATTGATGCCCTGGTCAGGGGCATCATTTACATATAATGGTAACTATTCGTTCACTTTTCATACGTACAAAAATATTCAAAATTTATCAATTACTTAAAATTTTAGAAATAAAATTGACGACATGGGTCATGTCTTCAATTTTATAATTGACGACTATCTGCACAGTCTTCAATTTGGTAATTGACGCCCTGGGCAGGGGCGTCATTTATCCTGCTTCACTATTCACGTACTATTCACCAGTAAAAAAAAAAAAAATATTCTTCATGTTTTCACTTTGAAAATTGACGACTGTTTTCATAGTCGTTAATTTAGTAATGGACGCCCTGGTAAGGGGCGTCATTTACCGTGGTTCACTATTCATGTACTATTCATCAGTGTAAAAAAAATATTCTGAATTAGGAAGTAATGATATGAATATGTTGAGAAAAATGTCAGGACTCCAGAAATGTGTTCATTTTAAAATTTCGTGCTTTATTTCAATAGTTATGGATTTTTGAATGTGTTGAATTATCAATTACTCAAAATCCAGGAAATTAAATTGACGACATTATTCATGACGTTAATTAATTGACGACTGTTTACACAGTCTTCAATTTGGTAATTGACGCCCTGGTCAGGGGCGTCATTTACACAACTATTTCACTATTCATGCACTGTTCATGTACTATTCATCAGTAAAACAAAAAAAATTCTGAATCAGGAAGTAATGGCTCGAATATGTTGAGAAAAATGTCAGGATTCCAGAAATATGTTCGTGCAAAAATTTCATGCTTTAGTTTTATAGTTATGAATTTTTAAATGGGTTGAATTATCAATTACTCATCAAATTGATGACGTGATACATGCCGTCATTTAAATGACGACTGCGTCTGCAGTCTTCAATTTTTAAAATGACGCCCTTATCACGGGCGCTATTTTTAACAGGGTTGAAAAATATGGTTATCAATACTGTAAATAGTGTGATAAAATATGCTTAAAAACTCATGAAAATCATGCTAACAAACTAAGTTAAAAATCATAAAGATCAGAGTAATATGTGACAGGCTATTAAAATAACATGGTATATACATGATTTATAGCATGGTTGATGAGTTAAACGAACTCTAAGCATGCAATATTAAACCTATTTAGCTACTGATTAGGCAAGGATTTGAGAACACCTACCTCTCTGACGTGACAGGAGTTGACAGGAGAGGAAGAAGCAGCCCTTCCCTTCCTCTGTAACTCTTCAGAACTTGTTCCCGTATCTAGCCGTCGAACTAACCAAATAGGGAGAATAGAGTGTATTTTATAACCTTAGGGTCGACAGGATGGGAGACAAGATCCAGAATTATAGAGTATTTAGTGGGTTGACAGCCTACACAGGCTGGAAGGATAGAATGATCGTGATAATTGTCGGAAAAGAAATGACGCCCTAGAGAGGGTCGTGTATTTCATAAGTTAAGATTTCAAAGTTAACTTCAAAGATTTTTATCTTTAAAAATTGAGGGAATTTATTTGTGAAATTTCAGGGGTGAGACCTTTACATTTTTCTCTATTTTTACATATAAATTTTTTGAAAAATTCTTTTTAAATAAAAAGTGGCACTATTCACGTCACTATTCACGTTTAGGAAATAACGACTTAACATATATCGTTATTTGGAACGGAGATTTTTGTATTCACTCTACACTAACTAAAATTATCTATATACCCTTTCTCACTTTCTAAATTATGTTTATCCTTTAACACTTCATCTATATACCCTTATTTCTTTAAAATAATGATATAATGTTAAAGTTGAAATATGAAATTTTCTAAATTATGAAAATATGAATTGGTATCTTGTAAAAGTGATGTTTAACCTTTAAAACACTATCTATATAACCTATTTCCTATTTCTTTGGAATAGTGTAATATTAATTTCCTAAGTGATTAAAAATATAAATTGGCATTTTCAAAAATATAATTTGGCATCTTCTAAAGCATCTATTGGTAATTAAATATTTTAAATTGTTAATCTAATAGAATTAGAATATGAGTTCAATAAATTTTTTTTTGTATATTTCTATTTTAAAATTCTCGGGTGTTACACCCTCCCTACTTAAAAGAAGTTGGTCCCCAAATTCAACTGTATAAGGATATTGTAGAAAGTATAAAATACTCACAGTTTAGAATAATTTTGGGTATCTTCTTTTCATAGATTCTTCGGTCTCCCAAGTGGCTTCTTGTTCTGCGCATCGATTCCATTGGATTTTCACCATAGGGATCGTCTTGCTCATTAGAACTCGGACTTCACGGTCAAGGATCCGCATCGGCCTTTGCCCATAAGTAAGATCTCTTTGAATCACCAAATCAGCATGGTCGATGACGTGAGAAGGGTCGTGCACATATTTCTTCAACATAGATATATGGAATACATTGTGCACTTCCGAGAGTTGAGGAGGTAAAGCAATACGGTAGGCCACCTCGCCCACTCTTTCCAATACTTCGGATGGACCGATAAACCTCGGTGTGAGCTTGCCCTTAACACCGAATCTTCTAATACCTCGGCCAGGAGATACCTTGAGAAATACATGGTCACCAACTTGGAACTCCAAATCTCTCCTTCTATTATCAGCATAAGATTTTTACCTGCATTGAGCTACCTCGAGTCTCTATCTGATAAGGTGTATCTTCTCATTCGAATCTCTAACCATATCTGGGCCTAGAATTTATCTTTTACCGACTTCTTCCCAGCATATTGGAGAACGACAACTCCTGCCATAAAGCGCCTCGAAAGGTGCCATTTGAATACTAGCTTGATAGCTGTTATTATAGGCAAATTTGGCTAGGGATAAGTGGTCGTGCCAGCTTCCGTCGAAATCTATAATACATGCCCTTAACATATCTTCAACAACATGATTTGTCCTTTCAGTCTGACCATCTGTCTGGGGATGGAAAGTAGTGCTGAAATTAAGTTTCGTCCTCAGAGAGTGTTGTAGACCCTTCCAAAAATGAGAGGTGAAGCGTGGGTCTCGGTCAGATACGATCGAGACGGGAACTCCATGCAATCTAACCATCTCCTTAATATACAGGGCAGCAAGTACGTCGACTGACCATCGACTTTTGATGGGTAAGAAATGGGCCGATTTAGTTAACAGGTCGATAATTACCCAAATTCCATCATATCCGCCCCTAGACTTGGGCAAACCCATGATAAAGTCCATGCCAATGTCTTCCCACTTCCACTTGGGAATATCCAGCAGATGTAGCTTTCCGGCAGATTTTTGATGTTCCGCCTTCACTTATTGGCATGTGAGGCAACGAGACACAAAGTCTGCTACCTCCCTTTTCATGTTAGGCCACCAGAAAGTTATTTTCAAGTCTTGGTACATCTTAGTGGCCCCAGGGTGGATTGTGTATCTCGATCTATGAGCTTCTTCAAGAATCTTCTTCTTCAATTCGGGACAGTCGGGCACACATGTCCGTTCATGAAATAGCAATATGCTATCAGGTGCCAGCTTGAAATCCAGTCTCTCGTCCAGCTTGCTCTTTATCTCCACTAGCGAGGGATCCTCTTCTTGTAGCTTCTTGATTTCAGGTAGCAAATCTGGATGTAGGCTCATATGAGATAGAATAATACACATGTTCTTCTCATCTGTGTTGATATCAAGCTTAGAGAATTTCTCCAGCAGTTTACATTCTTGTATCACGCAGTTGGCCAATATTGTTCTCGGCTTTCGACTAAGGGCATCAGCTACGGAATTACCCTTACCAGGATGGTATTGTATAGTGAAGTCGAAATCCTTGAGATACTCGAGCCAACGCCTTTGTCGCATGTTCAGCTCCTTTTGGGAGAATAAGTACTTGAGGCTTTTATGATTAGAGTACACAGTGAATTGTTCTCCGTAGAGATAGTGCCTCCAGATCTTCAAAGCGAATACTACTGCGGCCAGTTCTAAGTCGTGAACCGGGTAGTTCACTTCATGTTTCTTCAATTGTCGGGAAGAGTATGTAATGACTCTCCCATTCTGCATCAATACACATCTGAGGCCAATACCAGAAGCATCGGTATATACCTCGTATTTTTCTCCTTCCATTGGTAATGATAAGACTGGAGCAGTGGTCAAGAGATCCTTCAAAGTTTGGAAACTCTTTTCACAGTCTTCCTTCCACTCATAAGGAACTTCCATGCGGGTTAACCTGGTCAGAGGAACAACAATTTTGGAGAAGTCCTTGATAAAACGCCGGTAGTAACCAGCTAGACCCAAGAAGCTCCGAATCTCAGTTGCATTTGTGGGTCGTTCCCAGTTCTTCACGGCTTCGACCTTTGATGGGTCAACAGCAATTCCGTTCTTCGAAACGATATGGCCTAAGAAGGATACTTCCTCGACCCAGAACTCGCATTTGCTGAATTTGGCATATAGTTTGTTTTCCCTTAATATCTGTAATGCCTTCTTGAGGTGTTCTTCATGATCCTCTTCGGTCTTTGAATAGATCAGAATATCATCAATAAAGACCACAATAAATTGGTCTAAATAGGGCCTGAATATGTTGTTCATTAACTGCATAAAAGCTGCGGGGGCATTTGTTAGTCCGAAAGGCATAATAGTAAATTCGTAATGCCCATACCTGCTTCGGAATCCAGTTTTATGAATGTCTTCTTCTTTGATCTTCAATTGGTGGTAACCAGAACGAAGATCAATCTTGGAGAAATATAAAGCTCCAGATAGTTGATCGAACAGCTCATCAATCCTTGGCAGTGGATACTTGTTCTTGATTGTAAGGTGATTTAGCTGCCGATAATCTATGCATAATATCATCGATCCGTCCTTCTTTTTGACGAATAGCACGGGTGCTCCCCATGGGGAAGTACTCGGCCTGATGAAACCCTTGTTCAATAACTCCATTAGCTGCTCCTTTAGTTCCTTCAGCTCAGTAGGGGACATTCTGTACGGTGCCCTGGAAACAGGACCAACACCGGGGACAAGGTCGATTGTAAACGACACTTCCCTTTCCGGGGGTAAGCCGGACAATTCTTCTGGAAAAATATCGAGAAAATCCCGAATAACACGGATGTCTTCAAGTTTAACCTACTCGACTTCCGTGCCAGTCACGAGTGCTATGAAAGCCATGCATCCCTTGTTCATAAGTTTACTAGCTCGGAGTGCTGATATAAGAAGTGATTTACTCCGAGGGCTATTGTAAACTAGCTCTGGGAAATCCACGAAAGTTACCTTGCCATGCCGGCAATCTACAATTGCTTGGTATGTGGATAGCCAGTCGGCACCTAGTATGACGTCATAACCCTTCATATCTAGGCATATCAGGTTAGCAGGTAAATTACTTCCCTTAATCATCACTTCACAATTTGGATAGTGATAAGTGATATTAGACTCATTCCCAAGAGGTGTAGATATGACCAAATCTAACAGTTCATGTTTCTTAGAAAATGAAGCAGCAAAGTTCTTGGAAACGAATGAATGAGTTGCTCCGGTATCAAATAAAACTTGAGCAGTTTTTGAACAAATAGTGAGAGTACCTTCCACAATTCCACCTTCAGTGGGTTCCGTCTCTCGGAGAGCTTGCAGACGGCCTTGTTTCTTTACCGGACACTTCTCATTTTTGATGTCCTGCTCCTTCATCAGTGGGCAGTCTAGGATCCGATGCTCTCGGCTCCCGCATCGAAGACAAGCTCCTAACTTCCTCCAGCACTCCTCGGTCTTATGGCCAGCTTTATCACAATACTTGTAAATTTCCTTTGATGGTGTGGTGGTGGAGAATGGCCTGTCATTCTTCTGGAATTTCTTTGCCTTGGAGGGCTCCCCTCCCATGAAGAACCGCTTCTTGTTGAAGGATTGTTTGAATTTTCCCGGGCTTGTGACGGGTTCCTTCTTGTCTCTTCCTCGGATTCTCTCAGATAATTCGGTGGCGTCTTCCAGCAGTTAAGCACGACGAACCATCTCCGAATAGACTTGGATGTCCATCGGGGCAAGTTGTGTGATATAATGGGGCCGAAGCCCATTGAGGAATCTTCTCGCCTTCATCTTTCTGTACACACCAAGTGGGGTGCATACCTAGATAATCTGGAGAACTGGGCCTCATACTCGGCCACTTTCAAGCCCCGTTGTTTTAGAACGGTGAATTCTGTGGCCTTCTTTTCCTGGATATGATCGGAGAAGTACTTGTTGTTGAAATGTTCCGTGAATTCATCCCATGTGACATGGTATTCTGGCAGTGTTGCTTCTATGGATTCCCACCAGCATCGAGCGTCCCGCTCTAGTTGGAATACGGCCAGTAAAACCTTCTCTTCATCCGCGCATTGCATCAAACGGAAAATTCGTTCCATCTCCTTTAGCCAATTCTCGACATCCTCGGGGTCGGACGAACCCGTGAACCTCGGTGGGTTCATGTTACGGAAACTTCGGTGGAGATCTCCCGCTCCACAGTTTGCTCCGCCTTGGGCCACTTGCTGTAGTGCCTGTGTGAGGCCTTGCACGGTGCGCTGCATCTCGCGCCATTGTGCTCTTTCCGCAGCCATGATCCTACAAAAGAGTTAAGTATGATAAAGATCGGGTTTACTTGTAAGGTCGAAAGTCATTGTAGAACTTAACCCATGGCACTATCCATCTCACCGGGTAAGGTATATCTATCATTGAACTTGGGTTTTACCTATCCTTGGACTCAAGTTTTTACTTAGATTTCAATTTCTAACCTTTTATTTCTTGTAGTTCCCTAGGTTTGAAAACCTGTCTCTGATACCACGAAGACTGTCACGTCCCGAGCGCGGAAGATACTCGGATGCGTGACGCGTCTATATAGATCGTGTCATTAGAGCGATAAGAATTTTAACATACAAAATTTCGGAGTGCGCAAATGACTAAAAATCTAATAAATTCCAATAGTCCAAGTGATGTTCATTTGATTAATCAAAGGAAATAAAGATATTCCATGACAAATTTTTAAATTTAGAAAGCCAAACATTAGGCTACACGACTTAACACAAAGTTTATACCACTAACTGACATAACTGGGAATACAAGGTAGACTCAAATAAATTCAAAGACTCGACTAGCTAATGATAAATGGATGGCGTTCTAGCACTCTTCACTCGGCCTCAAACCCATTCTTGTCGCTATCTAAATCACCTAAAAATGTTAGGAAGTAACTGGATAAGCGAATCGCTCAGTAGGAATTACATCTCAAATTCGAGCAATCTTTACGTGAATTATAATTTACATGTATTATCAGTATGGCTATGTATGACGTACGTATAAAAGAATCGGGTATGCAGGTATACCTATACATGATGAACAATAAGAGATCAAGAGCTATATACAGAGAGTATATCAAGATTTCAAGTATTTGACTAGCAGTATTTCAAGAATTATAGATGTAAATGCCACTTCGGGTCTAGCAGGGATTCATGTACGATTACGAATTCAAGTGCAAGTATGTACTCATGTACAAGTATATCTCAGGTACGAGCAAGTAAAATTTAATTCAAGCAAGTAAAGTTAAGTACGTATCAGTAGAATTGACTATTTCAATCAAGCAAGTATTTCGCCCTTTCTCGGGCCACAAGTCAAGTATTGCCCGTTCCGGGCCACGCAAGTCAAGTCAAGTGAGTAAAGAGAGAGTAGGGTGGAGTGTCTCAAGTCAAGCAAGTACTCCAGTGCAATGCTAAACACCGTGGTCAATAAACTCCCATGGGCACAAGTACCTTCGGGTGCTCCTCCCAGGACTAGACCGGGCCCTATATGCACAGCATTTCATGTATTACCTTTGACATCCACTCTCATTTATAGCCAATATGGAGTTTCAAGGGTTGCCTTAGTAGGATATACAAGGTAGATTTTTATGGAATAGAATTAAAGGACTCATAATATGCAAGAAAATGACTTAGGGTTGCGTCTGTACAAATCACGATAGAAATGAGAGAAAAATTATCAATTTATATACTTTTTCCTAAACAAAAACTCTAGATAACTCTATAGTAAGGTTAAACAAAAGTTAGAACATCCCATAAGGGCCATTATGCAATTATGCCAGTTTACTATTGACGAATACTATTCATTACTATTCACTTACTATTCATTACTATTCACTTACTATTCAGTTACACTATTCACACAAAATAACGGGTCGTCATTTTTGTGAATGACGACTATTCTAACAGTCGTCATTTCTAAGTTTAAGTATATATTAATCATTTAGTATATTAATCATCCATGTGAAAAATTTAATAAATGTGAATCATGATAACTAATCTAATGCATGGGCATACCGTTAGATTCCTTATATTTTTCTCTACTTATCTACGTGTCTATATCAAAAAAATTCTTTTATTTGGAGAAGTGATACTATTCATTGAAATAGTGACTTTTATACACTATTCATACGGTAAAAATTTCTCAAAAATAGAAAGTAAGGATATGGACATGTAGAGGACATTCTCGGGAGTTCAGAATCATGCTCATGCGAAATTGATGGATTTTGATATTTAATAAATTGGGGTGATTTACGCCGGGAAGGTACATTCTGTGACTCAAAACACTATTCAAACACTATTCATTTTTAGTACTTTCAATAAATCAGGAATTAAGTAGATGGTTAAATAGAGAAAAATATGAGGGTTCCAGAACTATGTTCATGCAGGAGTTTCGTGATCAGGTTAAAAATGTTATAATTGTCTGAACATGGTGGCTCTACATTATGAGTCACAGTTTACTATTTAGACACTATTCATTTTTAATTCTTCCAGTAAATCAGGAATCGAAGACATGGACATGTAGAGAAAAATCTCAAGGTCGCAGAAATATGTTCAGTCAAAATTTTGCATGGTCCGATTTATTAGTTATAGGTTTTTGAATGTTTTGATTTACTGATTTCTAAAATTTTCAGGAAATGAATTGACGACATAGTTCCTGTCGTTATATAATGGACGACTATTTGCACAGTCGTCACTCTTGTAATTGACGCCCTGGTCAGGGGCGTCATTTACAAAACTGTGTCACTATTCATATACTATTCATGAACTATTCATCCATGTAAAAATTTTTGAATCAGGAAATAATGATACGAATATGTTGAGAAAAATGTCATGATTCCAGAAACATATTCATGCAAAAATTTCGTGATTTAGTTTGATAGTTATGGATTTTTGAATGTGTTAAATTATTAATTAATCAAAATCCAGGAAATTCAATTGACGACATGCGTCATGACTTCAATTAATGGACGACTGTTTGTACAATCGTCACTTTTGTAATTGACGCCCTGGTCGGGGGCGTCATTTACAAATTGTTTCACTGTAATATTCTATTCATGTAATATATATTTTTTAAAATATGTCTTCGATTAATTGACGACTGTTTTGATAGTCTTCAATTTATAAATTGACGCCCTGGTCAGGGGCATCATTTACATATAATGATAACTATTCGTTCACTTTTCATACGTATAAAAATATTCTAAATTTATCAATTACTTAAAATTTAAGAAATAAAATTGACGACGTGGGTCATGTCTTCAATTTTATAATTGACGACTATCTGCACAGTCTTCAATTTGATAATTGACGCCCTGGGCAGGGGCGTCATTTACCCTGCTTAACTATTCATGTACTATTCACCAGTAAAAAAAAATAAAATATTCTTCATGTTTTCACTTTGAAAATTGACGACTGTTTTCACAGTCGTCAATTTAGTAATGGACGCCCTGGTAAGGGGCGTCATTTACCGTGGTTCACTATTCATGTACTATTCATCAGTGTAAAAAAATATTCTGAATCAGGAAGTAATGATATGAATATGTTGAGAAAAATGTCAGGACTCCAGAAATGTGCTCATTTGAAAATTTCGTGCTTTATTTCAATAGTTATGGATTTTTGAATGTGTTGAATTATCAATTACTCAAAATCTAAGAAATTAAATTGACGACATTATTCATGACGTTAATTAATTGACGACTGTTTACACAGTCTTCAATTTGGTAATTGACGCCCTGGTCAGGGGCGTCATTTACACAACTATTTCACTATTCATGCATTGTTCATGTACTATTCATCAGTAAAATAAAAAAAATCCCGAATCAGAAATTAATGGCCTGAATATGTTGAGAAAAATGTCAGGATTCCAGAAACATGTTCATGCAAAAATTTCATGCTTTAGTTTTATAGTTATGAATTTTTGAATGGGTTGAATTATCAATTACTCATCAAATTGACGACGTGATGCATGCCGTCATTTAAATGACGACTGCGTCCGTAGTCTTCAATTTTTAAAATGACGCCCTTATCACGGGCGCTATTTTTAACAGGGCTGAAAAAATATGGTTATCAATACTGTAAATAGTGTGATAAAATATGCTTAAAAACTCATGAAAATCATGCTAACAAACTAAGTTAAAAATCATAAAGATCAGAGTAATATGTGACAGGCTATTAAAATAACATGGTATATACATGATTTATAGCATGGTTGATGAGTTAAACGAACTCTAAGCATGCAATTTTAGCTACTGGTTAGGCAAGGATTTGAGAACACCTACCTCTGTGACGTGACAGGAGTTGACAGGAGAGGAAGAAGCAACCCTTCCCTTCCTCTGCAACTCTTCAGAACTTGTTCCCGTATCTAGCCGTCGAACTAACTAAATAGGGAGAATAGAGTGTATTTTATAACCTTAGGGTCGACAGGATGGGAGACAAGATCCAGAATTATAGGGTATTTAGTGGGTTGACAGCCTACACAGGCTGGAAGGATAGAATGATCGTGATAATTGTCGGAAAAGAAATGACGCCCCAGAGAGGGTCTTGTATTTCATAAGTTAAGATTTCAAAGTTAACTTCAAAGATTGTTATCTTTAAAAATTGAGGGAATTTATTTGTGAAATTTCAGGGGTGAGACCCTTACATTTTTCTCTATTTTTACATATAAATTTTTTAAAAAATTCTTTTTAAATAAAAAGTGGCACTATTCATGTCACTATTCACGTTTAGGAAATAACGACTTAACATATGTCGTTATTTGGAACAGAGATTTTTATATTCACTCTACACTAACTAAAATTGTCTATATACCCTTTCTCACTTTCTAAATTATGTTTATCTTTTAACACTTCATCTATATACCCTTATTTCTTTAAAATAATGATATAATGTAAAAGTTGAAATATAAAATTTTCTAAATTATGAAAATATGAATTGGCATCTTGTAAAAGTGATGTTTAACCTTTAAAACATTATCTATATAACCTATTTCATATTTCTTTAGAATAGTGTAATATTAATTTCCTAAGTGATTAAAAATATAAATTGGCATTTTCAAAAATATAATTTGACATCTTCTAAAGCATCTATTGGTAATTAAATATTTTAAATGGTTAATCTAATAGAATTAGAATATGAGTTCAATAATTAAAATTTTTTTTTTTGTATATTTCTATTTTAAAATTCTCGAGTGTTACATCATGTCTTTTGGCGGCCCTATATAGGACCGCTTGTCCTTTCGTGACCCAGGGTGTGGTGCCCTATCGTTGAACCGCTACAGTCCTTGGGGCGGCCCAATGTTGGACCGTTAGCTCTTGTGGCGGCCCAAAGGTGGACCGCCAGCGGTTCATGTCCGACCGAGTTATGTTTTATCGATTCGAGTCCCGGGTGAGTGGACCTCGATCCGCATGCTGACCCGTGGTCTGACTGATGCTGGGCATCATGTGGGGCCCACACGTTAAGGTGCCGTGGGATCCCGGGAGGTGGTGTTCTCGACTTGAGTCACTGTGTAGCGGTGTGTGTACGGTGGGATTTCCCCGCATGTCGTGGGTTTCTGCGGAAGAAGGTTCCCGTGTGGGCCTCGAGTAAGGCCTTGGACTGTGAGTCCAGTCGTCCAGCTTGGAGCTGGAGGTTTCCCGCTTTTCCCTGGGATGGGGAATCGGCGTGGCAGCTTGTGCACTACCTTGGGAATCGTGCTTCTGTACTTTCCGTGTGGGTCATGTGTGTGGCCTTGGACTGTGAGTCCAGTCACCCAGCCTGGGGCTGGAGGTCCCACGAGTTCTCTTTTTGAGGGGAATGGTCTTGGCGGCTCGTGACCTACCTCGATATTCATGCCCCCATAGTTTTAGACCTAGGGATTAGGCTAGATTAACATCATTGTGTCATTACGTACGACGGTCTTGACCCTGAGTCTCGTGACTCAAGGACCGTTGTATTTAGTGAGTCTAGAGGACTGTCCAGAGTCCAGTGACTCGATGCCACTTGGTTCTTCTCGACTTTCGCACAGGGTGCGTGCGTGTTTCTCAGAGTTTCTCCTTGGAGAGTGATCACACTAGTGACTCCCCACTAGTCGTAGCCTTCCGACACGCGAGTGGTCCCACCAAGGAGTGGTGGCGAGGCTACCCCAGAGAGAGACGATTTTAGACTGGTTTCTGTCGGGCCCCACGTCTACCAGCCAGAGTCTGGCTAAGGGGAAAACCAGTCAGAGGGCCAGACCAGGGACACACGGTCTGTGTGTGCACACGTGGTTGGGGACGGTGTGACCCGCGTTGACGAGCGCGACCCCAACTAGTCACTTGTTCTGTGGTTATTAGTACGGTGTCTCAGTTCCCGCTGGGCCGGAGGGAGACACCTGAGGTGCGGTCTGAGACGTCAGTTGATGCATCCGGCCTTGCTTCTGGTGGGCAGGTACTCCTATCACGTGAGATGTGACTCTCCTGTTTCCGGGTTCCGTTTCCCGTCTGCGAGACGTGGTTTTTTGGACCGTCCGGTATCTCTGAGGTAGTGGCCAGGGTGCCAGTGGCTTCACCAAGGTTTCGTTGTGCCAGTGTGGGACTGTACAGTCCTGATTGGTTGTGCCTATGTGGGCAGACTTCTACGACAGGGTTGTCGTGAGGGTTTCCTCGGTACGCCTGGTGTTAGAGTGGTCCGGTTCCCGATTGTGAGATCAGGATTTCTCTTTCTGCTTGACCGGTACAGTAGGAGTAGTTGTAGTGTCGAGTTTTGACCGGCCACCGAGTTAATGTTCCTGCTGCTACTATTGTTCTTGTCGTTACTACTTTCCGTGTTACCGTTATTCTCAGTTGGGGTTCCGCGGGATCCCTACTGAGCCAGTGACAGGAGGCTCACCCCTACTTTTCAGGTGCGGCGGTTCTTCCTCGAGGTTCGAGGGTGCTGTTCGGAGGTTCTTAGTTGCCAGCTCGCCGGGCCGAGTGTTCACTTGGCATGTGGTACATTTTACTGCTTTAGACTGTACTTTCTATTGGAATGGACTCTGTTGTAGTAGTTGTTATTTATTTTTGTTAATTGTTGAATTGTCCTGTCTTATTTCCTATTTCTTTGTACCTCCACACTCCTTTTAGCCCTTCCGAGCCCTCCCGGTTCGTGGGCGCGGGCCAGGATTCGAATGGTTTCGGGTTTTTCCCAGTATCCGGATCTTGGGTCGTCACAGATGGTATCAGAGCAATGGTTGTGGACGTACATAGGAATTTGAGATATTGCAGTGATCAAAGTCCATAAGGTCCAGTACAGTCGGTAGCAGGCTTAAGGTTTTGTGTTTATTTTTTGCTTTGTTTTTCGCTTGAGAGCTTGAGTGCGCGGCGTTCGCGCTGTGAAGGCGGTTGCTGTTCGTGGCTTTCCTACCAGCGTGGGATCTAAGGATCGAGGTTGAGAGCTTCTCCCTCATCGATGGTGATCCCGGTTGTCCAGCGTTGGGCAGAGGTTGCCGGCAGGTGCGTTGCTGCGTTGCTGCGTTGTTGCTTTTGTGGTGTTTACAGCGAGGTCAGGTGGCTGGCGAGGATTGGTTGTGGTTAAGTGGCCATGAGCGTGCTCTGAGGGAACTATTGTCGAGTCGGGCCACTCCAACTTGAGGTTATCCAGCCCCTGAGGTGTTAAGATTATGGTTTATGGTGGAAGAGCGGGTGCTCTGGTCGATAGGTGCGCTCGGATGAGCAGATGATCTTCTCGGTGAGCTGCTATTTCATCGAGCCTGATGTTCTTGTCATGCTCTGTGGCGTCAAAAATGACGTGTTGGTCCCAGTTATTCTTGCAGATTTTGAGGCAGGATTGGGCTGTGGTGTCCCAGTAAGTCTTGCTCCTGCGCTCTTGTGTGCGAATGGGTTGTGTTCGCCTTGGATTTGGTTTGAGATGAGAAGGTTCTACAGTGGTTTCGAGACTCGAGGATGAGCGTCGACGTTTGCCGATTATGGCTCGTGTTGCGGCTCTTGGCCTGCCGTGTTGCAGTTCGAGGAATTACAGTGGTGGTGCATCGAGAGATGCTATGATCGTGGTCCGACGTGACACTTGCTGAGTGTGTCGGAGGCGCTGACCTGATGGAAGCGATGGGTTTCTCGGTGCTGGAAGGTGCTCTTCCCAGCATGTGTGAGTTTTAAGGTCAGGTCGAGCGTGAAGATTCTTCCGTTGGTCAGAGGTATGTCGGTTTCTCTTTTGGTTGGAGAGATTGTGTTTGACTAAGGTTCATCGTCTTGTATTGTGTGTTCGGATTGGTTGGCCTCTGTGTGCCATGGAGTCTATGAGAGACGTGTTCCCTATTTTGGCAAGGTGGTTGCCTGTGAGAAGTCGTGCCCGATTCCCTTGCTGTGCGAGGGTGCTGGCGCTGTTCCGGAAGGATGAGTGCTGGTTGGGCGGTGTTCAAATTCTTGGCTGGTGCTGGAACTTTCCGATGCGTGGTGGTTCGGAGCCTGCGGAGTTGTAGAGAATTGCCAGATTTGGGAGTGAATCTGTGCCTGGGGTTCGAGGTAATGGAGCTTTCCTCACCCTATTTTCTGAGGTTGACCAGCTGAGTTGTAGATTATCGGGATGGCGAGTCCTGAGTTGCCGTGTTTTGCTGTGCGCGTGGATCATAGTGCACAGTAAAAGCCTGGTGGGCTTGTGACCCACTGGCTTAGGATCGTACCGTTGGTTGCTACGGGCGGATTCTTGAGTTGGCGTTGAGCATGTGAGGATTGGTTCCTCTGTGCGAGACGTGTTGTTGCCGTGCCGTTGCTCGAGGTATCGTGATTCTTGGCACTGATAGGATAGAGTTTTGGGGAATGTGCTAGCTAGTGCGCCGCATGAGTACCATGTTCCTGTGATGGAAACCATGTCAGGCGTCGGTGTGACCCAGAAGGGGCTGTTGAGGATGTTGCCTGACGGTGGTCGAGGACGTGTTGGGCAGAGTCGGTGGCTTGGTGCCCGACTTGCATTGGAGGTTGTGTCCTCGAATGAGATCGTGTTTTGAGGAAGTGATCTCTGGCAGATTATGGGTTCCTGTTGGTAGCTGTGAGTGACTGGTAAGGCTAGTCTCATAGTTGACCACGGTAAGATGTGTATCGTTGGGGACCCGTGTGCATTGGTTGCGACGTTGGCAACCAGGTTGCTGTGATATTGGATGGCACTTTCGTCCCCTAGAGACGTGTGCCATGAATCGCTCCAGTGGTGTCCCGTGGATCTGTGGTAAGGGCAGAATCGGGATTGGCAGGTGTCCACTTGGATTAATTGAGACGAAGGATTTGATGAGACAAGACGGAAGAGTGACGCCTGTGGGCGGAGGCCTTTAAGTGAGATTGGCGTCGGAATGATGGTCCTTGATAGGACGTTGGCGTTGGAGTGGTTATCCCTAGTCTGGTGACTAGCATGGGATGGTTCCCCTGTAAGTCTGAGTCGAGTGAGGTGATGATCGAAGACTCCTGAGTCTTGTCGTTGGTTTTGTCGTGCTCCCCTGAGAGGGTGAGTTGGCGCGATGATCGAGATTAGACGCTGTGTCCGAGAGGAGTGCAGCTTGAGATGTGGTAATTGTCTGTGTGAGTCAGCGGATGGCCTATCGTGAGTTGGATTGTGCCTGTTAGACCGGCGAAGGTTTCCCATTGACGAGCAGCTGGTGACCAGTGTGTGGTCTTTTCACAGACAGAAGATGCTGCCGGTTGCGCATCGAGATTGGTGAGAGCTGCGTATCAGTGAGACCTTTGGTGGTCGTTTCCGTGGTGTGCTTTCTGGATGGGATCTAGGCTTTGTCGAAGTTTGAGTTCTGACAGAGTTGGTCCCGTGCTGTTGTGAGCTAATGGAGGCTCTGTATTGGTTGTTCCCTTGAGAAGGGAGTGCGACCTGTCAGCTGGTTGTGAAGCTGATGTGTATTATCTGCCGACCATAGGATGGATCGGTAGCTATTTCTCGTGACGAGGACTGTGTCTCCTCGGTGGGTGAGATGGTGGCAACGGTGCCATGATTGGTCTTCCTTGTGACTAAGGTGATGCTGGACTGTGTCCTTCGGTATGTGCCTGCTCTGATGGCCGATGTGCGTGGCATGCAGAGTGAGGTGTTGTTCGTGATTGTAGTCTGGCTGTGTCCCTCAGGATCCGTGTCTTCGAAAGAATCGAGGTTTTCTCTGCTGGGGCTCTGACAACGTTGTCAGTTGGTTAAGGTGTTCTTCCCCTGTGACTTGGTGCTAGTCTTGAATTTTGAGGATAAAATTTCTTTAAGGGGGGAGGGCTATAATGCCCCGTACTTTTCAGATATTTTTCGGATAATTTTTATGAGTCTCAGAGTGTATTTTATGTTTTACACGTGTTTTTCCCTGATGCGCCTTTGGAACTCTGTGCAGGGCAAACCGTGACGTTCTCCAACTCTGGGACAATACCGGCGCGTTGTGCTCCTTCTGTGGATCGGAGAGGTAATTTTTCATAATTTTCTGAATTTTCACATTTTTGGGCTTTTCTATATATTAACCCCCTTTCCCTCTCTCCCTCCTCATTCTCTCTTTCTCACTCTCTCTCATCTCTTTCTCTCCCCCTCTCCTCGGGCGACCGACGGTCGCGGAGGAGGGCGAGGCGGCGATGGCGGGAGGCGAGGAACTAGGAACGGGTCTAGGATCGAGGGCTGGTGGCGCGGTGAAGCTCGGGTGCGAGTTCATGAATCGGCGAGGGTTTCGTGGCGATTTCTTCGCGTATCGACGACCTCGGGACGCGAAATCTTCAGTGAGATAGGAAGATGGACCCCCAGCTCGTTCACTTCTTTTCCCACGAGTTTTGTAGGCTGTGGTGAGTCGAGCGGGCTTATTTGAGCTTTTTGGGAAAAATCCATATTTTGGGGAGTGAGCCGGATCTCTCGTTTCGCGGCATTTTTGGCCGATCCAGGGGTTTAGATGCATGCCTAGGGGCTTGGGGATAGATTCCCCTTTATTTCCCCATCACCCGGGGGTGATTGGGGCGTAGATCGGATTTTTGGGGCGTTTCCCGCTGTTCTCGATTTTTCGGAAGTGTGGCAGTCCTTCCAGTGACCGCCACATCCTTCTGGCGGTCCTCGTTCGACCGTTTCAAACTTTCCGTGCGTGGGTTGGGCCTGGCGGCCTCACGATGAGCCGCTAGAGCCCAGGTGGTGGCCGAAGGTCCGACCGCTAAGCCCAGTTGGCCGGCGTGGCCTTCGAGGCATTTTGATCGTTGGTTTTTGACCGTTGGAGGCTTTTGGGTCTGGCGGCCGAGGGTACGCCCGCCTCATGTCTTTTGGCGGCCCTATATAGGACCGCTTGTCCTTTCGTAACCCAGGGTGTGGCGGCCTATCGTTGAACCGCTACAGTCCCTGTGGCGGCCCAATGTTGGACCGCTAGCTCTTGTGGCGGCCCAAAGGTGGACCGCCAGTGGTTCTTGTCCGATCGTAGTTATGTTTTGTCGATTCGAGTCCCGGGTGAGTGGACCTCGATCCGCATGCTGACCCGTGCTCTGACTGATGCTGGGCATCATGTGGGGCCCACACGTTAGGGTGTCGTGGGATCCCGAGAGGTGGTGTTCTCGACTTGAGTCACCGTGTAGCGGTGTGAGTGCGGTGGGATTTCCCCGCATGTCGTGGGTTTCGACGGAAGAAGGTTCCCATGTGGGCCTCAAGTAAGGCCTTGGACTGCGAGTCCAGTCATCCAGCTTGGAGCTGGAGGTTTCCCACTTTTCCCTGGGATGGGAATCGGCGTGGGAGCTTGTGCACTACCTTGGGAATCGTGCTTCTGTGCTTTCCGCGTGGGTCATGCGTGTGGCCTTGGACTGTGAGTCCAGTCACCCAGCCTGGGCCTGGAGATCCCTCGAGTTCCCTTTTTGAGGGGGACGGTCTTGGCAGCTCGTGAGCTACCTCGGTATTCATGCCACCGTGGTTTTAGACCTAGGAATTAGGCTAGATTAACGGCATTGTGTCGTTGCGTATGGCGGTCTTGACCCTGAGTCTCGTGACTCAAGGACCGTTGGATTTAGTGAGTCTAGAGGACTGTCCAGAGTCCAGTGGCTCGATGCCACTTGGTTTTTCTCGACTTTCACGTAGGGTGCGTACGTGTTTCTCGGAGTTTCTCCTTGGAGAGTGGTCACACCAGTGACTCCCCACTAGTCGTAGCCTTCCGACACGCGAGTGGTCCCACCAGGGAGTGGTGGCGAGGCTACCCCAGAGAGAGACGGTTTTAGACTGGTTTCCGTCGGACCCCACGTCTACCAGCCAGAGTCTGACTGTGGGGAAAACCAGTCAGAGGGTCAGACCAGGGACGCACGGTCTGTGTGTGCACACATGGTTGGGGGCGGTTGGACCCGCGCTGACGAGCGCGACCCCAACTAGTCACTTGTTCTGTGGTTACTAGTATGGTGTCTCAATTCCCACTAGGCCGGAGGGAGACACCTGAGGCGTGGTCTAAGCGTTAGTGGATGCATCCGGCCTTGCTTCTGGTGGGCAGGTACTCCTGTCACGTGAGATGTGACTCTCCTATTTCCGGGTTCCGTTTCCCGTCTGCGAGACGTGATTTTCTGGACCGTCCGGTGTCTCTGAGGTAGTGGCCAGGGTGCCAGTGGCTTCACCGAGGTTTCATTGTGCCAGTGTGGGACTGTGCGGTCCCAATTGGTCGTGCCTGTGTGGGCAGACTTCTACGGTAGGGTTGCCGTGAGGGTTTCCTTGGTAGGCCTGGTGTTAGAGTGGTCCGGTTCCCGATTGTGAGATCATGATTTCTCTTTCTGCTTGACCGGTACTGTAGGAGTAGTTGTAGTGCCGAGTTTTGACCGGCCACCAAGTTACTGTTCCTGCTGCTACTATTGTTCTTGTAGTTACTGCTTTCCGTGCCGCCGTTGTTCTCAGTTGGGGTTCCGCGGGATCCCTACTGAGCTAGTGACAGGAGGCTCACCCCTGCTTTTCAGGTGCGGCGGTTCTTCCTCGAGGTTCAAGGGTGCTGTTCGGAGGTTCTTAGTTGCCAACTCGCCGGTTCGAGTGTTCACTTGGCATGTGGTACGTTTTACTGCTTTAGACTGTAGTTTCTATTGGACTAGACTCTGTTGTAGTAGTTGTTATTTATTTCTGTTAATTATTAAATTATCCTACCTTATTTCCTATTTCTTTGTACCTCCACACTCCTTTTAGCCCTTTCGGGCCGTCCCGGTTCGTGGGCGGCGGGCCAGGATTCGAATGGTATCGAGTTCTTCCTGATATCCGGATCTTGGGTCGTCACAAAAAGAGAATCAGAAGGGGAAGAAAAATGGAAAAGAGCAGAGTTTATAAAACTGGATGAACAGTAAAAATGAAGGGATAGATGCTTAAAAAATTGGGAATAACTTGAAAACGGGAAAGAATTGGAAGAAGAGGAAGAAGAAGAATTTGTAGAAGACTTAAAAACAAAGAACTTTGAAGAAGAAAGAAATTTAAAACAATGAGCCGGAGTGCATGCAAAAGAGACTAGAAGAAAGGCTAAAAAAAACTAATTCGCGAACTCCTTCATATGGCACCTCTCGGGTGCCTTATATAGTGCAACAGAGAAACCCACGGCCGTGGCTTTGAGATTAACACAAAATTCACTTTCTAGCAAAGAAGATCAATCAAAGGAGGTAGCTTACCATAGATAGAGCCCTCATTTCCTCAAACAAGCGAAGATAGGCTTGAATCCTGGAAGATAACTATGATCGGGAAGAGGTCATTCCGTTTCAAACTCTTCTAAAAATGGCGACTTGGCATTGGGCACAAATTAAAATAGCGACTGCTCACGTGGTCACTCATTCTTTATTTCCTTTTTGTCATTTTTCTCTTTTTTCATAAATCAGGAAATGGCGACTTTCCATGAAGTCGCTAATTCTTTTTGACATGCACTAAATAGCGATCGAGGTTTGGTCGCTGATTCCAAATAGCGACTGAACCTTGGTCGCTGATTCCAAATAGCGACTGAATGTCGGTCGCTAATTCCTAAAAATTCACAAAATATAAAAATATTCAATATTCCTCCTCAAAAAATAAATTACAATAATTGTGCATTTTTCTAACTATTTCTCACATTGTCATTTTGACTCAAAATTGATGATAAAATCATGCAAACTTAGAAAAATGGTGAGAATGAGATTTTGGCCTTATTAATGCACAACTATGCTTATTAAATGCTCAAAAATGATGAATGTGATGCAAATTATAACTTGAAATATGATACTAATCACACCCCCCAACTTACTCATTGCTAGTCCTTTAGCAATGCAACTAAATTAAAATTAAGGACCAACAAGAGTTTACAAAGATCATACTCTTATATCCAGCTCTTCCTTCATAGAATCAACTAAAGATCAGTAATCCGGAATCATTAATACACACTAGCCTTATGTCAAAAATTCAAGTACATGACTTAAGAATGTATCTCAAAGTTCAATAGCGCTTGTGCATGTGTATTACTAAATTCACAGCATAGACAATTACATCCCCCGTTTTGTTATTCCGAACAAGTGCTTTTCAACCCTGCACCTCTCAATCAGAGCATTAAGTATACTAGCATTGTTATCTGCCTTATTTCTTTGTCCCTTTTGGAATCTTTTTATTTATTTATTCTGTACACACATGATGCTGCACTATCCTTCACTGTTTAACACGAACCTCGACTCTTGTCTTAGGAGAAGCAGGCCCAGTTACCCAGATCAAGGTTCCCTTTTTCGTTTTACGCAAACCTCAACACGCCTTAGGTGAAGTAGGCCTAGTTACTAAGATTCGGGATATTTTTTATGGTGTTCTTTTTTTTTTCGTAGTGCCTTTGCACTTATTTGATAGATAATTTGGTAGAAAGCTTTGTAAAAAGATCTCTTCCTTAAGAAGTGCAGAGTATCAGACAACATACCCAAAATTATAGAAGTCTTGTCCTACTTGTTTCATTAGTATATAACATGATTTTCATTCTTTCTAAAGTGCACATAAACTTTAAAGAGATTCTTAAATCAGTTTCCATGGCTAGATCGAGTAAATTTTCCTTCATCCTTCTCTCCAGCCTTTTCTATTCCAGAATCACTTTCAATAAAAGCATGAATTAATAAAACTCATTTGGGGATTTCATCTATGCAGAACAATATGCAGAAACTTATGTCAGGTTGTACTATATGTATCATGAAATTTTTCTCTCCCCGCCAACTTAAATGACATTATCCTCAATGGCATATAGAGTTGAAATAACAGAATAATGCAATAATGAAGATTGCTGAGTAGGAAAGAGACAACCTGGTATGCGGGATAGAACCTCCTTTGTTGATATTGGTGACGGCTTCTGCACCTGGGCTCGAACCTGACAACTAAAACACACTAAAACAAAAGCATTAAATAACAAAAACCTTGGGTTGCCTCCCAGAAGCGCTAAGTTTTCCGTCTTCAGCTAGACGCATGCATAGAAGGTGCTCCATCAGGTTATAACCAACAAGTTGAGTTAAGAATGAGCCACCAGGTTATCTTATCTGCTTTTAATTTCTAGCATTTGTACCACGAGAAGATAAGATTTTTCATGTACGAGCATGGGCTGAAAGTATGTTGGTTTCGTACATTATTGAGTTGAACATTAGAAGCATATGTGAACCAATTTTCTTCTTTAGGGAGCATATGCAAATCAATGGACATTAACCTAGTAAGATCTGGGTGGAACCTTTGCCCAGTATCTACCCACTTGACTACCCATTTATTGGCTACTTCCTCCATGGCAGCTTGTTTATGTGTCGGTGGCTTTTGAATGAGATTGGCATTACTTAAATTATGATGCATGCCTGCTAGCGAACTAATATCTGTCAAATCTGCCACACTCCCCTTAATGATAGCCTCTGGTGCATTAAGAGCACTAATCAACTGTTCCTCATGATGGGGAGTCAAATCAAATGTGAATATAGCTGACATATCTCCCTCAGGTCCTAGAATGTCATACTGGATAGGCTTAATTTTCAGGGGAATCAAATTAGTAGGAAGTATGAGCCCAGAATCAGGGGTCAGATCAAATGTGAAATTATCTAATACGGCCCTTTCATCAAATTTATCAATCAACTTAAGATTATCCATCCAATTATCTAATAATGGGGTGGGTAGATTAAATGTAAACTTTTCTAACCAGGCCCCTTCATCACATTCTTCAAAAGAAGGAGGATGTTCAGAATTCGTCTCCATTAAATCGTCACAATTATTAACCACAAAGTAATCCTCCTCTTCATGTATATCCTTAAATGAGTTCTTTGGGCCACTATTCTTTATGATGATACTCTCAGCCTCAAAACATTCATAGGATGGGGTGATGATATCAATATGATCATCATTATCATTCACTCCACCCCCTAATGCCTTCCCTTCCTTCATCATGGTGTTGTTAGTGCACTCCCCCTCACTCTTACTATTGACGTCTTGAGCCAAAATGACAGGCATAAGATCATCATCATCATCATTCACGTGTTGAGGAGGTTGGTGTTATATTGAAGGAGGGTCATGATAAGTAAACCGAGAATACACAATCTGAGGTTCAGAGTAGTGGCCTAGTGAATCTTCCCTACAATTGATATTGCTGTTGAAGCTAGGGTGAGATGAGTTGGGCTGAAGTTGATGACACATGGGTTGCTTATGGACTTCTTGGGGTGAAAGTTTAGATGGATGGACTTGGAATGTTCGATCCATCCAAAGGAAATTTGGGTGATTGCTCCAGCCAAGATTATAGTCATTAGAGAAGTTATCATACTCGAGCTGAGATAACCCTAAGACATATTGAACTTGAGCTTGGATGACTGGTGGGAGTCAGCCTATAGTAGGACACTCACTCACATGGTGAGTAAGACTAGCACAGAAATCGCATGTTTCCTTAGAAGTTTGGGATGGCTTTCATATAGACTTGATGAGGGTTGGACAATGGCATTATTGTCTATCTTAGAGTCAAGTCCTACCCATTTTTCTATCTCACGATGCCTAGCATGCATGAAAGGTCCTACATATTGTTTATGAGATGAGATTGAGGCAAGATTCATCAAATTTTCACTCAAAGTTTCAAACAGATCATAAGCCTCATCTTCACTTTTGTTCATGAATGTCCCTCCACAATATATGTCCACCATTTGTCTATCATAATCAGATAACCCCTCATAAAATACGTACATAACTTGTCATTTGGGCAACCCATGATGTGGACATTGACGTAACAAATCCTTCAACCTTTCCCAAGATTCATGAATCTGCTCTCCTAGAAGGTGAGTAAAGCCTACAATCGCCCTTCTCATGATGTTAGCCCGGACTATGGGGTAACATCTTTTCAAAAATTCTAATTTCATAACTTCTCAAGTCCTAATGGTTTTTCTAAAACTCCTTAACCAACATATTGCTTTATCTTTCAATGAGAATGGAAATAAGATCAACCTAAGGGCATCATCACTAAGGTTTTAAATTTTGACTAGAGAGCAAATTTCTAAAAAGTCATCTAGATGCTTATAAAAATTTTCAATGGTATTCTCATAAAAAGATGGGAGCATCTAGATGATACTAGGGCGAATCTCATATTGATCTACAAGAATATCAGGCAGTTCAATGTAGGTGGAGGGTTTATAAGTAGAAGGAATAAAGTGTTCCTTCATAGGCATAGGTTTCATTCCTTAATGTATTGCCATTGATGTTGATTGAAATGAATAAGACACAAAGGAATATTTTTCTTTCAATATTTTTTTTGATTTTTTTGTAAATAATGCAATGAGTTAACTGCAACAATCAAATGCAATGAATGATTAACTATATGAATGCAGAATAAGGATGATTTTTTCCTTTTTGAAAGAAAGAATTGGTACTCACTACTAAAGTGGTCAATTGGTCAGGTAAGAGGTGGAGTTGTGGGAGGCTCCCCTACTTTCGTAGGGTCCTAATTAAATAACCACAATCTCACTTTGACATTTGCCTTTTAACTTCTAGCCTTAGACACCAACATTCCAAAATAGCAACAAATTTTAAACTCCCTTTTTTTATGTGAAACCTTCTAAAGGCAATCTACCTCCAAGGTGCTTCTTGGTACAACTGGCCCGGCGTCCGTGAGGGAATCCACGGGTGCGGGGACTTATGGAGATCTTAGAAATGGAATTTCCAATCCAAAGAGACGGAGTGCTCAATGGAGGATCTTTCTAATTCTAAGAAGGGTGTAAGGAATCCTAACTTGCCCTTGATAAGGGGAAAGAGAAGAGAAAAGAAAGAGTTTTTTTTCTTTTTTTCCAAATAATGATGCAAGTAATAAATCAACTAAAATGTAAAATACATGACAATATTGCTACTATGATGAAGATATGCTAGCATGATAAGATTGTTTTTCCTGTTTTTCTGTTTTCTGATTTTTTTAGAGAAATTATTTTTCAGATTTTTTTTCAAAAGAAAGAGATATGGGTAAAAGATAACAAACAATTAAAAATACTAAATAATATGTAAAAGTACTACAAAATAAGACATAAGATCATATTTTTGGTGTTTTCTAGTTTTTTGATTTTTTAGAATTTTTTTAAAAATTTTCAAAAATAGGATCTTTTTTTACGTTATTGACCTTTAGCGATGCTTGAATTTCTTGGATTTTTCTGATTTTTTCTGCTTTCTATGACAGATTTGGGCTTTAGCGACGCTTCCTTTGACATATTATTTCCTGAGAATTTGTAGGTCCGAATTTCTGAGAATTTCCTGATTTTTTGATTTTTTTTATTTTTTTACAAAATAAAAATAAAAAAAATGAGAAAACTATATGCAAATCAAACACAAGAATTTTCAACCATTAAAAATTATTTCCTCCCCGGCAACGACGCCAAAAATTGATAGCCACAAATCCGTCGTTGAAAAGTCGTGCCACAATTTTAAAATATGCACACTCACTAACTTTTAAAGATTAGAAAATCAAGTATAATGGTAAGTGGAGTCGATCCCACGAGGAGGAAAAATCTTTATAGAACAAGTTGAAAAAATATCCTTATGCTTTGATAACCAAATTTTGAGTGAGATTAAACTAATAAAAAAATTACATGAAAATAAACTAAAGAATGTGAGAGGGATATAGAAGAGAAATTGGAAGAGATAGAAAAGCCACAATTGCCAAAAATATGAACTTTATTACTATGAAAGGTGACAAGTACAATGTATGTGAAAATTAAAATTACAACTTGCAAATAAAAGAGAAAGATGAAGAATAAGAACCAATAGGATGAAGAATAGCCGTTGTCTCCTTGCCGTGCCGAGCCTTGGAATTTCACCCTGCCGTGGAAGTAGACGTCGCCGAGAGGATCAAAGGAAGAAGATCTGTCTTGGGATGTGTGAAGAAATATGGAAAGAGGGAGATATAGAAGAATAGAAGAAGACACTAAAAACTATATGTATGCATGTGTGTTTTGAAAGAGGAGATGAAAGAGATATGAAGAGCGGGTTTACAAGTGTGAGAAACTCAGGTTTTGTACTCTTCCCGCCATTGTTCCTCTCAGTCTTCCTCGGTGCGCCCCCCTCCTTGCCGGCCATGGCCGGCGTGGCGGGGGCTCTACCACCCCCTTTGGCACCGCTGGAGGTAGCCTCCTCGTCCTCCCAAGTTGCTCCTCGTCATACTTTTACGCAGGCTCTCATGGAGTCCAAGCTGAGGTCGAGGATTTATATTCCGGTGAAGGACCCTACATTCACTGATCGGGGTGAGCTAGCGGTGTTTTTCACCAAGGCGGATGTTCAGGCGTCTATACATTTTCTGTCTTTTTCCATTGTGGCTAAATGCGCATATGGTTGGCCTACTTTCTCTGATATCAAGAGCTGCCTGATGCAGCGGCTGGCGCTATCTTCAAATTTTACTATCAGTAAGCTGAATCCGCGACACCTGCTCCTTCGTTTTGAATGTGAATCGGATTTCATGAAGCTTCTGATACAGAAAAACCTATACATTAAGGGATTCCTGTTTCAATTTTTCTGCTGGACATCTGATTTCAACTTTGATGCTGATCCGCCGATGGTGCCGGTTTGGATTGGTTTCCCTGCTTTGCTGGCTAACATGTATCATGAAGACTACCTGCGGTCTATTGCTGGAAACTTTGGGACTGTGTTGCACATCCATGAAAGAACATTGGCTATGACAGATACATCGGAGGCTTTGGCTTGCGTTGAGATGGACTTATCTGCTCCGCGCAGTGAGCGGCCATGGATTGATTTGGACAGTGCTGGCTTGTGGATGCACTTATTTTATCTAAATAGTTGTTTTATTTGTTTATTGGTTTATCGGGTTTATTAAGTGTGTGGGCGTGCCAATCACAAAGTGATGATTTGTTCGAGCTTTATGGAAGCCCATGGTGCGCTCGATCTGACTAATCAGACGATTGTGTGGTTCGGGTCGGGACTGAGACCCGCTATGCCATGAAGGTCACAGCGTCATTTACATCCCCTCGGAGAAGGGAACACCCTTGATTGATTGTCAAAAAGAAGGGCTCTACGGCCGAAGGAATTACTAATTAATGCAGGGAGAAAGGGGCAGTCGAGCTATGCTGAAAGCCCATATCGGGTGTATGAACACTCAGATTATGTCAGTCACTGGTAGACCATTCTATGTTTGGATAAAAGTCCGTGCGGAAAATAACACGGCAACAGGGATGAATCCATGCAAATGTCTGCCAGGAGATGGCAATTTTGATGCGAAGATGGGATTAGATCACCGGGAAAGAGGGGGGGGCTTCGGTGAGATATTGGCCCAAAACGAGGTCGAGCAACAACCACAACGGGGAGAGGTGACTCCCGGAGGTAAGGCCTGACCTACAAGGGCATCATTAATATTCCCGGCTCCAGAGCCCGAAGGAGACGAAGGCCGTGTCGCTTTGTTAATAATTATTGTCATTGTTCATTATCATAATCTATTTCCAATTATTATTATTTCTTTGTTGATTCCCCTTTTTTTATTACCCATGGGCCATGAGCTCTTCCCTTATTTATTATTACATTTTTATATCTTTACTTTTGATTTTTTTTATTATTGTCCTTAGTTAAAGTCCCCCTTTTCTTTTTGATCATTATTATCATATAAATTTCCCTTTTTTTTTATTATACCTCCCCTTTTGGGTGTGATCCTTTTGAATGTAGGTGTGTCGGAATGGGTGTATAGAAGAGTGTACCGCTGGGGGAGGTGAGTTGAGGGTGTACCGGGTGAGGGTTGGAGGGTGTACTGCAAGGCTAGGCCGTGGGTGTGCCGGGCAAAGGTTAGGTGGGTGAATGAGAAGTGTATCGCTAGGGGGTGCACCGGGCCAGGAGAGGTGGATGGTGCACCGCTGAAAGGGGAAAGAGTGTACCGCTGGAGAGTGTGCCGGGCTAGGGTGCAAAGGGGTGCACCGTTGGGGAGTGTGTTGGGATGAGGTTTGAGCTGGACGAGGTCGGTGCAGACTTGGGCTTGGGTTGGTGCAAATCTGCCAAGGCTGAGAGCAGGTCAGTGCAATGTTTGGTAGAGGTCTGCACACGCCTAAGGCAAATTCAGTGCAAGAGGAGCCAACGTCAGTGCAGGTTGGTCAAAGTCTGAGCATGTGGGAGATGCATGAGAGGCAGTGTTATTGGATGGTGCACCGCTGAGAGAAGGTGAGAGTGCACCGGAAGGGGGGTTTATGACTACGCCGGGTAAAGGGGTGGCCAAGGCTATGCCGGAGAGAGGAAGAGAGGAATAGTGTGCCGCTGAAGGAGTGTGCCGGGCAAGACGTTGGAGGGACAAGGGGCACGAGTGTACTGGGCTATGTAGGCTGAAAAGTGTGCTGGGCTGGAGCCAATTGGAGTGTGCCGCTCAAGGCTGGCCAAGGGAAGTTCAGACTGAGGTGGTTTAAAAAGGCTAATACCACTAGGGTAAAAATCCACATGAATGGGGTGAGGTCTGAAGGGAGGTTTCTGGCTTGAGGAGTTCAGGTGGAGGGTTCTGAACAATAAGCTTCCAATTCTCTGTTATATAATTAAGTCTATGATCATGTTCAGTAGTCCAATTCTTTCAGTCTTTCATAGTTCCCTTGCCTTGGTTAAAGTGTTTTATTGTCGTTTATTTCATTTATTTGTTGCTTCCTTTTGTCTTTTAATCGTGTTGTTATTTTTGACAAAAAATTTGGCAGCATCTCCCCTTGACCCGGATGGTAAGGGAATGAAAGGGGAACACGCCCACAAGGAGTGGCATGACCCGACAATTTGAGGCGCGTGCTAAGGCAATGACACCTTTGAGAAAACTTCGGAAAACTTGGATAAAACACCAGACGGGAAACACTTGGCTGACATAGGCTATGGGTGCACCAGGCAAGCCATGACTGGAGTGTGCCGGGCTGGGCTTGTCAAGGGTGTGCCGGACAGGGAATGGCCAAAGTGTGCCGGGCAAGAGGGTCAAGGGGAGTGTGCCGGCCAGAGCAGGCACCAGGGAGGTGTGCCCGGCGAAGGCACTAGGGAATGTGCCGGGTAGGCACCGAAGGGGTGTGCCGGCGGGAAGCTCAGGTAGGTATATGTGCACCCTACGCTATGGAAGGAAGACTGGGGAGCTCTCTGGCCAATGGGTGAATTCTATGTGTTAAAAAAAGTAGTGGGCTCCAACAGACCTGTATGGCAAGATCAGGAGTTATTATGCTGTGGAAAGCCATTGAAGAGGAAGGAGACCGGCCATACCCTATCAAGCTAGGAACAAAACCTACCGACTACGAAGGCCAATGCCATGGGAAATCAGGTAGAACAGGGAGTTGGGAGGCTGGGGAAGAACGCAAAACCACATGCCAACGGTGGGGAGAAAACAACAAGCACAGCAAGAGGTAAAGCTCAAAATACACTTTTTATTCATGAATAACTCCAAATGACAAAGACCATGGCCCGAATGCCAAATACAATACAATGCATCCAAAACGAAGGGAAGAGGAGAAAACTAAGAAGGGAAAAGAAAAGAAAATGATCTCGGGGGAGAGTTGGAACGAAGGAGGGTAACCATTCCCCCCACTGCATTCCTTCCCTCCCCTCTACATGTAGCACACACTCTCTCTCTCTTTTCTGAACTCTCTTCTACCTTCTTGTTCTCTTCTCCTTCTTCCTTTCGTTCTCACTGGTGTCCACTTCTCCTCTTCCGTGGTGCTTCCTTCGCATGCCTTTTTCCCACTATGAGGGGCTTTTTATATGTGTGTCGTTGACGGGGGGACCTCATGATGGCGCTGCCATCCGTGGTTTACTCCGGTCCCATATTCGTCAGGTGGGGATCTTCCTCGTCCAACCAGAGGGGGACACCGAGGTAGGGCGTTATCTGGTGTTGAGGTGGCCAAGCTGCGCGCCAAGGGTCCCACCCAACGACCGCTGTGCATTCTACCGGTTCGTACCGGCCCGGAGGGTTTAACGCTCTACTGCTGGAAGGGCCAAGGCGCTGTGCCATTGAAGAGGCAGAACGACTGTGCCGCTGGAGGGCTTGTTTGGGGGTGTGCCGTTGAAGGGCATGTTGAGTTGTTGTGCTGTTAGAAGGCTATTTGAAGTGTGCCGCTGGGAGGGGCACTTGGAGTGTGCCGCTGGAGGGCATGAAGACTGTGCCGTTGCGGCTTCTGAGGGGTGTTCCGTTGAAGGGCACAAGTTGGTGTGTCGTTGGAGAGGCACCAGGCGGTGTGCCGTTGAAGGGCCTGAAGCTGTGCCGTTGAAGGCACCTGGGGGTGTACCGCTGAAGGGCCTGAGGGTGTGTCGTTGAAGGCATCTGGGGGTGTGCCGCTGAAGGGCCTGAGGGTGTGTCGCTGAAGGGCCTGAAGAGGGCAGTGTGCCGTTGGAAGAGACTTCTATGGGTGTGCCGCTAGGGCTTTTCAAGCAGTGTGCCGCTGGAAGGGCACAGGGTGTGCCGTTTGGAAGGGGCCTCTGTCTTTGCTTCAGGGACTTACAATTGTGTACTCTTTGGGACATTTCTTCATTGTTAGTGACTCGAGGGTGGGTCCATAGCAGTGCATAAATTCTGGAGGGTTTCTTGTGTTTTCCTTTGCCATTTAATGCGCCCATGCAAATATGAGGATTTATCGGACGGTAATATCCTCCGGAGCCTTGATGGCCAGTCTCCCCGGATCTTCTCTCTTTAACTCTGATACCAATGCGGGAGCTCGGTAAGACATATGGATGTGTGATTTTATATGTCCACAGATCCCCCCCACCCACGGGCAGCGCGGGCTAAGGATGAGCTAGACGGTGCTCGTGGGTGTATTCGTGGGATTAACGTACATTATTGGGCATATGTATATAAGGTATATAATGTAGATATTATTATCTATTATTTCTCTATTCTATATATTTTCCTTTCTCTTTTCTTTCTTCTTCTTCTTTTTTTTCTTTCCTTTTCCCCCCTTTTTTTCTTCTCTTTTTTTTTCTTCCTTTTTTTCTTTTCTTTTTTTTCTTCCTCTTTTTTCTTCTCTTCTCTTTCTTTTTCTTTCTTTTTCTTTTCTTTCTTTTTGAAGCCACTATAAAAGGGGGTGGGGGAGTTCAAAACTCCCCCCCTTCACTTTCGAACTCTCTCCCTCTCTCTTTCTGTCTCTTCGACTCCCACTCTCTCTTCCTCTCTTCTCTCTCTTCTCCTTCACCGCCGGACGCCACCGCTGCTCACCGCCACCGTCGCCGGTGTCCAGGGTGAGGAGGCCACCGTGGAGGGGCTCCCCTCCCTTCTCCTTCTCCCTTCTTCCTCTTCCTCTTTTCTTTCTCCTTCCTCTTCCCCTTCTTTTCTTCTCTTCTTCTTTCTCTCGCTTCGGAGGACGACGAAGCCCTAGGCTCCCGTCTTCCTTTTCTCCCTTCTCTTCTTCCTCTTCTTCTCTTGTTCTTCTTCTCTTCTTCTTCCTCCCTTCTTTTCCTCCTCGCGTGTGGGGTGGAGATGACTATGTTCGCGCCGGTGAGAGGGTTCCGGTGTGTGCCGGAGACGGGGGCACCAGGTGTGCCGGTGGACGAGGCATGGAGTGTGTCGGGCGATGGCACACTGGGAGTGTGCCGGGTGAGTGAGGGCACGGGTGTGTCGGGGGATCAAAGGCACGAGTGTGCCGGGCTGAGTGAGGGCACGGGTATGCCGGGGGAATCAAGGGCACGAGTGTGCCGGTGGCGAGACATCCCGGGTGTGCCGAGTAAAGGCACGGGGAGTGTGCCGGTGGCGGAGGGGGCATGGTGTGCTGGGTAAAATGGCACGGTGTGTGCCGGAGAGACACACGGGGGGTGTGCCAGGTAGAGCACTGAGGAGTGTACTGACGCAAGGCAACTAACTCGAACCGGAGGAGCATCCGGTGTCGCCCTTGGGGCACACCGTGATTTTGTTGGGGCCGTCACTCCTTGTGGACGAGCAACCGTGTCTTCCCCTTACGCCTCCGATCTAGGGGAGACTTTGCCGAAATTTTGTTAGAATCTTTTGGCATTTGTTTATTTTAGTTGCAGTGCAGCCCTTTTACAGCCTTTTCTCTGGTCTTTGCTCGGGATTTATTCTGACCCTAAGTCTTTGGACCTTGCAGATAAATGGCTGCTCCCAGTGGTTCGTCTGCTCCTGCTGTCACCAGTGCCAAGCCTGGTATGTCATTGGTCGTCCCTGCCATCACATGGCATAATGTGGAAGACCTTGACCATGAATACACTGAAGTGGCAAAGTTGGCTGAGTCCTCAGATTCTGAGACTGACACTATGGCATTCAGCCGTGTTGGACTGGTTGACGGTGGTTTCACCTTTGACCGAGCCGGTGACTATCGGAGCGATCATCCTAAGGACAAGCACCTTCTTCATTTCTTGAAGTATCTCCACCACCAGGACAAGAGGGATTTCATAACAATCCGGGGTGCAGAACGTGCCATCTTACAGTCCCGGGATAACTTACTATACAACGTTTGCTGGAGTATGCCGATGTATTTGGTGGGCGAGCCGAGGGAGTGGAACCCGGTGCTAGGACTGGAGGCAGTGACACCAGTGGAAGGCAAGTTGGTACGGGCGCCGGAGTTTACCCCCGCCCGTTGGGATAATGTCGCCGGGCGGGTGCATAAGGAGCAACCCCGTTTTGGCTTATTTCTGGCACCGCTGAAGTGGGGGTACCGGGAGGAGCCCTACCTCCTGGACTGTCTGGCTATCAGATTCAAGCACGAGCTCGCCCTGGGCTGGTTCAGGGAGCTCAAAGTTCAAGATGAACACTCTTTCTGGGAGGGAGCGGTGGAGTTCACCGAGTATGTACTGTTCAACTACGCTTCCCTGCTGATCCGGGCCGACGTCTACGATAGTGTTTATGCTTCCCGGTATGGCTACCCGATCTCCAAAGGCCTCTACTGCGGGATGATGGAGGTCTTCAATGCCAAGCTGAACACATTTTACACTGCGGAAGGCGAGACTTCACTAGATTTATGGAGTCTCCACCATCTAAGCGGCTTGCCCATTGACGGGGAGCCGTATGAAGAAGTGTGCCTCCCCGACCTTATCAAGGACGAGACAGATGGGGACGGCATCTATGCACTGGGATACTCTTATCGGTTCCTCATGAAGGCATACCGGGAATTATACCGATCATCCCATGGTGGGAAGCAGCCTCCCCGGGGAGACCACTAGAGGGTCCGATTGAGCATGTGGTTGAAGTACTTTTTCGACGGGTCGAAGAAATATGAAGCTTTCCCCTGCGTCGGTGCCACTGTGGTCCGGAAGAAGCGTAACAAGAGCAAGGCTAAGGTGAAGGTCCCAACTTCAAAAGGGCGTCAGAGTGGTGCTAACCCGACAGGGGTTGACCCGATGACACACTGCGTAGCCTTTTTCACATACTGGCTCTGCTCTTTCACTCTGCCATACGGGGATGAAACTGTCATCCGGCCAAACGCCATTTAGCCTGCCTGCCAAATGGCATGGGGCATCAAGCTGTCACTGTGCCCGGCTACACTGTGCCTAATATTCAAGACGTTGGGGGACGTCAGTGCACACAAATTCCCGCGCTAGGCTCGTTTCATCGGCCCACTGCACTTCTTCAACACCTGGGTCTATTCCTTATTCCCGGAATACGCCTCACGTGCCATATAGTCTTGGGGGTTGTTTCTGCGTATGCTGGAGTTTGCCAATGCGGAGGTGGGCTCGACAACATCGCAGTTATTCAACATTCGGGGCAGGCTTACAACCGTTCCCCAGGACCTACCAGGCAGCATTCATTTCTGGACTTTGGCTGCTCACTCCAGTCCTTTGGTGAACAGTAAAAGGGAATGTTGGGATGACCAGGTGGAGAAGTACCCTCTCCCGATCAGCCAGCAGACAGTGGTTCGCCCGCTGATAGAGCCGGAGCTTCGCGACTGGGCGTTGTCTATCCGCCCGAGCATGCTGGTCTTCAGAAAGGGGGACACCTTGTTGCTGGAACCCTACTACCCTTTCCGCTTCAGCGTAACTTTGGATATGACCAACATATTCCAACGTACAACACACAATTTAATTTGCCTGTACGGAGTCTTCGGGGCAGCCCGACTGTTGAACATGCCCGGAGCTGGTGGGATTACTTCCATCGGGCCGACGAGTCCATGTTCAGAGTGCCGACACCCGGATGAGTTCCACGGGTGACGGTGGACTACATAAAATGGTGTAATGCCAGAACGGGCTTTTATCGGTTGTGCAGAACCGATTGTTGGGATGGCACCGAAAGGAAATTCTTAAGCAAACAGTCGGCAGTCGTCCTTGATATTGATTCGGAGCATCTGCTCCGACTAAAGCACGGCAAGGAGAAGGAGGTGAATGCATACTTGGCTGCCCGTAAGGAAGCCCAGGAGGCCAGACCATCCCCGTAGCAAAAGATGCCGCCCGTTGCCAAAGATGAGTTCAAGAATACTCTTACGCATTTGTGCAAGATCGGGGCAGACCGTCTGGATCTCATTAACTACCCCTTCCCGGTAGAAGAAGAAGGCACGCCAGCTTGCACTTCGCGCCCGGAGACGGACCCGGCGTGCCCCTATCGCACCTTCTTGAGGAGAGAGGAGCGAAGGCCAGAAAATTATAAAGAAATGACATGGCTGTACATTCTCTTCCAGGCGCACGGGTTGAAGGTGGAGGACCAGACGACCATGATCCTAGACCAGCGCTTGCAACTCTCTTTTCATTATGTAGACGGGTGGGGCATGGACCACTTCAGTCTCTATTGCCATCTTGCCTTCAAGCAGCATGCAGATCTGGCACATCTCGCAGACCGCTGTGTGAAGATCGGGGATGTTCTTTGGCTGGTCTGAGAGGCAGCCCACCGGGACAAAGAATCCTCCCTGACTTTTGGGCCGTTAACTCTTCGGTTGTACACCGGCCCTCACAGTATGGTGCCTTTTTATCTCTGCCTTCCATTGTCGTGTTTCTTCATAATGATGGTTGATTACCGATTGACTTTTCGACAGATCATCCCTCCAGCGCCCAACTGGTGCAATACAGGAACCTTCTTCGACTGGTGCAGAAGCCTTCCCATTTCGAGGCGGCGGAGCCAGCTCCCACCACGACTCCTCTGCCGAAGGCCAAGAAGCGCTCCCGGGCGAAATCACCCGTGAAGGAAGCATTGGCTACCGCTAAGGTAGCAGAGAAGCAGAAGGCGAAGCGAAGGAAGGTGGAGGCCACATCTGCCCCGATAGTCATCTCTCCAGTTCCCTTACCCCCGTCTTTCGAGGAGTTTGCTGCTGCTCGGGCGGAGGCAAGTCGGCCCGCGGGTTAGGCCTTCTAAACTTCGAAGCTCTTCAAGGCTTGTCTATATATCAAGAGGGGCTCTCTTGTAACATATGTGTGTCTTTGTTTCAGCCGCCGTGGAGAAGTCCGCGCCCATATCTATTCCCGGCGTGGGTAAGGCCATGGTTCACGGGGAAGTGCAGCCCGTTGAAGAAACCATCTCCGAACCAATCCCTGCTGCGGAAGTCGTCGGGGAAGGTGTCCTTCTTTTATTCTTGGTCGATTCCTTTGATTTCTCATGACCTTACGGGCATGGCTTAATTCTCATCATTTTTTATTTGGCGGGAGCCTGTGTAACAGCCATTCAGCCGAAGGTGGTCCGCTGGATGCAATCATTCGAGCAGACATATGTAAGGGGAGGGCCAAGGCCCGAGAAGTTGCGGCTGGCGAGCTCACGTGACGACTTGCCAACCACGGATTCTGATGCGGGAGCTCCCCTAGAGGTGAAAGAGGTGCCCAGCCGGACCAAGACCTTGTCGGGTGAGAAGGTGGATTGTGGCTATTCTTCCGACGAGGTGCTTTCAACCGAGGGCCCGTCTTAGGAACCCGAGTTTCAAGCACCAGCTTGGAAAGCCCCGGTGTTACTTGCTTCTTTGAGCTTGGTGGAGCAGGCACTTGTAAGTGTGGACTTGTTTATTCAGGCTTCTTTCGAGGCCGCCAACTAATCTCTTTGTTGTTGTCATTCTTGGACTTAACAGGAACGAAGCCCTCCGGAAGACATAGAAATCCATGTCCCGGGCTCAGCAGTCGCCCGACAGGAGAAGACTACTGCAGCCTTGGACAAGTTGGCGTCCATAGTCGAGGCCTTGCGACAGGAAGAAGCTGCAGCAAGCTCGGACGCCTCCGCCCCGACAGTCGAGGTGCCGCCACAAGAAGAGGCAATAGCGGCCGTGAGTGTATACTTTCTTCTCCTCTCTTTCTTTTTTGTTTTCTCTGGGGACTACTGATCATGCCCCCCAAAGGGTCGTGGGGACTCCTATCTCGGCAGCATAGGCCATGGAAGAGGGAGAAATAGCGCCGGAGACCGAAACCCGGGGGGAGACAGTGCCCGAAACAGACATCCGGGAAGAAATGACGTCGGAGTGCAGCATAGTGCCGATGGACGAGGTAAGCATGAGGACCCCTCGGCTCCTTTGAGAATTCAGCAATTTACTTCACATGGTGAGTGGCTAACCTCGCGTTGCATGGCCAGGCAATAACAACTCCCCGAAGAGCACGGGCTGCGCGTGCCCGCAAAGCCGTCCCCAGGTGGAGATCATCCTTTGGTCTGCAGGTGGGTCGAAGGTTGCAGTTACTTCTGGGACCGGATGCGGGATCCTTGGTATCTCTTCTGCGGACGGGTGCCATCCTGTGGCTCGTGATCCCGCTTCCGCCTATTCCAAAGCCAGTCGTACCAGAGGAAGCCCAACTTATGGGGAAAATATTAGCAATCATTACGACACCCTCGGGAGAGTCCCAAGTAGAAAGGGGTGAAGATCCTTCAAAAGCGGCATCGGACCCGGCCGTGGTCGATACCCTTCCCTTGACCGACATCGGGACTCTCGTGCTCCCGGCCTGCGAGGCGACACCGGATCTGGGCCGTGCCGAGGAGGAGGAGGCAGAAGCAAGTCTTTCCGCTGTAGTGTCTGATCCGGCTCCTGCGGCCATTTACCCTTCGGACAAGACCGTGGCTTCTGTCCCAACGGTGGAAGCATCATTATCAGATGCGGGCCTCACCCAGCCAGTGGGAATGGGGCAGCCGCTCATCATGGTGGCGTCGGATGCTTCTATTGTAGTCTTGCCTTCACCTCTTGCAGTGATCGGTCTGGGCCTATCCTCTAGACCAGAAGGATCTAGCCATTCGACCTTGACTCTCCCATCTTCGTCAGCCGCAGTGGATGCGGAGCTGTGGGCAGCAGTGGACAGTGCCGTTGAATTCAGTCCGCCTGCCATGCCTTCGATAGGTCATGCTACTTCAGACCTGCCGGTCCATCAGACGTTACTGACGCTGCGAGCCATGATGTTCGCCAACCCCTCCCTCACGTATCGGGGGGTGCATACCATAGTCATGCAGCTGACCGGGGCACTACAGATGATGGGTGGCCCACTGGAGGAATGGTCACGACGGGTTCTATTGTTGCTGAAATATGTCAACCACCGCGAGTTCCTCGAGACACAAGCTCACACTGAATTCACAGCCATCGACGCCCAAAGGGACGAGTATCTGTAGGCCCTGGAGGTGCGGAGAAGCAACAGGGAGCAGCATCGGAGGGTTCTAGACGAATGCAGTGACAACATTCATGCCTTGGAGAGCAGAATAGAGAAGCTCAGGGGCTGACTTGCTAAGGCTGAGTCTGATCTTGCCGAGGCTGAGGCAACCAAGGCCAGAGAGATCGAGGAGTTAGGCGTTGCTGAGGTTGAGGTGGCCTCCGTGACAATAGAGCTAGAGCGCCTCGATGCACAAGAGAGCCGACTGCGTGAAATGGTGAATTTTCCTTGCGTCGGGATCCTTCCCCTCGAGGAGATTTTTCGGGGGATAGACTAGCCACCAATCCCCTTTTATTCTTTTATTTCCTCTCCCTTTCCTTTTTTGCATGTAACATCGGGGTATGCCCCGAGAACCATGTAATTTTTCAAAAAGGAATATAATACTTGTTTCATATGCCTCTTATGTGTGCATGGTATTCGGAAGTCTTCTCTCTTTCTTTCTTGCCCTGTGGTAGAGTGCAGGTTTGTACTAATAGCTCATGCGGGGAGTACCCAGTGGGGTTTGCATAGGAGCATAGGAGAGTGCTCGCCCTTCCAGAGAAGGGACGAGGGGACCACTCCACCATGTCCATCGTGCGATTAACCAAATGGTGCCACCGGTGCGTTCGACCCGAGTAGGTTGATTCGTCCTCAGAGGGGCGGAGAGAAGAGTTTGTTCATTCAATGACCTAGACGGGAGGTCTTGGTCAAAAGGGGTCGTTTGTCACCCGAAGGGACGGAGAGAAGAGTTAGTTCATTCAATGACCTAGACAGGAGGTCTCGGTCAAAAAGGGTTGTTTGTCACCTGAAGGGATGGAGAGAAGAGTTTGTTCATTTAATGACCTAGACGGGAGGTCTCGACCAAAAGGGGTTATTTGTCACCCGAAGGGACAGAGAGAAGAGTTTGTACATTCAATGACCTAGATGGGAGGTCTTGGTCAAAAGTAAGTTGTTCATCTATGCCGACAGGGTGCCGGGGGTAGATGTGGTTTGTTTGTCTCTTTGTGTATTCGTTGGTACGGGGCTGGTGCCAACGCAAGGAGAAATGTTGATTTCCCAATCCCGGATGAAAGGTTCGGGTGGGCTGTCCTTCATCAGTGTCGACGGGATGTCAAGGGCTGACATGGTTCGTTTGTCTTTTGATGTGCTCTCGATGACACGAATATGCGTCAGTCACGGGGACTAACTCCTCCCCGTTCTTCTTCTTTCTTCTTTTTTTTCTCTCTCTTTTTTTCTCTCTTTTTTCTCTTTTTTCTCTGTTTTCTCTTTTTTTTCTTTTCTTCTCTCTTCTCTCTTTTTCTCTTTTCTTCTCTTTTCCCTTTTTTTTCTTCTCTCCTTTTTTTTTAATTCCACCTCTGGATAGTTGCTGGCATGGGTGCCGACGATGAAAAAGCTGTCAACTCGGAGGCCGATAATTTGAAGCTGTTGGCTCGAAAGCCAATGAGTGCGTAGCTGTCAGCTTATAAACTGATAATTGAATAGCTGTCGGCTCAGAGGCCGATAATTAAATAGCTATTGGCTCAGAGGCCGATAGTTGAATAGCTGTCGGCTTCGGAGCCAATGATTGGATAGCTGTTGGCTCAAGATCCAATAAGCGGATAGCTGTCGGCTTAGCAACGGATAATTAAGAGCTGTCGGCTCAAAGGCCGATAATCGAATAGCTATCGGCTTAAGGGCCGATAATTATAAAATCTGAACATTCTTGAGTACCTTCAACAGATGTCGGCTTGCACACCGACGGTTGGGATGTTGGTTGAGGGATTGCCGACCCTGAAAGGCTGATATTCGAAGAGTTTCCGTGTTGTTGAACACTTCGTCATTCCCTTCCTGCGCGGAATAACCTGCATTCTGGTTCTTCTTCGGCTTCCACCATAGTTCAGGGAGCTCGAGGTGTCCCTTAGGGTAGACTGTTCTTCAGCTGGCGTGGTGAAGCCGTGCCGACCGTCCTTTTGAGGCTGGGCATTTGGTGAGGACGTGGCGGGTCCATTCTATGCTCGCCTATCTGTAATTCGCCCCACCGAATCAGGCTCTCAATGATATCTTTGGACACATAACAGTCCTCAATCGAATGCCCCCTGTATTGGTGATAAGGGTAAAATTGAGGGTCATCTTTCCATCTGGCATCGCTCGACCTTTTGGGTTCTCGGAGGACAATCCTGCCACATGCACGGGCCCATTCGAAGACCATTTGGGTTTTCTCTTTAGGGAAGGAATAAGGTTTCTTCATCTTATCCCTCAGCAAGGGTGCTTGTTCAGCAGGCTGAATGGGAGGAACCCCGGCTACCTCTCCTATTTGCTTTTGTTGCGGCTCAAAAGCCCTAGAATTTGGTATGCATGGTCCCTTTTGCGCCAGATGCTCGTTGGCTGATTTGTTCTCCCGGCTCGGGGCAGTAGTAACCGGGCAATACTTTACCAAGAAGGCCTCAGCATCAGCTGCCAGCTCACTTAGCTGCTCAAAGGTTCCGACTTCGATGTCCATCACCATTTGTAGGATTTCATCTTTCAGATTTCTTTCACATCTTCGAATGATGTCTTCACGGTTCAAAGGGCTCCTGCATCTTTCATGGGGGTCTCCCACTCTTCTTATATAGCACGGGACGGACCCATCACCTCTTTGCCCGGTCTCGTATATTTTTGCCCCGGTGAATTCTTCCTCAGCCGTCTTCGTCTCAGCTATTCGCTTCTCACTTGGCTTATTCATTGCCACCGGGGCTGTCGGATTTGGGTGTGGGTTGGATGGGTTCAAGCCCATTTCTCCCATTTTTCTCTTCATTATTTTGAGTTCTTGGCGTAGCTCCATTATCAGAGTGGGCTCAAGCTGGCAGGAGCTAGAGATGCTGCCCCCTGTCTTGAATTCAGGCGGGACCCTTGTCCTCCTGGAACCATCATCGAACACGTTCAGTTCTTCAGAGCTTGATGTTCTTGCCCCCACGCCCGTACGCGAGGGGGTATGATGGCATACATCTTCATTAGGCAACAAAGAGTGCCCCCACTCCTCCCGGGACCGATTGGCATGGCGGGAGGTGGAAGCTTCGAGTTGATTTGCCTTGGCTGGCATGAAGCATATTTCTTCATTTTCCTCTTCTCCCGCCATCCGGCTTGTACCGGTCACGGCCGATAATGTGTTACAAGAGAGATTAACACCTTCCCTTTTGTCTTCTGACTTTTTCTTCTTCTTCCCCTCGATGGCTGGCACATGCCCCCACACCGAGTCGTCCTGCAGCTGCCGGTGTACGGATACCATGTTGACAGCCTTTTTGAAGTCGGGAAGCTCGTGAGGGCATGGAGGATCCACTCTGGATTCGCCCATCTAGAGCTCTCCTCTCTTGATCAGGCCTTCGATAGAATCTTTGAATACATAGCAGTCTTCAATAGAATGCCCAAGCATTTGGTGATACGGGCAAAAGCGGGGATCATCTTTTCTTCTAAGATCGCCCGGCCTCTTTGGCTCTGGGAGGGGTGACCTTATTGTATCTGGTGGCCATTCAAACAAGAGCCGGGTCTTTTCCTTAGGAAAGGAGTAAGGCTTCATCATTTTGGCTCGCAAGGGAGGCCCTTCTTGTTGTTCAGTAGATTTAGCCGGAGTAGGACTGGCGACGACCCCTTCGTCTCTATTTCTTTGCCACTCGAACACCGCGAAGTCGACTGCATGAACGTCTTCCGGTGTGGGCTGTTCATTGGCTGATTTGGCCTTCTGGCTCAAAGCCGTGGGTGTAGAGGAGAGGAAAACTTCAATCTCAGTCACCACATTGTTCAATCAGTCGAAGGACTTAATTTCGATTCCGATCATCTTTTCAAGGATCCCCCGCTTTAAATTTTATTTACAGATTTACACTGCGTCCTCTTGGTGTGGCGGCCGCTTGCATCTCATGTTGAGATTTCGCCATCTTTTAATATATTCCAAAGTAGTTTCATCAATCCTCTGCTTGGAGGCATATAGTTCAGCCATAGTTATTTCTCTTTCGGTAACATGAAACCGTTCCCGGAACATCCGTTGCATGTCCGGCCAGTCGTTAATAGACCCAGTTGGTAAGTTTGAATACCACTCAAAAGTGAGTCCCGTGAGGGAGGACCCGAAGCACTTGAGTAGATAGGATTCGTCGACTGCCAGGTCACCCATTACGTTGATGTAGTAGGCTATATGTTATTTCGGCGAACCCTGTCCATTAAATTTGTCAAACTTCGGCGGTTTACTAACGCCGGGAGGTAGTCTTTTAGCCACATGATGGATAGGATAAGGTACCCTGTACACATCGAAAGCGGCATAACCATTTTTGCCTCTGTCGGCCAGCTTCCCTTTGATCACCTATTCTATGATTATTTTATTTGCCATCACCTGGTCGACCGGGCCTGGGCAAGGGTGGCTTTGTTGCGTCTGCGATGTTGCCACCGCTGCTTGAGGTGTAATGGCAATCCCTTGGTATGGAAGAACAGGGGGTTGCATTGTAGTGATATGCGGCTGCTGGGAGGGAATGCCCCCTGAGTAGCTAGGCGTCTGTTGAACTGCGGCTGCCTGTGGTAAAGCTCCGAGGATTTGACCATAGCTTCCCGGTGTTTCAGAGGGAACTTCGGGGTGCTTGGCGGTAGATGCTTGTGAAATTTTTTCATTTAGCTGTTTCTTCAGTAGTTCGATCTCCCGCTGATATTCCTGTAGCAGCCTCAATGTTGTAGGGTCATGCATGGAGGGGTCGAGGAGGACACCCCTTTCTTCAGCTGGGATCTCTTCAGACGACGTGGATGCTCTCCCATTGTCACCTTCGGTCGTGATCACGTTTACAGCCATCACGACCAAGCCTGCGTCTGTTTCTTCACTGGGGGCTTGTACCGCCTTATTAAGATTCTCGGGCGAGGGCTCGCGGCAACTGGCCACCCCAGCCCTATTGCAGGTGAACATCGTGGCTCGTATCCCTCGGCCTTTGCTTGTAACATTCACAGCTTCTAGGGGTCGCCGCATCCTCAGAGTGGTACTGTCGAGGTTTTGGGAGTGCCCCTGGATAGCCCGAGTAATATAACTTCGCCCTTTAGTGGGGCAGACGAGAGCTCGTGGCACGTCGACTGGTGCCAAAAGTTTGTGGGCGAAGCGGCCTAGCCTGGTCATCCCACCCTGTTCTTTATTATGTGGGCGAGGCATGGCCCGATGGGTGCGGGGTCGGAGAGCTAGCTTCCAGGAAGCTTGGGTCAACACCCTGGTCTTCCCTTCTATTTCTTCTTTTCTTTTTGGAGTCGGGGCCCGCGGCTGCTTGGGCACCCAGATTTGCTTAAGTCTGATTGACTGAGGGGCCAATCCTCCCTCCGATTTGGACCTGCGATGGTCCCACTTCCCTTGGGCCAGCACTTGGAAGGAGTTGTATACCGGCATAGTTGGAGTTGCCCTGCCAGGTGTAATTTTGGCTTGTCGGCCATTTAGAGAAATGCGGACGCCCCCGATGAGGATGGTGGGGAACCGACCTCTGGGTGACGTTGTAGCATGGCTCCTCCGGAGCCTCCTCTGGTGAGAGGCCGACCCCTGGTGAGACGGGCTGGGAGTCTGGTGCACGTGGTGCACATTGCAGCTCAGCGTCCCTGTTGGGATGGTCTTGGAGGTCTCGGCCATTGAACGGCCGACAGCAGCTTTGGTGGCTCACTAGATGGGAGTGTTGCTTTCAGCCTCGTCAGACACTTCCACATCCAGCAGGTTCGTGAAGGCCACTCCGAGGAAGTTGGGGAAGCCTACCGCAGGAGGGAAGCTCCTGAAGGTGAGGGGGACGACCAAGTAGCCGTTCCGAACATGGCTCTCAACAGCCTGCTGACCGAAAGTGGGCGCCATCCTGATGTTTGACATGCAACCTGCAATTGCCAAGCAAGCCATCAATATTACAAGAAAGGGGCCGTGAGGCCCTTAGTCCCGGCAAAGAGATGAAGGGTGATCTGGTCCCACGGGGCGTGCCTGACTTGTGGACGCACTTATTTTATCTAAATAGTTGTTTTATTTGTTTATTGGTTTATCGGGTTTATTAAGTGCGTGGGCGTGCCAGTCACAAAGTGACAATTTGTTCGGGCTTTATGGAAGCCCATTGTAATGCCCCGGGTTTTTTAGATCCCTCTTCTCGGGTCCCAGATCTGCGTTTCTGGTGTGTCTGGATCCGTTGTGTCTGAAATGATGTTTCGGACTTCTTTCGTGTTCGGATCGGCGCGATCCGGAGCTGTTTCGGAGGTCGGAGTGCGTTCCGCGGCTTTTCCGCGTGTGTTTTCTGATTCCCGGTGTGTGTTTCGATAATTCCTTCGGAATCTCGTTGCGGGTGAACTGGGCCGTTCACCTAGGCGAGTGTGGTAGCATTGCCATCGGTGCGTTCCGAGGATCGCGGAAACGTGATTTTCTATTTTTTGGTATTTTCCGGAAATTCCAGATTTTCCCTATATAAACCCTTTCTCTCTCTCCCCTCTCATTTCTCACCCTCTCTCCCTCTCTCTTCTCTCATGCTCTCCTTCTTCCCTCTCTTCTCCGGTGGCCGACGGAGCAAGGTGGGGGTGAGGTAGAGGCGGCGCGGGTGAGGATGCGGGCGAGGATGGGCGAGGATCGAGGTGGTTACGGGCGCGATCCCTCGGTGGATTCTGAGATGGCGTCGTTTGTGTTCCGAACGGTTTTCGGTGTGGATTAGTGGCTTCGACGCGCGGTTTCTTCGGTGGAGATAGGGTGACGGAACACTACTGTGTCCTGCCCATTTTCCCTGCCATTGCACGTCATTCGGCGCGAAAACGGCTGTGTTTGGGTCCGTTCTAGCGAAACCGTGATTTTGTAGGTTTCGTAGGGTCGGTCGGGAAACGGTGACGGTTTCCAGATCGGTTACTGTCAATGGATTCCTTGGGGTGAGAGCATTCTTTTCCCTTTGATTTCGTCTCGATTGGTGGTCCCGTTGGACCGATAGGGCTCCGGGAAGCTCGGGAACCCTTTTTGGGTAACTTTGGTAGAATCACCCGTTTCTCGCGATTCGTGCATCATTTTGACTCCGGTCGGAGTCCATGTGATTGCTAGGGTGGTTGTGGATGTATCCCCTTCGTTTCGACACGAACGGGGCGTGGAAAGGCCGCGATCGGGCGACCCCCTGGGTTTAGCCGCCGTGATGGTTGGGCGGTCGAACCAGGGCCCGTTCATCGTATGGGCGGCTGGATTTGGTCCGCTCTTCTCGTTCTGGTTTTGGGGTTGTGCGGTCGGATGATAGACCACACATGCGATGTGCGGCCAGGAGAGGTCCGCATGTCCCCCCATGGGCGGCTGGTGCCTAGCCGTCTATCTCTCCGTTGGGCTTGTGCGGCCAGGCGCTGACAACATGTCCCTGTTGACCCTTGGTCAACGAGTTGTGTCGATCGGGTTGTGTGGTTTGGTCAAAACCATTTTGACTGACACTGGAGTAGGTCGGTTGGGTTGTGCGGGTGACCCTTTTTCGCACATCCCGTTGGGCGGTTCAGCCCTAACCACATATCCTCCATTTGGGGTTAGTCCGATTAGTGCGTTGTGCGGTTTCTTCCTGACCGCATGTCTCTTGAGCGGCTCTTCCCCAGCCGCACGTCCCTTGAGTGGCCCAGGATGAACCGCCCATGTGCCAGTCTAACCCGGTGTTTTCATTTTGACCGATTCGAGTCCCGGGTGTGTGGTTCTCGACCCACGTGCCGACCCGTGGCCTGATGGATGCTGTGCACTTCGTCGGGGCCAGGTGTCATGGTACGGTGTGGTTTCGAGGTGTAGCGTTCTTGACTCGTGTCACTGTGTGTTGGTGTGCGCGCGGTAAGAGTCCCCGTGCGTCGTCAATTTCTCCGGAATGTGATTCCCGAGTGGGTCCTGTGTGAGGCCTTGGGCTGCGAGTCCAGTTGTCCAGTCTGAGGCTGGAGGCTTCCCTCTTCTCCCTGAGTTAGGCTGCAACTTGGCGGTGTGCAAGCTGCTTTGAGAATCATGCTTCTGGGCTTTCCGCATGGGCCGTGTGTGTGGCCTTAGTCCCTTGAATTCCCTTCCTGAGGGAATGGTCACGGCAGCTCGTGAGCTACCTCGGTACTCGTGCTACCGTGGTTTTAGACCTAGATATTGGACTAGATTGACGGCCTTGTGCTGTTGCGTACGACGATCTTAACCCCGAGTCTTGTGACTCAAGGACCGCTGGCTGTAGTGCGTCTAGAGGACTGTCCAGAGTCTAGTGGCTTAGCGTCACTTGGGTTTTCTCGACTCTCGCGCAGGGTGTGTACGTGGCCGTGGACTGCGAGTCTCATTTCTTCTCCGACTGTGGTCACTTTGCGACGGTGCTGGTACGTGGGATGGTCCCCGTACGTCGTCAGATTTGGGCTTTGTTTTTCGTTGACTTGAGAGTTTACTCTCTCAGTGACCCTCCACTAGTCGTAGCCTGCTTACACGCGTGTGGTCCCACCAGGGAGTGGTGGAGAGGCTACCCTTAGAGACGGTTTGTGGACCGGTTTCCATCGGGCCCCACGTCTTGCAGCCAGAGTCCGGCTGAGGGGAAAACCGGTCAGAGGGAAAGACCAGGGACGCACGGTTTGTGTGTGCACACGTGGTTGGGGGCAGTTGGACCCACGTCGACAGGGGTGACCCCAGCTAGTCACTTGTTTGTGGTTACTTGTGCGGTGTCTCAGTTCCCGCTGGGCCGGAGGGAGACACCGAGGCGCGGACTAAGATGTCAGTGGATGCATTCGGCCTTGCTTCTAGTGGGAGGTACTCCTATTGAGTTCGGAGTGATAGACTATCAGTCTCTGTGACTTTGACCTTCGGGTTTTGATCGTGTTGATCGTTGAGTTTCGGTTGTCTCACCGTGGCACGTGCGTCGATTCTCATGCTGTGAGACTAGTGCTAGTAGCTTTACCGAGGTTGTGTCTTACTGTGCGGTACCCGTGACTAGGTGGTCGGGGTCGCACCTTGGATAGCGTGTCCAGGTTGGCCGTGTCCTGGGAGACAGGCCTCTACGACGCGGTTGCCGTGGGTTTTTACTTCGGTGGGTGGTACTAGTGTGGTTCGGTAGCCTCGACTGCGAGATCGGGGTGTGCTTTCTGGTACAGTAGGAGTAGTCGTAGTGCCGAGTTTCGACCGGCCACCAAGTTTACTGTTCCTGCTGTTATTGTTGCTCTCGTAGTTATAGCTTTCTGTGCCGCCGTTGTTTCCGGGTGGGGTTCCGCGGGATCCCTGCTGAGTCTCTATTTTGGAGACTCATTCCCTGCTTTTCAGGTGTGGCGGTTCTTCCTCGAGATTCGAGGGTGCTGTTCGAGGGTTCTCAGTTGCCAGCTCGCCGGGTCGAGTGTTCACTCGACATGTGGTACGTTTTGCTGCTTTAGACTGTACTTTCTGTTAGACTGGACTCTGTTGTAGCTGTAGTTATTTATTTCTGTTATTTGTTATCTTGTCCTGCTTTATTTTCTATTTCTTTGTGCCTCCACACTCCTTTTAGCCCTTCCGAGCCCTCCCGGCTCATGGGCGGCGGTTCGAGTCTCGGGTTATCGGGCCTTCCCGGTAATCGGATTCTCGGGTCGTTACTGTTGTGTCTCCTGTGGTTCTGGGGTTTTGATGATGACAAATATTATAGCTCATTATGTTTACATGTACATCCTTGATGAAATAATCCTGATGTACTATGAGAAACTGTCAGAACAGGTTTAAGGATGACTCACAGGTCATGAAGTCAACCCAAGTCAAAGTCAAATCTCAGACAGGTACGGTCAATTCACAGTCAGATCAGGTAATGTTCTGCCTAATCTCAGATCTGTGCAAATGTTACTTTTTATATAGAAATGTTGGTGCATGTGTTAAGTCCATGCACATGGAAGGTCAATGCTAGTCTTCATATGTGCATCATTTCACAAGTCCATACATCCGCATGCTATCAAGTCCACACTGTCTATACATTGCATGAAGAGTCTGCATCACTCCTTTGGCAAGTCTATACAATGCATCATCTCATGCATCGTCTCATGCATCATCTTTCAAGTCTATGCATTGTAAGACCAAGTCTATACATTGCATCGTCTCGTGCATCGTCTCATGCAGCGTCTCTATGTGCAAGTCTATACATTGTCTGGGTGCATAACACAAGTCTATACATCGCCACTTGGCTCGGGGCTTAGTCAGTGCATCCATGCATACATAAGTCTATACATCTTCGTGTTCACATGCTTCAAAGTCTATACATCGTGTGCTTCGAGCATTCAAGTCTGTACACTGGTGTCGTCTACTGCAGACACAGCAAGTCTGTACATTGTCCACTTGCAGCATGCTCGCACACACAGGTCTACACATTGCACACACACACAAGTCAACACACTCAAAGTCTATACATCGCATAGCATGCATGTGTTCAAGTCTGTACATTGCTGCTATATGCAAGTCTATACACTCGCATGATAGCCAGTCTGTATAAGTCTGCACATTATTGCTCGCAGAGTCTGCACATCGTCATGGTTGCATTGAAGCATGCACGTAGAGTCTATACACTACTTTGTGTTGTGTTTGTGCATCGTTTAGAACACAAGTCTATAAAGAGTTTTTGTCTGTTTGACCAGTAAGTCTGTACATCAAATGCAAAGTCTGTACATCGGACTAAGTGTGCATCGGCTAAGTCTATACATCGTCCGTCTCACTTAGCGTCTCTTGCATATGCTAAGTCTATACATTGCAGCATGCATTGTCTCCAAGTCTGTACAGCGTCTAGCGTCTCATGTAAAGTCTGTACATTGTGCATCCTTTGATTTGAAGTCTGTACATCGTGCATCTATTGATTCGAAGTCTGTACAGCATATGTTCTTCATATATTGTCAAGTCTGAACATTGCACATCATCATGGTTGCCTTGATGCCGTAGAAAGTCTATACATTCTATTATGTTTGAAATTTGACGCCCATTAATAGGGGCGTCCGTTCTGAATCTGACACCTAGGAAAGAGTCGTCTTTTTGTTGAGCATCAATTTAACAAAGTCTAGACATCGTCTGGTTGCATATCGCATAGTCTGTACATGATGCATTGTGTTCCCATGCTTTAACACTGGGCATTGCAAAGTATGTACATTAGTTGCACATTGCACTCCATGTCTATACATTGCTTCATGCATTGCACGTTAAGTCTACACATTCATTTGGCATGTCATTCCATCCATTTGTAAATGTTCATAGCTTTGCATATGTGAAGTCTGTACATCATTGTCGCATACATACTAAGTCCATACACTGCTTGGTGACTTGCATGTGTATTCATCTTTCAATGTGCATACTTCACCATATGCATACTGCATCATATGCCCTCAAGTCTATACATTATCTCGCACACACCCACTAGCAAGTCTGCACATTGGTTGCACATTGCACACATAGTTTGTACACTCGATTGGCAGCATGCCTGAGCATTCATAGTCTAAGTACATACTCTCTTATGTGCATGTGTGCATGTCTATCAACAAGTCTGTACATTCGTCCATTGCTTCACTCGACCAACTCTGTACAACCATACATTGTCTTGCTTGCATGAATGAAGTATGTACAGAGTTTACTGTCTTAAACTGATATTCCCTTCGACTGAATGTCTGACAGGACTGCTATTTCGTGGAGGCCAATGAGGGCACGTGATCTGAGGCTGAAAGGACTGACATGATGATGACACATGTACTGAAGTAGGCTGGATGCTGCCACGTGGTCCAAGCAATTAGGCGGGAACTGTGGAGAGCACACGTCCTTCCTGCTGCTCTATATATATGCAGACCTCTTCATCTGGACAGATTGATCGAAGCAGAAGAGCAGAAGCAGAGGAGAGCCTGCATGATCCCGTGTGAAGAGAATAAGAAGAAAAAGAGAAAGAGAGATTGAGAGATTAGCAGAAGAAGATAGAGAGCTCGTGAAGAAGATGAAGAGGAGATTACCTGAAGATCATTCCTACTGGATGTTGGATCAGATCCACTCCAGTCAGCTCCTTTGAGAGCCACATTGTGCTTTATTATTTACAGCTTTCAGTCGCTGTTACTACCTGTTTTTGTTTTCTTTTCAAACTGTTCTTCATGCTGTTTGTCAGCAGTGCAAGCTGTGATGCATAGCGGCGAGGTGGATACCTCGGACGGCTAAGCTGTATTTCCCAGCGGAGCAAGCTGTGATGCTCAACATTGCAGAGGTGGACTCCTCTAGATAGCAAGCTGTGATGCTCAGCGGGATGGCAAGCTGTGAGGCCCAGCGGTTGTAGGCAAGCTGTGAGGCCTAGCGGTTCAAGCTGTGAGTCAGCAGAATCCACACTCTGGTTTGAGTGTGGGGTGGACGTAGGTCTTGTTATGTTAGATGGACGCAGTCTATCTCCACGAAGTGTGGATCTAGAGGGGGGTGAATAGATCTACTGCCTAATTAAAAACCAGTAAGAGATTCTAATGCGGAATATCGGCAATTTTACTGAATCACTAACCCGAATCCTAGAATTGAACAGAAGCGAATCAAGCTGTGAAGATAAACATGAGATCCAGTCGCACACAGTTCATGGACAATCACACAAACACAAGGCACACAGGAATTTTAGGTGGTTCGGTCAAAGACCTACGTCCACCCAACACTCAACCGAGTATGGCTTACTGCTGCGCAGTATAGCTTGCGTCTGCTGGGCACTACAGCTTGGCCTACAAACCGCTGAGCAACATAGCTTGCTGTCCGAGACAAGTCTCGCCTGCTGAGGATTACAGCTTCACCTGTCCAGTGGAATCCTCCACTGCAACTGCTGGGGTTTACAGCTTACCCGTCCAGAGGCAGCACCTCTGCTAACAGCTGACTCACAGCTTGAAGAAACAAGTGTTCGGAAATTTAAAGACAGAAGCAAAACGAAAATGGAAATCCCAAATGGGAATGTAGCTCGAATGAGCAAAGCTCAGCTCTAGTTTCTGAACCAAGAGACTGAGATACAACCTTTCAAATAAAACTCTCACAATCTCACTCTCTCAATCAAGCTCTCTCAACTCATCTCTCTCGATCTTCTCTTCTCTTTTTTTCTTCTTCTCTATTTTTCTTCTTACTGTGGATCGGTGGCTCTCTACTGCTTCAGTCTTTCAACCTCACTGTATATACTTTGCCACTTGTTCGATCAACCTTCATCTGAAGATGAAGACACTCTTTTATATTAGCAATAGACTGGATAAGGGCGCGTGGCTTCCATATTTCCCGCCCATAGAATTCGCCAGAACCGAGGACATTTCATCTACATGGCAGCATCCTGGGATGGGCTGCTTCCACGTGTCACCATCACAGCACCTCATCCTCCTTGGATCACGAGCCAAGTCAACAATCTCTGTAAAGAATCCCTGTCAGACAGAGTATCGGATTATCAGTTGTAAGTTTAGAACCCTGTATAGACTTTGTGAGATGCAATGCATTGTATATACTTCATTGTATGGACTTTGTGAACTCGAATGCATTGTATAGACTTCGTGAATGGGAATGCAATGTACAGACTCTGCCCAATGTGTAGACTTCATATAAGAAGGCAACGACTGTACAGACTTAGGCAATGTAAAGCCTTGGACAGACAATTGACGATGTATGGACTTCACTGTATGGACTTTGTGAACTCGTCGAATGCAATGTACAGACTCTGCAGAACATTCAGTAGCCAACGTATAGACTTAGGCATCATTCAGCTCAATGTATAGACTTCAAACATGATGCATGCAATGCAATACAGACACTGGCTGTATAGACTTGGATATGTAGGAATGCAAATGACTCTGTACCGACTTGGATGCTTGTGTATGCATCAGGGCAATGTACAGACTATGCATATGCACACTAGCGAGTGAATAGACTTGGCTATGGCATCAAAGTATGCACAATGTAAAAGACGCCTTCTTCCTAGGCGTTTGATTCAAAAGTGACGCCACTTCTGGTGGTCGTCAAATTTCAAGTTCATCTGAATGTATAGACTTCACGATGTGCAGACTTGCCAAAGACAAGGCTGTACAGACTTGATGAACGATGCAAGACAAACGAATGTATAGACTTGCATGAAGCACATGATGTAATGTACAGACTTGGGCTGTACAGACTTCCACTCAACTGCGATGTATAGACTTGCCAAGGGAAATGACGGTAATGCTATCAGTGTATAGACTTCGAGTGCAACGTCGGTAAAGCTACCGATGTATAGACTTGCAAGATCACTGATGGATGTACAGACTTCACCTCGAGCAATCTACAGTGCAGTGTATGGACTTTGAAGAACAATGCATGACGCTATACAGACTTCACTAATGCATGCTACAGTCCAATGTTTGGACTTAGCTTCGTGCATGCTACAGTCCACTGTATGGACTTTGAATGTTGATGCATGAACACTCCGTTGTACAGACTTAGCCTGAACCACTGTATAGACTTGCTGAATGTGCGAGCTGCAATGTATGGACTTCGCTTAATGCACAAGACGCTAAGTCAGACGGACAGTGTACATACTTAGCCAATGCAATGCAATGTATGGACTTTGGGCTCGCCATGCAGTGTATAGACTTAGCGCACAAACGCCACGATGTAATGTATAGACATGCTGCGTTGACGCTGCAGACTTAGCCAATGCAATGTACACACTTACTGCATTGACGCTGCATGAGACACTAAGAAGATGGACAGTGTATAGACTTGAATGTTCTGAGGGAGTCGACCCATCTAGGAAGGGGGTCGACCCACTACTGTCCAGACTGTGCATGGATGTATTGACTTACGTTCTCAACAATGCACAAACACAACACGATGTATAGATTATGCTGAGTGTGTAGACTTGTGTGTGTGTGTGCAATGTGTAGACTTGTGAAAATGCATAGAACACAAAGACAATATGATAAAATAATTTCATCAAAATATAAACAGTTTCCAATCAATCAAAATAAGGTGTTGCCAATGAAATAAAGCATATGTCAACATCATCAACATAGAGTAGTCACAACAATCTCCCCCTTTTTGATGATGGCAACCCCCTATCATATAGAATAGCAATTACCTGTCATACAGATGATGAGAGACATGATTTGTTATTCAGATTGTCATGCAGATGCTATGCATGCATGCTACGAAATGTAAGCAACTCCCTGCTAACAAAATCTCCCCCTTTGCCATAACATAATGCATACAATTCCCATGGAATGAATTCAGAATTTATACAATATTCTCCCCCTTTGCCATCAACAAAGAGGAGGGAAGGTGAGTACAAAGGAAGGATCAAGAGATATCATCTGACTGGTATTCTGAACAAGTAGTTCAGGAATACGCATTCTAAAGCACAGAGTCGTCAGTCATATGAAGTTATAAACTACTTTCAGATAGAATTCTGGTTTAAAGACTATAAAATTTTGAGTTCATGCACTACAATCATTAGATAAGAGTTCTGTGCATGATAAAACAATAAACCAGAATCACATTTGCATGAGAGATTCGGTTTCAAAATATCTTACTTTCATAGACTCATTAAAAAGATGATTGAGAGATACCAGCTCATGTATTGAAAATAAACAAATTGACATCCAAGAAATTTCTTGTGAAGGAACAGCATTTTCAATATTAGTTCATTTAGGGCATTCAGGTACCATTTGGCTTTTTGCGTAAGGGTATACGTTTATCAGACGCCAATACCCCTACATACTCAACATCATAGACCATTCTGCCTATGATCAAACACAATAAAACTGATTTGCACCTTTTTGTGTGAGGGTACACGTTTATCAGACGCCAGTTACCCCCAGGTACTCAGTGAAACCAACCTACTGTTTTGATCATTTTATACAGAGATAGCTGATACACCTCATGACATGAGTGTTGTCCACTTCTTTGATGGATCACTCAATTTCTCAGTGATTTACCAGTCATTGCTCTGCCAATGTTATTTTTCAATTGATTTTCAATGTTTTTCAATATCTTTCTTAGCTGCCCTTTATTTGTTTCAAAATGACTTGTTTAAGAGCAATACACATACTTAGCTTCTCTAACATGATTTCAGATGAGTTTTCAGATTTCAAATATAAGTAGCTTTGTCTGACATGAAATAAGAAAAGGGTTGAAAGTTTTATCAATTTTCAGCTTTCTTATTTACTGATTGCAATCTTTAAACTCCAAAAATTATAAAATGTAAACCATTAAGTCAGTCTTTAAGCAATTGAAATTCTTATAACTGAAGAAGTCTGTTTTCTATTGCTTAGGAATCAGAACTGACTAATAGATTGCCATATGTCAGATTCAACTCATTCAGGGTCAAAGAATGAATGAATTCAAGTAAGTTGATGACCACTCTGAATTTCTAATAATACTCCCCCTGTCTATATGCATGCAGTTTTGCAAATGAATGGCAAGAATTAGATACCAACTGTTATGATATGTATTGCTCTGCTCTGTTCTATATGCATGTGGTTTTAGATGAGAGAAAGTTTAGACACAATTATAACTAAATGATATGCAATGAATAATATGTCATGAAAAAGTATGTCATGCATGCATGGTCTAGTCTAACATTCAACAATCACAGAGTTTTATTCAAGCTATCGGATGCAAGTCCAAATCAGAAATTTTATTCAAAGCAGCTGAAAAAATTATTCATCATGCTGAAATTTACATAAGCCAAGTTCTCTTCTAAGAAATTTGAACCTTTCATTCCCAAGAGGCTTAGTAAAAATATCAGCAATTTATTTTTCAGTTTCAATGAAGTTCATTTCAATTTCATTTTTATTTACAACATCTCTCAGAAAATGGTGTTTTATTTCTATATGCTTAGTCCTAGAATGATGAACAGGATTTTTAGCAAGGCATATAGCACTAGTATTATCACATAACATTGGAATACATCCTAATTTTATCTGATAATCATCCAGTTGGTGCTTGATCCATAGTACTTGGGTAGCACAATTACCTGCAGCAACATATTCAGCTTCAGTTGTAGACAAGGCTACAGTGTGTTGCTTCTTAGATGCCCAAGATACTAGACAGCCACCTAAGAATTGACAGTAGCCACTAGTGCTTTTTCTATCTACTTGACACCCAGCATAGTCTGCATCAGTGTAAGCTAGAAGTTCTAACTTACACTTGGCAGGATACCACAGACCTAACTCTTGGGTGCCTAGTAAATACCTAAAAATCCTTTTCACTGATTTAAGATGTGATTCTTTAGGACTAGCCTGAAATCTAGAGCATAAACACACTAAAAATTGAATATCATGCCTAAATGCTGTAAGATATAGAAGGGATCCGATCATACCTCTATATAGCCTTTGATCCACTGGTTTACCTTTAGGATCTTCATCCAAACTGGTTGAGGTACCCATTGGAGCACCTATTTCCTTGAGGTTGTCTATTTTGTACTTCTTCAATAAATTCTTTATGTACTTGGACTGAGAGATGAAAGTTCCATCCTTTGTTTGTATGACCTGCAGTCCAAGAAACAATTTGAGCTCGCCCATTGAGCTCATTTCAAACTCATTAGTCATTATCTAAGAGAATTCCTCACACAATTTGGGGTTAGTTGACCCAAACACATTGTCATCCACATAAATTTGAATGATAAGAATATCTGAATGACTCACCTTGGTAAACAATATTTGATCAACTACACCTCTTGTGAAGTTCTTATCAGTTAGGAATTTGCTCAACCTGCCATACCAAGCTCTAGGAGCTTGCTTTAAACCATAGAGAGCCTTTTTGAGTTTATAAACATGATTGGGGAAGTCTAAGCATTCAAACCCAGGAGGCTGCCTCACATAGACATCCTCACTAATTTCCCCATTTAAAAAAGCAGATTTCACATCCATCTGCTGAAGATTAATTCCTAGGGAACATACATAAGCCAATAATATTCTGATAGCTTCTAACCTAGCTACAGGGGCAAATGACTCTTCAAAGTCAATTCCAAATTCCTGATTATACCCCTGAGCTACAAGTCTGGCCTTATTTTTAATGACATTCCCTGATTCATCAGTTTTATTTCTGAACACCCATTTAGTCCCTATGACTGTTTCATGATCAGGAGGTGGAACCAAATGCCACACCTTATTCTTGTCAAATTGATTGAGCTCCTCATGCATGGCATTAATCCAATGCACATCTCTGAGAGCACAGTCAATGGACTTGGGTTCAACATTTGAAATAAAAGCATAAGCATTCAATTCATTTTGAATTCTCAAGTGGCCTCTAGTCCTAGGGGGATCATGCAGATTTCCAATCACATTATCTACTGGATGATCTTTAAGATATCTAATGTTAACAATTTCATCACCATGAGTTTCATTTACCTCCCCCTGAGCTGTAGGCTCTTCTTCATTAGGCTCTTCATTTCCTTCCTCATTTTCAGATCAGATTGGTCTGCAGGATTTCCTTCCTTCAGAATATCATAATTTTCTTCATTCCTGTATTGACCAACATTAGAATTTACCAAGGATTCATCAAAAACTATATGTGGAGATTCTTCAACAGTTTTGGAATTCAGATTATACACTCTATATGCTCGGGTATTTTCAGAATAACCAAGAAAGATTCCTGGTTCACCTTTAGGTTCAAATTTGTCAAGGTCTCTTTTATCATTTATATGAATGAAACATTTACAACCAAAAACCTTGAAATGAGCAATAGAAGGTTTCTTACCCTTTAAGATCTCATAAGGTGTTTTCTGGGTAGAAGGTCTTACCATGGCTCTGTTAATTACATAACAGGCAGTATTTACTGCTTCAGCCCAAAACTTCCTTGGTAGACCACCTTCAACCAAGAGTGTACGACCCATCTCCACTAGGGTTCTGTTCCTTCTCTCCACTACTCCATTCTGCTCAGGTGTCCTTGGTGAGGAGTACTTATGGTTAATTCCATTTGACCTGCAGAATTCATCAAACTGTGAGTTTTCAAACCCACCTCCATGATCAGTCAAGATATTTTCAATTTTCTGATTTATTTTAACATAGAACTCCTGAAATTCTGAGAATGCATCACTCTTATAAGATAAGAAATAAACCCAAGTATACCTAGAGAAGTCATCTACCATGACAAATCCATACTTCCTCCCTGATAAGCTGACAGATCTGGTTGGCCCAAAAAGGTCCATGTGTATCAACTCATAGGGTTTAGAAGATAGATTTTCTATTCTAGACTTAAATGACTTTCTAGTTATCTTTGACTGAGTGCATGCATCACAGATTTTATTTTCTTTCTTGAAGGAAACTTCAGGAAGTCCTCTAACCATGCCATGCTTATTCAGTTTATGCAAAACAGTATAACTAGCATGACCTAACCTACGATGCCATAAAAATGCTAATTCTTCTCTACTAGCAGTAAGGCATAGGTTAGAATGTTGAATATCATCTAAATCTATCATGTATGTATTATTTATTCTTTTTCCAGAAAATTTGACAATTTCAGAATCAGGTTCAAAAACCTTGCAGCATTGAGAATCAAATAAAACTTTATATCCTTTATCACACAACTGGCTGATACTAAGTAAATTATAAGCTAACCCTTCAACCAGCATAACATCATCAATGCAGCAGGTAGAACACCTACATACCTTACCTGATCCAATAATCCTACCCTTTGTGTTGCTTCCAAAGGTGACAAGGCCTCCTAGTTTCTCAGTCAGCATGCAGAACTTGGCCTTATCTCCTGTCATATGCCTGGAGCAGCCACTGTCCAGGTACCACAAGTTGCTCTTGGCTGCCAGGCATACCTGCATACACAATTAGGTAGAGAGGTTTGGAACCCAAGACTGATTGGGCTCCAGAACAGATGAAATAGAAGCAAAGCAAGAAAGCAGACTTTTCAGAATCCACATTTGTTTAAAAGAACTTTGTTCAGTGGATTTTACAATTTTCCTTCTGTTATTCTTTCTCTTATTTTTGTTATTTTTCTTCTTATTAGCACCAACAGAGTTATTCACAAAATTGTTGTTGTTATGCCACTGCTTCGGCCAGGTTGCATTCATAAGGTTTTGGTCAAAGTGATATTTGGGCTGGCTGAAAGATTGGAAATTCCTAGGTATCCGACTACCATACCCATTATCCCAATTTCTGACATAGGGTCTGTAAAATTATGTAGGTTGATGAACATACCCTGTATGCATCCCGTGAGTTCTAGTCCACCCAAACCCATTAGGATAGGTTGACTGTGTGGGGTAGTAGGACTGAACTCTAGGTGGATTAAATTTGTTGGGCTGACTCCTGAAAGCATTTTATCTTCCCTGCACCCTTGACCCTGCTGACATGTTCACAAGTTTTTGTTGGGTCTTTTTCTGTGATGGTGGTGGTGAGGACTTTTTGACATTGACATGGGGTTTGTTTGTCTGAGCAGACTGACCCCTAACCTTGGGTTGAGCACTAGAGTTAGGTTTGGAAGTGCCAATTCTACTAGGCTCACCAATTTTCTGTTTGCCCTTCTCCTCTACAGTGGGCTGTTTCAGATTCACATTTGTGTTCATAGCATTATTAGAATTCATGTTAATCAGAGGTCCTCTCTTCTTTTGTGCAACAAAGGAAATAGTTTTCATTCCAAAGCTCTTAGTTGCACTAGAGTTAAATCCTAGGCCCTCTCTCCTGAAATTAACCTTCGACCCCAATAAAGCATTTAAGTTTTCAGATCCTTGGGTCATTTTCTCAATGGTTCTCAACTTATCCTCATTGTCTTTCTGAATTTCATCAATAGACTTTTTCAATTCATTATTTACATTGAGGACAACTTCATATTTTTCAGAAACAATTTTTATCTCACTTTCATATTTTTGAATTTTCAGTTTCCATGCATCAATTTCATTGTCTAACCTCACATTTTCTTCCTTAGAAATTTTCAGCTCTTGCTTGATTTCTTCAATTTTAGAACATGTGAGTTTCAGCTTACTATTCTCAGATTCTAAGCATGCAATTTTATCAGTTAGAGTTGTATCTTTTTGCATGGAGTTAATCTTTCTTCTAAGATGCCTGTTTTCCTTTCTAATATCATCAGCTCTATCAGCTATGTCATGGTAGGCATCTACCCAATCAGCAATAGTGAAAATTTCAAATCTAGTGATTACCTCATCTGAGTCCTCCTCTCTGTCTTTGGAGCTTGTTGCCATAAGGCAAATGGGCTTCTCAGATTCGGCTTCACTGTCTGAGCTGCTACTGAAAGAGCCTTCATCTTCATCACTTCAGGTGCTAACCATAGCTCTCCCTTTCGTGTTCTTCTTCTTTGACTTGTCCTTGTATTTCTGATTCTCTGAACAGTCAGCTTTCATATGGCCTGGTTTCCTGCATTGATAACAAGTATTAGTTTCAGTTTTCTTAGCAGGGTTATGTTTGTACCTTTTATCCTTTCGGCCGCCACCATACTTCTTTTGGCTGAATCGTCCTGCTCCTTTCCTGAGGAATCTCCTGAACTCTCTGGTCATCATGGCCATCTCAGAACGAGTTATGTCTTCTTCATTTAGGGTCTCCTCTGATGATGAACTGCTGGAGCTGGATTTGCTGGAACCAGCCTTCAGCGCTATCGGCTTCTTCTTCCTCTCAGCTTCTTCTATCTTTGGCATATTAATCTCATATGCCATCAGCGAGCCGATTAACTCATCAGCCCTTGTATTTCGCATGTCCCTTGACTCCTCCATCACTGTAGCCTTAGTATGCCAAGCATGAGTCAGGGAGCGCAGTATCTTCCTCACTACATTATATTCTGTCTGAGGTTTCCCGAGACCTCTGAGACCATTTGTAATGATAGTTAATCGAGAGTACATCTCCTTGATGGTCTCGTTCGGCTTCATCTTGAAGGCTTCGTATTCTGACACAAGGAGATTAGCCTTCTGCTCTCTGACTTGAGATGTCCCTTCATGAATGACTTCCAATGCATCCCACATCTCCTTAGCTGAGTTGCAGGCTGATACGCGGGAGAATTCTGTAGGGTGCAAAGAGCAATGGATGGCATTTATGGCACTCCAATTCAGTGTAGACCTCCTTATCTCCTCCTTGGTCCAGACTTCCTCATTAGGGGACAACTCATAAGGTCCCTTGCTGACAACCTTCCAGATCTCATAATCCTTAGCCCTCAAAAACACTTGCATACGGTTCTTCCAGTATGCGTAGTTAGATCCATCGAAGAATGGGGGCTTTGTGGTTGAGTGTCCTTCAGCTATCATCCCTCGAGCATCCATCTTGGCCTTTCCTCTTCGGGCCATGAGTCCCTGTAGAAGAGTATGGCTCTGATACCAAGTGTTATGTTAGATGGACGCAGTCTATCTCCACGAAGTGTGGATCTAGAGGGGGGTGAATAGATCTACTGCCTAATTAAAAACCAGTAAGAGATTCTAATGCGGAATATAGGCAATTTTACTGAATCACTAACCCGAATACTAGAATTGAACAGAAGCGAATCAAGCTATGAAGATAAACATGAGATCCAGTCGCACACAATTCATGGACAATCACACAAACACAAGGCACACAGGAATTTTAGGTGGTTCGGTCAAAGACCTACGTCCACCCCACACTCAACCGAGTATGGCTTACTACTGCGCAGTACAGCTTGCGTCTGCTGGGCACTACAGCTTGGCCTACAAACCGCTGAGCAACACAGCTTGCTGTCCGAGACAAGTCTCGCATGCTGAGGATTACAGCTTCACCTATCCAGTGGAATCCTCCACTGCAACTGCTGGGGTTTACAGCTTACCCGTCCAGAGGCAGCACCTCTGCTAACAGCTGACTCACAGCTTGAAGAAACAAGTGTTCAGAAATTTAAAGACAGAAGCAAAATGAAAATGGAAAGCCCAAATGGGAATGTAGCTCGAATGAGCAAAGCTCAGCTCTGGTTTCTGAACCAAGAGAATGAGATACAACCTTTCAAACAAAACTCTCACAATCTCACTCTCTCAATCAAGCTCTCTCAACTCATCTCTCTCGATCTTCTCTTCTCTCTTTTTTGTCTTCTCTATTTTTCTTCTCACTGTGGATCGGTGGCTCTCTGCTGCTTCAGTCTTTCAGCCTCACTGTATATACTTTGCCACTTGATCAATCAACCTTCATCTGAAGATGAAGACACTCTTTTATATCAGCAACAGACTGGATAAGGGCGCGTGGCTTCCACATTTCCCGCCCATAGAATTTGCCAGAACCGAGGACATTTCATCCACATGGTAGCATCCTGGGATGGGCTGCTTCCACGTGTCACCATCACAACACCTCGTCCTCCTTGGATCACGAGCCAAGTCACCAATCTCTGTAAAGAATCCCTGTCAGACAGAGTATCGGATTATCAGTTGTAAGTTTAGAACCCTGTACAGACTTTGTGAGATGCAATGCATTGTATATGCTTCACTATATGGACTTTGTGAACTCGAATGCATTGTATAGACTTCGTGAATGGGAATGTAATGTACAGACTCTGCCTAATGTGTAGACTTCATATAAGAAGGCAACGGCTGTACAGACTTAGGCAATGTAAAGCCTTGGACAGACAACTGACGATGTATGGACTTCACTGTTTGGACTTTGTGAACTCGTCGAATGCAATGTACAGACTCTGCAGAACATTTAGTAGCCAACGTATAGACTTAGGCATTCTTTAGCTCAATGTATAGACTTCAAACATGATGCATGCAATGCAATGCAGACACTAGCTGTATAGACTTGGATATGTAGGAATGCAAATGACTCTGTATAGACTTGGATGCTTGTGTATGCATCAGGGCAATGTACAGACTATGCATATGCACACTAGCGAGTGAATAGACTTGGCTATGGCATCAAAGTATGCACAACGTAAAAGATGCCTTCTTCCTAGGCATTTGATTCAAAAGTGACGCCACTTCTGGTGGTCATCAAATTCCAAGTTCATCTGAATGTATAGACTTCACGATGTGCAGACTTGCCAAAGACAAGGCTGTACAGACTTGATGAACGATGCAAGACAAACGAATGTATAGACTTGCATGAAGCACATGATGCAATGTACAGACTTGGGCTGTACAGACTTCCACTCAACTGCGATGTATAGACTTGCCAAGGGAAACGACAGTAATGCTATCAGTGTATAGACTTCGAGTGCAACGTCGGTAAAGCTACCGATGTATAGACTTGCAAGATCACTGATGGATGTACAGACTTCACCTCGAGCAATCTACAGTGTAGTGTATGGACTTTGAAGAACAATGCATGACGCTGTACAGACTTCACTGATGCATGCTATAGTCCAATGTATGGACTTAGCTTCGTGCACGCTACAGTCCAATGTATGGACTTTGAATGTTGATGCATGAACAGTCCGTTGTACAGACTTAGCCTGAACCACTGTATAGACTTGCTGAATGTTCGACCTGCAATGTATGGACTTCGCTCAATGCACAAGACGCTAAGTTAGACGGACAGTGTACATACTTAGCCAATGCAATGCAATGTATGGACTTTGGGCTCGTCATGCAGTGTATAGACTTAGAGCACAAACGCCACGATGCAATGTATAGACATGCTGCGTTGACACTGCAGACTTAGCCAATGCAATGTACACACTTACTGCGTTGACACTGCATGAGACACTAAGAAGATGGACAGTGTATAGACTTGAATGTTCTGAGGGAGTCGACCCATCTAGGAAGAGGGTCGACCCACTACTGTCCAGACTGTGCATGGATGTATTGACTTACATTCTCAATAATGCACAAACACAACACGATGTATAGATTATGCGGAGTGTGTAGACTTGTGTGTGTGTGCAATGTGTAGACTTGTGAAAATGCATAGAACACACAGACAATCTGATAAAATAATTTCATCAAAACATAAATAGTTGCCAATCAATAAAATTAAGGTGTTGCCAATGAAATAAAGCATATGTCAACATCATCAACACAGAGGAGTCACAACAGGTCTGTAGGACCGAACCATCTAAAAACCCTCTTGTCCACTGTGGTTTGAATTTCATATCTGACTGGCACTAGATGCATGCATAGGCACGAGGATTGTATTCATCTCATTGCTGTGCACATTAGATGTTTGCTTAGGATCGCTCTACATATCTGCAATAGTTTTTAATTCCACATCTCTGATTGCATTAGATTTAATTTGAGCGAAGTTTTTAAAGGGGAGATTCATTCACCCCCCCTCTGAATTCATAGCACCAAACCCAACAATTGGTATCAGAGCGGGTCTCTGACCTAACAGATCTAACAATCTGCAGAGGATCCTGCTAGTTTTTGGTGCATTTCAGAGTGGGCTTCTTGTGTTCTGTGTTTTGTTTCACCGGTTTAGTGTCTCGATTTGCTCATCTGGTCTTGGTGCTTCAATTTTTCTGAGCTGGTGTTTTGCTGTACTTCTACTGATTCCGGTGCACCTCTTAACTATCTCAATTGTCTAACTCATCTCTCGATGGCTCATCCACCGATATTCAGAGGTGATGACTTGGGCCCATGGCTGGAAAAGTTGCATCAGTATGTAAGGACAACCGATCCTGATTTGTGGAAGGTAATGACTCACGGCTCATACAAACTGTCGAAGGATAAATCCAAATGGAGCAAGAAGGATAAAATGAAAGACTCTATCAACTCTAGAGCATTGAATATGGTAAAAGCATCAATTGACAGAGCACTAATCTCATACGTCTCATCCTGCAGGTCTGCCAAGGAAATTCTGGATAAATTGAAGACTGCTTGCGATAGAGATAATGATCGATGCATGATGGCTCAAAGGAGTGAACCAAGTAGCAATCAAGATGAAGAACATGACGATGATCAGGTAAACATCTTCAAAAATTACACCCTAGATGATTGGATTGCTGCATATAATGAACTACTGGAGTCTTATGATCATTTAAGAAAACAGCATAAGAAAATGAAAAGGAAAATTGATAAAAGTGATTCTAATTCATCATGTGAAGAGTGCTTGAAAATAAATGAATTATATGATAAATGTCTTTCTGAGACTCAAATAAATTTGAAGCAAATGTGCTTGCTGAAGAATGAAAACCAAGAATGCTTCACTAAAATTTCTGAATTAGAGACTCAGTTAGAGCTGAAAACTGGCGAACATATGATGAATTTGGAAGAGTTGGAAAGGATTAAGGTTGAGCTGAAGAAATCGAAAGCTGAGAATGTAGAAATTCAGAGGAAGAATAAAAGTCTTGAAGCTGAAATAGAGAAAGTCAACAAGGAAGGTGTGCATGTTTCCTCTCTAAAAACAAACTGCAATATGTGCTCAGCTCTAAGAGAATGCAATGAAGATCTCTATAATGAAAATGAATGGATGAAGAAACAAATTGCTGTGCTTAAAGAGGATCACAGAAATCTGCTTGCTGAGAAAATTAAAGTGGAAGAAAGGGAAGAGGAACTAATTGAAAAACTGGAGTTGATGTCTGGAAGGGAAAGATGAGCTAGTAATGAAATTCAGGCTAAAAATTTTGAGGAGGAAAACACTGAACTAAAAGTTGAAGTTGAAAAATTGAAATGGTTAAACACTGGTATGTTCGAGCAACTTCTCATGTTAAAGAAAGGAAAAATTGTCTGTGATGAAGAATCAAAAATCTTGAGCAATCTGGAACAAGAAGTTGAGAAGTATAAAACTACAAATAAAGTCTTAAGTGAATGCGTTAATTGCAGTGAACAGGAGATAGCCAGTTATGAACTCCACATTGCTTCTTTGGAAGATAAAATTCATGATCTGGAAAACTCAGCATCCAAGTCTGCTAAAAATGAAGGAAAAATGAAAGCTGTCTTGAAAGATAAAAATGACAATTCAAGAGAGGGGATAAGTTGCAGTTATGATGTTAAGGAAATCACTAAAAACTAGCTATACACCACTTTTGTGCAAAGCTCTGATGTAGCTGGAACCTCAAATCAATCCCCAAAACAAAAGGAAAATCAGAAATCACCTTCAACAGCTGTATTTCAGTTCAAAGCCCAGAAAAATGAAAAGCAAACAAAAATTGTTGAAAATAATCAGAAATTGAAAAGGAAGGGTCAAACAAACAAGGTAAAGAATATTTTTGGTTACACCCTAAGATATGCCAACTCGGTTGAATTTGATGGGTCAATGCACAATGCTCATGCCTCATGTAGTAATTCGCATGCATCTAGTCAGTCTGTTAGTAATCATGTTGCCATGAAATCACAAGTGTCATGTCACTATTGTGGCAAGATAGGGCATGTAATGGATGATTGCAGACTGTTGCTTGAAGATGAGCATGCTAGTGAAGAAATGCATTCTAGGAATCCAATTGATAGAAACCATGCCACTAAGAAATCTGATGCATCCTGTTATTATTGTGGTAGGCGTGGTCATCAAATGAATGCATGTTTTATAATGAAAGAAGACAACAATGTGAATTCTAGATTTTCACACATGCTCATGGCCCATATAGATACAGATCTATTTCAAGCCACCATACTATTTGTTTCACCTGCAACAAGCCAGGGCACAAGGCAAATGAGTGCTAGACTGAAAACTATTGGGGTAACAATAACTCAAAAGGCAAGCACCTTAGGTGTTTTGAATGTGGTAAGCATAGGCATGCAGTCAAAGACTGCTGGTATGCTCAGGGAAATCACTTTAATTCCAAATTTGTCAAATTCCCTGCAAATAGAAATTTTTTGGGTAGAAATAAAGCTGTTTTTAAAGAAAAGACACTTGTATGTTCTGAATGTGGAAAACCTGGCCACCGAGCTTCTGAATGCTGGTGGGCAGGTAATGGTAAATCAAAATTTCATGCAAGTAACAGAAATCTTCATGCTAACTCACATAGATTCCATGATTATAACAATGTTCACAAAAATAATTCAAGGGCTGTTACATCATGTAGATACTGTGGAAAATTTGGTCATTCCATAGATAGTTGTTACCTAATGGATCATGATGATAACATGGCTAAAAGATTGTTCAGAACACCTGTCAGAGTTAACGCAGGACCCAAGATTGCTTGGGTTCCTGTAGGATCAATTTGATTAACATGTTACATGTGTGCCTTGGAATGAAAAAGAGGGGTAAATAAACCAAGGTACTCAACAGGAAGACCCCAAGATTTTGCTTTTCAGGTTTGTTCTGAATACTCATCTTAAATTCTATCATATGAAATTGTGAACTTGAAATGATTGCATATCATGTTGATTTGTTAAATTGAAAATTTCTGAAATGGAACTGCCCAATCATGTTCATGGTAACTCACTTATGTCTGAAGTGCATGGATTATAATTGAATGTCAAACTTGAAATCATGTGATGTGTTTTTATCATACATCATGCACCTAGTCAGGGGGAGTTAAATCATTCTTGATTAATCATACTGTTGCTCATACTTTGTTGCATATATGATGCATCTAGACAGGGGGAGCTTTTCTGTCTCATCTCTTCATTTCTTGAACTCTCTCTGTCTAGGTATCTGATCAATTCGCTACACTTGAGTGGTTCACCTAAAATTCCTTGCAGTCATTACTGAAATGGCTGATCAGTTAGCATTCCAGACTCAGCTACTGGATTCAATCTGAGGAACAACCTTGATGCTCTTCTCTTGCTATTTGTTGCACTACCAGCTGACACTCATCTTTCACATACTTCTTAGCTGGTGTGACTGGCTTAATTCTATTGTTGACTAGTTGGTCAGTTATTTTTTTTTGACTTGATCTGAGGAACACAAGTTGCATGTCATACAATCTAGTCTGAATCATGTAGAAATTCCTATCATATAGGTTTAAGAATAACCACTGAATCAGACTGATATAAGAACTATGTATTCTCATATTTGCATTTAAATATCTTGAAAATATCTGAATGATAAGATTTAATGAACTTTAACCACATGTGTCATGAGAACCTTAGACTCTCTCATCTGATATCTGAAAATTTGAAATCAAGGCTACTTTGGTAGAGATACATAGAGTGAGTATTGTGGTTAAACATTAACTTGAGAAATGTTGACTAAATGAAAAACTGTGAATTCAGAGCAATGACTTGGTCACTAAGAAACTGGGTTCTTCATCAATGAAATAAAGTAACTTATGTCATGAAGTGCCATAGTTATCTCTGGTGAAATTTATTGAAAAAACCTGACAGAGCAATGGCATATTTGTGTCAAGTAACTGGGGAGTCTGGCCTCTAATCAAGGTGTCTCTTCACGTAAAAAGACATTTCTATTACTAACTCTGGTCTCAATGTTGAGAGGCAATGACAGTTATCACACTGAGTAACTAGGTTACTTCACCTGAGACGTGTTGTGCCTCATGTAAAAAGGTGTTGATCAACCTAAATTGCTCAGGTAATGTATAATATGCTTCAAATGAAAATATTTTGCAAACTCTGTCAACTCATGCTCCTGTAAAAAGTGTTTAATCTCAATACTAATCTGTGTAACTCTCAAAGCAGTCATTGAGATCTTGTGTGTAAGATGAAGATGATTAGTCATGAGTATTATCTGGTTATTTGGTTCACCTTTATAAAAACTTGATTTCAGATATGAGTATTGAATTTAATTGATAAATCTGGTATACATCATAATTAAATCAGGTTGGTCAAGTTGCTAATTCATAACCCTCTATGATAAGAGAGTCTTTTCATGTTAAGACTTATTGTAGTTGTGCATGCCCTACAATCCCTCATGATCTGTTTCATCTCTGACAACTTGTTCAACAGAAACTGTATTGACAAATCCTCTCTTATTAGTTTTCTGACCATACAAATGTGAGATGCTACTCCCATTATTATCTTGTTCACTTGCAGTCTTCTGAACTTCAGAATCCTTATGGTGGTGGACTTCAGATTGATTCATTGGCTAACCAGAGTTCATTCCTGCTCTTCATGGGAAATTCTGGGTCATCTGTAGTTAAGGGGAGAGTTGTCAAACATTCATGATGATAGGGGGATTTTCAGATGACAGTAACTCAGCATTGCATAATAGCTCCTATATCATCTCCTTCAACAGTCAATGATCACTCCATTCTTTTTGATGTTGTCAAAGGGGGAGAAACTTTTGTGAGTCATCATTTGCATACATGGTGCATTACATGCTTGTCATCATTTGCATACATGGTGCATTACATGCTTAATTATGAAAGAGCTATTCTACTGTGAATGTTCATGAACTGTCATATGGTATTTTCAGAATCATCATGATGAATCTATTGCAATGACTCATAATATTGCCATCATCAAAAAGGGGGAGATTGTTGTGTCTCCTGTGGTTCTGGGGTTTTGATGATGACAAATATTATGGCTCATTATGTTTACATGTACAACCTTGATGAAATAATCCTGATGTACTATGAGAAACTGTCAGAACAGGTTTAAGGATGACTCACAGGTCATGAAGTCAACCCAAGTCAAAGTCAAATCTCAGACAGGTACGGTCAATTCACAGTCAGATCAGGTAATGTTCTGCCTAATCTCAGATCTGTGCAAATGTTAATTTTTATACAGAAATGTTGGTGCATGTGTTAAGTCCATGCACATGGAAGGTCAATGCTAGTCTTCATATGTGCATCATTTCACAAGTCCATACATCCGCATGCTATCAAGTCCACACTGTCTATACATTGCATGAAGAGTCTGCATCACTCCTTTTGCAAGTCTATACAATGCATCGTCTCATGCATCGTCTCATGCATCATCTTTCAAGTCTATGAATTGTAAGACCAAGTATATACATTGCATCGTCTCGTGCATCGTCTCATGCAGCGTCTCTATGTGCAAGTCTATACATTGTCTGGGTGCATAACACAAGTCTATACATCGCCACTTGGCTCGTGGCTTAGTTAGTGCATCCATGCATACATAAGTCTGTACAGCGTCGTGTTCACATGCTTCAAAGTCTATACATTGTGTGCTTCGAGCATTCAAGTCTGTACACTGGTGTCGTCTGCTGTAGACACAGCAAGTCTGTACATTGTCCACTTGCAGCATGCTCGCACACACAGGTCTACACATTGCATACACACACAAGTCAACACACTCAAAGTCTATACATCGCATAGCATGCATGTGTTCAAGTCTATACATTGCTGCTGTACGCAAGTCTATACACTCGCATGATAGCCAGTCTGCATAAGTCTGCACATTGTTGCTCGCAGAGTCTGCACATCGTCATGGTTGCATTGAAGCATGCACGTAGAGTCTATACACTACTTTGTGTTGTGTTTGTGCATCGTTTAGAACACAAGTCTATAAAGAGTTTTTGTCTGTTTGACCAGCAAGTCTGTACATCAAATGCAAAGTCTGTACATCGGACTAAGTGTGCATTGGCTAAGTCTATACATCGTCGTCTCACTTAGCGTCTCATGCATATGCTAAGTCTATACATTGCAGCATGCATTGTCTCCAAGTCTGTACAACGTCTAGCGTCTCATGCAAAGTCTGTACATTGTGCATCCTTTGATTTGAAGTCTGTACATCGTGCATCTATTGATTCGAAGTCTGTACAGCATATGTTCTTCATATATTGTCAAGTCTGAACATTGCACATCATCATGGTTGCCTTGATGCCGTAGAAAGTCTATACATTCTATTATGCTTGAAATTTGACGCCCATCAATCGGGGCGTCCATTCTGAATCTGATGCCTAGGAAAGAGTCGTCTTTTTGTTGAGCATCAATTTAACAAAGTCTAGACATCGTCTGGTTGCATATCGCATAGTTTGTACATGATGCATTGTGTTCCCATGCTTTAACACTAGGCATTGCAAAGTATGTACATTAGTTGCACATTGCACTCCATGTCTATACATTGCTTCATGCATTGCACGTTGAGTCTGCACATTCATTTGGCATGTCATTCCATCCATTTGTAAATGTTCATAGCTTTGCATATGTGAAGTCTGTACATCATTGTCACATACATACTAAGTCCATACACTGCTTGGTGACTTGCATGTGTATTCATCTTTCAATGTGCATACTTCACCATATGCATAGTGCATCATATGCCCTCAAGTCTATACATTATCTCGCACACACCCACTAGCAAGTCTGCACATTGGTTGCACATTGCACACATAGTTTGTACACTCGATTGGCAGCATGCCTGAGCATTCATAGTCTAAGTACATACTCTCTTATGTGCATGTGTGCATGTCTATCAACAAGTCTGTACATTCGTCCATTGCTTCACTTGACCAACTCTGTATAGCCATACATTGTCTTGCTTGCATGAATGAAGTCTGTACAGAGTTTACTATCTTAAACTGATATTCCCTTCGACTGAATGTCTGACAGGACTGCTATTTCGTGGAAGCCAATGAGGGCACGTGATCCGAGGTTGAAAGGACTGATAGGATGATGACACGTATACTGAAGCAGGCTGGATGCTACCACGTGGTCCAAGCAATTGGGCGGGAACTGTGGAGAGCACACGCCCTTCCTGCTGCTCTATGTATATGCAGACCTCTTCATCTGGACAGATTGATCGAAGCAGAAGAGCAGAAGCAGAGGAGAGCCTGCACGATCCAGTGTGAAGAGAAGAAGAAGAAAAAGAGAAAGAGAGATTGAGAGATTAGTAGAAGAAGATAGAGAGCTCGTGAAGAAGAGGAAGAGGAGATTACCTGAAGATCATTCCTACTGGATGTTGGATCAGATCCACTCCAGTCAGCTCCTTTGAGAGCCACATTGTGCTTTATTATTTACAGCTTTCAGTCACTGTTACTACCTGTTTTTGTTTTCTTTTCAATCTGTTCTTCAAGCTGTTCGTCAGCAGTGCAAGCTGTGATGCACTGCGGCGAGGTGGATACCTCAGATGGCTAAGCTGTATTACCCAGCGGAGCAAGCTGTGATGCTCAGCGTTGCAGAGGTGGACTCCTCTGGACTGTAAGCTGTGATGCTCAGCGGGATGGCAAGCTGTGAGACCCAGCGATTGTAGGCAAGCTGTGAGGCCCAGCGGTTCAAGCTGTGAGTCAGCAGAATCCACACTTTTGTTTGAGTGTGGGGTGGACGTAGGTCTGCAGGACCGAACCACCTAAAAACCCTCTTGTCCACTGTGGTTTGAATTTCATATCTGACTGGCGCTAGATGCATGCATAGGCACGAGGATTGTATTCATCTCATTGCTGTGCACATTAGATGTTTGCTTAGGATTGCTCTACATATCTGCAATAGTTTTTAATTCCACATCTCTGATTGCATTAGATTTAATTTGAGTGAAGTTTTTAAAGGAGAGATTCATTCACCCCCCCTCTGAATCCATAGCACCGAACCCAACAGTTACACCCATGGTGCGCTCGATCTGAATAATCAGACGATTGTGTGGTTCGGGTGGGGACCGAGACCCGCTATGCCATGAAGGTCAAAGCGTCATTTACATCCCCTGGAAGAAGGGAACACCCTTTATTGATTGCCAGAAATAAGGGCTCTACGGTCGAAGGAATTACTAATTAATGCAGGGAGAAAGGGGTAGTCGAGCTATGCTGAAAGTCCATATTGGGGGTATGAACACTCAGATTATGTCGGTCACTAGTGGACCATTCTATGTTTGGACAAAAGTCCGTGCGGAAAATAAGATGGTAACGGGACGAATCCATGCAAATGTCTGCCAGGAGATGGCAATTTTGATGCAAAGACGGGATTAGATCCCCGGGAAGGAGGGGGGACTTCGGTGAGATATTGGCTCAGAACGTGGTCGAGCAACAACCACAACGGGGAGAGGTGACTCCCGGAGGTAAGGCCCGACCTACGAGGGCATCATTAATATTCCTGGCTCCGGAGCCCGAAGGAGACGAAGACCGTTTCACTTTATTAATAATTATTTTCATTGTTCATTATCATCATCTATTTCCAATTATTATTATTTCTTTGTTGATTCCCCCTTTTTTATTACCCATGGGCCATGAGCTCTTCCCGTATTCATTATTACATTTTTATATCTTTCCTTTTGATTTTTTTTTATTGTCCTCAGTTAAAGTCCCCCTTTTCTTTTTGATCATTATTATCATATAAATTTCCCATTTTTTTATTATACCTCCCCTTTTGGGTGTGATCCTTTTGAATGCAGGTGTGTCGGAATGGGTGTATGGGAGAGTGTACCGCTGGGGGAGGTGAGTTAAGGGTGTACCGGGTGAGGGTTGGAGGGTGTACCGCTAGGCTAGGCCGTGGGTGTGTCGGGCAAAGGTTAGGTGGGTGAATGAGAAGTGTATCGCTAGGGGGTGCACCGGGCCAGGAGAGGTGGACGGTGTACCGCTGAAAGGGGAAAGAGTGTACCGCTGGAGAGTGTGCCGAGCTAGGGTGTAAAGGGGTGCACTGCTGGGAAGTGTGTTGGGATGAGGTTTGAGCTGGACGAGGTCGGTGCAGACTTGGGCTTGGGTTGGTGCAAATCTGCCAAGGCTGAGAGCAGGTCAGTGCAATGTTTGGTGGAGGTCTGCACACGCCTAAGGCAAAGTCAATGCAAGAGGAGCCAAGGTCAATGCAGGTTGGCCAAAGTCTGAGCATGTGGGAGATGCATGAGAGGTAGTGTTATTGGATGGTGCACCGCTGAGAGAAGGTGAGAGTGCACCGGAAGGGGGGGTTATGACTACGCTGGGTAAAGGGGTGGCCAAGGCTGTGCCGGAGAGAGGAAGAGAGGAATAGTGTGCCGCTGAAGGAGTGTGCCGGGCAAGACGTTGGAGGGACAAGGGGCACGAGTGTGCCGGGCTACGTAGGCTGAAAAGTGTGCCGGGCTGGAGCCAATTAGAGTTTGCCGCTCATGGCTGGCCAAGGGAAGTTCAGACTGAGTGGTTTAAAAAGGCTAATACCACTAGGGCAAAAATCTACATGAATGAGGTGAGGTCTGAAGGGAGGTTTCTGGCTTGAGGAGTTCAGGTGGCGGGTTCTGAACAGCAAGCTTCCAATTCTCTGTTATGTAATTAAGTCTATGATCATGTTCAGTAGTCCAATTCTTTCAGTCTTGCATAGTTCCCTTGTCTTGGTTAAAGTGTTTTATTGTCATTTATTTCATTTGTTTGTTGCTTCCTTTTATTTTTGAATCGTGTTGTTATTTCTGACAAAAAATTCAGCAACATCTCCCCTTGACCCGGATGATAAGGGAATGAAAGGGGAACACACCCACAAGGAGTGGCATGACCCGATAATTTGAGGCGCGTGCCAAGGCAACGACACCTTTGAGAAAACTTCAGAAAACTTGGAGAAAACACTAGACGGGAAACACTTGGCTGACATAGGCTATGGGTGCACCAGATAAGCCATGACTGGAGTGTACCGGGCTGGGCTTGTCAACGGTGTGTCGGACAGGGAATGGCCAAAGTGTGCCGGGCAAGAGGGTCAAGGGGAGTGTGCCGGCCAGAGCAGGCACCAGGGAGGTGTGCCGGGCGAAGGCAATGGGGAGTGTGCTGGGTAGGCACTGAAGGGGTGTGCCGGTGGGAAACTCAGGTAGGTATATGTGCCCCCTAGGCAATGGACGGAAGACTAGGGAGCTCTCTGGCTAGTGGGTGAATTCTATGTGTTAAACAAAGTAGTGGGCTCCAACAGACCTGTATGGCAAGATCAAGAGTTATTATGCTATGGAAAGCCATTGAAGAGGAAGGAGACCGGCCATACCCTATCAAGCCAGGAACAAAACCTACCGACTACGCAGGCCAATGCCATGGGAAATCAGGTAGAACATGGAGTTGGGAGGCTGGAGAGGAACGTAAAATCAAAGGCCAACGGTGGGGAGAAAACAACAAGCACAGCAAGAGGTAAAGCTCAAAAGAAACTTTTTATTCATGAAGAACTCCAAATGACAAAGACCATGGCCCGAATGCCAAATACAATACAGTGCATCCAAAACGAAGGGAAGAGGAGAAAACTAAGAAGGGAAAAGAAAAAGAAAACGATCTTGGGCGAGAGTTGGAACGGAGGAGGGTAACCATTCCCCCGACTACATTCCTTCCCTCCCCTCTACATGTAGCTCACTCTCTCTCTCTTTTCTGAACTCTCCTCTACCTTCTTCTTCTCTTCTCCGTATTCCTTTCGTTCTCACTGGTGTCCACTTCTCTTCTTCCATGGTGCTTCCTTCGCATGCCTTTTTCCCACTGTGAGGGGCTTTTTATATGTGTGTCATTGATGGGGGGACCTCATGATGGCGCTTCCATCCGAGGTTGACTCCGGTCCCATCTTCGTCAGGTGGGGATCTTCCTCGTCCAACCAGAGGGGGACACTGTGGCAGGGCGTTAGCTAGCGTTGAGGTGGCCAAGCTACACGCCAAGGGTCCAACCCAATGACCGCTGTGCATTCTGCCGGTTCGTACCGGCCCGGAGGGTTTAACGTTGTGCCGCTAGAAGGGCCAAGGCGTTGTGCCGTTGAAGAGGCAGAACGACTGTGCCGCTGGAGGGCTTGTTTGGGGGTGTGCCGTTGAAGGGCATGTTAAGTTGTTGTGCTATTGGAAGGCTATTTGAAGTGTGCCGCTGGGAGGGGCACTTGGAGTGTGCCGCTAGAGGGCATGAAGACTGTGCCGCTGAGGCTTCTGAGGGGTGTGCCGTTGAAGGGCACAAGTTGGTGTGTTGTTGGAGAGGCACCAGGGGGTGTGCCATTGAAGGGCCTGAGGCTGTGCCGTTGAAGGCACCTGGGGGTGTGCCGTTGAAGGCACCTGAGGGTGTGCCGTTGAAGGGCCTGAGGAGGGCAGTGTGCCGTTGGAAGAGGCTTCCATGGGTGTGCCGCTGGGGCTTTCCAAGCAGTGTGTCGCTGGAAGGGCACAGGGTGTGCCGTTGGGAAGGGGCCTCTATCTTTGCTTCAGGGACTTACAATTGTGTACTCTTTGGGACATTTCTTCTCTGTTAGGGGTAGGTCCATAGCAGTATATAAATTCAAGAGTGTTTCCTGTGTTTTCCTTTGCCATTTAATGCGCCCATGCAAATATGAGGATTTGCCAGACGGTAATATCCTCCGGAGCCCTGGATGGCCAGTCTCCCCGGGTCTTCTCTCTTTAACTCTGATACCAATGCGGGAGCTCGGTAAGACATATGAATGTGTGATTTTATATGTCCACATGGCTTCTGGCAATCGGTTAGTTACAACCGCGTTCCTGCTCTTTGTTCCTTTTGCCATAAGCTCAGTCAGTCTGTTGATGGATGCAAGAAGAAGCAGGGAAGGATGGCCCATGCCCAATTGGCTAAAGGACCTGATCCTAAGAACTTCAGACATGCCTTTAAGCCTCGACCGGTTAGTCTTCCGGCTGTTCGACATAATGTGGCTGTGGATAATGAGTTTGAGATCTTGCAGCAGGCTGTAGAGCTTTTGGAGTTGCAACAAGTAATTTTTCAACCAACAACAATGCAGGGCCTGTTCAGGATCTGGTGCATCTGGAGGGGGAGAATTCTGCCCCTATCTTACAGCAGTCGAATACCATGGAGCCTCACTCTTCTACTAAGTCTGCCATTGGTGATGTTGGTGGGTGGCAATATAAAGCCAAGTAGGAAACAGAAGGTTGCGAGTTGCCTGTCGGAGAGGGGGAACCTACGCCTCCTTCTTCTAATGGTCTAGTTGATAGAGCCGATGTTGAAAGTTGACAGTTAAAAGCTGATTCTGTGGTGATGGCAATGCCGGATGCTGAGGCCCCTGCTGTGGCAGATATTACCTCTGGTGTGGAGGTCTCTAATAAAGTGCAAGCGTAGGAGCTCCTGATGGCCAATATGCAAGTTGCGAATAAGGCCTGTCTAGACAATGAACTTATGCAGTCTCATTTACTAGTGAAGGGTGGTGAGAATGTGAGTAGGCATCATGATGGCGGGGTAATTACCAGATCTAGAGCTAGATCGATGGAAGATATCATATAGAATCCTCAATGATTCAACCCATTCTAATTTGGAATATCCGTGGGGTGGGGAATCCTGGTTCCCGTAGAAGCTTAAAACATATTGTGTAGTCTAATAAGGTCAATGTGCTGGCCATCAGTGAACCAATGCTGAATTCTAATAAAGCTCCTCTATTGGGAAGATATCTCAAGCTCGGGAGATTTGCTGGTAATAGTTCTTTAGATTCAAAGATTTGGATTTTCTGGCATGAAAGCTACAACTTGGAGGTTATTGCCTCCTCTCCTCAATACATAACTCTTGGACTAAAAGTGGATAATACCTTTCGTACATATTATTCTTTTGTATATGCATCTTGTGATCCCCACCTTAGACAGTCCCTATTCAGTGATCTTGTCCTTTTTGCTGCTTCTGTCACTATTCCCTGGTTGGTGGGGGGAGACTTTAACTGTGTTTTGAGGCCGTCTGAGAAGATGGGTGGTGGCATTCCAGCTCTTGCCTCTATGTCTGACTTTAATACTTTTCTATGTTCTGCTGGCCTGTTAGATGCCGGTTTCCTAGGGCCTGCTATGACTTGGACAAATAATAGAGCAGGTTCTGCTAACATTCGGGCAAGGCTTGATCGTGTATTAGTGAATAGCTCTTACCAATCTGTTATTCCTCAACTGATTGTTAAACATCTCCCTAGAGGTCCCTTGGACCATGCCCCCTTGCTTCTTCTTCTGGACAGCATGTCTACCAGCTCTGGTCGATTCATTTTTCAGAAGATGTGGTGTACTCATACATCTTTTAAGCAGCTGGTCTCTGATGTATGGCAGCAAGCCCAGATCAATCATCCTAATGCTCTGGTTAGGCTGTTTGTCAAATTGAAGATTGTCAAGGACTCTCTATGTAAATGGAATAAAGAAGTCTTTGGGTATATTTTCTTGAACATAAGTCTTGCTGAAGCTGAAGTGGAACTTAAGCAGACTACCTATGACTCTGACCCTTCTCCTGAAAACAAAAAAGGTCTTAACGCTGCCAATGCAAGCCTCCGCCAAGCTCTTTTCAGAGAAGAAATCTTCTGGAACCAAAAATCCCGGGTTGATTAGATTGATAGTGGGGACAAAAATATCTCTTTCTACCATGCTGTTGCTCAATGCAATAGCAGGAGAAATGTTATCAGAAGGCTCAGGGTTGGTGATCCTGAAGAGTGGTGCGCTGATCAGGAATCTTTGCGGCTTCATGCTGAGACCTACTTCAAGAACTTGTTCTCCTCTGAGGAACATTTAATGGATCCTTCTATGTTGGAATGTATTCCTCAGGTTATTACTGAAGCTCAGAATTCTGCTCTTTGTGCTATCCCGGATGCTTCAGAGGTCCGCAAAGCTATTTGGCCACTAAAGGGTTCCAATTCTCCTGGTCCGGATGGCTTCTCTGGAGAATTTTTTACAGCAGTTTGGGACATTATTGGGCAAGATGTCACAGAAGCTGTTTGTGCATTCTTTGAATGTTTCCCCCTTCCCAGAGGTATATCCTCTTCTCTCATCACTTTAGTCCCCAAGGTGCCAGAACCCAGGTCTTTCAATGATTTTAGACCCATTAGTTTGTGCAACTTCTCATATAAAGTCATCTCCCGGATTATTTTTGAAAGGCTGGCTCCTCTCTTGCCAAGTATTATTTCAGTGGAGCAGGGGCATTTGTGAAAGGGTGGTATATTTTGGATAATGTGGCTCTTGCTCGGCAGCTAATGATGGATATAAATAGGAAGGTAAGAGGCCACAATATGATTATTAAGCTTGATATGGCCAAAGCTTATGATAGGATGGAGTGGGATTTTATCTTAGCTGGCATGAGGAAGTTTGGATTTAGCACCAGGTTTACTTCTTACATTGGAATGCTTCTATACAATTGCTGGTTTTCTGTAAACTTCAATGGTGTGGCATCAGGGTTCTTCAAGTCCAGCAGGGGCATTAGGCAAGGGGACCCAATAGCTCCCTTTTTGTTCATAATTGCCTCAGAGGTTCTTAGTAGAGGCCTTTCTGCTTTATTTTAGTCTGGGGGCTTAAGGGGTTATAAAGGGCCCAGACAGTCTATGCAGATTTCCCACCCCTTATATGCTGATGATACTTTAGTTTTCTTGAATGCCAACAGACAAAATATTGTGGCCTTCCAACATTTCATAAGCAGCTATGAGCACTGCTCGGGGCAGAAAGTGAATGTTACTAAAAGTTGTTTTATCCTTTCAGCTAAAGCCCCTTCTTCCCTAAGACAGTCTATTTGTACTCTCACTGGTTACAAGCATCAGACTGCTGGTATAAGCTATCTTGGAATCCCGGTTAAAAAGGGCAGATACCTTTGCTCTGATTTTAAATTTTTGATTGAAAGGGTTCAGATCAAGTTGGAAGGTTGGCAGTCCAAGTTTTTATCCCAAGCTGGCAGAGCAGTATTAATAGATTATGTTCTCCACAATATGCCAATTTACCTTGCTTCAGCTTGTTTCATCCCGAAGAAGGTAATTAATTTCATTGACAGTCAATGTGCCAATTTTTTTTTTCTAGCAAGGTGATAATGGCACCAATCGTCGGCATTGGGTAGCTTGGTCTGAAATTCAGAGTCCTCGATTAGAGAGAGGATTGGGAATCAGGGATTTACAGTGGGTTCAGATTTCCCTAGCAGTTAAAATTCTGTGGAACATTGTTCAAGGGTCTTCTCTCCGGTCTATGTATGCTCGGCGATGATTCATCAAATCCCACTTTGCAAACTGTGTCAAACCTTTCCCTGCAGGTATGCCTTTGGCAGTTTTCAGGCACGCGAGAGATACCTTAATCTCTAATAGCAGGTGGATTGTTGGGAGTGGGGCTGATATTAACTTTTTGAGGGATAAATGGACTGGGAATGGTCCTGCTATTAGTGCTCCATTGGCCAGTAACAGGAATGGAGGGGATGGTTTTCGTTTGGTTTCGGTCAGAGAGGTGCTCCGGGATCCTCAGCATGATGCTCGGGGTTTTCTCAGTAATAACTTCCATCTTCCTAATATCCAACCCAGCAGTGAGGCTGATGTTTGTGTTTGGACAGGCACTTTAAAAGGAAACTTTTCGGTAAAGTCTGCTTGTAATATGATCCGTACCAAGGGTATGTTGAGGCCAGCCTGGGCTAAGCTATGGCACTCAGCTATTGCTCCGAGGGCTACCCTTTTTGCTTGGAAGCTTATTCATCGTTGTAAGACCCCATAATTTTTATAAATTATTTTTGGAATATTTTTTGAAATTTATAAAGGCCTAAATAAATCAATATTAAATCAATAAGTCATTATAAGGCCCAATTAAATTAAATAATTAACCTAGCCTATTTTAAGATAATCCAAAAGGTTAATGGACCAAGCCCATTAAGTTTGGCCCATATTCTAGAAGGTTAATTAACTTATTCACGTATTTTAAAGATAAATACTATTTTTATAGATAATTATAAAGATAAACGAACAAGAGAGTTTTATTTAATTGAAACTCTGTATACGGTTGGTGTAACGGTCTATCGGGCGACCGCTACAAGCATGTAACGCACCTAGGTTGATGCGTTACACTCTTACAGTTCCGTGAAAGAAAGAACGAGCAAAAAGATTAAAACTTTGGGATCTTATCCACAAGAGATCGACTTGGGAGAGCTTATAACATTACTAAGGACTCTTAGGGATTAGGTTCTGGCAAATTAAGGACTCTAGAATCGATCTAATCTTCAAAACCCTATAAATAGGACCTAGTTCTGAACTGAGCAACCCTTACTTTTGGCTCGTGAAGAATCAAGGTAAGGAGATATAATTTCAGGTAAGTTCTTTAGAAGATTTTGTTTAGTATACGTTAGACTAATAGTTCTCCAAATTTCGTGCTAGGAGATAAAGCAACCAATGAGATTGAAGCGTCCAAAGTTGCTGGTTTGACCATAGTAACCTAGGAATCAGAGCTAAAGGCCTCTGAAGATCAGGGAATTAGGACATCTAAACAAGGTAATTAGAGTTCAGTTATTTAGAACTTTTTGTTCACCTTAGTTTCGTCTACTTACCCTCAAAATTTCACGTCCTTAGGTCAAGAGGCTGAGGAGCTAGGGCAGCATGAAGTTGCTGAAAAGTCACAAAAAGAGAAGAACTAGGGCGGTCCTTAAAAGCTCAAATTAGAAGTTTAAAGCCTAGTTGGGCGGTAGGTTATCTCATGATGGGCAAAAACACATTGTTAGGAATAAAAGCCCTCTGATTGTGTTTGATTTCATGCATTATAGACTATGAATTTCATGTTTTAATGGGTTCATGCATGCATACATATTCTTAGCCCTAATCAAAGATCAAAGATGTTATCTTGTTAATTCACTGCAACCTATACATCTAGATGACCTTTTTACTTCGTTTTGTCATGATTGGGGCAGTTAAATCTTTTCAAAACATAACATGGTTTGAAATCATAATCTTTTATTTCATTACACTGTTAGCAGGGACTCTGACGCATCATACTAGGACCGTCAGACGACTGTAACGGTCTTACGATAAGTCGTCACAACCCCTGTTGTATTTAAAGTTTCTCCGTTGTCTCTGACGCACCATAACAGGAGCGTTACAATACTGTAACGGTCCTAGGATAAACCGTCACAGCACTGTGACGCACCTACTCTCGACCGTCAGAGTAATCGTAGATAGAATTGAAAATCAGTCAAGTTCACTTATAAATATGCCTAGTTATCTAAGTTTGGACCTGATTTCATGTCTTTAAGATTATCTACTGATTCATAATAGGAATTGCATGGTTAAGGTATTTTAAGTTATTTTAAGTTATGTTAAATTCATGTGCCAAAATTCTATAGTTTTGTATCTAAATCATGACTTTCCAAAGATGTATTGACGGATTTTTTATCATGATTTCCTATTGTTACACATTCTTTTCTATCTATAGAGTCATTTCTTTAAGTACATGGCATATATTCAGGTATATGTCCATTAGTTTACACTTTGCACTATAAGAACACTATTCTTGGACATGAGGACATGTCTATTGGATATTTCTTCCAATGAATAGGAAATCTTATTTCAAGGCCTCCGTAATTCTCCGCGAGCCTGGGATTCCCACTAGGACGCCGAGTTGGTTGTACCATTAATACCCAAGTGATAAGAATACACTATTGAGATTTTTGGTTATCAGTAGTGTAACGGACCTATATTGGACCATCAGGGACATGTAACGACCCAATATACAACCGTCACATTTAACTGAGTCCAATTACTGTTTCTGGATTTATTCGTTCTAACGCATCAACTCTAGACCGTCACATCATGTAACGGCCCAGTACACGACCGTCACACTGCTTGAGTATTTTAAACCAAGGTTTGACCAAGGGTTGATTTTCCAAAGGTTTCTAGATAGACACTTGATGATCTAGAACTTATCATATTGATCAAGAAACCTAATATAATGAATGGAAGATAAAGAATGTACCGTTATGTTGCCGATTTATTTCCATAAGCATAACATAGTATAAGTCATTCTCGATTTCTCATGATTCTTATTAAAGCATTCATTCATTGAATTATTATTATCAAGAGCTTGTTGGAATTGTACGTTCTTGGCCATACTTTATTACATGCGTGGAAAAAGCTTAATTTATACTTGAAGATGCGATCGAGCACTGATTGTGTTCAAGGGCTCTATGCTAGTCCCCTCGGCTGATTGTCGGAAACATACTATTATAAACCATGGGATATGATGCTACTGGCGTCGCATTGCGCTGGGAGTACTTTCTTTATAAATAAGTAAAAATCCACAGCACGACATGACATTCTTGTACATGACTTTCTTGCTTGATATTCCACATAAATTCATGAAGTACTTGCTCATAAGCAAAAGATACTGGAGTGATGATTATGTGGCTTGCTAGTACATTCTCGTTACATTCTTGTTCATGAAAGGTTATATCATGTTCACATAACATTCTTGCTAGTTCATACTTGCTCTCATTCTATCCTACATACTTTGGTTTAATCGCATGATTGATCGCATTCGCATGATTTTACCTTATTTCTCTAGAGCTAAAATGTTAATTACTTTAATGATGCCTTCATGTTGATGCGAAGATACCTACTGGGCAAGTGTGCTCATTACCTATTTTCATTCTTTCAGGAAATGAAAGTGATTCGAATTCGGATTCGGGTTATACAAGTAGCGGGTCCGATAGCGAATGAAAGTATTGTCAAGGATGAGCGAAGACTTAGGAAGTCTATATTGTTTAGATTAAGTCTATGTAATTTTCCTATTTCTTGAGTCTGATAGATTGGAATAAGTTGAATTAGTGGTTGTATTTTGAAATACTTGATTAGTATGAAATAAAGTTTGAGTTTGAGTAAATATTGTGCAATTACATTTATGTGTGTGATTATCTTGCGCTCTGATCATTCTTACTTGCAAGAGGCTTACCATGCCGACTGTTCATGTTTCTCGAGCGAGTCTTCCACTGTCATAAAGGCTCGGGACATGACAGTTAAGTTGGTATCAGAGCCTAAGTCTCAGGACTTAGGAAGAAGAGTCATGTCATAGGATAAGTCCAAGGTTTAAGGACCCATACCTATGAACTAAGAAGAAATTTCCACACCCATGTGAGAATTGGGTAGAGCCCGGGATAAGATAGTTAATTAGTTTTAAGATTGATTTTTCTTCCAATTGCACGAGAAATAACAAGTTGTTATTTTCTCTCAGGTACCCTTCAAATTTGTTCTCGTCCTGCATTTGTGCTATTTGACACTGGTGCCTCTCATTCTTTTATCTCCACTACTTTTGCAAAAATATTACCAATTGCATCAGTCCCCTTACCTTTCGATCTCGCTATTTCCACACCCTTAGGTTCTGGAACAAAGCTTACCGACTATTATCCTGATAGTGAAGTGATAGTAGAAGGTCACAATCTCCCCGCAAACTTAGTATGCCTTGACATGAAAGGTTATGATGTCATTTTAGGGGTAGATTGGCTTGTAGATCATGATGCTTATATCAATTGCCGAAATAGGATTATATCCTTTCGAAAGCCCGGTCTTCCAAGATTCTCTTTTCTTGGCATCCAGTACAAGAAGCATCCTACTATTGTATCTTCTCTTCACGCTTGCAAACTTATCTCGCAAGGATGTGAAGCTTTTCTTACTTCTGTCATTGTTACCGAATCCAAGGAGATTATCTTAGCGGACATTCCTATTGTAAATGAGTTCCCCGATAGGGAAGTGAACTTCACTATTGAACTCATCCCAGGAGCAGCACCTGTTTCTATAGCCCCTTACATGATGTCCCCCACCGAACTCAAAGAATTAAAAAGGCAGTTGCAGGAACTACTAAACAAAGGCTTCATTAGACCTAGCACATCCCCTTGGAGTGCGCCGGTTCTATTTGTCAAGAAGAAGGATGGTTCTCTCAGGCTATGTATCGATTACCGGCGACTGAATCAAGTCACAATTAAAAACAAGTATCCATTGCCGCGTATTGATGAGCTCTTCGATCAGCTTTCCGGAGCAGAATATTTTTCTAAGATTGACCTCAGATCAGGTTATCATCAGCTTAGAATTAAAGAAGAGGACATTTATAAATCACCTTTTCGAAGTTGTTATGGCCACTATGAATTCGTGGTAATGCCATTCGGATTAACTAATGCCCCGGCAGCATTCATGCAACTGATGAACAGTGTCTTCCAGCCATATCTGGACCAGTTTATCGTTGTCTTCATTGATGATATCTTGATATACTCAAGACAAAGGAGGAACATGGAGAACATTTGAAAATAACTTTGAAAACACTTAAAGAACATAAACTCTATGCCAAGCTAAATAAATGCGAATTTTGGCTCAAGGAAGTTTCATTCCTAGGCCATATTATTTCAAAAGAAGGTATTGCGGTGGATCCTTCTAAGGTAGAAGTTGTCAGAAATTGTAGCCAGCCAATGACTGTATCAGAAGTAAGAAGCTTTCTGGGTCTAGCTGGTTATTATAGGAGATTCATTTAGGACTTCTCAAAGATTGCGGTTCCTTTCACTAGACTCATGAGAAAAGAAAATCCTTTTCTCTGGTCAGAGGAATGTGAGAAGAGTTTCCAAACTCTTAAGAATCATCTTACCACAGCTCCTATTCTATCACTATCGATGGAAGGTGGTGGATTCGAAGTATATACGGATGCATCAGGCATTGGCTTAGGGTGTGTCCTTATGCAAAATGAAAAAGTAATATGTTATTCTTCAAGACAATTGAAACGTCACGAGGAAAATTATCCTGTACATGATTTGGAATTAGCAGCTTTCATATTTGCCTTGAAAATTTGGCGTCATTATCTCTATGGAGAAAAGTTTACGGTCTACTCGGACTACAAAAGCTTGAAATACTTATTTTCTCAAAGAGAGCTAAATATGAGGCAGACAAGATGGTTGGAATATCTCAAGGATTTTGATTTTTCTATTCAATATCATCCTGGCAAGGCTAATGCTGTTGCGGATGCACTCAGCAGAAAACCAATGGGTATGCTATCAAGTCTTATGATTAGTATGACTAATCTTATTCCTCAATTTGCTCAGTTGAACTTAGATATTGACAGGAAGGAAGAAGATTGCTTCATGGCTAATATCCGAGCTCAACCAACCTTAATAGAGGATCTAGTCAAGTTCTAGAATGATGATCCTATATTTCTAGAAATTAAGGCTAATATTGAACAACGGCCGGATTTCTCTATTACGGAGGATGGAAGATTGCTATTCAAGGGCTGAGTGTGTGTACTGGACCATGAGGATACGAAAAAATTGATTCTAGAAGAAGCACATAATTCTAAGTACACCATTCATCCAGGTGGTATAAAAATGTATCAAGATCTTAAAAGAAATTTCTGGTGGCCCAACATGAAGAGAGAAATAGCTGATTTCGTGTCTCGCTGTCTCACTTGTCAACAAGTAAAGGCAGAGCATTTTAGACCCGCAGGTAAACTGCATCCCTTGAGTATTCCTGAATGAAAGTGGGAAAGTATAGGGATGGATTTCATTATGAGGTTACCTAAGTCAAGAGGTGGACATGAAGGTATATCGGTAATCATAGACCGATTAACTAAATCTGCACATTTTATACCAATCAAAAGTCGATGGCCTGTGGATATCCTGGAAGCATTATACATAAGGAAAATTGTTAAATTACATGGTGTCCCAGTCACTATTATATATGATAGAGATCCTCGATTCACATCACAATTCTGGAAGGGTCTACAACAGTCACTAGGGACTAGATTGAATTTTAGCACGGTCTTTCATCCACAAACTGATGGTCAGACAGAAAGAACAAATCAGGTGATAGAAGACATGCTCAGGGCTTGTGTTATTGATTTTGGAGATAGTTGGCATGATCAATTGCACCTCTAGTAGAATTTGTTTATAACAACATTTACCAGGCCAGCATACAAATGGCATATTTTGAAGCTTTATATGGAAAAAATTATCGATCACCAATATGTTGGAGTGAAATAGGGGAAAGACAATTCCTAGGCCCCGATATTATCAGAGATTCTACAGAGAAAATCAAGCTCATTCAAGAGAGAATGAAGATGGCCCAAGATAGGTAAAAATCTTATGTTGATAATCGAAGGCGCGACTTGGAATTTCAAGTATGAGACAATGTGTATCTCAAGGTTTCTCCAGGTCGTGGTATTCGGAGATTTGGCATTAAGGGCAAACTAACTCCAAGGTTCATTGGTCCGTTTGAAATTCTCGAAAGGGTCAGTGAAGTGGCTTATAGACTGGCTTTACCTCCACAATTAGTAGGAATTTATGACGTATTTCACGTCTCTATGCTGAAGAAGTATGTATATGATCCTGACCATATTATCACTTATGACAATCTAGAGATTCAGAAGGATATGACGTACGAGCAAACGCCAATAAAGATTCTGGAACGGGAAGTGCGTCAACTAAGAAATAAAGTTATTCCTATGGTCAAGATTCAATGGAAGAAAACATGGCCATATGAAGTAACATGGGAAACCGAAGCAGTCACGCGGAAAAGATTTCCAGAATTATTTAACTGTAAGTACACTCTCCATAATCCATGTATTAAATTTGGGGACCAAATTCTCTTAAGTGGGGGAGGGTGTAAGACCCCAGAATTTTTATAAATTATTTTTGGAATATTTTCTGAAATTTATAAATGCCTAAATAAATTAATATTAGATCAATAAGTCATTATAAGGCCCAATTAGGTTAAATAATTAACATAGCCTATTTTAAGATAATCCAAAAGGTTAATGGATCAAGCCCATTAAGTTTGGCCCATATTCTAGAAGGTTAATTAACGTATTCACATATTTTAAAGATAAATACTATTTTTATATATAATTATAAAGATAAACGAATAAGAGAGTTTTATTTAATTGAAACTCTGTATACGGTTGGTGTAACGGTCTATCGGGCGACCGCTACAAGCATGTAACGCACCTAGGCTGATGCGTTACACTCTTACAGTTCCGTGAAAGAAAGAATGAGCAAAAAGATTAAAACTTTGAGATCTTATCCACAAGAGATCGACTTGGGAGAGCTTATAACATTACTAAGGACTCTTAGGGATTAGGTTCTGGTAAATTAAGGACTCTAGAATTGATCTAATCTTCAAAACCCGATAAATAGGACCTAGTTCTGAACTGAGCAACCCTTACTTTTGGCTCGTGAAGAATCAAGGTAAGGAGATATAATTTCAGGTAAGTTCTTTAGAAGATTTTGTTTAGTATACGTTAGACTAATAGTTCTCCAAATTTCGTGCTAGGAGATAAAGCAACCAAGGAGATTGAAGCGTCCAAAGTTGCTGGTTCGACCATAGTAACCTAAGAATCAGAGCTAAAGGCCCCTGAATATCAGGGAATTAGGACATCTAAACAAGGTAATTAGAGTTCGGTTATTTAGAACTTTTTATTCACCTTAGTTTCGTCTACTTACCCTCAAAATTTCACATCCTTAGGTCAAGAGGCTGAGGAGCTAGGGCAGCGTGAAGTTGCTGAAAAGTCACAAAAAGAGAGGAACTAGGGCGGTCCTTAAAAGCTCAAATTAGAAGTTTAAAGCCTAGTTGGGCGGTAGGTTATCTCATGATTGGTAAAAACACCTTGTTAGGAATAAAAGTCCTCTGATTGTGTTTGATTTCATGCATTATAGACTATGAATTTCATGTTTTAATGGGTTCATGCATGCATACATATTCTTAGCCCTAATCAAAGATCAAAGATGTTATCTTGTTAATTCATTACAACCTATGCATCTAGATGACATTTTTACTTCGTTTTGTCATGATTGGGGTAGTTAAATCTTCTCAAAACATAACATGGTTTGAAATCATAATCTTTTATTTCATTACACTGTTAGTAGGGACTCTGACGCATCATACTAGGACCGTCAGACGACTGTAACGGTCGTACGATAAGCTGTCACAACCCCTGTTGTATTTAAAGTTTCTCCGTTGTCTCTGATGCACCATAACAGGAGCGTTACAATACTGTAACGGTCCTACGATAAACCGTCACAGCACTGTGATGCACCTACTCTCGACCGTCAGAGTAATCGTAGATAGAATTGAAAATGAGTCAAGTTCACTTATAAATAAGCCTAGTTATCTAAGTTTGGACCTGATTTTATGTCTTTAAGATTATCTACTGATTCATAATAGGAATTGCATGGTTAAGGTATTTTAAGTTATTTTAAGTTATGTTAAATTCATGTGCCAAAATTCTATAGTTTTGTATCTAAATCATGACTTTCCAAAGACGTATTGACGGAGTTTTTATCATGATTTCCTATTTTTACACATTTTTTTCTATCTATAGACTCATTTCTTTAAGTACATGGCATATATTCAGGTATATGTCCATTAGTTTACACTTTGCACTACAGGAACACTATTCTTGGACATGAGGACCTCTCTATTGGATATTCATTCCAATAGACTAGGAAATCTTGTTTCAAGGCCTCCGTAATTCTCCGCGAGCCTGGGATTCCCACTAGGACGCCGAGTTGGTTGTACCATTAATACCCAAGTGATTAGAATACACTATTGAGGTTTCAGGTTATCAGTAGTGTAATGGACCTATATTGGACCATCAGGCACATGTAATGGCCCAATATATAACCGTCATATTTAAGTGAGTCCAATTATTATTTCTAGATTTAGTCGTTCTAACGCATCAACTCTAGACCGTCACATCATGTAACGTCCCAGTATACGACCGTCACACTGCTTGAGTATTTTAAACCAAGGTTTGACCAAGGGTTGATTTTCCAAAGGTTTCTAGATAGACACTTGATGATCTAGAACTTATCATATTGATCAAGAAACATAATATAATGAATGGAAGATAAAGAATGTACCGTTATGCTGCCGATTTATTTCCATGAGCATAACATAGTATAAGTCATTCTTGATTTCTCATGATTCTTATTAAAGCATTCATTCATTGAATTATTGTTATCAAGAGCTTGTTGGAATTGTACGTTTTTGGCCATACTTTATTGCATGCGTGGAAAAAGCTTGATTTATACTTGAAGATGCGATCGAGCACTGATTATGTTCAAGGGCTCTATGCTAGTCCCCTCGACTGATTGTCGAAAATATACTATTATAAACCATGGGGTATGATGCTACTGGCGTCGCATTATGCTGGGAGTACTTTCTTTATAAATAAGTGAAAATCCACGGCACGACATGACATTCTTGTACATGACTTTCTTGCTTGAAATTCCACAGAAATTCACGAAATACTTGCTCATAAGCAAAAGATACTGGAGTGATGATTATGTGGCTTGCTAGTACATTCTCGTTACATTCTTGTTCATGAAAGGTCATATCATATTCTCATAACATTCTTGCTAGTTCATACTTGCTCTCATTCTATCCTACATACTTTGGTTTAATCGCATGATTGATCGCATTCACATGATTTTACCTTATTTCTCTAGAGCTAAAATGTTAATTACTTTAATGATGCCTTCATGTTGATGCGAAGATACCTACTGGGTAAGTGTGCTCATTACCTATTTCCATTCTTTTTAGGAAATGAAAGTGATTCGAATTCGGATTTGGGTTATACAAGTAGCGGGTCCGAGAGCGAATGAAAGTATTGTCAAGGATTAGCGAAGACTTAAAAAGTCTATATTGTTTAGATTGAGTTTATGTAATTTTCCTATTTCTTGAGTCTGATAGATTAGAATAAGTTGAATTAGTGGTTGTATTTTGAAATACTTGATTATTATGAATAAAGTTTGAGTTTGAGTAAATATTGTGCAATTATATTTATGTGTGTGATTGTCTTGTGCTCTGATCATTCTTGCTTGCAAGAGGCTTACCATGTCGGCTGTTCGCGTTTCTCGAGCGAGTCTTCCATGTTGAGTAGTGGACAGCGGATCTAGAGGGGAGGGGTGAATAGATCTGCCCCTCTTTTCGCAATGCAACCCTTTATATAGCTAGATAAAATAAACTACAGCGGAATATAACTAGTTTATCAAAGAACACTATGATTCGCTTGACAAGACGAGCAACTAATATATTGATTCGAACCTAAGCATGCATCTAGAATGAAACAATCACACAAGCAAACCACAACACACAAGATTTTAAGGTGGTTCGGACTGACTCTCCAGTCCTACGTCCACCCCTCACCAAATCCGGTGAGGCTCCACTAGTGCCACGCACTAAACCGTAAATCGAAAAGACCTCCAATTGCCTTCCTACTAACCACAGGTAGGGACGTCAACACCGCAGATCGGACAACTTCCGATTGCCTTCCTACTAACCACCGGTAGGGACGATCTTCAGTTTCAATCGTTTGTATGAAATGAAAAAGAACAAATATGAAAACACTCAAATATCAAACAAGATATAGAATATGCTCAAGAAGAAAACTCTTGTCTGAGATTGTTGGAGCTTGAGTTGGATGCTTCAATGTTATCTTCTTCCTTGTGAAGAGATCTTGCTTGGATCGCTTTGAGTTGATGAAGAAGATGAAGGATGCAGATTTGATCTCCTTTGAGAATGAGCTTGCTTGGATGGTCTTGAGTTGATGAAAAGGTGTATGGATGTAGCTTTGATCACCTTTGAGAACCTTGATTGCTTCTAGCTTCCTTGGAGGTTGCTTGCTTCAGATCTAAGCTTGAATCACCTTGGAATGGATGAAGAACTCTAGCCCGAAACACTGTTCACGGAGGTGCTACAGTACCCGCGAATCTCCTCCTCTAGCCTCCCTTGATCTCTCTTGTTCCAATTGAAGCATTAGGGTTTCTAACCCCTCAAGTGTTGGTTTTATAGACTTTGAATGGTCCTTGGACATCCCCCAGACCAGATCCACAATTCATGGGAGATTAGGTGAGTTTTGATTAAATAAATCCAAGGAAAGGGGCTGGCCTCGAGGTGGAAATCGAAGTCAAACATGGCTACATCGGGGCTGGCGGTCGACCTGCAGCTTCTGGCGGTCGACCGCTACTGAGAATCGCTGTAGAGGATTAGTCCCTAGAATTTTCGATCGACCGCTACTGGCTGGCGGTCGACCGTCACTGAGAGAGATGCAAACTGGGGGTTGCTGACTGGAGCGGTCGACCGCCCCTGTGCTGGCGGTCGACCGCCAGCTGGGCAGACCCCGGTTCATCCCGGGTCGATCCGTTAACCGCTTTAGCTCCGTCGCTTGAGTCCTTTAGCAGCCCGTTCATATCTATGGCATCTCCCTTGATAGTCTAAAAGGTATCAACTGAGTCTCTGGCCTTGGATTCTCTTGGCTGTACTTCTTTGTGCATTGACCTTGGATGTGTGACGAGCCGAATATCACGTGTCAACTTTTGCTTGTGTTCGCATCCTTGCTTGGGCGCGATCAATGAGCTTTCACTTTTGCCATCCTCACTGAATGCCTTGTCCATTCATTGGCATATCTGTCATGAACAGAACATCACGTATGTTAGTCACATGAAAGTGGAAACATCAATGACTAATAGTGTTTAGCCATTATCAAAACCAAGAATACCACATAACTCATATGACCATAGGATGATGTCGAATGACCCCAGTGACCATAGGATAACTCAAATGACCACAGGGGCATAACATTATCCCCCTTTTTGATGATGATAACACTGTGAGTCATTATGTGGTAGTAATATCAAGAATGGCAAAAGTTATAGCAAATGCAACATATGCAACTCAAGATCCATGATAATGAGAATATGGGAATGCAGATATGAACGCGGATATGAATCCGATGAAATTATGCAAACCCCATCACATACACATATGAAGACTCCCTCATCACTCATACACAAAAGCGCACAAAGGTTTCTCCCCCATACATAATTCACTCATCCCCCAATGACAACTCACAAAGCAAGGGATGACTCACAACAAAACATTCTCTCCCCTTTGACAACGCGATAACTCAAAACTCTTGCAAAGGACTCACACAAAGAATTCTCCCCCTTTGACAACAGCAAAAAGGGAGGTATAAGGTAGAGAAGGGGACTAATGTCTGAGAGACCAGAGCTGAAAGAGAGTGGAGAGCAAGCCATTATATGCAAACCTGAAATATACCGTGAGCAACATAGATGGTTCAAAGCTAATGAAATCCGAGATCATCAACAGAGTTCAAAAAGCAGCTACATCCAAGATTTAATAGAAATGAACCAAAAATGCATATCATGGCGGTGTGTAACCTTCCGTTGTCTTATATATCCATATTCAATAACTACAAAGATAATAACAGAAAAGTACGTATTGAAGCTAAACAAGCGAGACTGAAGCATGGAATTTTATGATTGCAGCAACTTCGATTGGCAGTATCTTTTGCATTTGAAGGCACATGACTCACTTTTTACGAGCAATCAAGTCTAGTACATGCCTCCAAGCCGTAAGAATACACGTTGTTTAGACGCCAGTATTCCTAGTATTTGGTAAGACTGACTGTCATGCTTTAGGATGAACAGAGATAGCAAAGTCACGTCATGACATATCCTGTCTCAATTCTTTGATGAGAGGATATATTTCTCAGTAATTATGCCATTGCTCTGCCTAGAGTCCAAAAGTATTAAGACAGAGATAAAAGGGGCACATCATGACATATCATTCGTCACTTGATTTGATGACGTGACATATTTCTCCGTGCAACAATATCATTGCTCTGTCAAATTGATTTTCAAGAATTCCAGCTCATCAAGATGTTTAAAAATAATACTAAGCCTGAGTGTATCACCAAGATTGTCATGAGGTTTAGATTTTCAGATTTCAGGGTAGTCATTCAAGACATAACATGCAATCTTTAGTAAAAGTCTATTAAAACCACAGAACATAGAAGATTTCAAATAAAATATATCAGAACTACAAGGAAATCATTAAATCTGAACCATTTTCATTGAATAGACAATCATCAGTTCATATAATAGAAAGCTCTCACACCATATGTTTGTCAATCTCATGATCTCATATTCAGACTGTAAGCCATGGAAGCACAAGAAATTAAGAAAAGTATCAAGACTCCCCCTAAGGATATGTAATGAATGCACTCAAGGAGTTATGTGTGCAAGCAAGTGTAATGATAACTGTCAAGAGGAGAATGACCTGAAACATACAGGGGTTGACATGAATTTGGCAGACATGAGATGCATGACCCAACACATGGTTGTACACTTATTAAATGTAATAGAATGAAGATGAAACATATGCATGAATGCTGCACAAGGATAACTCCCCCTTACTATATGGCCTATATGCGACATTGACACATGGTACTTTGCGGAGGTGAAACCTCACGCATATTGAGTACTTCTAGGCAAGCATAACCTGCCTTTCCATACATCAACATTTAATATACCATGGCCATGCAAGAAGGATGCTACACAAACCATGCAATACATTATGAATATGAATTCAATTTTATTATGCATCATGACATGCAATGCTACACCATATGCAAAATGACATATTTGACATATAAACAATGCATGAACACACCAATCTGTACAAACACACAATTAAATTGAACATGATCGTCATTTCAATTTTTAGTGGCCTGAGGTCTGCAGAGACCAAGCTCCCTTCTGAGTGTTGAAAACCTATCATTACACAAGGGCTTGGTGAAGATGTCAGCAATTTGATTTAGAGTATCAACAAAATACAGCTCAAAGTTTCTCTTAACGACCTCATCTCTAATGAAGTGATGCCTAATCTCAATATGCTTAGTCCTAGAGTGCTGGACTAGATTTTTTACAAGGTTGATAGCACTAGTGTTATCACACAGAATCGGGAGACAACCAAGATCCACTAGGTAGTCTTGGAGTTGGTGTTTAATCCACAACACTTGGGTGCCACAGCTCCCCGCAGCAACATATTTTGCCTCCGCGGTTGAGAGGGCAATCGAGTGTTATTTCTTGGAAGCCCAAGAAACTAAACACCCGCCTAGAAACTGGCAATAGCCACTAGTACTCCTACGATCTAGCTTGCATCCAGCGTAGTCCGCATCAGAATAAGATATAAGAGATAAATCACATGATGACGGATACCACAATCCTAAATCTTGAGTGCCGGCAAGATATCTAAGGATACGTTTGACGGCAGTCAAATGGGATTCTCTAGGACTAGCTTGAAATCTAGCACAAAGACATACACTAAACTGGATATCTGGTCGGGATGTAGCCAAATAAAGAAAATAACCAATCATACCTCTATAGACCTTTGCATCCACCAATTTATCATTTTCATCTGAATCTAGTGAAGTTGAGGTGCTCATAGGAGTTGCAATGATTTTACTGTTTGCCATGTCAAATCTTTTCAGCAGCTCCTTGATGTATTTGGCTTGACTTATGAAGCAACCATCTTGTCCTTGGTTGACCTGCAAACCGAGAAAGAATTGGAGTTCTCCCATTAGGCTCATCTCAAATTCGCTAGTCATGAGGTTAACAAATTCCTCACACATTTCAGATTTAGTAGAACCAAACACAATATCATCAACATAAATTTGAACAATCAAGATGTTCTTACCTTGCTTCTTGGTGAAAAGTGTTTGATCTACCTTACCTCGTGTGTACCCTTTTTCAATGAGGAATGAGCTTAGTCTCTCATACCAAGCTCTTGGTGCTTGCTTAAGTCCATAGAGTGCCCTGTCTTGCTTATATACAAAATCTGCATAGTTAGAATTCTCAAAGCCAGGGGGCTGCTCAACATAGACTTCTTCTTTGATCAAGCCATTCAAGAAAGCACTTTTGACATCCATTTGATACAGTTTTATTCTAAGGGAACATGCAAAGGCAAGTAAAATTCTGATGGCTTCAAGTCTAGCAACTGGGACATAAGATTCATCAAAGTCTACCCCAAACTCTTGATTATACCCTTGAGCCACCAATCTAGTCTTGTTTCTTATTATCTTGCCATCCTCACTTAGTTTGTTCCAAAAAACCCATTTAGTGCCTATGACAGATTGTGATGAAGGTCTAGGAACAAGATGCCAAACTTTGTTTCTTTCAAACTGTTTTAACTCGTCTTGCATTGAATTTATCCAATTTTCATCTTTTAATGCTTCATCAATATTTTTGGGTTCAAGCTGAGAGACAAGAGCAAGTTGATCTAATTCTTTCATAATTCTAAAATGTGACCTTGTTCTAGGTGGGTCATTCAGGATAGATAAGGCAGGATTGCCAGCTTTTCGTTTTTAGTTTTTCTTGGTTACATCTTGTTAGCCTTGTTTCTATTGTCTTTGGGTACATAAGGGCCTATGCTCTGCTGTTTCTCAGGGGTATGCCCCAAGGTCTCTGTAATTCTTTCAAAAAATAGCAATAAAATCTAGGGCCCTAGTGCTGCCTGGGGGAGTGGGAACATTCTCCTTTTCTGAGGGAGGGTGCACTCGACCAGCTCCAGCTTCAGATTGGCCAGTGCTTTGGTTAAAAAAAAGGTGGGTCATTCAAGCTACCAATGACATTTTCTAAAGGATGATCCTTAAGAATTCTAATGTTTATAGAATCATTACCTTCTCCTGGAGCTTGATCCCTTACATTACTTGATTCAGCTAGGTCACCATCTTCTCTTGTTTCTTCTTGTGGAGGATCATTTTTTTCCTTCATGCTTAGGAATTCCCCATCTTCATCATTTTTCCTGCAAGAGTTATCATTGTTAGAATCATCATGATATTCATCAATGGAAATATGGGGTGATTCTTCCACAGTTTGACTCTTGATATTGTAAATTCTATAAGCCCTAGATCTATCAGAATATCTAAGGAATATACCTTCATCGCTCTTGAGCTCGAATTTATCTAAGTCTCTTTTGTCATTGTTGTGGTTGAAGCATTTTGATCCAAACACTTTCATATGTGAGAGAGATGGCTTTTTACCTTTTAGTAACTCATAAGGAATCTTTTTAGTGTGTGGCCTTACCATAGAGCGGTTGATAATGTAACATGCTGAGTTTACCGCTTCAGCCCAAAACCTCCTTGGAAGTTGCCGTTCAGCAAGCATGGTTCTTGCCATCTCTACAAATGTTCGGTTTTTCCTTTCAACTACACCGTTTTGCTCTAGGGTTCTTGGTGAGGAAAATCGATGTGAAATACCTTCGGCCCTGCAAAGATTATAGAAGTTAGCATTTTCAAATTCACCACCATGATCAGATTGAATCTTGGAAATTTTAAACTCACCGTCCTGCTTTATCTTCATGTAGAGTACCTGAAACTCATCAAAAACATCATTTTTATGTGTGAGAAAGAAAACCCATGTGAACCTAGAAAAGTCATCCACCAAGACATATCCATATTTTCTACCACTTAAACTAGCAGTTCTGGTTGGACCAAACAAGTCCATATGAATTAGCTCGAGTGATTTGGATGATGTATTTTTAGATCTTCCCTTGAATGATTTTCTTGTTTGTTTGCCTAGGGCACATGCATCACACAATTTTTTTTCTTGTTTAAATGATAATTCAGACAACCCTTTCACCATTGAATGCTTTAACAATTTATGTAAGACATTGTAGCTAGTATGTCCTAGTCTACGATGCCATAACCAAGCAATTTCAGATTTTGGTGCAACAAGACAAAGGTTTAAATAAGAAGGATCATCTAAGTCAATCATGTAAACATTGTTGACTCTCTTACCAGAAAATTTTACCTTATCAGATTTTGGTTCAAAGATTTTACATTCATGAGAATCAAACAACACTTTGTGACCTTTATCACATAATTGACTTATACTAAGCAAGTTATATTTCAATCCTTCAACTAACAACACATTTCTAATAGAGTTGGAGAGATTCTTACCTACATTACCTGTTCCAATGATTTTTCCCTTGTTGTTCCCTCCAAATGTGACGTATCCTCCTTCCTTTTCCTCCAAAAGATAAAAGTTTGATTTGTCTCCAGTCATGTGTCTTGAACAGCCGCTATCAAGGTACCACATGTTATGCATGGCTGCAAGATATTCCTGCACAAACAATTAAGCAATGGTGTTTGGAACCCAACTAAATTTGGGTCCCATCAAACTTTTCAAATTTTAAAACATGAAACCATTTCTTTTGGAATCCAAACCTTCTTAACATTCATGTTTTGTTTGCTTAGAGCAGGGATTTGATTTTTCTTTTCAATCTTGACATTCATTTTCTGTTTGGAGGCTCTTGGTTGGAGTTTGTGGAAGTTTGATGAATTTTGCTTCTTAAGCCATTGAGGTGGTTGGTTGGTTTTGGGTTGAAAATGATTATTTTACCACCTATGGGATTGATGCACACAGAGGTCACAATTGCCCCAAGAATATGATGGTATTGGCCTATATGAATGTGCAATCCAGTTATGGTGATATCTGGAAGATTGAGCATGCAATGGCCGAGGAAGTGTTGACCCATGCTATGGGGAAGGTTGACTTTTCTTAGGCTTTTGAGCAAACTTTTTGGGAATTTCAGTTACTGCCTCTTCAATCCTTTCTTTTCCTTTGGATATTGTTTTTGAGGTTGAAACATCAGACGAGGAAACAAATGTGACTGTTTTTAGCCCAATTGGCCTTTTGTTTGTTGGATAAAAACCCAACCCATCTTTGTTGTGGTTCATTCTAGTTCCTAGCAATGCATCTAGGTTTTCTTTTCCATCCACAAATTTTTCCAAAGATTGTTGTTCTTCAACTCTTTTTGTAAGTTTTTAATATTTTGCAGGAGTTGAGTGTTGACTTGTTTGATAGCTTCATACTTTTCATTGCTCAATTTGCTATCCTTTTCATAGGTTTGTATTTTTAGCTTCATGCTATCAATCTCATTTCTCAAATTTTCATTTTCAGTTTCCAAGTCTACCATTTCTTTTCTTCCTTCCTCCAAGTTCTCAATCATTTTCTTAAGATCTTCAATTTCAGTTTCAAGTAGAGCATTCTTATCATTCATATCATGATCATGCACAAATGAGTTAATTTTTTTTTCAATGATTTATTCTCCTTTTTGTACATTTTATATTTTTCCATGAGTTGTATATATGCTTCCTCCCAATCATCAATTGTATAATCTTCAAATGGAGAATTTATCTCAGTTTCTTCATCACCTTTGGCCATAAGACAGAGATCTTCTTTTTCTTTGTCCGAGGAGCTAGTTCCGTCATCACTTTCCTCTTCATCGCTCCATGTGGACACCATGGCCTTGTTCTTCTTCTTGCCCTTCCATTTGTCGGCTTTTCTGAATCTGTCGGGATAATCATTCTTGAAATGTCCTAGTTTATTGTAAGAATAGCAAATGATTTTATCAGATTTCTTAGAGTTTTCAGAATTAGATTTGAAACCATTTCTTACCTTTGACCTTCCTCTCATGAGGCTCTTACCTTCCTTTCTCATGAATTTTTTGAACTTACGTGTGAGCATGGCTACGTCATCCTCATCTCGCTCACTTGTCGAATCCTCACCTTCATCAGAAGAGTTCCTGCTTTAAGAGCTAGGGGCTTTTTCTTAGGCACCTCAGCCTCTTTGTTCTTAAGGTTGATCTCATAGGTCATTAATGACCCAATGAGTTCATCTACCTTGGTAGTTGCGAGATCTCTCGATTCTTCAACCACGGTAGCCTTTGTGTGCCATGCGAGAGTCAATGATCTGAGAATCTTTCTCACAATTTCCTGTTCTGAGTATTTCTTTCCCAAATTAGTTAGACTATTAGTAAGCACAGTTAATCGGGCATACATATCTTGAATTGACTTATCAGGCTTCATGCGGAACATTTCATATTCAGAAACTAAAATGTTGACTTTTGTTTCTCGTACCTGAGAGGTTCCTTCGTAGATTACCTCTAGCTTGTCCTACATTAGTTTTGCAGATGCGCAGGTAGCCACTCTTGAGAATTCAACTAGATGGAGTGAACATTGCATGATGTGTTTAGCACTCCAATTGATAGTGGATTGCCTTATTTGTTCTTTGGTCCACAAGTCCTCATCATCCGGCAGCTCATATGGACCTTTGCTGATCACTCGCCAAAGTTCGTAGTCTTGAGCTCGAATGAACACCTGCATACGATGTTTCCAATAGGGATAATTAGCTCCAGTAAAATAAGGAGGCCTGTTCACAGAATGTCCTTCAGGTAGAAAACCCTTGGACGCTGATCCACCAATTCCCTCAAAGTCGTTGGACCCCATAATGAGAGATTAGGCTCTGATACCACTTATTGAGTAGTGGACATCGGATCTAGAGGGGAGGGGTGAATAGATCTACCCCTCTTTTCGTAATGCAACCCTCTATATAGCTAGATAAAATAAATTACAGTGGAATATAACTAGCTTATCGAAGAACACTATGATTCACTTGACAAGACGAGCAAGTAATATATTGATTCGAACCTAAGCATGCATCTAGAATGAAACAATCACACAAGCAAATCACAACACACAAGATTTTAAGGTGGTTCGGACTGAATCCCCAGTCCTACGTCAACCCCTCACCAAATCCGGTGAGGCTCCACTAGTGCCACGCACTGAACCGCAAATTGGAAAGACCTCCGATTACCTTCCTACTAACCACAGGTAGGGACGTCAACACCGCAGATCGGACAACTTCCGATTACCTTCCTACTAACCACCGGTAGGGACGATCTTCAGTTTCAATCGTTTGTATGAAATGAAAAAGAACAAATATGAAAACACTCAAACATCAAACAAGATATAGAATATGCTCAAGAAGAAAACTCTTGTCTGAGATTGTTGGAGCTTGAGTCAGATGCTTCAATGTTATCTTCTTCCTTGTGAAGAGATCTTGCTTGGATCGCTTTGAGTTGATGAAGAAGATGAAGGATGCAGATTTGATCTCCTTTGAGAATGAGCTTGCTTGGATGGTATTGAGTTGATGAAGAGGTGTATGGATGTAGCTTTGATCACCTTTGAGAACCTTGATTGCTTCTAGCTTCCTTGGAGGTTGCTTGCTTCAGATCTAAGCTTGAATCACCTTGGAATGGATGAAGAACTCCAGCCCGAAACACTGTTCACGGAGGTGCTACAGTACCCGCGAATCTCCTCCTCTAGCCTCCCTTGATCTCTCTTGTTCCAATTGAAGCATTAGGGTTTCTAACCCCTCAAGTGTTGGTTTTATAGACTTTGAATGGTCCTTGGACATTGTAGACACCCAATTTTGACCAATAAGTTGAGCAATTTCTTTGTTCTCCTAGTTAATGCCCCAATTGATCCCTAATTGGTTGATTTTCTGGGATTTCTCCCTATTCTTGGCCCCACAATTCAATTTCCATACCTTGGATCTCGTCTCGAGTTTGGCATTCCCGCGCTATCCACTCTTATCGCTTTCTTGTTCATAGCGCATTGTGGCTCTAATTGAAGTTATCATTTGAACAGTTGTTATTTTCTTGACATCTGATCATTATAGCATCCACTTTGGATGTTATTCTCACACAACATTTGATTAAATGACTGCCCAAAGGATTTTTCTCCTTTTTCTAAATCATTTGATGGGCCTTTAATTATCACGCTATATCGTCATAGCGCGTTCTTCATGAACGCGCTATGGTCATATGGCACGTTATCAGGCAGAGCCCTTTTCCAAACCGGACTCCCTTCTTTCATCTCAGAGTCCTTATTTGGTAAGTTTCTGATTGTGTTTCTTATCCAGGAAGGTTTCTAAACCTAGCAGGAGCCTTTCCCCCTCATTAATCGGCAGGATTACCTCAATTTGGGCCGCCAAACCTTTGGATTGAATTGAACTCCGACCTAGGGTTGCTTCTCGATCTTTTTCCTATAAATTGCACCCTTTGGCCGTCGTTTCAGGGGGATGCAACTCGAGATATTGATGAGTAGGAGGAAGCTTTTCATGCAAAATCAACAAATCCTCGCTCCTCACACATCCAAGGGAGTATTTAGGAATTATTCTCGTGTTCTTCCTCTTTCTACTCTCTCTTTCCCCAAATCACTGATTTTTATTCTTGCATAGCATTGCATCCCGGTTTTTAAACACTCTTTTACGAAACACATGCATACACGCACACCACACCTATCTTTTGGCCCTTCCATAGGGGTTTAAAAACCACCAAACCCCCAGGTAATCGAGCCCCCCGTTTACATACTTTTGATTAAGAATAGGGGTAGATTCTACTAAAATCTCGTTCTAATGGGCCTTATATTTGTTGTTTATGATTGTTTGCAGGCACTAGAAGACTAATACGTGGAGCCCTTGCACCTTGGCCGGCCTTGGAGCAAGGAAGGAACGAATCCAAATAACCCTGCTTCCTGTCTGATATCGCGCCATAGGTTCCTGGTGCGATCTGAAGAACGCGTTGGGACGATACAACGCGTTAATCTCCAGGCCTACGGCTGGCCCTCATGAATTTCTGAGGTATGTAACATGCCCCTATCTTAATATTTTTATTATTTGGCATGTTTCTGGCCTCAGTGGCGATCACGGATCTTATTAATGCATGTTTCCCCCTCTCTTATCATCGATTTAGCGTTATATCCTGTTAAACCATCTTCCTTACAAATTCATCAATTTTGGGGGTGTTCTAAAAACATGATTCACAGACATCCCCCAGACCAGATCCACAATTCATGGGAGATTAGGTGAGTTTTGATTAAATAAATCCAAGGAAAGGGGCTGGCCTCGAGGTGGAAATCGAAGTCAAACATGGCTGCACCGGGGCTGGCGGTCGACCTGCAGCTTCTGGCGGTCGACCGCTACTGAGAATCGCTGTAGAGGATTAGTCCCTGGAATTTTCGGTCGACCGCTACTGGCTGGCGGTCGACCGCCACTAAGAGAGATGCAAACTGGGGGTTGCTGACTGGGGCGGTCGACCGCCCCTGTGCTGGCGGTCGACCGCCAGCTGGGCAGACCCCGGTTCATCCCGGGTCGGTTCGTTAACCACTTTAGCTCCGTCGCTTGAGTCCTTTAGCAGCCCGTTCATATCTGTGGCATCTCCCTTGATAGTCTAAAAGGTATTAACTGAGTCTCTGGCCTTGGATTCTCTTGGCTGTACTTCTTTGTGCATTAACCTTGGATGTGTGACGAGCCGAATATCACGTGTCGACTTTTGCTTGTGTTCGCATCCTTGCTTGGGCGCGATCAATGAGCTTTCACTTTTGCCATCCTCACTGAATGCCTTGTCCATTCATTGGCATATCTGTCATGAACAGAACATCACGTATGTTAGTCACATGAGAGTGAAAACATCAATGACTAATAGTGTTTAGCCATTATCAAAACCAAGAATACCACAGAACTCATATGACCATAGGATGATGTCGAATGACCCTAGTGACCATAGGATAACTCAAATGACCACAGGGGCACAACATTCCGCTGTCATAAAGGCTCGGGGCGTGACAATCATGCTGTGCCGGTTGATAGCAGGGTAGCCGACTGTGGGATTCAAATGGTCTCCAGGTGCAGTTGTTTCTCCTCCCCTGCTCATGAAGATCTCAATCATGTTTTCATCTCTACTGAGCTGGCCTCTGAGCTGTGGGGCTGGGTGTACCCCTTGGTAAGTAATACGGTCTGGCTAAGTGACCAGATCACTACCTGATGCTGGAACCTGTTAGCTGCTACCAGCATACAATCTGCTTTCAATTTTGTTGGGATGTATGTTGTTGTCTTGATGCTATGGGAGATATGGAAGCAAAGATGTGCTTTTAGATTTGAAGGTATGACCCTCAGTAGTGTTTCTATAAAGAGGAGGATCATCTCTTTAATTGCCTCAGCGTTGGACAAGCTTAACTTTCACAAGCCTATGTCCCCAGCTCAATCCAGATGCTTAGCCTCATTTCAATTGTTTCCCTAGGTTAAACTTAAACAGCCCCTCTTGGTCTTCTGTAGATTGGCCTCGCAAGAGTTTACCCTGCATGTAGATGGGGCTTCGAAGGGCAACCTTGGTAGGTGTGGAGGTGGTGGCTGTATATGGGACTCTATAGGTAGTTTGATTGTAGGCTTTGCTTTCCATTAAGGCCATGGCAATGGCGTGCTGGCAGAGGCAACGGCCTTACATGATGGGTTAGCTATTGCGAAGCAAGGTGGTATAAACCTGGCAGCTGTCTACTCAGACTGTGCTCTTCTTGTTGAGGCAGTTCGGAATGGTGTGGTTTCTAGCTGGATGGTTCTCCCATGGTGGAGGAGGACTCTGGATTTTCTTCAAGAAGTGGGTGTTTGCTTCAGCATACATTCAGAGAGGGGAATCAAGTATCCAACTCCCTAGCTTCATATGCATGTAGTGTTTCTGATAACATTGTCTTTACCCAAGTAGGAGATCTCCCACGGCTGGCCAAGGGAGCCCTTAGAATGGATAAGGCTGGGCTGCCAGCCAGCCGTTTCTCTTAGTTTCTCTTGGTTGTAATCTCAAGTCCCTTGCCCCTCTTTATCTTCTTGGTTCTCTCAAGGGCTAATCTTTTGTTTGCCCCCTTGTTTCCTCAGGGGTATGCCCCAAAGCTTTTGTACTCTTTCTTTAATATTAATAAAATCTAAGGCCACAGTTACAGCCTGGGGGAGTGAGAACATTCTCCCTTTCTGAGAGAGGGTGCACTCGACCAGTGTCTGTCCTGTCTGGTCGGTTCTTGGTTTAAAAAAAAGAGAGGGTTTACGGTGGGAGAAGTAAAAAATGTAGGGAAAATAGTTTAGAAAATAGAGGGTGATTGGGAAGAAAATAACTTAAAAATTAGAAGGAATTAGAGAAGGTGGAAGAAGAGAAAAGTGTAGACGACGAAAAAATGAAGAAGATTGATGAAGACCACAGAGACAGAAGATGAGAAGAAGATGGTGAAAAAACTAGGAAGAGCAGGAGATTGACGCGCGGATGAACAGTGAAAAGCCTAAAAAAGTGAACCTTTGAAATCTAATTATAACTTTAAAACGAGGAAGATTTAGAAGAAGAGGTAGAAGAAGAAGTTGAAGAAAAATTAAAAACGAGCAACTTTTGTGAAGATAGAAAGAGGAAAAGATAATCAGAAGGGGAAGCAAAATGAGAAAGAGCAGAGTTTATAAAACTGTATGAACAGTAAAAATGAAGGGATATATGCTTGAAAAACTGGGAATAACTTGAAAACGAAAAAGAATTGGAGGAAGAGAAAAAAGAAGAATTTTTAGAAGACTTAAAAACAAAGAACTTTGAATAAGAAAGAAATTTAAAACGATGAGCAGAAGTACATGAAAAAGAGATTAGAAGAAAGGCTAAAAAAACTAATTCATGAACTCCTTCATATGGTGCCTCTCGGGTGCCTTATATAGTGCAGCAGAGAAACCCACGGTCGTGGCTTTGAGATTAGCACGAAATCCACTTTCCAACAAAGAAGATCAATCAAAGGAGGTAGCTTACCATAGATAAAGCCCTCCTTTCCTCAAACAAGCGAAGATAGACTTGAATCCTGGAAGATAACTATGATCGGGAGGAGGTCATTCCGTTTCAAACTCTTCTGAAAATGGCGACTTGGCATTGGGCGCAAATTAAAATAGCGACTGCTCATGGTCGCTCATTATTTATTTCCTTTTTTGTCATTTTTCCCTTTTTTCATAAATCAGGAAATGGCAACTTTCCACAAAGTCGCTAATTCTTTTTGACATGCAATAGCGACTGAGGTTTGGTTGTTGATTCCAAATAGCGACTGAACCTTGGTCGCTGATTCCAAATAGCGACCGAATGTTGGTCGTTAATTCTTGAAAATTCATAAAATATAAAAATATTTAATATTCCTCGTCAAAAAATAAATTATAATAATTGTGCATTTTTCTAACTATTTCTCACATTGCCATTTTGACTCAAAATTGATGATAAAATCATGCAAACTTAGAAAAATGGTGAGAATGAGATTTTGGCCTTATTAATGCACAACTATGCTTATTAAATACTCAAAAATGATGAATGTGATGCAAATTATAACATGAAATATGATACTCATAGTCTCCCACTCACCTAGGAACGGCGGTAACTGAGACACCAAACTGAGCACCAAGGAACTACAGAAATGAGTGACTAGTCTGGGTCACGTCCATCGGCGCTCATCCAACGCCCCTGACCCTGTGTGCACACATAAGCTCAATGTCTTGAGCTAGGCCTCTAGCTGGTTTTCCCCTCTCGTAGGACTCTCACGTACGGCAAGACAAAGGGGCCCACTGCAACCAGCCTACAAACCGTCTCAATCGAGAACTCGCCCCGCCACCACTCCCAAGTGGGCCGACATACAAGAAAGTGTCATCAGGCTACGACTAATGGAGGCACACTAGACACAAAGACTCAAAACAGCGAAGTACGGACAGGTCATAGACGTACCCGTCACAAGTCCACGAAGCACAAGGCAGCACACCAGACTGCCGCCAGACTCAGGATAGCCAACTAGACCTGCTAACACGACGATCCTTGAGTCACAAGACTCGAGTCAAGATCGTCGCACATCACAGCAACATGCCATTTATCAGCCTAGTCCCTAAGCCAAATCATGGTAAAACACATTATGGAAAATGACACAGAACAGCCGGATACATAACAGCAGGAATGATGAGTCCTCAGCCCCAGGGACACACAGCGGACTCACAATTCCGCATAACATGAAACATGAAAAATGAGGAATAACCAAAGCCCTCAAATCACATGGACACGTAAAACAAGGTATGTCGATACCTCCAAGTGTCCAAAATCAGGTCTCGATCCTCACAGGATAGACGAGACACTCACGAGGTCACATGTTAACCACTGGTCACAATCGCGTTGACCGGAAACCACAATGACCCTCGAAATAACACGGAACACTGCTCGGTACAATGGCCCTCCTAGACACCCTATAACACCATCACAGCCCTCATAGGACATCCAAGACATCCACGAAACAATGGGCTAACCAAGGGGTCGAAGCCACCACAACCGGAAGCCAATCCGGCGAAGAAAACACCCAGAAGGCAGTCGCGGTCGCGAGATAGCCACGGTTACACCAGTCGCAGTTCTCAACAAGCCACGCTCACCCACACACGGTTAAGGACTAGCCTCATTTACACAGTCATGGTTCCAAACAAACCGCTTCTGTCCTATGAATGAAAAACACATAAAGAGAGAAGAAGAAGACACAGTCAACGCTTCACGAAGCGGAGTCGACTCAGAGACAGACGCGGTTCCAAGATAGCCGCGATAGTCCAGACGCAGTTACGCGTTGAGCTTGAGCATCCCAGACGCGGTACGCCAAAGACCATATCTAGAAGAAGACAAAGTAGGTGGAGACAAAGACAGACAGACGCGGTTTCAAGATAACTGCGACCGTCAGATGCGGTTGAACACTGACCGCGTTCTCCCATTGCCATACACGTCAAACTGACAAAACATGAAAAGTGTTCGCGGTTCACGACTGACCGCTACCAAGGTCGAGAGTCGAATGTGGTTTTTGCTGAACCGCGTTCAGCCTCCAGCCTGAAATCTACAAGACCTCACAAAACCCGATCTTTCCACACCCCAATCGCTCCTAAATGACGGGAAAATATCTCTAGAGTCGATATCAACCTTCCACAAGCCGGAAGGGATCAAACCAACCTCAAAATATCAAGAAATAGACGATTCTCACGAATTGACCCAATACGAGTCACATGGACAAATGGGCTCATATCGGCCCCAATTCACAACCAAATAGAGTTAAACTAGCGGGGATCGAATCCCAACATGCCAGGGGTTCATATTTTACCATTTAATGTGAAAACCATCGCCTGGAACGGCGAACACGGCTCACACCCCCAAAACATGATTTTGCCCTTAAAGCTAGAAAACCCGCTCAAACTCACACCGTTCGGCTCCAAACCGTAAGAGGAAGCAGGAAAAGAGTAGGGTATCCATCCCCCTACCTCCACCGAAGATCTCACATGCCGAAACGGCCAAACCACGTCGAAAACCATCACACGAATAACCCACGTCGGCTTCGAATCCACAAATGGGATCGCGCCTACGTCACGCTTCGATACTCGCACCATCACGCCCCAGGTCTGCTCCACGCCATCACCATCTCATCCAGCTCCGCCACAGTCGCGTGCCTGGGGGAGAGGAGAAGAGTGGAGAGAGAACAGAGGGAGAGAAGTGAGAGATCGTGATAGAGGGGAGAGGAGAGAGAAAGGGTTCAGAAGAAAAGAAAAATAGGAAATTAGTAATTTTTTTGAAAATCTGATTTTATGCATGAAATTTCATAAGCTCAAGAAAATACGAAAAAATAGTCTCTGCGATCCTCGGAACGAGCACAATGCACATGTAGCGTCCCGGAGTCGCAAAACTCAACGGTTCACTCTCCATGGGGTTCTGCAAGTTATACGAGGGAAAAACTTGAGTGCATCGTAAAACACGTTTCAAGACCCACGAAAGCGCTCTGAAAGCTCTCCGATTCCGATCCGAAGAATCCAGGGTATTACACGAACAGAAATAACGGATGATGCATGCAACTAACGGAATGAAAAATAAATCAGAACAAAGGGGAGAAAAAGCTTATGGGGGCGCCTATGGCGGGCTTCGAGCAGAGCTTTGGCGGCATGAGGACGGCGTAGACACACAGTGGGATGGAACGACCTTCTTTAGTGTACGTGAGCACTCGGAAATCCTACAAAGCCATCCCTTGAAAACTCACGAGCTTAGGGATGAATTGGATAGAGTTTCCCCTCCTCGTTATTTTTGTTCAGCACAATTTTCTTTTCCGTCTAAACCCGTAGAGAGTGATTTCCCGCAGCGGTTCCCCTCCCCTTCATTTTCATTTAGCACAATTTTCATTTATGCTAAACCCGTAGATAATAACTGTTGGATACGGACTGAATAGATCTAGAGGGGGGGTGAATAGATCTTTCCCCCTTTTTGATGATTTACTAACTATTGACCAGATGAGCTACTGGTAATTAATGAATTATAGAACTAATGCGAATAGTAAAGATGCAAGCATACGTATAGAAAATCAAACACACACAAGCACATCACAAGAGAGGATTTTTAAGGTGGTTCAGTCTCTTCCTGAGACTTACATCCACCCCTTGCTTAACTCAAGCAAGGCTTCACTATGAGAATCTCTGATCTCAATCAAAACACAGCTGACACACAACTTGTACCTGCTGACACACAGCTTGACTCTGCTGCCTCACAGCTTGACAATAATTGTAATCAGAAATGAAAAGATGATAAGAACAGGTGATGAAAGACAGGACTGAATATTGGCGTGTGTAGAAGAATAGATGTTCAGCCTGGGACTTGATCACTCTTATGAAGAAGCCTAGACTCCCTGTTGATCTTCCAGTCAGTTGCCTTCGATTGTTCTGCTGCTGGAGATCGCACAGTCTTGAGCTAAGTCTTCCTTCTGCAGCAACGAGATTGCCTTTAACCTTTCTGCAGATCTTTGATTGGTGGAGAGCTCCTTCTTCCTCTTCTGTGTGTATCTTCCTTGGCTTCTATTTCGTGCTCTCTCCCTGCTTCTTTGTTCGTGATTAGTGGCCTTATATTCTTCATACCGCCTTTGAAGTTCTTCCCGCGCAATTTTCAGATCGAGCGCTAATCTGCTAGAAAACAGGGATCGGTTTAAATCCAATCGTTAGAACGAGTTTGACCACTTCTGGGCAAGATTGTTTCCTTGATTCCCGTGCGGAATCTTATCTCCTGGGCAGCCCAACAACCTGCAACAACCATCTGCAGGTTTTAAGGAACCTCAACAGAATTCGGTTAGAGTTCGGTTCTGGACGCTATAAAGCCCGTGGTCGACCATGACCCTGTCGCTGGTCGACAATGGGCATTCCCCAGACGGCCGGTTCTTCTGGCTGAAACTCACTTCGCCCGTTGGTCGACCACAGCCTGGTCGCTGGTCGACAAGGAACGAATTACAGATGGCCGTCAGTTCTGTCTGATGTTCTGGCTGTTCTGTGGTCGACCAGAGGTGGGGCTTTGGTCGACAGCCAAGGTGCTTCCAGAAGACAGATGATCTGATGCTTTTCTGGTTGAGTTCGTTGGTCGACCATAACCACTTCCCTGGTCGACAAGCGGCCTTTGACACTTCTTCTGATTTGTTGATTCCACTTGAATTTCAGTGGACCTGAAATTACTTAACTTATCAGAAGTAAATTGAACTATCAGATTTATATTTGAGTTGATCAGAAACATTGTTTGTCATCATCAAATGGGCATTAATTCAATGCACTATCTTTACACACATAACTAAACCATTTGCTTTAAGAGACAAGATAGAACTTAGATTAGTCAAACATATCCTATTGTCATCATCAAAACCAAGGGATGCACAACATTCTCCCCCTTTTTGATGATGACAACCATGAGTCATTGTGTCAAACAAAACCATTTGAAATAGCATTCAAGGCTTTCATAGCACAAATTTCATTCAACAAAGTATTTGATGTGCCTTTCAAAAAGCTTTCAAGAAGCAGTATAGCACTACTTACATGAGTGACAAAACTAAAGACAAAACTAAAGACACTAAGGACTAGTTGGACACATCTAGACACACAATGACACATAAGCTTCTCTCTCCCCCTTTGTCAACAGCAAAAAGTGAATCATTTAAACAGTCCTTCCGAGGAGGATGAGGAAGTCTCTGGCTTCACGTTCTCTTCCATGCGATCCAGCTTGTCAACAATGTGGGCATAGGAGAGCCTGAGTTTCTGGATCTCTGAGATAGTATCCTTGTGATACTTCTCATTCTGTTGGGTTGTGATCTCGATACGGATTCCCATCTGATCGGACACTTCACCGAGGGTCCTTACAAGTCAGTTGAACCGAGAACTAGCCTGGTCAGAGTGTTCCTTCTGCTTGATGAACCTGGCCTCCATCTGTTGTTCCAGCCTTTGGACTTTCTGCTCCAAGCGTCCAGTGGCAGCATTGACATTCTCTTGAAATGATTGGAGTTGGGTGGTGAGAGAAGATAACTGAGACGCCATCTGGAGGAGCACTCCATGAAATTCAGGGTGGGAGGTAAAGGCTGGTGGTGGAGCAGAAGTAGAGGGAATGGAGGTAGGTGGTACTGGTGTGGGTTGAGCAGAATGTGATGGAGCTTGGGAAGTTGGAGCTTGGGTAGGCGGAGCAGATGGGGATTGAGCTGGAGGGGCAGCAGTGCCTGGCTGCCAGAGCACTATTGAAAGGGACGATGGTGAATGGGCAGCAGTGGGGGTAGTAGGTGTAGCTTGAGGCACCACTGGTGACGGTGTGACAGCAGGGCTAACCTGTATAGGTGAATGAGGTGGAGAAGAGGGTGGCACCGGATCCTTTGCTTTGCCCTTGGAAGGGAGAGTGCGCTGAACATGGTCTCCGACCTTCTTAAATCCCAAGAATGTGGTCACGAAGTGAAAATTGTAGACGTGCCATTTGGGAATGACAATGCTTGGGCTGTGAGGAGAGGGTATGTTGGCTGCTTTCAGAATCGAAGTGATATGGGCAGCAAAAGGAAGAGAATTCAGGGGATAATGTAGGATGCTTCGGAGGGAATTCAAAAGGAGTGTGGTTAGGCGAATAGGCTGGCGAGTGATGAGGCCATGGAGTATAAATAGATGGAGGCGACTTACTTGATCTCTGGCGCCTCCTCGAGGTTGTATGATGGTGGTGATGATGTGGTGAAGCAAACGATGAAGAGGAGGGAAGGTATTAGCATTGAGGTACTTGGGAAGGACCTCAGGGGCTGGCTTGCCAGTGACCACTGCATGTGCTTCTCGGAGGTCGAAGTCCTCATGATTGAAAACAGCTCCAATTCTGGGAGTCTTCAGCGTCATGTGGAGAAGCTTGACGTCGAGTCTGATGACTTTCCCTTGAACTACGGTGTATAGCTGACTGTCCACGACTTGCAGGTTGTGATAGAATTCTTGCACAAGCTGGGGCGAATACGAATTGTGCACTGAAACGAACGTAGTCCACTCTTGAGCTTCAAAAATTGGCAGTAGATCTGGGAACATCTCCATCAGCTTGTCATCGGAGAAATCGACGATCCTGGGTTGCAAAACTGTTCGTGGCTTGAGAGCTCCAGAAACGGGATGCACTGCGGGTTCCTCTGAATCTGCTGATTGTCTGCCTGGACCAGGTGCATCAGCCGTGGTCGACCGGTGAGGGGCCGATGGCGAACCCTGCGCGGCCCGCGACTTGGATCGCTTGGACGGCATCGAAGCAGCGGCAGGGGCCTGATCTCTTCTACGCTTAGAGGAAAGTAGAGCACGCTTGGGAGACATTGTGAAGGGAAGCGAGATAGAGGCGAGAGAGAGGCGAGAAAAGAAATCTGGAGAAGATGAAGTTGAGAGAGGGCTAGAGCTGCGGATGGGAGAATTTCAGGGACCCAGCCGAGACAATTTATAGGGTAGGGCATTAGGGCTGGCTCTTAATTTTTAGGGCAGTGAACCAACGCGATGCAAAGAACGAGCGGTCAGGATTTAATCAGCATAACTCATATTTTGGGAAATTGTTGAAGTGTACCCCCTTTCTTTAATAAGACATTTAAGTAACCGTTCCCCCCTTTCTTAAAGACCACCTTGTGACCAAATCGAGTGGGTCTTGTGGTTCAAAGAATTTGAAAGTATTGCCCCAATAAATTGACTCCCCATATCCACTGTCTTACTCACGGCTCCTTAAACTTATAATATGGTTCATGAGATAATTTTACTAGCTGAACAAGCTGAACAGTGTTTTATGCCTCTATTTGCATATAGTGCATTAGGTCAACCATTTTTGTTGCCTTTTCATTTTGGAATATTTAAAAGCTGTGGTCAGGTTTATCACATGCTTTTCCACACGAAGAGACACGCTTTTTACACGCCAGAAACCCCGGCTACTTAGCATGCCTAACCATTCCACTTTTAACTGGGACACACTTTTTATCCGTGAGGATATACGTTTATCAGACGCCAATATCCCCAGTTACTCAGGATAGCCAATTAATAATTTTGAGAGTGGCAGAGGTAGATTGAGTCTTCATGACATACATGTCTCCCACTTAATTTTTCAGCCAATTTTGCTTTGTGATGGAGAACAGTAGTTTCTCAGAACTCAGTCCATTGCTCTACCAAGTAGGCAGAATTATGGCGTATTCCATATACATTCATGCTATAGCTGCGTTTATTTTCACTGTCCAACACAGACACAGGTAGAGAAACAGTCTCATTACTAAAAACATAAGTTCTCAATAGTCTTGAGTCAGAGTCATAGTTATGGTTTGAATTTATTGCAGTAGTACAGGTCAAATTCTCATTACTACACTTAACATTTACTCTCATTGATGACTTTGGTGATTTTCTTGTAAGAGGTGGTTAGGTTGTTCAATGGTTTATTAAGGAATGAGTTTACACTTTTTACTCCCCCTCAATTTGTGAGTCCTTGCTGAAGATAGAGAACAATAAGCTGACCACAAAGAGATATTGAGACACAAGGAATGGGAAGTGAATGAGGATGAGTGAGTGAAGCCAAAACTGAGCTCAGAGTCCAAAAAGTTCAGAAGATTTCCCACCAAAGCCAGCAGCTTGATTAGATCCAATTTCCCTTTTTCAGGTCCTTTGTCGACCATGGAGTGGCCTGTGGTCGACCTTTGTGCTGACACAGAACCTGCCTGTTGAGAAGACTGCGTTCTCACAAACCTGTTGTCGACCATTGGATCGCCTGTGGTCGACAGCTGCGAATTCCCAGAGCTAACTATTTCCTGTCCTGATGCCTTGGTCGACCAGCGCCTTGTCTGTGGTCGACCACAAGAGATGAGCCGTAGAGAACCAGTATTCTTGCTGAAGTTGCACCCGACACAAGACTTTCCAAACTCAAAAACTTGACCAGTACTAGAGACCTATAACTTAGACAGAAATGACAGAATCTATGTAGAGTACACATGAATATGATTATTTCAAGAATTTTCAGGAGAAATTATACAAATTCCTAACTCCCTTCTTAGAGTTGAAAATCTGTCATTGTTAAGGGGTTTGGTGAAAATGTCTGCCAGTTGTTTTTCAGTTTCTACAAAATGAAGCATGAGATTTCCTTTGGAGACCTCATCTCTTAGAAAGTGATGACGGATCTCAATGTGTTTTGTCCTAGAGTGTTGAATGGGGTTTTTAGACAAATTAATAGCACTAGTGTTGTCACAGAAAATAGGTGCACATCCAAGATCTACATTGTAGTCTTGAAGCTGATGTTTTATCCACAAAACCTGTGTACCACAGCTCCCTACTGCGACATACTCAGCCTCAGCAGTGGAGAGTGCCACAGAGTGCTGTTTTTTAGAGGCCCATGATATTAAACATCCACCTAATATTTGACAATAACCACTAGTACTCTTCCTATCAATTTTGCAACCAGCATAATCAGCATCTGAATATGAAATCAAGTCTAGTTTGCAGTAAGTAGGATACCATAAACCCAATTCTTTGGTACCGGCAAGGTAACGAAAGATACGCTTGACAGCCCCTAAATGTGAATCTCTAGGGCTAGATTGATATCTAGCACACATGCATACATTGAACTGAATGTCTGGCCTAGAGGCAGTTAAATATAGTAAGGATCCGATCATACCTCTGTATTTCTTGGCATCTACCATGTTACCTTTTACATCAGCCTCCAATGTTGCATTTGTCCCCATGGGTGACTCTATTGGTTTGCAGCTCTCCATGCCAAACTTTTTCAGCATCTCCTTTATGTACTTGGATTGATTTATGAAGTAGCCTTCTCTACATTGTAGAATCTGCAATCCAAGAAAGAACTGTAAATCACCCATTAAACTCATTTCAAACTCATTGGTCATTAGATTTGCAAATTCAGTACATAATGAAGCTTCAGTGGATCCAAACACAATATCATCCACATAGATTTGCACAATTAGTATATTCTTACCTTGGGTCTTGGAGAATAATGTTTGATCAATTTTACCTCTTGTGTAGCCCTTTTTGGTGAGGAATGAACTCAGTCTGTCGTACCATGCCCTAGGAGCCTGCTTTAACCCATACAAAGCCTTATGCAGTTTAAAGACATGATTAGGAAAATCATCATTTTCAAAACCAGGGGGTTGTTCCACAAAGACTTCTTCCTTTACAAAGCCATTTAGAAAGGCACTTTTTACATCCATTTGCTGCAATTTAATTCCATGGGACGCCGCAAATGCTAACAGTATTCTAATGGCTTCTAACCTTGCAACTGGAGCATATGATTCTTCAAAATCAACTCCAAATTCTTGGTTATACCCCTTAGCCACCAATCGAGCCTTGTTCCTCATAACAACTCCTTCTTCATTAAGCTTATTTTTATAAACCCATTTGGTTCCAATAACAGGATGAGATGAGGGTCTGGGAACAAGTTTCCAAACCTGATTTCTTTCAAATTGATTTAATTCTTCATGCATGGCATTTATCCAAGATTCATCTCTTAAAGCTTCCTCTACATTTTTAGGCTCAACTTGAGATACAAGGGCTAGCTGATCTAATTCATCAACTGTTTTAAGCTGAGACCTAGTTTTCCTCGGTTCATTAATTCCTCCAATGATGTTATCTAGAGGATGATCTCTGAGAAATCTCAGATTTTCAGAATTGTTACCTGGGATGATCTCTCCTTCGGGTTGATCATTGGAATCACCTTGCTTTGGTTCTGCTTCAGTCTCCATTGGTTCCTCTTTGCCTTCCAGAAATTCCCCATCTTCATCTTTGCCTACCTGTCCAGTTTTGTCAAGGTCATTATTTTCATCAAATGTGATATGTGGGGATTCTTCAACTAGCTGATCTTTGGTGTTGTAGACTCTATAGGCTCTTGATCGGTCAGAGTATCCCAAGAAGATTCCTGGGTCACTCTTTGGTTCAAATTTGTCCAATGATCTCTTGTCATTGTTATGAATAAAACACCTTACACCGAAGATTCTAAAATGAGCTAGAGATGGCTTCTTACCTTTGAACACCTCATATGGAGTTTTCGTACTAGATGGTCTTACCATTGCCCTGTTTACAATATAACATGCTGTATTGACCGCCTCAGCCCAAAATCTTCTTGGAAGATTGGCTTCAACCAACAAGGTTCTGGCCATTTCAACAAGTGTGCGATTCCTTCTCTCTACCACTCCATTTTGCTCTGGCGTCCTTGGTGATGAGAACCTGTGATTTATTCCTTTGTTCCTGCAGAATTCATCAAACTCTGAATTTTCAAATTCTCCCCCATGATCAGATATTATTGAACACACTTTGGACTTTCCATCCTGCTTCATCCTTTTGTAAAATTCCTGAAACTCAGAAAAGGCATCACTTTTATGAGATAAGAACATGACCCATGTAAATCTAGAGAAATCATCAACAAGTACATAACCGTACCTCTTACCACTAAGGCTAGCAGTTCTTGTTGGGCCAAAAAGGTCCATGTGCACAAGTTCTAGTGGTCTAGAGGATTGACTTTCAGTTCTACCTTTGAATGATTTTCTTGTTTGCTTACCTTGGGTACATGATTCACATACTTTGACATTTTGAGCAAACGAAATTTCAGGTAAACCAGATACCATTTTATTCTTAACCAATTTGTGCAGCACCCTGTAGCTAACATGCCCTAGCCTTCGGTGCCACAACCAAGTCAGGTCCTCCTTCTTGGCGGTGAGGCACAAGTTGGAGTGGGCTGGATCATCCAAGTCTATCATGTAGACATTATTTACTCTCTTGCCCATAAACTTAACTTTAGCCGAATTTGGTTCAAGAATTTTACAGATTTTAGAATCAAAGACTACTTGATGGCCTTTGTCGCATAGCTGACTGATGCTAAGAAGATTATATTCAAGGCCATCCACTAGCAGTACATCTTCAATGTTATTTGTAGATGTCTTACCTACCTTACCTTTCCCAATGATCTTGCCTTTGTTATTTCCTCCAAATGTCACATGTCCTCCATCTTTTGAGTTTAGCTCGGAGAATTTTGCCTTGTCCCCTGTCATATGTCTTGAGCAGCCACTATCTAAGTACCACTTGTTGTGTATAGCTGCCAAACACACCTGCATCACAAGTTACACAGAAACTTTTGGACCCCAATGGTACCCGGGTCCAAGATGACTTGTAAAGTTATGAAATTGCTGCAGTAATCCTTTGGGAACCCAGATTTTGTTAGAGCAGTGTACATTTTTATTTTTGAACTTGTTCAGATTGGGTTGCTTTTGTTCTAAAGTTTCTTTAATCTGAGTCCACCTTTGTGTATTCAAGTTTTCATTTTGTTTTACCCGAGAAAACCTGTGATTTCTGTTTGCTTGTCTGGCCATGGTCGACTTTTGGTATGTCTGTGGTCGACCATCGCGTCTCCAGAACTCAGCGTCTGTTCTGGCACCACCTCTGGTCGACATCTGGTGTACCTGTGGTCGACCACTGCTTCTCCAGTAACCAGCGCCTGTTCTGGCAGATCCTCTGGTCGACAGATGAAGGGTCTGTTGTCGACCAGCCTGTCTCCAGACACCTTGTTTTCCAGATTTATGTCCTTTAACTTGGTTTATTTGGTGATTTCTGTGAATTTGGGTTTCTTGTTTATTATTTTGAATCTTATATTGATTGACTGTTTTCTCTTTAAAATTTCTCTCTTCCTTGGTGACATTGTTCCTTTTGGAGGAGCATTCAGCTACATCCTCTTGTTTATCTTGGTATAGATTAATCAGGGGCCTTTTTCCTTTTGAGTCAGCAATCCCATTTACGGTTTTTATTTGGAATTCCTTTTTAGCCGTAGGATTGTATCCTAACCCTTCTTTTTGAAAGTTTACTTTTATTCCCAAGACAGCATTTAAGTTTTCTTGACCCTTGGTCATTTTTTCCAAGGCTTCCTGTTTATCTTCCAATTCACCTTGGATTCTTTCTATCTCTTTTAGAAGCTTACTGTTTTCTTCCTTGAGTGAATTGTTTCTTTCTTGACTTAACTTAGTTTCCTGTTCATATTCTTGAGTTTTTAGTTTTAGCTCATCAATGTCGTTTTTTAGCATTTCATTCTCTTCGGACATTCTCTTGTGGTTTTCTTCATCTAAGTCCATTTGATTCAGCTTGTTTTTCAGAGACTTGATTTCCATTTCTAGTTCAGTTTTGTTTTCCATTGAATTGCTGTCTTTATTCAGTTGACTGATCTTCTTCTTCAAATGTTTATTTTCCTTTCTTATTCTTTCATAAGTATCAAGCAATTCTGAATATACTTCTTCCCAATCCGAACTAGAGAAGTCTTGAAATGGGGAACTTACCTCAAGATCACTGTTGTCTCCCTTGGCCATCAGACAGAGCTTTCCTTCTTCTTCCTCGGAAGTTGTTTCCTCTTCACTGCTCTCTTCCTCCTCACTCCAAGTGCTAATCATCGCCTTGGGTTTCTTGCCTTTCCACTTGAAGCTTGATTTCTTAGGAGCTTCTGGACATTCAGCCTTCATATGTCCAGGCTGCCTGCAATTGTAGCAAATGAGTTTATTAGAAGAAGTCTTATGTTTATCAGATTTAAACTGGGATGACTTCCTTACCATGCCCTTTGGATTTCTGAATCCTTTACCTTCCTTTCGCAGGAATTTCTTAAATTTTCTTGTAAGCATGGCTAGCTCACCAGATTCTTCACCTGAGCTAGATGAGTCTTCATTGTCAGACACCTCAGAGGTGCTTGTCTTAGACTTTAGGGCAAGTTGCTTCTTTTTCTTCCCCTCATCTTCCTTTCTCTTCAGATTGACCTCATAGGCCATCAGGGATCCTACTAACTCATCCACTGTCATTGTTGTGAGATCCTTTGAGTCCTTAATGACTGTGGCCTTGGTATGCCACATCGATGTGAGAGACCTTAAAATCTTCCTCACTAATTCCTGCTCTTTGTATGTCTTCCCTAAGCTCTTCAAGCCATTAGTCAATTGTACTAATCTGGCATACATCTCAGAAATACTTTCATCATTTTTCATCCTAAACATCTCATATTCTGAGACTAGCATATTTGCTTTTGTCTCTCTTACCTCGGAAGTACCTTCGTAGATTACCTTTAGACGATCCCACATTTCTTTGGCTGTTGCGCATTGGGAAACTCTTGAGAATTCTGTGGGGTGTAGTGAGCACTGCATTACGTTCATGGCTCCCCAGTTGACAGTTGATTTCCTGACCTGTTCTCTGGTCCAGGTTTCTTCATCTTCCGGTAGCTCAAAAGGTCCGCGGCTCACTACCCTCCACATCTCGTGGTCTTGCGCACGTAAGAACACCTGCATACGATTTTTCCAATAAGAATAATCAGTTCCATCAAAATATGGAGGTCTAGTTACAGAGTGCCCCTCAGCTATGAGGCTTTTAGAGTTCAGTCCGCCCGGTCTCTCCTGGTTGTTAGACCACATTTTTGGAGAACCTGCTCTGATACCACGTGTTGGATACGGACTGAATAGATCTAGAGGGGGGGTGAATAGATCTTTCCCCCTTTTTGATGATTTACTAACTATTGACCAGATGAGCTACTGGTAATTAATGAATTATAGAACTAATGCGAATAGTAAAGATGCAAGCATACGTATAGAAAATCAAACACACACAAGCACATCACAAGAGAGGATTTTTAAGGTGGTTCAGTCTCTTCCTGAGACTTACATCCACCCCTTGCTTAACTCAAGCAAGGCTTCACTATGAGAATCTCTGATCTCAATCAAAACACAGCTGACACACAGCTTGTACCTGCTGACACACAGCTTGACTCTGCTGCCTCACAGCTTGACAATAATTGTAATCAGAAATGAAAAGATGATAAGAACAGGTGATGAAAGACAGGACTGAATATTGGCGTGTGTAGAAGAATAGATGTTCAGCCTGGGACTTGATCACTCTTATGAAGAAGCCTAGACTCCCTGTTGATCTTCCAGTCAGTTGCCTTCGATTGTTCTGCTGCTGGAGATCGCACAGTCTTGAGCTAAGTCTTCCTTCTGCAGCAACGAGATTGCCTTTAACCTTTCTGCAGATCTTTGATTGGTGGAGAGCTCCTTCTTCCTCTTCTGTGTGTATCTTCCTTGGCTTCTATTTCGTGCTCTCTCCCTGCTTCTTTGTTCGTGATTAGTGGCCTTATATTCTTCATACCGCCTTTGAAGTTCTTCCCGCGCAATTTTCAGATCGAGCGCCAATCTGCTAGAAAACAGGGATCGGTTTAAATCCAATCGTTAGAACGAGTTTGACCACTTCTGGGCAAGATTGTTTCCTTGATTCCCGTGCGGAATCTTATCTCCTGGGCAGCCCAACAACCTGCAACAACCATCTGCAGGTTTTAAGGAACCTCAACAGAATTCGGTTAGAGTTCGGTTCTGGACGCTATAAAGCCCGTGGTCGACCATGACCCTGTCGCTGGTCGACAATGGGCATTCCCCAGACGGCCGGTTCTTCTGGCTGAAACTCACTTCGCCCGTTGGTCGACCACAGCCTGGTCGCTGGTCGACAAGGAACGAATTACAGATGGCCGTCAGTTCTGTCTGATGTTCTGGCTGTTCTGTGGTCGACCAGAGGTGGGGCTTTGGTCGACAGCCAAGGTGCTTCCAGAAGACAGATGATCTGATGCTTTTCTGGTTGAGTTCGTTGGTCGACCATAACCACTTCCCTGGTCGACAAGCGGCCTTTGACACTTCTTCTGATTTGTTGATTCCACTTGAATTTCAGTGGACCTGAAATTACTTAACTTATCAGAAGTAAATTGAACTATCAGATTTATATTTGAGTTGATCAGAAACATTGTTTGTCATCATCAAATGGGCATTAATTCAATGCACTATCTTTACACACATAACTAAACCATTTGCTTTAAGAGACAAGATAGAACTTAGATTAGTCAAACATATCCTATTGTCATCATCAAAACCAAGGGATGCACAACAATAACATTCCGCAGCGGTTCCCCTTCCCCATTTTAATTATTGTCTAAACCAGCGGAGAGCGACATCCCACAGCGGTTCCCCCCTCCCCATTTTAATTCCAGTTCAAATCCACGGAGAGTAACATCTCGTTGCAGTCTCTTTTACGTAATTTCCATTTTCACACAATTTCCATTTACGCTATTTCCATTCCTACAATTTCCATTCCGCGTATTTTCCCGCTTCAACCCCTCGGAGGGCAACTCTCCTCGGGGATCTTTTCCGCGTTTCATCGCTTAACATGTGTGTTTCCCCCTCTCCTTTCCTGTGACGTCGTTCACATCTCTTGGAGAGTATGATGAGGTCACACATTTCATGGGAAATGGTGGTGGCCGTATATCGGGATCTTCCGGACTTCCAGAAAGCTCGGCTAGGTGCGATGGGGTTCGGCGCCTTTCTACGGATTGAACCAATTAAGCTCAACCTCGCCCTCATCCAAGTATTGCGTGAAAGATGGGACCCAGTGAGTCGGGCCTTTCTGATGTCTTGGGGGCATATGGTGCCCCGTTTGGAGGATGTGGTTCGCATCACTAGCCTCAGAGTGGATGGTGAGGCGGTGATTGGGGTAACCTACCCCGATTATCGAGAGGGGGCTCAGAAGCTATTGGGGTTGGAATTAGAGGATCGAAAGAACTGGTCAGTAGCCAGGGTGTCTATCATGGAGGCATTGGGGCTTACTGACACTCATCCACATGATAACGAGTCATTGGAAGAATTCATAGAGAGAACTGAAAGAGGGTCCCGCGCTGTATACTGCGTAGATGCCAGTAACTGGGAGAGGTCAAATATGGACTTGAGGAGATTCCTCCTCTTCCTGCTGGGGAGGTTGCTGTTGGGTTCCAAGGGAGACGACATCCATTGCCACTTCCTAGAGCTCTTAGTAGACCTAGAGAGAGTAGGGCAGTATGCCTGGGGAGCCGCCGTATTGGTGCATTTGTTTGCAGGTCTGTCCCAAGGGACAGATCGAGAGGTGACTATGACTGGCTTTACACCGTTTCTCCTGGTAGAGTTTTTTTTTAATGTAACTAATATATTTCATGAAATGCTAATGACATGTGATGACGCATCTATGGAGCTACTACTATATCCCGATGGGGAGGGCTCGATAATGGCATTTAGCGGTGGCGCCACTGGCTCGGTGGTGGCAGCCCATCATGAGCACAGCCCCTCTGTCCTACCAACTGATGGCATTAAGGCGCGAGCTGCAAGAGTTCCTTGCAGCAATGGTAGAATTTTTTTTCTTTCTTTTTTCTTTTTTTTTGAATGGCTAAGAAGACATGTGCATGCTACCATAGGTGATTTGGAGACCTTATTCGGGCAAGGTCGACGTCGACCAGCCGTGGGTTATCACAAGTCGTGTCTGGTTTGGACGGGACCTTTGGGTTTGCTGCCTGAATGAAATCAAGCCGCTTCTGCTACGATTGGTCATGAGGACCTTAGGGCTTGCCCAGGAATGGGTAGATATGACTACGCCATCTCGCGTTGGGAGGAAGACACGTGGGAGGGCAGCCTGTGTTGACTGGCGGGTGCATTTCCCCGGACAGTACGAAGATTGGTGGTGGGGTGGCACGCTCATGGAGTTGCACGTACAGGATAGTGAGAATTACCTGCGCCTCTATAGTGCAATGTATGCGGGGTGACTTCATCCTAGGGAGCTTGTGGAGGTGGATGCAACTTCCTCTCCTTTCTCCCCCCCTTTTTTTGAGGATAATGCTAACTCCTGTGACATGGCTGCAAGATGCTCGTGATACCATGATAGCGAACTTGCGAGCTCGCTTGGCAGACACAGAGCAGCAGTTGGGTGGCACTCGTACAGCTTTGAATACCTCGGTGAGTGTGTATGCAATGCATGTTTGTAATTATGACCATATATTCCGGGTGTTAAGCCATTGATATCACCTTATATTGGTTACAGTGCGCCCAGCTTGACACAACCTCATCATCAATGGGGGCAGCTGGTGCCTCGTCTATTTTGTGGATATTTTCCTCAGAAATAAATTTACTTCACGAGCAACTTGCTCGTGCTATGCAGCGTGCCACAGAGGTAGAGGGGATACTTTCTACGTAGGTGAGGGTTTCACCATTGAATTTTTTTATTCACGCCTCATCACATCCCTGAAATGATGGACATGGCAGACGGAAGAGATGCAAGAGACGCTTGCTTGCGCCGCAGAAGGGGAGGCCAGAGTAGCAGAGCTAGAGGAGGAACTGCGGTGCCGTTCAGATGATGACCTTTCTCGGGACGCTATGGAGCTGAGGATCACCCTCCAACTAGAGAGAGAAGATAGAGAGTGGGAAAGAGCTGAGAAAGAGAGGGATAGAGAAAGAGAGAGATCTGAGAGGTTGGCCGAGAGAGACGAAAAAAAGGCCTTAGAGGCCCAATTGTTTGAGCTCCGAACCAGCCTCGGTATTGCCGAACAATGACTGAGGGATGGTGAGGAGCGCTACCAAAGAGCACGTGAGCGCAGCTTTCGTGTCAGCAGTTTCTTTGCTGTCCCCACAGAGCAACGGCTGAGCGTGGAGACGGAAAGAGTAATGCTGGGCAGTAGGAGTACCATCTCGCATGGTTTGATGACACCCTATAGGGCTCCTCGCCCGGAGAGTGGTGAGAGGAGCGATGCTAGGAGAGATGGTGAGACTTAGAATGAGATCATGTACTCGCTCTCAATAATGAGAGGTTTCCAGAGGAAATAAAAGAATGTTGAATTTCTACTTTTTCTCGCCTTCAGTCCTTCATACATCACTTAGAGAAACAAGTCAACTTTTCTATTCTGGCTTGTCCCCCTGCTCAATAAGCGAGCGGTTGCTTCAGGACTAGCCTGGATAGCGGGTCAATGGGCCAAGCCTTAATCAATTAAGGCGAAAGTAAGGAAATGCGATGCGACACGCAAGCACGTGAATATGGACGAGCAATTAAAAATGTAGCACACGAATGCAATCACGCAAGATGCATTTTATGTATATATATATATTTTATGGTTTTGTTTCTTTTCACTTTTTTGTGTTTCTTCTTTTTTTTGTTTTATTTTATTTTTTCATTTTTATCCCCTTTTCTTCTTCGTGTTTTTTTTGTATTTTGTTTTGTTTTTACGGGTTTTTTATGTATTTTCATTTTTTTGTTGTTTGAAAATGGTCGCAGCCCGACATAGCCCCTTCTAAAAGACGCGTAGAACAGAGGGCATCTACTCTTCTAACCAATCGGAATGGTTCTTGGATCAAGGGTGTTTACTCATTCACAAATCGTTCTTAAATAGCTCAACATAGGGTTAACATGCTTGATTTGTTCCTCCCACTCAGGATCTCATTCGGTAGCATCCTCCTAAGACCGCTTCTACCATTCCTTGGGTTCGGGGCATACCACTTAGAGAGGAAGTGTTGAACCCCCTCTATGTGGGTTATTGTAAAGGATTTTGATGATGACTAAATCATTTCATATCTATTTGTTCTAACTTGAATGCCATGATAAATTCTGGAATTATTTTTCACTTGATGAGATAAGGAGCTTTGGAAGTTCAGGAATCACTTCTTCTGGTAAGAAGTTTAATTTCAATTTGCAATCGCCAAAGCTAACGCAGAATGTATGTCCTAACAGGGGCAAGAAGGAGGTTCATGAATTGAATGATACTAGGACATTGTGTGAGATCCATCCTAACTCTTTTTAATGTCTATGTTCCATGTTGAAATTCATTCCTTGAGTTAAATGGATGATAGAGCAACACTCTTCTCTAAGGTAAATTTTATTGGGTCTTCTTTATTCATGCCTTAGATTCATGCATTTCAGTGGTATGATCTCTATTCCATACAATACTAGGTTGGCACCTCATTTTCATGTTTTTTTATCTTACATCTGGTTGTTCTAGCACATGGGTCGACCCCAAGGGTCGACCCCTGTAGAGTATTCTTTATAACAGAACACTCTTGGTTGCTACCAGCTCGAGGGTCGACCCCAAGGGTCGACCCCTTTATCATTTCTGGTGCGAGGGTCGACCCCAAGGGTCGACCCCTGTAAAAATTTCATCCTACCAGATTCTGGTGGATCGAGGGTCGACCCCAAGGGTCGACCCATTGTTGTTGGGGTTGTTAACCCTCTTCGAGGGTCGACCCCAAGGGTCGACCCATTCCGGTCCGACCTCCAGCCGTGTTTTTTGACCACCATTTCTTTATGCCTAAAGTCTTCCAATCCGAGTCCAACTTCAACAAATCACTCCACAATATGTGGATATGGTTCCCAAGCTATCTTTGACTGTCAAATCACTCCATAAAATGTGGATCTGGTTCCCAGGTTGTCTTTGACTGTCCTAATCAATTAAATAAACCCTAGTGGCATTAGATAAAAAGAATGAGAGGTGAGATCTTGCGTGAGGTTTTTTGAGGTTCTAATTTTGGTGTGCAGGTTCGCAGCTGCAGCTCCCAAGCGCTCTTCCACCTTGCTCTGAAGCTGAAATCGAAAGGAAGATGCTTGAATCAAGGCCCAAGATCATATACAACTGAAAGCTACATCTGAAATCAAGATCCAACCTCTATTCGTGCTGCATTACTTCACACTTGCTTCAAGTTCGTTCTACATCCTGCAGAAGCATCAAAGCACCTTCGAAGAAGAGAAAGGGGGAGTTCTATCTCTAAAAATCTTTTCTGCTCTAAACCCCTCAAGTATTTGTTGTTTAAGTATCGAACATCTGTTGTACTCTTAGAACTTCTTGAAACACATTCGTGTGTGTGTGCTCGTGATCTATGACACGAGAGTGTGTGTGTGTGTGTAGTGGCCAAGATAGGCTACTGTGTGTGTGCTGGCTGTCTGTTCAGCGTGTGTGTGGCTCACGTCATAGTGGAGCATTAATCCTCCGTGTGAGGGGTGGATGTAGGGGACACACTCGTGTACCCGAACCACCTAAAAATCTTGTGCCTCCATTATGGTTTGGTTTATCGTTCTTTGCATCGAGTGGGCTACTCGCTTAGCTGAGTGATCTCTTGTAGTGCCATACCTCACTCGCGATTTCTTTCTGTTCTTACGAGAGAGAGATCTTGTTCCGGTGAGATTGAGTGGTTGTTTGCTTTAGAATTATTTCTACTCTATAATTATTATTTTCTTTTGTGCTTCCTTGGGTAAATAATTTTTATTGGCCAATCAATTCACCCCTCCCCTCTTGATTGTCGCCTTTCGGGACCCAAGAATTGGTATCAGAGCTTTGGTCTCTGTATCGCCCGACCTCACGGTCGAAGAGCATATCCCTTTCTATGGCAAACAGAGGGATGATGCCCGAAGGGCATTCAGTACACAGGCCTCCGTTTTTTGATGGAACAAACTACACATATTGGAAAAACAGAATGTATGTTTTCTTGCGTGCACAAGAATATGATGTGTGGAATGTTATCAATAAAGGCCCTTATAAGTTTCCTACCAATGAAGATGATTGGGATGATGAACACATCAATAATTATTCAGCTAACTTTAAGGCCATGAATATAATTTAGTGTGCTATTCATCCGAATGAATACTCACGCATCTCTATGTGTTCCTCTGCACAGGAAATGTGGGACAAACTACGCTTGATCTATGAAGGAACTTCTGAAGTCAAGGAGACCAAAGCAAATCTATTGGTCCGGGATTATGAATTGTTTATGATGAAGCCAGAAGAAACCATCTCTGAAATGTTCGCGAGACTGATGGAAATTACAAATGGTTTGAAGGCTCTTGGCAAGGAGTATTCAAACCGTGATCTTGGGAGGAAGGTACTGAGATCTCTATCACCACAGTGCCACACAAAGGCCACAGTGATCGAAGACTCAAAAGATCTCAGCACTCTGACTTTGGACGAGTTAGTTGGCTCCCTGATGACATATGAAATCAACATCAAAAGGAGCGAGGAGGATAACAAAAAGAAGAAGGTTGCCACAACATTGGCACTGAAGGTAAACCCACAAGAGTCTGATGAAAGTGAGGAAGGATCCATGGTCAATACTGAAGATGAGGAGCTTGTTGCTATGCTCACCAGAAGAGCAAGGAAATTTGTTAAGAATACCAGGAAGTTCGGTGGTCTGTTTAGAAAAGGTCCAAGAAGGCAAGGGTTTAAGAAGAATGAAAGTAGTAAGAAGGATGAAGTAATCTGCTATGAATGCAAGAAACTTGGTCACATGCGGGGAGAATGCCCGGAGTTGGCGAAGAGATTCAAGAAAGGAAAATTCAAGAAGCCCAAAGCCATGGTCGCCACATGGAGCGACGAGGATGAGGAAGGATCTGAAAATGAAGATGACCTGGATGAACTAATGCAGAACTTGTGTTTCATGGCAGATGGGGATAACACTAATGAGGTAGACTCTGAATCTGAATCTCTTACATGTGAACAATGACAGATTGCATATGAATCATTATATGGAAAATGCAAAAAATTGAAATCTAAAAATAAACTTCTGAAAAAGAAAATGGAGCAAACTGGGCATGCTGAAAATCCTTGTGAGAACTGCAATGTTCTCAATTCAGAAAATGAGAATCTCAAACATGAGAATGATAGTCTCTTGTCTAAAATAGAATTATTTGAAGAAGAGAGTTCATGCATGCGAGAGGATCAATTCACTTTTGTTAAAATGCATGAAGACTTGAAGAGGAAATTAGAACAAGAAAAGTTGGAAAAAATTGCTTGCATTCAAACCAAGGAAACAACTGAAAGGAAAATTGAAACCCTGATGCTTGAATTAAATGAGTTGAAAAATGCTATTTCCGTCTTAGAAAAAGGGAAACAAGTGATGAACACATGTGTGGGTCCTCATGAAGGAAGTTCTCTACCCACTCCTAAGAAGAGAAATAATTTTCAGTCCAACACATATATGACTCCATGGGTTTCAAGAACCACATATGCCTCATCATCTAACACACAGATGCATAGCTCATTTACAAATGTGAACAGGAAAAGAAACCGTGACAACAGAATCACTACATGCTTTTATTGTGGAAGATTAGGCCATGATATGTATGAGTGCAGAACCATGAGATTTAATGATGAAAATTTTGCAAGAATAATGAATAGATCATACAGGCCTTTTCTGTCTAACCACCGAGGACCCAAGCTTGCTTGGGTACCAAAAACCCCATAAGTATTCTTTTTGTATATGTAGGTCTGCTTTGGAGCTCAAAAGAACAAATGGTACCTGGATAGTGGATGTTCAAGACATATGACGGTAAACAAGGAAATGTTTGCAGACCTGCAAGAAAAAGATGGTGGAGCGGTAGCTTTTGGGGGTAAAGACAAAGGAAAAATTGTTGGAGAAGATAAGATAGTTTCAATGTGATGATAAAGTTGTTCAGGAAAAATCTGGTTGTTGGCTTACCCAAGTTGAAGCTGGTCAATGAAGGAATTTGTAGGGCATGCAGTAAGGGCAAACAGGCAAGAACATCCTTTAAATGTAAAAGTGATGTAACCACCTCTAAGCCCCTTAAATTGATCCATATATATCTTTTTGGACCAAGCCGAACACATAGCTTGGGTGGTAAGCTATATGGATTTGTGATTGTGGATGATTTTTCAAGATATAGTTGGGTGTATTTTCTCTCTAACAAAAGTGATTCTTTGATGGAGTTTGAGGCCTTTTGCAGGATGGTTTAGAATGAAAAAGGTTGGTGCATCAAGACCGTGCGGAGTGATCATGGCAGAGAATTTGATAACCGTGAGTTCAGCAATTTCTGCAGGGCTCAAGGTTACGTACACAATTTTTCCGCACCAAGGACCCCCGAGCAAAATGGAGTTGTTGAGAGGAAGAACAGGATGCTTGTTGAAATGGCTAGAACTATGCTTAGTGAAAACAACCTTCCGAGGTATTTCTGGGCTGAAGCTGTGAATACTACGTGCTACATAATAAACCGAGCCATGGTAAGACCATTGTTAAAGAAAACACCTTATGAGCTATATCGAGGTAAGAAACCAATGATCTCTTACTTCAAACCTTTTGGATCTATTTTTTACATCCATAATAACGGTAAGGTGGATTTAGCAAAGTTTGACCCCAAGAGTGACAAGGGAATATTTCTCGGATACTCCCTCAACTCAAGAGCCTATCGAGTGTATAACTTGAGAACTCTTGTAGTTGAGGAAAGTCTCCATGTTATTGTTGATGAATCATCATCCAAGGACACTAATGAAAAACATGTCTTGCAGGAAGAAGAATCAGAAGATGGTGCTACCGAAGAGTTGTCAAAGGAAGCAAACAAATCAGGAGGTGAAAAAAAACAAAAGGATGATGAAAATCAGCAAACTCAAAGTGAACTACAGCTGCCTAGACAATGGACTTTTGCAAAAGATCACCCACCGGAAGTCGTCATTGGCAATGTAGAAGAAGGAATAAGAACGCGTTCCTCATTCAGGGAAGTTGAGAATCTGGATTATATTGCATTACTTTCACAATCTAAACCTCACTCCCTAGAAGATGCTTTAAAGATTGATTCCTGGATCTTGGCGATGCAAGAAGAATTACACCAGTTCCAAAGGAACAAAGTGTGGTTCCTCGTGCCTCGTCCTAAAGACCACTCAGTGATCGGAACCAAGTGGATCTTTCGTAACAAAACAAACGATCAAGGGGTGGTAACTAGAAACAAGGCAAGGCTTGTTGCCAAAGGTTATAGCCAGGAACTAGGAGTTGATTTTGATGAGTCATTTGCTCCTGTAGCAAGACTCGAGGCAGTGAGAATTCTTTTGGCATTTGCATGTTGCAATAATATTAAACTGTTTCAGATGGATGTGAAAAGTGCATTCTTAAATGGTTTTATTCAGGAGGACGTATACGTGGAGCAACCACCGGGGTTTGAGGACGCGAAGCATCGAGATCATGTGTACAAGTTAGACAAGGCACTCTACGACCTTAAACAAGCACCCCGAGCATGGTATGAAAGGTTGAATGATTTCCTCATTCAAAATGGATTCAAACGAGGTAATGTCGTAAACCCTTTTCATGAGGTTGAACGGTAAGAAAATCTTAGTTGTTCAAGTCTATGTTGATGACATTATATTTGGCTCCACCAAGGATACTCTCAGTAAAGACTTTGCAAAATTGATGCAAAGTGAATTTGAAATGAGCCTTATGGGAGAGCTGACATTCTTTTTGGGATTGCAGGTCACACAGACGGCCGATGGGATGTTCATACATCAGAAAAAATATGCAATGGAGCTGCTGAAAAAGTTCAACTTGGCATCTACCAAACCACAACCAACACCTATGTCCACCTCTGTAAAAATTGAACAAGATGAAACAGGTAAATCAGTGGACCAGAAACTTTTCAGAAGCATGATAAGTTCTTTGCTGTATTTAACTGCTAGTCGGCCCGATATTCAATTTGCTGTATGTTTGTGTGCTCGCTTTTAGTCAAATCCTAAAGAGTCACACTTGTCAGCCATGAAAAGAATCTTTCGATATATTGCTGGCTCAGTGAACTTGGGTTTATGGTTTCCGCACAATTCGAGCCTTGATCTAATTGCCTATTCCGATGCCGATTACGCGGGTTGCAAAGTGGATCGGAAAAGCACCAGCGGGTACTGCCAGTTCCTTGGAGGATGCATGGTTTCATGGGCCTCCAAGAAACAAAACTCAGTGGCTTTATCAACCGTCGAAGCCGAGTATGTGGCTGTAGGTAGTTGTGTTACCCAGGTGCTTTGGATCCAACAACAAATGATTGATTATGGCGAATCCTTCAAAAACACCACAATTCTTTACGATAACACTTCAGCCATAAATCTATCCAAGAACCCTATCCATCATTCTCACACCAAGCATATTGAAATTATACATCATTTCATTAGAGATCATGTTAGCAAGGGTGATGTAGAAATCAGCTTCATCGATACAGATCATCAAATTGCCGACATTTTCACAAAACCCCTATGTGAAGAGAAGTTCACATCTTTTAGAAGAGAATTAGGGGTATGTAGAATAGAAGAGTCTTCATCATGATTTTGTGTGCTATTGAGTGTATAGTCACTGCATTGCATCCATTTGCATTAGTCATATGCTAGTTTATATTTTCCTTCTCATACATGCGCATCAAGTTGTGTGAAAAATCAAAAGAACAAAAATAAATTGCCTGATAAGTTATCCTTGTGTGTTCTTGCATGTCTTCTATATATATAATATTCACACATTCTTGTTGTCAATTCTATGGCCTATTATGACCTTGAATACACTCACATGCCATAAATGGAGCAAAACTGTCCGAATCTTGAAATCTGGAGAATTGGATAAAAGCACATCAAATTTTGATCTTAAAATTGTTGTGGTATTTCCCCGATTGTCTAAAACCTTATATAAACTCTCATTTTCATTGATTCCAACATGTATGTGCATTGGGGATCGAGCCTAACATCTCTTTTGGCCATCCGGTTATCTTTTCTATAATTTTGCTAAATTTCCTGAAAGGGGTCGACCCCTGGGGTCGACCCTCGCAAAACCAGATTCTGTTTGGGATTGAGTTTACAGGGGTCGACCCAATGGGTCGACCCATTATGGTGGCGCGTTTCCACCGCGTCCGAGCCATTCGCGATTGGGGTCCTAACCCTAAGTTAGCCCCTCCCATGCCTATATAAAAGCTCATAACCCCCTCCAAGGCTAGCCACCATCTCTTTCAAGCCCTAAAAACTCATTTTTGGTTCCAAAATCCTCCAAACCTAGCCGCGGATCTTTCGGTGGCTAACCGCGCAAGTTTCCTTCTACGGGTCCAAGGATCGTTCCTTGCTACTCCGATCTCTCGAGGTAAGTTCTTGGTGTTGGTGGACGATCATAGACTCTCTTTTATATCTTTCAACTCCACGGTTAAACCATCTTGATCCATACCCCATCTTGCGGCCCTTTTTGATTTTTGCTTAGATGGCCCCAAAGAGACGTTTGTCTCGCAGAGGAGCAGAATCAAGCAAGGCTTAAGAGATTCGCTCTAAACAAGCCACACACATTGCATCTCTGCGTGACCAATCTTCATCCAGCAAGGTGCTGGACAGAAAAGTTCTTCATCCCCGGGCAGTGGACTTCGTAATCTGAGCAACTATATTCCCAGTCTAGTTGATGTCATTTGCAGTCAGCCTAACTTGGACGGTTTCATGTCTGCCCACCGACGGATGTATCCCAACTTAGTGCATCAATTCTATAGCACCCTATCAATGGCCGGTGACAATCCGATTTCTAAAGTCAATGGGGTTCAGATTATTCTCTCCCCACAGCTGCTAGGCGAAGCATTTCAGCTCCCTCACGAGGGATATGCCTTTGGAGATATTCTTGTTCCTGAAGATAGAATTTATCTTTACATGACTTCTGAAGATCGAGTAGGCCGATTTGTTGTTGGGTTGAATGCAAACCGTTTCCCTCCTGTTCAACACATTCTTCATAGAATGATTACTACCATCTTGCTTCCGAGAGGGGGAAGACATGACAAAGTTACAGAAATTCATATGTTTCTAATTTACTGTCTCTTGGATGGCATCCGTATCAACTTTCCAGCACTTATTTTAGAGCATATGTGCACAAGCATAAAGCACAGGAATAGAACTTTACCTTATGCTACTGCATTAACCGCCATTTTCCAGTACATGGAGATAAATCTTTCAGCATAATCTTCACAAACTATGCGGGAGGCCGACATTTATACCATTCACTCTATTTGTCACAATCTGGGTTATGATCTGCGTGACGGTGAATTAGTCCGGCAACTGAAAACTGCAGTTCCTACTGCTCGTTCTGATGAGGATAATGAGGATGAAGACGCCGAGTCTGATGAGGAACCACTCCATGCTCCTGCAATAGATATACCCTCTGAGGCGGCCAGGCTAATCATAGATCGATTGGATCGCATTGATGAGCGGTTAGACAAGTATGGGGAGACCTTGGATGTGATGTCCCAGACCCTTTCGAATCCTTCTTCATGGGTCCCGGATTTGGTTTCACGGAGTGTCCGACTCCGTTGTGTCTGAAATTTCGTTTCGGACACCTTTCGTGTTCGAATTCGTGCGATTCGGGTCAGTTCGGAGGCCCGGAACGTGTTCCGCAGCTTTTTCCGCGTGTTTTTCGATTCCCATGTGTGTGTCTCGGAAACACCTACGGGACCCTGTAGTGGGTGAACCAGGTCGTTCACTTACCCGCGAGTGGTACCGTTGCGATCAGCGCATCGAGAGGATCGAGGAGGTGTATTTTTCTATTTTTCATGACTTTTTTGATTTTATGGATTTTCTATAAATACCCCCTATTTTCCCTTTTCTTTTTCCCCTTTTCTTCTTTTCCTCTTTTTCTTTCCTCCTCCCGTGAGCCACGGTCGACCGTTGCAACCCCTCCCCCTCTCTTGCCCGTTGGACTTCACGGCGCCCCTTCCCCTCCGGCGACGGGTGGTGGACATCGGTGGCGGCGCGGTGACGACGGCGGTGGCGAGAGGATCGTGACGGTGCCCCCATTGGTGCGAGGGAGAGGAGTTCGTGTTCGAGCAAGATTCGGCGATCGGCGGCGATCCGGTGGTTTTTGAGCTTCTTTAAGGTAGGTGGACGGATCCTTGCCCTCTTTACAGCATCCCCCGTGATTTCTAGGCCGTGGAGAGGTCGAGGGGGATTAAATTCATGCCGGGAGGGTTATTTCCATGCTTGGGGTTTGAGCGTCGGATCTTCCGTTTTATAGGGTTTTTGACCGCTCTATGGGCTTAGATGCATGCTAGGGAGGTTGGGGGAGGTTCCCCCTTTTGTTTCCCCTTCACTTGTAAGTGAATGGGGCGTGGGGCTGAGTTTTTCGAGTGAACTGCACGAATCGAGCTCTGCCCGTTGTCGCGCTAGGTTCCAGGGGCGCGTTCTTGTTGAACGCGCCGAGTCATTCGAGAAGATGAACAGTTTGGCGGTGTATGTCGCGCCAGGGTCGGGCAGCGTGTTCTTGATGAACGCGCTAGCTCCTGCTAGCGCCTTCTTGGAGAACACGCTAGCTTCTACTAGCGCGTTCTTCAGAGGGTCGTGCCCGAGGACCAGAGCGCGTCAATGTCACGCCCTGGGTCCCTAGCGCGTTAATCCCCCTCCCCGTGCCTCGTTTCCTTCCAGTAGCTTTACCTCCGGTGGAGTGAGTCTCGGATCCAGTTGTGGCAGGTGGCTCGAGGGTTGCCGTGAGCACCCAGTGAGAGCCATAGGGGCGCCTGGGGGTCCCCGGAGAATCAGTTACCTCGGTAGGGGTGCTGCGTGACTTGAGGGATGGTTGAACCTCATGCGTGTCCCCGGCATCCGTACCTACCGTTTGGTTATCGAGAGTCAGTGTTAGTGTGTTAGTTGGTGGGTTCCGTGAGTCGAGTCCTTACTTCCAGTGACCTGTCCACTAGTCGTAGCTTCCTGCGCACGCGGGTGCGGACCCACCTGGGAGTGGTGGAGAGCGAGACCCAGTGAGAGGCGGTTTTTAGGCTGGTTACCGTAGGGCCCCTTGCCTTTGCCACCAGAGTCTGGTGGGGGGGAAAACCAGCTAGAGGACCCGACCTAGCTAGAGTAGATGGTCTGTGTGTGCACACGTAGTTGGGGGCTTAGGACACGTGCTGACGAGCGTGACCCCAGCTAGTCCTTGTTGTGGTACTTGTTGCGTGTCTGAGTCTCACGCCCGGGGCGTTGCAGCTAGACACTTGTGATGCGGTATAAGACGTCAGGAGATGCTTCCGGTCGTTCTTCTAGTGGGTAGTGCTCCTGTTCGCTGGCAGGTGTGGACTCGAGTTTTGTTAGACCGAGGTTTAGTAGTACGGTACTGTTAGAGTAGATGGATTTTTCGTTTATTTACTTTAGCTTGTTGGTTCGACCGTACTCCTATTAGGTAGGGTTACCTTCTGCTTTCTCGTTTTCCGTGTGAGGTGGGGGTTCGCGGGATCCCTACTGGGCCAATGAAATGAGGCTCACCCCTACTTTTCAGGTGAGGCGGGGTCTTCAAGAGGCGCGGCTGAGTTTCAGCGTGGTCCTTCTAGCCAGGGTTAGTCTCCAGTCTGCCAGAGCCGGGGGATGCCCCATGTAGTTTTACTCCTGGGGATGCCCCGTGTACTTGTACTTTTTCTTTCTGTTGACTGTACTTTCATTATGGACATGAGACTCTGTGGACCTTGTAGCAGTTTATTTATTTGTATTATTCTGTGCATTTTATTTTAGATTATTGTGCTATCTCTGCAGTTGTTTCAGTTTCTCTTGTACTCCCACACCATCCCTTTCTACCCTTCCGAGTCTTCAGGCTCGTGGGTTGGCGAACCGAGGTTCAAGACGCGCCGGTTCCTTTTCGGTACTCGGATCCCGGGTCGTCACAGCTGGTATCAGAGCTAGGTTGTAGAGGTACATCAGAACTTGAAACGAATTGCGGTGGTCCAGAAGGTCCATGAATGTCATGTACAGTCGGCGACTGGCTTAGGGCCGTGCATGTTTTATTGATTTGTGGTTGCTTTCTTGATGCCAGGTGTATTATGGCACCACGGAGGAGGGCTCGTCCCCAGCAGGGAGAGTCTAGTGGTGGTCCGGAGGAGCAGAGCAGGGCTTCAGTTTCTGAGGGTGTAGCTAGAGATGCGAGAGCTCCGGGGATGGACGATTTCTTCCGAGGTATGTTTGAGTATGTGTTTCAGCGGTAGCAGGGAGGCCAGTAGCAGGGCGGCGATGCTGGTGAGGACCAGACTCGTGGTGGTCATGGTCGTGTGCTGAAGGAGTTCTTGCTGTTCCAGCCCCCTTCTTTCGGTGGGCAGCCAGATCCTGAGGTGGCCAGAGAGTGGCTGGATGATGTGCGGTGGATTTTCAGTGCGATGGAGTGTCCCGAGGAGGAGTAGGTAGCGTTGGCTAGTCATTATCTTCAGGAGGCGGCCCGTACTTGGTGGACGTCAGAGTGGGGTTCAATGTTCCAGTCCCGTCCTCCTCGGCAGATTGCGTGGCAGGAGTTCGTCACGGCTTTCGAGCGTGCTTTCTATCCATCCTTTGTTAGGTCGCAAAGGTTGCGTGAGTTTATGGAGCTGACCCAGGGTGACATGATGGTGATGCAGTATCGTGCCAGGTTTATCGAGTTGGGCCGTTATGCTCCTCATATCATGGCAGATGAGGAGGTGAAGACCGATCAGTTTATGGGTGGTCTAAGGCTAGAGTTGAGGCATCATCTTCTTGCGTCAGGTTTGACCACTTTGGATGCGGCATGTAAGGTAGCAGCGGCGTTGGAGAGAGAATTGCAGAAGGTTCGAGGGCAGGGCAGTGCTAGTTAGGTGCAGGCAGATTTCAGCTAGCCGACGGGGATGCAGTAGTAGAGTACCGTCCAGCTCTCAGCAGGTGGATCAGTGGTGACGCAGTCTGTGGCTCCTGCGCCAGGATCGTTATCCTTTAAATCGAAGCTTAAGAAGCTGCTTAAGGAAGCTGGTTTTGGTAAGAGGCGTCAGGATCATAAGGAGTCGAAGAAGGAGTCGATGGACAGTGTTCAGCAGCCGGTGACTTTTCAGCGTCAGGGTTCGATGACTGGTTCTCAGGGCGGTTGCCCTAGGTGCGGTGGTTCTCATCCGGATAGACCGTGTTCGGCACCCGTGATTTGTTTCAGGTGTGACCAGCCAGGGAACATGGCACGTGACTATCCGCAGAGACCGCGCCAGCCGCATGAGTTTCAGCCCCAGCAATTGTCATCACAGCCGCAGTAGTACCAGCAGCAGGGATAGTTTCCTCAGTTGTCACGGTCAGCTACCGTAGGGAGGCAGAGATCCTGAGGCAGAGTGACTCACATGACCAGGGCAGAGGCTGAGGCGTCACATTTGGTGGAAGGTACTCTCTCGATTTTGGGTTGTGCGGCTCGTGTTTTGTTTGATTCAGGTGCTTCTCATTCATTCATCTCGGAGGATTTTGCGCAGAGTGTGGAGGACCCAGTGACCGAGGTGTCCTGTGACTTGGCGGTAGAGTTGCCTACCGGTGACTTCATGATCACCCTGTACTACTTTGAGAAGGTACCTGTGTGGGTGGAAGGCCGGAACTTGCCGGTTAGACTCTACGCGTTGCCGCTTCAGGACTTTGATGTGATTTTGGGCATGGATTGGCTCGAGGCTCATCATGCCTTGGTGGATTGCGGCTCGAAGAAGGTCTACTTCTGATAGCTTCGTGGACCCACCTTATATTTCCAAGGTATTCGGTCTTCCTCTTCCCCCTTGCTTATTTCGGCTATCCGTGCGCGTCGCTTGCTTGATGCGGGTTGTCAGGGCTTTCTCGCATCCGTGGTTTTAAGTGATCGGCAGTGTCCTGAGGTGGAGGACATTCCTATCGTGTGCGAGTTTCCTGATATTTTTCTCGAGGAGCTACCAGGCTTGCCACCGCAGCGAGAGATTGATTTCGTGATTGAGGTGGTGCCGGGTACGGCGCCTATGTCGAAGGCCCCTTATCGGATGGCGCCTGTGGAGTTGCGAGAAATGAAGGCGCAGTTGCAGGAGTTGCTGGCCAAGGGGTATATTCATCCTAGTTATTCCCCGTGGGATGCGCCGGTGTTGTTCGTGATGAAGAAGGATGGTAGTTTGAGGCTGTGCATCGACTACCGTCAGTTGAAGCAAGCGACTGTTAAGAACAAGTATCCATTGCCTCGGATTGATGACTTGTTCGACCAGCTTCAGTTGGCTCGGGTGTTTTCGAGGATCGATTTGAGATCGGGCATTTACCAGCTGCGGATTCGAGAGTCAGACGTGGAGAAGACGGCGTTTCGATCGAGGTATGGGCATTATGAGTTCTTGGTGATGCCGTTTGGGCTCACCAATGCCCCTGCAGCATTCATGGATCTGATGCATAGGGTATTTCATCCGTACTTGGACCAGTTCATGGTCGTGTTCGTGGACGACATCCTTGTGTATTCGCGGTCTGCTGAGGAGCATGTGCACCATTTGGGTGTGGTGGTGCAGACGTTGCGCGATCACCAGTTGTATGCGAAGTTCAGTAAGTGTGAGTTCTGGCTTTGTGAGGTGCACTTTTTGGGCACGTGATTTCTGGTGAAGGTGTTTCCGTGGACCCGGCTAAGGTCGAGGCTGTGGTACAGTGGCCGAGGCCAAGTTCTGTCACGGAGATTCGGAGTTTCTTGGGGCTCGCAGGCTATTATCGGCGGTTTATTAAGGATTTTTCTCGTATTGCAGCCCCGATGACCAGGCTTACGCGGAAGGAGGTGTCGTTCGTCTGGACAGAGGAATGCGAGCGGAGCTAAAGAGGTTGCTTACCACTGCTCCTGTTTTGGTGTTGCCATCTGGCTCGGGTGGTTTCGTGGTGTGTACGGATGCTTCCGGGGTAGGTCTCGGTGCTGTGTTGATGCAGCATGAGAGAGTTGTGGCGTATGCGTCGTGGCAGTTGAAGCCACATGAGGCGAACTACCCTACTCATGATCTCGAGTTGGCGGTAGTGATTTTCGCTCTGAAGATCTGGAGGCATTATTTGTACGGCGAGAGGTTTGAGCTTTTCACTGACCATCAGAGTTTGAGGTATGTGTTCACTCAGAGGGATCTTAACCTAAGGCAGAGGAGGTGGATGGAGTATATGAAGGATTATGATTTCACTCTGTCTTATCAGCCTGGCAGGATGAACGTCGTGGCTGATGCTCTGAGTAGGAGAGTGATGGTCAGTCGGATGTTGTTGAGAAAGTGGAGGCTTTGGGAGCAGGTTCTGGCCATGACTTTTAGGCTCAAGGTCCCTTAGGACCAGGGTTCGGCTGTCCTTGCGAGTCGGACTGTCATGCCCGCGGTGCGTCGACAGGTGACTGAGGCTCAGTGAGCGGACCTCGAGCTACCTCGTATTCTATCGATGGCCGAGGTGGAGTTCGGAGAGTATGGAGCCGTGAGGTTCAGAGGTAGGTTGTACGTGCCAGCCGAGGGGCAGGTGCGGCGTACGTTATTACGTGAGGCTCATGGGAGTCGATATGCCGTGCACCCCTGGTCGGCTAAGATGTACCAGAACCTGAAGAGGTAGTTTTGGTGGCCTGGTATGAAGAGAGATGTAGCGGAATTTGTTGCCAGGCGTTTGACCTGTCAGCAGGTGAAGGCTGAGCACCAGCGACCAGGAGGCACACTTCAGCCCTTGGATATTCCTGCGTGGAAGTGGGACCACGTGACCACTGATTTCGTGGTTGGGTTACCGAGGACGTCTAGCAGAGAGGATAGTATCTGGTTTCTAGTGAATAGACTGATGAAGACGGTGTGATTGCTGCCGGTCAAGGTCAGTTGGAGCGCGCAGCGCTTGGCTCGTTCGTATGTAGAGCGGATCGTTTCGTTGCATGGAATCCCCATCTCCATTGTGTCCGATCGTGATCCCGGCTTCACTTCTGGATTCTGGAGGAGCTTCCAGAAGGCTCTAGGCACCGAGTTGGCATTTAGCTTGGCCTATCATCCTCAGTCGGATGGTCAGTCTGAGCGGACCATCCAAACTTTGGAGGACATGCTGCGAGCATGTTGCTTAGAATGGCAAGGGAGTTGGACCCACCATCTGCCATTGGTGGAGTTTGCCTATAACAACAGCTATCATTCGAGCATTGGTATGGCTCCCTATGAGGTGTTGTACGGGTGACCTTGTCGGACTCCGCTTGATTGGTTCGAGGTGGGCGAGCGTGCCCTGACCAGACCAGATTTGGTGCAGCAGTGTGTTGAGGTGGTGCATCTCGTTCGGCAGAAGATGTTGACGGCTCAGAGCCGGCAGAAGAGTTATGTCGATCGGAGGAGGCGACCTCTCAGCTTTGTTGTGGGAGACCGAGTTTTCTTGAGAGTTTCTCCCATGAAGGGTGTGATGCGTTTCGGTAGGCGTGGGAAGCTGAGTCCCCGCTACATTGGTCCCTTTCCCATCGTTGAGCGTGTTGGGGAAGTTGCTTATCGGTTGTCGCTACCTCCGGAGCTTTCCGCCATGCATGATGTGTTCCACGTGTCGATGCTTCGGAAGTATATGCCCGATGATTCCCATGTTCTCGAGAATGCCGTTTGGCCTGAGGTGACCCCAGATCTGTCCCTTCCGGAGTTTCCTGTTCGCATTGAGGATCGGTGAGAGCAGCGCCTGCGGAACAAGGTTATTCCTCTGGTCAAGGTGGTCTAGCAGCATCATTCTGGCGACGAGGCGTCTTGGGAGCGCGAGGATGAGATGCGGGAGCTGTATCCTTATTTGTTTGCATGAGTCTTTCCCCGTTCTTGTGCTTTGTTCTTGAATTTCGAGGATGAAATTCGCTTAAGGGGGGAGGGATGTGATGTCCCGGACCCTTTCGGATCCTTCTTCGTGGGTCTCGAATCTGGTTTCACGGAGTGTCCGACTTCGTTGTGTCCGAAAGTTTGTTTCGGACACCTTTCGTGTTCAAATCCGTGCGATTCGGGTCAGTTCGGAGGCCCGGAACATGTTCCGCGGCTTTTTCCGCGTGTTTTTCGATTCCCGCGTGTGTGTCTCGGAAACACCTACGGGACCCTGTAGCAGGTGAACCGGGTCGTTCACTTACCCGCGAGTGGTACCGTTGCGATCAGCGCGTCGAGAGGATCGAGGAGGTGTATTTTTCTATTTTTCAAGATTTTTCTGATTTTATGGATTTTCTATAAATACCCCCTATTTTCCCTTTTCTTTTTCCCCTTTTCTTCTTTTCCTCTTTTTCTTTCCTCCTCCCGTGAGCCACGGCCGACCATTGCAACCCCTCCCCCTCTCTTGCCCGCTGGACTTCATGGCGCCCCTTCCCCTCCGGCGACGGGTGGTGGACAGCGGTGGCGGCGCGGTGACGATGGCGGTGGCGAGAGGATCGTGACGGTGCCCCCATTGGTGCGAGGGAGAGGAGTTCGTGTTCGGGCAAGATTCGGCGATCGGCGGCAATCCGGTGGTTTTTGAGCTTCTTTAAGGTAGGGGGACGGATCCTTGCCCTCTTTACAGCATCCCCCGTGATTTCTAGGCCGTGGAGAGGTCGAGGGGAATTAAATTCATGCCGGGAGGGTTATTTCCATGCTTGGGGTTTGAGCACCAGATCTTCCGTTTTATGGGGTTTTTGACCGCTCTATGGGCTTAGATGCATGCTAGGGAGGTTGGGGGAGGTTCCCCCTTTTATTTCCCCTTCACTTGGGAGTGAATGGGGCGTGGGACTGAGTTTTCCGAGTGAACTGCACGAATCGAGCTCTGCCCGTTGTCGCGCTAGGTTCCAGGGGCGCGTTCTTGTTGAATGCGCCGAGTCGTCCGAGCGCGTTCGTCCGAGAAGATGAACAGTTTGGCGGTGTATGTCGTGCCAGGGTCGGGCAGCGCGTTCTTGATGAACGCGCTAGCTCCTGCTAGCACCTTCTTAGAGAATGCACTAGCTTCTGCTAGCGCGTTCTTCAGAGGGTCGCGCCCGGGGACCAGAGAGCGACAATGTCACGCCCTGGGTCCCTAGCGTGTTAATCCCCCTCCCCGTGCCGCGTTTCCTTCCAGTAGCTTTACCTCCGGTGGAGTGAGTCTTGGATCCAGTTGTGGCGGGTGGCTCGAGGGTTGCCGTGAGCACCCAGTGAGAGCCACAGGGACGCCCGGGGGTCCCTGGAGAATCAGTTACCTCGGTAGGGGTGCCGCGTGACTTGAGGGACGGTCGGACCTCATGCGTGTCCCTGGCATCCGTACCTACCGTTTGGTTACCGAGAGTCTGTGTTAGTGTGTTAGTCGGTGGGTTCCGTGAGTCGAGTCCTTATTTCCAGTGACCTGTCCACTAGTCGTAGCTTCCTGCGCCCGCGGGTGCGGACCCACCTGGGAGTGGTGGAGAGCGAGACCCAGTGAGAGGCGGTTTTTAGGCTGGTTACCATAGGGCCCCTTCCCTTTGCCACCAGAGTCCGGTGGGGGGGAAAACCAGCTAGAGGACCCGACCTAGAGTAGATGGTCTGTGTGTGCACACGTAGTTGGGGGCTTAGGACACACGCTGACGAGCGTGACCCCAGCTAGTCCTTGTTGTGGTACTTGTTGCGTGTCTGAGTCTCACGCCCGGGGCGTTGCAGCTAGACACTTGTGACGCGGTATAAGACGTCAGGGGATGCTTCCGGTCGTTCTTCTAGTGGGTAGTGCTCCTATTCGCTGGCAGGTGTGGACTCGAGTTTCGTTAGACCGAGGTTCAGTAGTACGGTACTGTTAGAGTAGATGGCTTTTCCGTTTATTTACTTTAGCTTGTTGGTTCGACCGTACTCCTGTTAGGTAGGGTTACCTTCTGCTTTCTCATTTTCGTGCGAGGTGGGGTTCATGGGATCCCTACTGGGCCAATGAAATGAGGCTCACCCCTACTTTTCAGGTGAGGCGGGGTCTTCAAGAGGCGCGGTCGAGTTTCAGCGTGGTCCTTCTAGCCAGGGTTAGTCACCAGTCTGCCAGAGCCTGGGGATGCCCCTTGTAGTTGTACTCCGGGGGATGCCCCATGTAGTTGTACTTTTTCTTTCTGTTGATTGTACTTCCATTATGGACATGAGACTCTGTGGACCTTGTAGCAGTTTATTTATTTGTATTATTCTGTGCATTTTATTTTAGATTATTGTGCTATCTCTGCAGTTGTTTCAGCTTCTCTTGTACTCCCACACCATCCCTTTCTACCCTTCCGAGTCTTCAGGCTCGTGGGTTGGCGGACCGAGGTTCGAGACGCGCCGGTTCCTTTCCGGTACTCGGATCCCGGGTCGTCACATTGGAAGTTATTGAAAACGAGCTGCATGATCTGAATCTTTCTCACCAAGAATGCACTCAAACTTTCACTGATGCCTTGGCTCATCACACCCAAATGAGCCACAAAATTTTGGATTATGTCCGGCGTGCTCCAGGTCCACCAAATCCGGATGATGACTAGGCCATTGCACTTCATTCAGTTGGCACACTCCTTATCCTGTTTCACCCCCTCTTTTTGATGATGCCAAAGGGGGAGAAGTTTTGCTTACTACTACTACTTGTGTGCCACTACTTACTCTTGCGTGCATGTGTGTTGCATTTTCATATTTGCAATTGCATTTCAATAGTGTTTTAGGTGTTGCATTATCCTTGTAATCATGGCATGGCATTTTGTTGCATTGTACCTCACTTCCCCTTGTTAATGAAATCGGATTGTGGACTGTGGTTGTTTTTCAAGCAAGACATTGCTGGTTGTTGGAATATGCCTCATTATCAATCGCATAGCTCTATGCTCCAATGGAATGAGGTTTCTAAATTGATTCATGATTGTGAGTTGGTTAAGTCAAGTACCTTTTATATTGTTCCGGCTTGGCTCCTTGTTATCATACTATTGGTATGGACTTTGAATGGCGTGTTTTCAATTTCTGAATTTTGTCATCCTCAAAAAGGGGGAGATTGTTGAACCCCCTCTATGCGGGTTATTGTAATGGATTTGATGATGACTAAATCATTCCATATATATTTGTTCTAACTTGAATGCCATGATAAATTCTGGAATTGTTTTTCACTTGATGAGATAAGGAGCTTTGGAGGTTCAGGAATCACTTCTTCTAGTAAGAAGTTTAATTTCAATTTGCAATCGCCAAAGCTAACGCAGAATGTATGTCCTGACAGGGGCAAGAAGGAGGTTCATGAATTGAATGATACTAGGACATTGTGTGAGATCCATCCTAACTCTTTTTAATGTCTATGTTCCATGTTAAAATTCATTCCTTGAGTTAAATGGATGATAGAGCAACACTCTTGTCTAAGGTAAATTTTATTGGGTCTTCTTTATTCATGCCTTAGATTCATGCATTTCAGTGTTATGATCTCTATTCCATACAATACTAGGTTGGCACCTCATTTTCGTGTTTTTTTATCTCACATCTGGTTGTTCTGGCACATGGGTCGACCCCAAGGGTCGACCCCTGCAGAGTATTCTTTATAACAGAACACTCTTGGTTACTACCAGCTCCAGGGTCGACCCCAAGGGTCGACCCCTTTATCATTTCTGGTGCGAGGGTCGACCCCAAGGGTCTACCCCAAGGGTCGACCCCTGTAAAAATTTCATCCTACCAGATTCTGGTGGATCGAGGGTCGACCCCAAGGGTCGACCCATTGTTGCTGGGGTTGTTAACCCTCTTTGAGGGTCGACCCCAAGGGTCGACCCATTCCGGTCCGACCTCCAGCCGTATTTTTTGACCACCGTTTCTTTGTGCCTAAAGTCTTCCAATCTGAGTCCAACTTCCACAAATCACTCCATAATATGTGGATATGGTTCCCAAGCTGTCTTTGACTGTCAAATCACTCCATAAAATGTGGATCTGGTTCCCAAGCTATCTTTGACTGTCCTAATCAATTAAATAAACGCTAGTGGCATTAGATAAAAAGAATGAGAGGTGAGATCTTGCGTGAGGTTTTTTGAGGTTCTAATTTTGGTGTGCAGGTTCATAGCTGCAGCTCCCAAGCGCTCTTCCACCTTGCTCTGAAGTTGAAATCGAAAAGAAGATGCTTGAATCAAGGCCCAAGATCATATACAACTGAAAGATGCATCTGAAATCAAGATCCAACCTCTATTCATGCTGCATTACTTCACACTTGCTTCAAGTTCGTTCTACATCCTGTAGAAGCATCAAAGCACCTTCGAAGAAGAGAAAGGGGGAGTTCTATCTCTAAAAATCTTTTCTGCTCTAAACCCCTCAAGTATTTGTTGTTTAAGTATCGAACATCTGTTGTACTCTTAGAACTTCTTGAAACACATTCGTGTGTGTGTGCTCGTGATCTGTGACACGAGAGTGTGTGTGTGTGTGTGTGTGTGTAGTGGCCAAGATAGGCTACTGTGTGTGTGCTGGCTGTCTGTTCAGCGTGTGTGTGGCTCACGTCATAGTGCAGCATTAATCCTCCGTATGAGGGGTGGATGTAGGGGACACACTCGTGTACCCGAACCACCTAAAAATCTTGTGCCTCCATTGTGGTTTGGTTTATCGTTCTTTGCATCGAGTGGGCTACTCGCTTAGCTGAGTGATCTCTTGTAGTGCCATACCTCACTCACGATTTATTTCTGTTCTTACGAGAGAGAGATCTTGTTCCGGTGAGATTGAGTGCTTGTTTGCTTTAGAATTATTTCTACTCTATAATTGTTATTTTCTTTTGTGCTTCCTTGGGTAAATAATTTTTATTGGCCAATCAATTCACCCCTCCCCTCTGGATTGCCGCCTTTCGGGGCCCAACAGGAAGGAACAATGTGTTTAGGAAGTTCACGAGAGGGTTCGAGAGACCTAAGAAAATGTCCTTCCCCTGCCCTCTCACCTGTTGGGTTTCGGCCCTCGGCTAGTGGGGTTTATTTTATTTTTCTTTCCCTTCTCATCTTGGAGACGCATTCTTACGACCAGGATTTTTCTCGTCGAGATTTTGCCCCTTTTTGGAGACACAACCAAGATTTTTTTATTGTAGGGACTTTGCCCCTCCCGACATGTATTCGGGGTATCACCATTTTTTTTGTAGCCCCTTGTGCCGAGACTTTCCCCTACTAAGGTGGTGGTTAGGTTCAATAGTCTAGCCCAAGGTCCCGCTCCCTCGTTGTGAACCGAGAAGGGGAGAATGGGTAGCACCCTACACCCTTAGTTCGACTTCAGCTTTCCTCATATTTCACACCGTTTGATTTCGAGAGCGGGGTGTGTGTGTGTGTACGGGTTAACCCTGAGTTATACTACAACGACCGAAGTGTGAATTTTTAACTTCGATAGTCCTCGTACCATGCCGATTGTCACACCTATCTAAGGGTATTATTTCTTAAGATAAAGCCCATTCCAAGGGTGGGATAGCTCGATCCCCTCATCATTGACTAGCCTGTAGGCATTGCCTGGATGCACTGCCTGAATCACGTATGGCCCTTCCCAATTGGGTTTGTGTCTAGAATGCGGCCCACCAAGTTTTACAAAAATTCTTTTCACTATCATCTCACTGACTTTGAATTTTCTCTCAAAGACCTTCTGTAACGCCCCGAGATCCGATTCCCAATTTATGGGCATATATATATATATATATATATTCTTTTCTTCCATCGGACCTCGAGAGATTACATCATACGTATCGCGGAAGAACAAATGCATACATTCGCATGAGAGAGAGAGAGAAATCACAATTACAAGAAATGTATATAACACCCCAACCATTCATAATCTCAAAGAAAAGTATATGTCCATTGTCCCCAAATACACATGAGTCCATACATGTTCATCATTCCATACTATCCATACTACACGATAAATTTACATAGCCTACCCTGATGATGAGAGGACTAAAACTACTCCTCGGTCGTAGCCTCTTCCTCGACCTCCTTGACTATGTCTCCTGAAAATTTTGAGTCACAAGCGATGAGTGTGACGCTCAGTAGGCAGCCTAAACAAATTGGGGTAACTCGCATTCATATAACCAGATTGTATATATAATTCAAATGTTAACAATATCCTAGTACATTCATTCACATTTGCTTAAAGGTAATTGATTCAAATGCTAGCAAGGAAAGAGCGCAAGAAAACCATATAACCCTTCTAGAACCTTCCAGGGGACCTAGTTTCATCCCATTTAGTTAACTGTGGGCCAAGATATCCTTATTTCAACGGCTGACCATGTTTTTTGTAACTGTTTCGACCCATTATCATAAACTCTCTCTCTTACCCCCTATTAGGCCTATTTTCCAGAAGTTATAATCTTTACCAAAGTTGTTCCTTATCTAAGGGTCGTTGCATGGGCTTTGGTTTCACCTGATTCCGACCCTCGTAGGTTAAGTTATGAATTCCCTAAGAATCCTTCAATATTCTGTTCAAATTTCCAGTTCATTGTGTATATGGGCCCGAATTGTACCCAATTGGGCCAGTGCCCAAATTGGTGGTCCTAACACCTTCCTTTGATAAAAATGTGTGAGTTTATTTTGGTAAACACGTGCATGCTCGGCAGCGACTAGTCGCTTCTCGTCTAAGAGTTTCAATTAAGCAAGGAGTGAATTACGACATTCATCGATGGAAAACTCCTTATCTAATTATACCCTGAGAGAAGGAATCAAAGTCTCGTACGGGACTACTACCTCCATCCCATTAGTAAGGGTGAACATAGTTTGCCCAGTGGGAGTACAGACTGAAGTGCAGTAGGCCCATAGAGCTTCAATAAATTTTTTCGGCCAGTCTGAGAATTTACTAGACTCGCAAGTTTTCTTTATGATTTTGATCAATATTTTATTGGTGGCCTATGCCTGGCCATTGTCTTGTGGATAATAAGGTGATGAATGATGCAATATAATCTTGTACCTTTTGCAGAGGTCCTAAAGGTCTTAGGAAATGAATTGCGGCCTATTGTCGGTGATGATAGTGCTTGGAATGTCGAACCTGGCGATGATGTTCTTCATGATGAACTTGGAGATCGTTGATGCTTTGATCTCCACGTAAGCCTCGGCTTCGACCCATTTGGTGAAGTACTCCGTTACAGTAAGGATGAAAGATTTTTGCTTGGTGAGGGAGTTAGGATCACCGAGAGAACCAATGATGTCAAATGCCCACATGGATAAAGGCCATGGGGAGGATACTGGATGAAGTGAGGAAGATGGGGAGTGAATTTTGTCGGCGTGAAGTTGACACTTGACACACCTACGAACATAGATGGCACAATCCTCTTCCATGGTGGTGCAGTAAAAGTCTTGCTGAAGGATCTTCTTAACAAGCATCTGGCTTTTTACATGGCCACTACACACTCCAGAGTGTGCTTCCTCAACACACTTCCAGACCTCATCGTCATCAAGACATCTTAAAAGAACACCAGTGAGGCTTCTCTTGTATAATACTCCTCCAACCATCATGTATTTCTAGGCCACTCTCCTTATGGCTTTATTATCCTCTACCGTGGCCTCTTCGGGGTAGGACTGATCTTTATAGTATTTAGCAATTTCATAAAACCATGCCTTCTCCTTGTCGGCCTGTTATTCTTCTAATTCTGCCAACATGATTTCCCTCCTCTCAATGATTTCTCCTTCTTGGACCTTCCCTGATAATTCTTCCTTAATCCTCAAGAAGGAAGTGTCTTGGACAGCAGGGGTGAGATGCCTGTAGATGGCAATAAACTCAAACCATCTACCTAGAGGGAACCTTAAAGATGATGCCAACGAGGCGAGGGCATCGGCCAGAATATTCTGGCCATGAGGGACATGGACAAAGATCAACTTGGTGAACAGTTTGGCATAAACAAAAGTGAGCTTCTGATAGGGCTTGAGCTTGGGATCAAGGGTGTGGTATTTGGTGAGCACCTGGCGGAGAACAAGTTGATTGTCACCTACATTTCACAGTTCAGTGACACCAAGAGAATGGGTGACTTCTAGGCCAGCTAGAAGAGCCTCATATTCAGCTATGTTGTTGGTGACTGGGAATGCGTGCTGATATGCCTGTGGGATGGTGACACCTTCAAGCGACAGGAGGGCAATGCCAATACCTCTTCCTTGGGAATTCAAAGCTCCATCAAAATGTAATATCCACATGTGATCATCTGATTGGTTGATGGACATTAGTTCCTCATCTGAAAACTCTGACTTGACATGGTCAAATTTTGGGAGAGGATGGTGAGCGAGATGCTCAGCTATGGCATAGCCTTTAATTACCTTTTGCTGAATATAAGTGATGTCAAACTGGGAGAGGAAGCTTTGCCAGCGTGCTAGTCTATCAGTGATGATAGAGTTTTCTAGGAGGAACTTGATAGGGTTCATTCGAGCGATCAAATGGACTTCGTGAGCCATAAAGTAATGTTTCAATTTCTGTACCACCCAAACTAGGGCGGCACATATTTTCTCCATAGCCGTGTACCTCTGCTCACAGGGGTTGAGAAGTTTGGACAAGTAATAGGTTTCCCTTTCCTTACCCTCTTCATTAGCTTGTGCCAAGACAGCTCCCATAGAGTCCGGGCTTGGTCAACTCATAGACTGAGACATAAAGAATCAAAGGTTTGCTTGGCGTGGGTGGTATGAGAATGGGCGGACTGGCTTGATAGTCCTTTAATCCTTCGAAAGCTTTTTGGCACTTAGAATCCCAACGGAATTCTACTCCGGGCTTGGTCAACTCATAGAAAGGCTTACACCTTTGCGAGTGTTGGGACACAAACCGACGAATGAATTGTAACCACCTAATCAGACCTTGAACTTCTCTCAAATTCTTGGGAGGTGGCATATCCCTGATTACCTTAGCTTTGTTGGGATCTATCTCAATACCCCTTTTACTCACAATGAAGCCTAACAGCTTACCCGATGATACACCAAATACACACTTCTTTGGATTCATTTTTAATTGGAACTCCCTCACTCTTTGCAACACCTTAGCCAGAACTTCTACATGCTCTGCCCTAGTCCTTGATTTCACCAACAAATCATTCACATACACTTCCAAATATACATGCATCATGTCATGAAATATTGCCATCATAGCCCTTTGGTAAGTAGCTCCAGCATTCTTCAGCACAAACAGCATGACCACATAACAATATGTTCCCCAAGGTGTGGTGAATGAGGTCTTCTCCTGATCCTCTTCTGCCAAGCGAATTTGATTATATCCTGAAAAACCATCCATGAATGAGAGAGTTTGGTATCCTACCGTGTTATCAATCAAAACATCAATGTGGGGCAAGGGGAAGTCATCCTTTGGACACACGCGGTTAAGGTCCCGAAAGTCAATGTAGATTCTCACCTTTCCATCATTCTTCATGATTGGGACAATGTTCGCCACCCATTGCGGAAAAAGAACGACTCTAATAAATCTGGCTTTGTGGAGCTTGTCGACCTCTTCCTTCATTTTCAAAGCCATTTGTGGATGGAAATGCCTTAACCTTTATTTTACCGAGACTGACCCTGGCTTTAAAGTCAAACGGTGTTCAACTAGGGTGGAATCCAAGCCCGGCATATCCTCATAGCTCTATGCGAATGTGTCCTTGTATTTCTTGAGAACCTCAATCAATGCCTCTTCTTCAAAAGATGATAAATTGTCACTTATGAGGACTATCCTAGGGTCTTCCTTAGTGTCCAAGTTGATTTATTTGGTGGATTCTTCTACAGTGGCTGACGGCTCATCAAATCTCCTCATTCCACTAGCATATGCATCATCCGCGTTCTCATATTCTTCATCCCCTTCTTCAATAGGGTACATACTCCTCATCCGTGATCTCATAGACTCCATACCCTTCATCAATCATGCAATTCTCCTCACATTCTATTTTCGACAGTTGGATGGAATTTTCTAGCATCTAAGGAATGGCTAGGCATGCTTGACATCTGTTGGCTAGATCTAGAAGGAATCGGCGAGGGATTTGCCTACCCTTAGATATTCTCTTGGACACTACCCTTGACTCATTGTTCCTAACTTGACTGACATGTCCTACAGAAGAAGAAGAAGCTGAAGAATGTACAGGAAAAGACCCCTCAGAGGAGGGGTAAAGAAGGTTGCTCAGGGGACCTTGGATGAGTGGCCCGTGAGTTGGGGCACACTCGTGAGAGATGTAGGATGTCTCCTCAAAAGAAATGCGTTGTTAAGGAGTTTGGAAATTGTTTTTTTTATTTTCATTTTTAATGACAAAACAATTAAAAATAGTTGTAGAAGGAGAAAAGGGGATTATAGCTAAGAAATTGGGAGGCTCATAGAGCAGATCATGATTGAAAACTTGGCGCGGGTTGAGAAACCCACACGGGAATGTAATTAGAGAAGGGGGCCTAGGAAGATCATCAGAAAGTGATCCGTCAATGGCAACGGCACATCGGAGATCAAAGGTGGCCCTTCTAGGTGCGAAGGCGAGAACATTCGCTGCAGTGGGATGGCAATATCTTGTATGTCAAATCATTTGTTCCATTCACAATCCGGGTCATCAAACTTTCCCCTTTTGAGATTCCTTGAGCAACCTTCTGTTGAATATACATTTTGTAACCCCCCATGCGTTTCCGGTGGATAGTCCCCCAATTGCACAATAGGACCCTTCTTGAAATGAGAGTATAAGGTCCATGTAAGGGGTTTTCCATCTGCTTCAATTGGCTCTTCAAAGCCCAGACCAACTCTAAGGATTAACCTTATTTTCTTCGACGGTCTCAGCCTCCCCTATGATTGTGCCCCCAAACCTTTGCCCTGCTGGTTGCCCAAATTCCTCATGATCTCCTATCCTTTGGAACGGGAAGGGAGACGTGGCATTGGTGCTAGAAGCGGCTTTTCTTGTATTGATGGGGGGCGGCAAGGGTCACATACATCCAGCAATGAAAGGATGGGCATGTGGGTTGTCCAAACTGAAGGCAATGAAGTGGAAATGGCACCCACCATAGGAAGGATGGGCATGCTAAACACCTTGACAATCCGCCCCTTGTACGGAAATTTCAAGCATTGATGGTTGGTAGAAGGGACAACATTCATTGCCTCTATATAGGGACGACCCAGTATGCCCTTGAATGTCGGGTCCATATCGAGAATATGAAATTCTACGGGAACCACAACATGACCTACTTCCACATTGAGAGTAATCATCCCCTTCGGTGGCCTTTTACTGTTGTCATATGTTGTGACCGTGATTGCTGAATGCCTTATCTGCTCTATGTGGGCCCCACAAAGTTGAAGGGTGCTCATAGAAATCACATTGATAGACACACATGTATCCACTAAACAGGTTTATAGACACCCCGTTGATCTTCACTGCAATGCACAACACATATTTTCGAGCTTCCTGAGGGGCAAGCCCGTGATCTTGAAATGTGATGGCCGGTTGTGTGCTTATCAGTGTTAATACCGACGAGATCTTTTCCATGGGGATGCCTTTATTTACCATGACCTTCTGAAGATATTCCATTAAAGATTTTTGATTAGATTTGGACCTTTTAATCAATTCAAGAATAGAGATCCGGGCAGGTGTTTTATCCAGATGTTTCAGAAGATCATACTGTGTCCCAGGGATGGACTCCTCTGGCTGCTCTTCAGTCCCTCTTTCTGGTTGTGACTGCTCTTGGGCCTGACTGTTTTGGGGGGAAATCCGGTGGAAGATCCTTCCACTCCGGAGCACCATGGCTTGGGGTTTCTGCTGCACCTCTACGGGGTTGGTTATGGGTTTGAGGAGGGGTTTAAGGGGCAGTGGTAGAGGAGCAGTTGGAGGAGCAGGGGTGATGATAGATGGAGGGATCCCGATGAGGGGTTTGTTTGGTGGAGGCGGAGTGGAAGTGGACGGGGCCTCGGATGGACGGTGGATGATGAGGGGCTTTGAGGATACAAGTGAAGGTAAGGTGGAGGTAGATGGGGCCTCAGATGGACAGTGAATGATGAGACGTTTTGAGGGTAGGGGTGGAGGTGTGGAGGATTTTGGTTGGTGGATCAGCGGGGAAATGGTGGTAGGGGTGCGAATGAGAGGGCATGATGGTTGTGGGAATGAAAGAGGCCTAGTTGGGGGTTGTGACATGGTTCGGGGAGGAAGAGGTGCTGGCTGGATGAGGCGATGGGGTTGGCTGGTGATATGGTTGGCGGCAAGAACAGAGGTGCTTTCTGTATGCCAACTTTTCCCTCTCCCAACTTTCGGGAAGGAGGAGATGGGGTTGACCTGGTGGTTGGGTTGTTGGTGCTCCGGTAATGGATTCTGAATGATGCCCATGTTTGGCTACTGCTGTGGGGCCTGTTGAGGCTGCTGCTGCTATTGGGGTTGTTGTTGTTGCTATTGTTGCTGCTACTATTGAAATTGGGGTCTGGGGGGAGGTCTCTGGGCCTTCAAAGTGGCGATGTATCATCTCATTTCATCCTAGTCAATTCCACCTTGATCGTTCATGTCGTAGATATAGTCCTTGAAATAAAAACAATTCTCCACTGTATGACCCGGCTGCCTATGGAAAACACAGTATCTGGAAGTGTCGACATTTTGGGGCCATATGGGTCTTTCCTTGGGCAGAGTGAGTGCATTGGCGGCCATAAGAGCATTAAAGACGTCTGGCAATGTTTCTAGCAATGGTGGGTAGTGAGCTCTCTTAGGGCCAATCGATCTTCTCTGTTGCTATAGAGGGCCATAATTTCCAGGGGGTGGAACTTGATGGTACTGAGGAGGCAGTTGTTGTTGTTGCCGGGGGCGAAAGGGTTGAGGCATGTTGTTCTAGGGTGAGTTGTTCTGGGGTGGAGGACGATAGGGTTGCTGACCTTGCTGGTCTGGTCAGAAAGTGAGTTGTAGGACTTGTGAATGCCTGGGGTTGGCTAACTGGTTGGGGCTACCAACTGCACTCACTTGTTCATTCGTGACGACCCCTTCCGTCACTCCGCCCTAAACATTGGCATTCGTTTTTCTTACCACCCTCGGCTTGGGCTACTTGAACATGTGCATGAGAGGTGAGTCTTTCAACTGTGTTTGAATATATCGGGCCCTCTCATACAACTCTGCCATTTTGGCTAGCCTGTTCATGGCCAGAATGTGTCTAAACTGAGGAGTAGAATTAGACACAATCATTTTAACTTGTTCCGGCTCCGAGAGGGTATCCTTTATCCTTTCTGCCAGAGACCTACATCTATCAGCATATTGGACGGAATCTTTGTCCGTCCTCATCTTCTCAGCCACTAGGTCAGTGATGGAAAGGGATGGGTCGGCCCGGTCCCGATACTTCTGAAGGAACTTCCTTTGGACTACATCAAAGTTCTCAGCCTCGCTAGGCTCTAAGGAATAGAACCATTCTAATGCAGGGCCATCTAATGACCTCCTGAAGAGATATGCCAGAGATCTCTTGTCATTTTGCCAGAAGGAGGACTCATACATAAAGTCCTTGAGGTGGATAAAGGGGTTGTCAGTGCCGTTGTACCTGCGGTACGTAGGCATTTCAGAAGGAGGGAGATGGAATATCGGGAGAACCGGTAAGGAGACTGTGCGGGTGGACTTTACGTCCACTATGTTCTTCAGATCCTGAAATTGCTCATCCATTTTGTTCAACTTTGTAAGGAGAGACTGGGTGAGCGCATCGGTAGGTGAAGGTGGTGCTTGCCACTGAGGAGGGACAGGCCTTCCGGAGGCCTGAGAAGGGAACCTTAAATGAGAAGGGTAGAGGGGTCTATTAGTGGATGGACCTAGTTGAATTGATGTTTGGGGGATGGCTGGAGTTGGAGATTGTGAGGGGAATCGAAAAGAGGGATGATGTTGACTCGCCTGCTCGAGAGGTGATGGCGAAGGAATAGCCTGTGCAGGCTCTTGGATAGGGGTGGCAACCGCAGTTGGCTCCTAAAGAGAGGGGGAGACAGATTTTCCCTTTAGGATGACCTGAAGGGTCTGAAGTTGCTCAGGGCTGAGCTGAGTTGTGGCGAGGACACCTAGCATGGAAAAGATGTTCTGGGAAGGGGATGAGTCCCCAACTGTGGTCTGCACCTCATGGGAGGGTTGATGGGATGGATCGACATCCACAACATGGACTTGTGGCTCACCTTGGTGGCCCTGGCCATACATCTGGGGCTCATAGTCAAAGGCCCCGACCTTAAAATCATCGTAACTGTACTCGACCATCCTTAGCACCTTACTGGAACGTAATAACATACACTATCAAACAATCACAGAGATTAACACACAAGTGAATGCTTTATGCCCCCTTTTTTGCTTTTCTTAAAAGAAGGTGGTTTTTTATCTTTTCTTTTTTTCACAAATTAGAAGTTCACACAAAAGGGGAGGACCCTAGTTACAATTTTGATCACCGTCGTGCCAACTAAGGTCACTCGCCTCACCACGAATGGGTAACTAAACTCTAGGAAACTTCAGTGATACAACCGACCCAGTGAACGAAGAGGGAATCCTTCGCTGTCAAGGAGTTACAGAGGTCCCGATGGAGGAGATTCTAGTCCGTCGAGAGGAATTCCCGAACGGAGAGTCCTTCCTTCACCGAGAGGGGGTAATCCTTAGAAAAGTGAAAAGAAAGGGGGGAGATGCCAATGCAATGCAATGATGTATATAAAACAAAACACACAGAACAGGAAGAATAAGAATTATGCAGAACAAAATAGGATTGGATAAATTTCAGACAATAGAAGGGAGAGTAAAGAAGGACTTTCACAACTTCAAGACTTCCAGATATGACAATCAATTGAAATAAGGAACTGCTCAGAACCGGATCTCCTTTCCGCAACACGTGAATCTCTCGGTGAATCATAAGGGACTATGGGGGAAGTGCACACAGTGCACGAGGGATGAAAATAAAAGTGCTGCTTGGAGCACAACTGCAGCGCGCACAGGCGCAATAAGGAGGGGCACGCGTGGATGCCAAGTGGAGGGGCACACGCGGGTGCCGAAAACACACAGAGGGGCACGCGTGGGTGCCGAAAATACACGGGTAACCAAAAGAAAGTAAAAGAGGTCTCACCGTGATCGCCAAGAGATGTGAACGACGTCACGGAAAAAGAGACGGGGAAACACACGCGTTAAGCAGTGAAACGCAGAAAAGATCCTCGAGGAGAGTTTCCCTCCACGGGGTTGAAGCGGGAAAATACGCGGAATGAAAATTACAAGAATGGAAATAGCATAAATGGAAATTGCGTGAATGGAAATTATGTGTAAATGGAAATTCTGTAAAAGAGACTGCAAGGGGATGTTACTCTCCGCGGGTTTGAACTGGAATTAAAATGGGGAGGGGGGAACCGCTGCGGGATGTCGCTCTCCGCCGGTTTAGATAAGAATTAAAATGGGGAAGGGGAACCGCTGCGGGATGTTACTCTCTGCGAGTTTAGCAGAAATGAAAATTATGCTGAATGAAAATGAAGGGGAGGGGAACCGTTGCGAGAAATCACTCTCCGCGGGTTTAGACAAAAAAAAAATTGTGCTGAATGAAAATAATGGGGAGGGGAAACGTTGCGGGAAATCGCTCTCCCCAGGTTTAGACGGAAAAGAAAATTGTGCTGAACAAAAATAACGGGGAGGGGAACCGTTGCGGGAAATCACTCATCCCGGGTTTACCGCTACGGGATGTCACTCTCCGCTAGTTTTGACAGAAATGAAAGGAAATGAAATGACACGCGTGAGGGCGTGTGTGTTGGTGGTGTGATCGCCAGGGGTCAGGGACCCCAAAATGAAAGAGCAGTGATCGCATTTATGTCTCGGAAATGGGAGATCGTTGTGGATTCCTTCTTCCTCTTCCTTCGGCCTGCCAAAGAAGCAGGCCAAAGGAAGAGGACTTTGTCCTGGTTACCCTTGCAAGAAAATGAACAAACATCAAATGGATTAGAACGAAAGCAGTGTAGTATCAATTCCTTATGATGAAAGTAACGAAATCATAACAGGACACACACCTGGTTGGTGTTGTTTCAAACCCCTTTTGGACGCAAAGGGTGGAAAATAGAAAGATGAATGAAACGACGTGCGAAAATGCACAAAATGTAGAGCCCTCTCAAGGAGAGAAGCGCGACACGAACAAAAATAACGGATGATGCACGCAACTAACGGGATGAAAAATAAAGCAGAACAAAGCGGAGAAAAAGCTTATAGGGGCGCCGATGGCGGGCTTCGAGGAGAGCTTCGGCGGCGTGAGGACGGCGTGGACGCACGGTGGGACGGAACGACCTTCTTTCATGTGCATGAGCACTCATAAATCCAGTAAAGCCTTCCCTTGAAAACTCATGATGGTGGGGACACCAGAGCTACCCGCCGGTACCAGACATCCTTGTGGTTGGGCGATAGCATGGAGCTTCCAACAAAGTCTTGACATTTTTCTATATTTATTTCGAGAGTATTGTATTTGTATTTGTACTTTTACATTTGGTGTGTTTAATTAGGTTAAGTTAGTGGGTTTGTTTGTAAAATAACCACTTGGGCCCGGAGGGACCCCACCCTCTCTCCCATTGGGCCACGTGGCTGTTAGGGACCATGAGGGTTGGCCCATAGTCCACCTAGGACTTGGACCATTGGACCAAGGGGACAAAGGGGGAAAGAAGTCAAGATTCCCTCCCCTTAAATCAAGGTGTGTCCCCTCCTTGTCCCCCATGCTTGTCCTCCTTGTCTCCCATGCTTGTCCCCCATGTGGGATTAAACAAATCCCATAAGTCTCCTTTCCCTATTATACCCTCCCACCTACCCTTGACCAAGGGTATTCTAAGTCTTTTGGCTAGGTCTAGGGTTTGATTATATATATTCTCTTGTGTATTTTGGTGGAACTCAATGAAGAAATTGAAGTGAAATTCATTTGGGCACCCCCCCTCTATCTCTCTTGTGTTCTTGAAGTTCTTCCTCCTCCCACCTCCAATCTCTTCTAGATCTGAGTTCCAATCTTCTATCTCCCTCAAATTTCTTCTTCTTCCCTTCTTCCTCTATCTTCTGTGATCGTTCATCGCCGCCGCCGCCGCCGTTCGTGCCGTCGTTGAGCCACCACAAGCCGATCATCTTCTTGCTACCTCGAAACTCGGAGTTACAGGACAACAGCCCGGATAAGGATATGTTACGGGCGATCCCACCGTTGGATCATCAAGAAACTTTGAGGGTAGGTTTCCCCCGTCTTAGGCCATTCCAAATTTAAATTTAAGGTCAATCAGAGTTCATTTAGACCATTTCCCAGCCACCTGTTCATCTTCCCCAAAATCTACCTGTGTGTAGATCTGTGAGATAGATCTTGGCATCTGATTTTTCTCACCCATCAACGGTTGTCTAAATCCAACAAAAAAGCTATGTGCGTCTCCGTCACCCTCCCCTCTACCCACCATAACAATTGCAGGTCCTAATTCATCCATTTGATCCTCGATCAAAGCCCTTGATCAGGGAGGTTAGATTATATCCAGCCTGTTCTGTATTTCAAGATAGTGTTCTCAGTACACTTGTAGTCATTTTAATTTCAAATCCAGCCGTTGTATGAGTCTGGGCTTTCAGTATGTCGTAGGATTTTGAGTCCTCTTTCCAAAGGTACCTTTTTTTCCATGATCCGATGTCGGGATTGAGCGTACCAGCCTATCTTGTCAGAGCGCATAGTTCTAGCCAGAAACACAACTGTGGGACAGCCTTGGGAACAAATCCCAAGAAAATTGCCCGCCTCCACTCCGGTGACTGCCGCTCCCGGGGATCGACCCGGGCCACTCCAGGAGCGCCCCCACCAGTTGCTGCAGTCAAGAGCCACCCCGGACGTCGCCGTACCAGCCACGGGTCCCACGTGCCATCCTGCGGGCCCGAGTGAACGGAGCCGAACCGGTCGACCGTGTCCGCCCGAGCGCCACCGACTGCTGCCCGCCAACCCAAGATTAGTGCTCCCGGACCCCACGTGTCCCATGTTACCTCCCTGCATGGAGTGAGCTTAACATTAATTCCGTAATTATTAATTCTTGCTGTAACGGGAGTTCCGAATCTCGGCCGGGAAGTCTTCCTTACGCCCCGAGCGTGGAGGTACACTCGCCACCCTCCCTCTTGTCGTATTTGCTTTGCTAGTATACGTTCTAGATGCCGCTGCATGTGAGTAGGATATTTTATTAGCTTGTTATATTTTAATCATCGCTGCGAGAGAGAGAGCGTAACCCATCCCGTGACCCGATCCGAGCACGGAAGAGCTAACTACCCGACTCACTGCCGGTTCCTCAACCGCACAGGTCCCACGTTTCCCTCGCTAGGGACGAGTTGAGAGCTAGAGTCCCAGGGTCGCATTGTCGTCCCGCATCAAATTGGTATCAGAGCGGAAGGTTAAGTCTAGGGTAGTCTTGTTTAAAAATACACAAAAAAGAGTCATTTAAGTCGGTCCAAGGTTGCATTGCATACCTTTATTCGGTATATAAAAAGATGTTGCCCGACCGTTAGGTTACGCCAATCGGGAAGGTGATTCACTCGCGTGAGAGGATCTTCGGATTCCCGGACTCCGTCAGGTACCGGATATGGGTTGAGTCTAGGTTTGTAGTCGAGTCCGTATTTTACCCTTTTCACCATTTCGAGTCAGGTCTAGGTGTTTTAGTTTGCATAAACTTTTGCATATAACAACAAAAATAAAAAAAAATGCCATTGCATGCCCATTCCTAGGGGATCCAACCCCATCTTTGCCACTATGGCCAACCCATGCACCCCGAGTAGGCCCGTCCAAGGTAATAGGTCCGTGATTGAGTATATTCGGGACTATGATACGTACCAGTTGGGATATAGATTTAGAGAAGAGAGCACCACGATCACCTTTCAGTTTCAGAGAGGTTTGCAGCTTCACTTTCAGATTGAATGTCTTTGCCGCGACGCGTTCACTCTGGCGCAGTCATATCTAGTCGCTCTAGAGGTTGAGCCCTTCGAGGCAAGGTGATGCGGGATGGACACGCGACCTGGGACTCTAGCTCGCGATCGTCCCTAAGCGAGGGGAGACGTGGGACCGGGCACGGTTGAGAAATCGGCTGTGAGTCTCGGGTATCGACTTTTCGCGTTAACTCGGATTGAGTCACGGGACGGTACACTCACTCACTCTCGCAGCGGTGATAACAATATATCAAGCTAGGAACCTACACTCGCAGCGGCATATACGGATGAATACGAACTAAGCAAAATGCGATAAATAGAGGGGGCGAGTTTACGTCCACGCTCCGGGCGTGGGAAAGACGATCCCGACCAAGACAGTAACTCCCGGTTAAACAATTATCACAATAATTATAGAAATGATTTCTACTGCCCACTCCACGTAGGGAGGTAACGGGCTATAAATGGGGCCCGAGAGGACCGAACTTGGGTTGACGGGCAGCTTTCGATGTAGCTTTAGCGGCACACGTATTCACGAACGTGGGGCCCACGTGCTCATCGGCGGGTCCGAGTGGGTCCGGAGTGGCACCGCTGTGACGTTGGCTCCTGGAGAGGCGCTCCCTGGGACGGCGGTATGCTGGTTCACCTCGTGGGAGGCGAGTCGGCTCCGGTCTCACTTTTGACCGTGCTACCCACGGATCTGAAGTTGCTGTTTTACAGCGCGTGAGCCAACGAGATCTTCTACTGCGATCACTCCCGACGTCGAATCAACGCACAAAAGATATCGTTGGAAAGCTATTTCAAAATTCTTTTATCTAGGGCTAGAGAAATAATTTTGAATTTCTCAGATCTGGCCTTGACCGATTTTACAAGCTGCTGTTGGACAGGACCCGAAATCTCAAGACAAAAGTGATTTTTCCTGAGAGTTGGTATTGACCGTGACTCAAATGACAGATATTGAACTTGGACTCTTCATGAAAGTTGTAGAGGATGGAACAAGGAAGACGAGGATAATTGTTATGAAAGGTTTGGTGGAGGTTTCAATGTTTTGGAGATTTTATACTGACTGAGGGTCGGATCTAAACTCCACATGACAGAACAGATTTGGGAGAAGACAACAATTTTTAAAAATACAAAAATGACTTTAAAAATTACAAGAAAATTCGTGGATGATGGGGGTGGTGGACAGAACTCCTAATAAATTTGGGGATTAAAAAAATAAGAAAAAGTGGATCGAAGAGGGGAAACTCAGGGTTGCTATGACAGGATCTGAACAGAAGACAGAACTGAAAGGTGGAAATATATGAAAATGGAAAAATAGCAAACAAATAGTAAATGACTGGATTTTTTTGTGGAGGCTGGGGTGGACGTGAGTGACTCACCCTCCAAGTTTGGTTGCGATCTGAGATCCTGATGCAGAGCTAAAAATCACGGAGTAGGGTTGTATCCTGATGTAGATAGAACTCCGACGATGAAGACGGCAGCGCGATGGTGGTGCGATGGCGGCGGCGGCAGAAATAGAATTCAGAGGGGTTAAGGAGAAGGTAGAAGGGCATCACACCCAAGATTTAGCAGAAATCCATCTGCAAGAGGGGGAGGGAGAGAGGAGGAGGGCACACCCTTCTTTGGCTCCAACCAAATTTCACAAATTTTTCTCTTCATTAAACCTTACAAAACACTATACATGGGTTTATATAGAAGGGGAGGAAGGGGGAGGGGGTTGGAATTCGTGAGAGAGGGGAGGGGTAGCATTTTCTTCCCCCATGTGGTCAATTGGCCTAAAAAGATAAAATATAAAATGTCATTCTAATGGTGGGCACCCCCTTGACTTAAGGGGAGGCATCTTGGACATTTTGTAACACTTGTCCCCCTTTGAATGTCAAATCATCTAGAAGCCCACCTTGAACCTTTGACTGACCCCGCATGGGCCCTAAGACTTAGGTGGACCAATAGGAAAGGAGATAGGGGCCCCTTGCTGGTCCTACTAGACTTTTGCACAAAAACTCAAAGAATCCTAAGGAATGACAAATTAGCTTATAAAGCCTTACAATTGTAAACCTACTTCCCAAGGATATAAATGTAAACTAAAATAACACAAATACAAAAATAAAAGTTAGTGCCCGGTGTAGATTCCCATCAATTCTCCCCGGGTGGGAAGAACTCGACCCCGTCGAGTAAGGGGTGCGGCTGCTCGTGACGCCGGCGGATCCGCCATCGTACCTGGAAGTGTCACGCCCCGAGCGCGGAAGATACCCGGAGGTGCGCAACGTATCTATATCAATCATGTCAATCAGAGTGGTCGTGTATTCGACACAAAGACAGAGATGCGCAAAATAGCAAGATAACCCAATCCTTTATTCCTTTATAATAGACTATTACAAATCCAATACTCTGTTTAATAAAAAGAAAAGTACATAGTTGACTCAAGAAACTATAGAAAAGACTAGATGACACTTGAGCAGCTCTATCACTTTCACTCTTGACCATTCCCATCCGATTGACTTCCATCGTCGTCGGACTTACCTGAAAAGTAAAAAGGGACAACCGGGATGAGCGAACGCTCAGTAGGAAATTATATCTCAAGTACTAACAAGGGGTTTAAGTAATTACATTTTCATGAATGCAATAAGGCTATGCATGCTCGCATAAAACGACAAGATAGAGAGAATGTAATATGAAGGAAATAAGATGGACTAATCATGAACTTTCAACAAGATAACAAGTTTATTCAAGATATTCCAGCAAGTACGTTTAACAAGTCATGTCAAGAACTTTGGCTATCATGTATCAAGCAAGTAAATTACCCTTTTTCGGGCCACGCATTTCATGTCAAGTCAAGTACGATTTCAAGTACAAGATGTGTGTGGAATGTCCAATCAAGCAAGTCAAGTACTCGGTATAATGCCAGATACCTTATCATTTTAACTCCCATGGGCACAAGTACTTTCGGGTGCTCCTCCCAGGACCAGATCGGGCCCTATATGCGCAGGCATTTATCATGTGTTTTGACATCCACTCTTGTTTATAGCCAACATAGAATTTCAATAATCAAGCTTGTAGACACGTACGACAACTTTGATAGAATAGAGTCCAAAATATGACAAAGGGCATAGATTGGCGATAATAACGGTATAATCACGATTATCGATGAAACTAGGTGGAATTAGGTTCCCTTAACTTAGGTACCATGACAAATCGATATGGACATTCTATATATAGAATTGAGGTCCACATGAACAGTATATCAAAGGTAAGATACCCTCATTCTTATCATAGAATTGAGGTTTACAAGAATGACATGATATGGCATGATATCATCATTCCATTAAGAATTTCTTATGATATACTCTTTGTATCATCATAAGGGCCGGTATACCATATTTCTTTAGAGTGACATGGCATCAATGGTGTAATGGGTTTTTAGGGTACAACCAGCTCAGTCGGCCTTGAGGGAATCCAAGGCTACGAGGAGTCTTACGGAGGTCTCTATGACTAACTCGCTAGTCCAAAGGAACGGAATGTCCAATGGAGAGCTTGTATGTCAATGAGAGTTGAGTGTGATCGATAAAACAACGTGAAAAGTGGGACTATACTCACGGAGTGGAGAATAGTGTCGATATATATATTATATAATATGAAACCATCGGTTAACAGAATCAGGATAAAAATCATTTTTTTACAGTAAAATAACGACTTATGCCAAGTCGTTTCTCAAGTAAATAACGCCTAACAGAAGGGAGTTTACATATGTTTCCATTTTGCAGAATTTTCAATAATTCAGTAATTTATCTAAAAGGCGCCCTGGGAAGGGGCGTTTCTTCATGATTTGACGACTATACCAGAAGGCGTCTTACTATTTATAATTTTGGACAGGATAAAATAAATTTCAGGAATTATCAAAAACGCGCCCTGGGCAGGGGCGTTACTATTTAATTCTATTTTTCAGAATAGATAAATTTCAGGATTTTAACTGATAAACGCCCTAGGAAGGGGCGTTACCTTTCAGATTCACGTCCTGATCGGGGGCGTTAACATATGGCAAACGACCTAGTCTAGGTCGTGAATTCAAGGAATTCAGGAATAAAATTTCAAGACACATGATACATGGTCATGACAGGAAAATTAGCAAAATTTCATAGGTAGAGTCATGCAAGATATTAGAATCGATATCTCATATTTAATGAATTTTTAAACATGATCAATTATTAATTACATGCGATTTTCATGAAAGTAACGCCTGCGTGCAGGGCGTCAAATATGAAATTGACGACCTGGACAGGGTCGTTTCTTGTAAATTAGCGCCCTTGACAGGGGCGTTTCTTTCAATAATATTCCAGAAACGAAAATAAAACTGTATGCATGCCATGCTTATACATATATCTTGCGTTATTTTCATTTGGGCTACAATAACTTGAGAAAACCTACCTTGATAGTTTGATCGAAGATGAACGTGAGGGATTTTTAACTAGAAGAAGATGCTGCAGTTCCTATAAGAAGAGAAGAAGAAACATATATTAATTTCTTCACTTATCGGAACAGAGGAGATAGTAGAAGAACGTTACCTTGTTCTTCACTACGTGTGCTCTCTTCGACCTGTAAGAAGAGAAGGAGATGAAGAACGTTAGTTCTTCATACACTCGAAACAGAGAAAAGAAGAAAAAAAAAAGAATAAGAAGAACAGTTCTGTTCTTCACTTACCGTCGCAGAGGCTTGAATCAAATAGGTTTAGGGTTTGTTCGATCAAGACTATTTATAGGATTTTGGGGGTCCTATTAGGGTTAGAGTTCTAGTGGAAGTAATGCTTCCAATATAGAGTCCTTACCACCTTTTAACTCTTTCTAATACTTATCCATTACCCTGGATAAGTTCTGGGTTCGAACGGTTCTGGAATGTAATTAACGACCTAGGTCAGGGCGTCGATTCTTAAATTGACGACCTGGTGCAGGTCGTTTCTTAAGAAGCGCCTTGTGTAAGGGCGTTCCTTGTTTTAAAACACGCCTAAGATAGGGGCGTTACTTTGCCTTACCGTTTTTGGCGTTTAGAATTTAACGCCGTGTGGTCAGGGCGTCACTTCTTGAATAACGCCTTATCCAGAGGCGTTTCTAATTTGAATAGTGCCTTTATCCGAGGCGTTATTTTATTTTATTTTATTTATCTATTTATTTGATTTATTTTAAAATCTTTATTATTATTAATATTTTATCAGGGTTGCTACAGGAAGCGTGGAGTACGCTCCACTCCAAGTAATCGACACCTGCTCATCCCGCATAGATTCGATATGCACACGCTACTGGGGAATGAGGCTAGAGGTGGACACTCCGGGGTGGGGTCACTCTCAAAGGAGGGAAGGTGGCTCGAAGACTCACTAGGAATCACCGCTTGTCCCTTATGTGACTAGATCGACATATGAAGTAGAACCGATCCCAAAGTCCGACCAGTCTCGAACTCGAAAGGGACTAACAACGCGAGCGTACAAACCGACTCAACTCGATGTATGCACAGACATACTATAGACAAACGAAACAAATACTCACAAAGACCCTAAACAAATCTAATGTTAGTCCGACCCGTACATGGGTGACGGCGGATCAGGACACCCGAATATGTGCCATGCATGCATGTTATGCAACCGGTGGTTGGTGGCATAGGGAACACCTAGACGTCCAAGTATGACCCAGTCATGCATGGATGACCCTTTGGATTTGGGAGACTTGAGAGGGTTAGGAGAACTGGATATGGGTGTATCGAGAATGGGCTTGGTGGGTATGGATGACCCGACCCGTGGGGTAGGGGTGTGGTAGTGGACTCCCTCAAAGAAGTGAAGTATATATGGTGGGTCTAGGGGTCCACTAGGAAATGGGTCAAAGGGATAAAAAAAGGTATGACCCCTTATGGTGGGTTCCCACAAGTCACGGTCCCACGTGTAGAAGTCTTGAAGGTGTGGATGGTCACCCTCATGTATTGTGGTAGGTGGGACGGTGATCATATGTAGGATGTATGGTTCCTCCCTCGGGCAAAAGGGTATAAAGTCTGGCTCGGCCAACATGGGGAGGAATAAGAGAATCTCCGAGGTGACACAACCCACGGTGCACACGGAGGTAATGGACCATAAGGCCGGATGGGTGAAGCTAAGACTAGTGGGTTAGTTGAAACCTCAGGCGAATGAGTGCATCATCTTCCATTGCGAGTCTAATCCCACAATAAGATCATCCAATGTATCAACATGGTGACTAGACCGGAATGTAGTGTGGAAGGAGTTGACGGGCACTAGCGGTAAGGTGGGGTCCATGGATGGATACGGAGGTGGGACCAAGTCATATTTGAACCAACTAAGTAGTGGCTCAGGGATGAAAAGCGTACCCGTTAGAAACACGGGTGGCTCGGGCTTTGGTGGCTCCAAATAAGATGGTTCTGAATAAAGTTCGGAAGTAGAGGGTAGCAATGGAGCACTCACGGGTGGTGAAGAAGCACATGTCCTTTCCAACCAATCCGAAAACATTTTCTCAATTTCATCAAAGGTGCGGGTTGGAGTAGGGACCTCGTGGTGGACTAGCTCCTCAACTCTCGGCTCAGGTGTAGACCTAGGCTCGACTATAAGTGGGGCTTCCACTTGGTTGGAGGCGACTGGACGGACCACTTGATTGAGAGTGCTTTGGTGGGATTGGATGGAGGTGTGGCCCACTTGATTGCGGGTGAGTTGGTGGGGCCGACTAGTGGTATAACCCCCGTGGTTGGAGGTAGGTGGGTGGAGCCGGCTGGAGGTGATTGGGTGGGACGGTTTTGAGGGGACCGGGTGGGGTAGGTAAACCTTCCTAAGCTCCCTTTTCATGTCCCACCATGATTCGACGGGCCCTTGTCTCCTAATCTGCCTCAAGCATTCAATGTATCCCCACTTCTCGACAGTCTCGTGAAGCAGCCTATCCTTGGCAAAAGAGAATTAATGGGCCTCGGACATGATGTAATAAGCGAAATATTTATCCATAGCGGCTTCCTAATGTAGGTAGTCACTCGGGACTTTGGAGCCATAAAAGTCCGGGGCTTCGGGCCCAAGCCCATGAGGGTGCCAACGATAATATCGCCTAGGCGACCGAGATTCCATAGGGAATGGGGAACTACAAGGAGGGCATGCCGACACACGGAGACAAGACATTAGACACGACCCTAACTAATGCAAAGTTGGAATGCACTAACTAATGCACACTAAGGACCCTAGACTTAAACGAAGACTCGGTACGTGGCGGAGTTAATCGATCCGAAGATCACTCGCGCAAGTGTGCGGCCTTCTCGATAGGCGTAGCCTAATGTGCGGATAACACCTTTTGATATACCGATTAATGGTATGCAAATGTGACACTTAGACTGACTTAAACTTAGACTCGACTTAAATGACTCTTTTTTTGTATTTTTGTTAAGCAATGATGAATGACTACCCTAGACTCAACTGGTGCCCTGATACCAAATTGATGCGGGACGGACACGCGACCTGGGACTCTAGCTCGCGATCATCCCTAAGCGAGGGGAGACGTGGGACCGGGCGCGGTTGAGAAACCGGCAGTGAGTCTCGGGTATCGGCTTTTTCGCGTTAACTCGGATTGAGTCACGGGATGGTACACTCACTCACTCTCGCAGTGGTGATAACAATATATCAAGCTAGGAACCTACACTCGCAGTGGCATATACGAATGAATATGAACTAAGCAAAATGCGATAAATAGAGGGGGCGAGTTTACCTCCACGCTCCGGGCGTGGGGAAGATGATCCCGGCCAAGACAGTAACTCCTGGTTATACAATTATCATAATAATTACCGAAATGATTTCTACTGCCCACTCCACGCAAGGAGGTAACGGGCTACAAATGGGGCCCGAGAGGACCGAACTTAGGTTGACGGGCAGCTTTCGATGTAGCTTTAGCGGCACGTGTATTCACGAACGTGGGGCCCACGTGCTCATCGGCGGGTCCGAGTGGGTCCGGAGTGGCACCGCTGTGACGTTGACTCCTGGAGAGGCGCTCTCTGGGACGGAGGTACGCTGGTTCACCTCGTGGGAGGCGAGTCGGCTCCGGTCTCACTTTTAACCGTGCTGCCCACGGATCTGAAGTTACTATTTTACAGCGCGCGAGCCAGCGAGATCTTCTGCTATGATCACTCCCGACGTCGGATCAACGCACAAAAGATATCGTTGGAAAGATATTTCAAAATTCTTAGATCTAGGGCCAGAGAAATAATTTTGAATTTCTCAGATCTGGCCTTGACCGATTTTACAAGTTGCTATTAGACAAGACCTAAAATCTCATGACAGAAGTGATTTTTCCTGAGAGTTGGCGTTGACCGTGACTCAAACGACAGATATTGAACTTGGACTCTTCATGAAAGTTGTAGAGGATGGAACAAGGAAGACGGGGATAATTTTTATGAAAGGTTTGGTGGAGGTTTTGGTGTTTTGGAGATTTTATACTGACTGGGGGTCGGATCTGAACTGCACAGGATAGAACAGATTTGGGAGAAGACAATAATTTTTAAAAATACAAAAAGGACTTTAGAAATTAAAATAAAATTTGTGGATGATAAGGGTGGTGGATAGAACTGCCAATAAATTTGGGGATTCAAACAAATAAGAAGAAGTGGATCGAAGAGGGGAAAATCAGGATTGCTATGACAGGATCAGAACAGAAGACAGAAATGAAAGGTGGAAATATACGAAAATGGAAAAATAACAAACAAAAGGTAAATGACTGGATTGTTTTTGTGGAGGCTGGGGTGGACGTGGATGACTCACCCTCTAAGTTTGGTTGTGATCTGAGCTCCTGATGGAGAGCTTAACATCACGGAGTAGGGTTCTTGTAATACCCCAGAATTTTTAGAAATTATTTTTCCAATATTTTTGAAATTTATAAAGGCCTAAATAAATTAATAATAGATCAATAAGTCATTATAAGGCCCAATTAGGTTAAATAATTAACCTAGCCTATTTTAAGATAATCTAAAAGGTTAATGGACCAAGCCCATTAAGTTTGGCCCATATTCTAGAAGGTTAATTAACTTATTCATAAACTTTAAAGATAAATACTATTTTTATAGATAATTATAAAGATAAACGAACAAGAGAGTTTTATTTAATTGAAACTCTATATACGGTTGGTGTAACAGTCTATCGAGCGACCACTACAAGCATGTAACGCACCTAGGCTGATGCGTTACACTCTTACAGTTCCGTGAAAAAAAGGACGAGCAAAAAGATTAAAACTTTGGGATCTTATTCACAAGAGATCGACTTGGGAGAGCTTATAACATTACTAAGGACTCTTAGGGATTAGGTTCTGACAAATTAAGGACTCTAGAATCGATCTAATCTTCAAAACCCTATAAAGAGGACCTACTTCTGAACTGAGCAACCCTTACTTTTGGCTCGTGAAGAATCAAGGTAAGGAGATATAATTTCAGGTAAGTTCTTTAGAAGATTTTGTTTAGTATACTTTAGACTAATAGTTCTCCAAATTTTATGCTAGGAGATCCAGCAACCAAGGAGATTGAAGCGTCTAAAGTTGCTGGTTTGACCATAGTAACCTAGGAATCAAAGCTAAAGGCTCCTGAAGATCAGGGAATTAGGACGTCTAGACAAGGTAATTAGAGTTCGGTTATTTAGAACTTTTTGTTCACCTTAGTTTCGTCTACTTACCCTCAAAATTTCACGTCCTTAGGTCAAGAGGCTGAGGAGCTAGGGCAGCGTGAAGTTTCTGAAAAGTCATAAAAAAGAGAGGAACTAGGGCGGTCCTTAAAAGCTCAAATTAGAAGTTTAAAGCCTAGTTGAGCGGTAGGTTATCTCATGATTGGCAAAAGCACATTGTTAGGGATAAAAGCCCTCTGATTGTGTTCGATTTCATGCATTATAGACTATGAAATTCATGTTTTAATGGGTTCATGCATGCATACATATTCTTAGCCCTAATCAAAGATCAAAGATGTTATCTTGTTAATTCATTGCAACCTATGCATCTAGATATCCTTTTTACTTCGTTTTATCATGATTGGGGTAGTTAAATCTTTTCAAAACATAACATGGTTTCAAATCATAATCTTTTATTTCATTACACTGTTAGCGGGGACTCTGACGCATCATACTAGGACCGTCAGACGACTATAACAGTCTTACGATAAGCCGTCACAACCCCTATTGTATTTAAAGTTTCTCTGTTGTCTCTGACGCACCATAACAGGAGCGTTATAATACTGTAACGGTCCTACGATAAACCATCACAACACTGTGACGCACCTACTCTTGACCGTCAGAGTAATCATAGATAGAATTGAACATCAGTCAAGTTCACTTATAAATAAGCATAGTTATCTAAGTTTGGACCTGATTTCATGTCTTTAAGATTATCTACTGATTTATAATAGGAATTGCATGGTTAAGATATTTTAAGTTATTTTAAGTTATGTTAAATTCATGTGCCAAAATTCTATAATTTTGTATCTAAATCATGACTTTCCAAAGATGTATTGACGGAGTTTTTATCATGATTTTCTATTGTTACACATTCTTTTCTATCTATAGAGTCATTTCTTTAAGTACATGGCATATATTCAGGTATATGTCCATTAGTTTACACTTTGCACTATAGGAACACTATTCTTGGACATGAGGACCTCTCTATTGGATATTCCTTCCAATAGACTAGGAAATCTTATTTCAAGGCCTCCGTAATTCTCCGCGAGCCTGGGATTCCCACTAGGACGCTGAGTTAGTTGTAACATTAATACCCAAGTGATTAGAATACACTATTGAGGTTTCTAGTTATCAGTAGTGTAACGGACCTATATTGGACCGTCAGGCATATGTAACGGCCCAATATACAACCGTCACATTTAACTAAGTCCAATTACTGTTTCTAGATTTAGTCATTCTAACGCATCAACTCTAGACCGTCACATCATGTAACGGCCCAGTACACGACCGTCACACTACTTAAGTATTTTAAACCATGGTTTGACCAAGGGTTGATTTTCCAAAGGTTTCTAGATAGACACTTGATGATCTAGAACTTATCATATTGATCAAGAAACCTAATATAATGAATGGAAGATAAAGAATGTACCGTTATGCTGCCGATTTATTTTCATAAGCATAACATAGTATAAGTCATTCTTGATTTCTCATGATTCTTATTAAAGCATTCATTCATTGAATTATTGTTATCAAGAGCTTGTTGGAATTGTAAGTTCTTGGCCATACTTTATTACATGCGTGGAAAAAGCTTGATTTATACTTGAAGATGCGATCGAGCACTGATTGTGTTCAAGGGCTCTATGCTAGTCCCCTCGGCTGATTTTCGGAAACATACTATTATAAATCATGGGGTATGATGCTACTGGCATCGCATTGCGCTGGGGGTACTTTCTTTATAAATAAGTGAAAGTCCACGACACGACATGACATTCTTGTACATGACTTTCTTGCTTGATATTCCATAGAAATTAATGAAGTACTTGCTCATAAGTAAAAGATATTGGAGTGATGATTATGTGGCTTGCTAGTACATTCTCATTACATTCTTGTTCATGAAAGGTCATATCATATTCTTATAACATTCTTGCTAGTTCATACTTGCTCTCATTCTATCCTACATACTTTGGTTTAATCGCATGATTGATCGCATTCGCATGATTTTACCTTATTTCTCTAGAGCTAAAATGTTAATTACTTTAATGATGCCTTCATGTTGATGCGAAGATACCTACTGGGCAATTGTGCTCATTACCTATTTCCATTCTTTTCAGAAAATGAAAGTGATTCGAATTCAGATTCGGGTTATACAAGTAGCGGGTCCGAGAGCGAATGAAAGTATTGTCAAGGATGAGCGAAGACTTAGGAAGTCTATATTGTTTAGATCGAGTCTATGTAATTTTCTTATTTCTTGAGTCTGATAGATTGGAATAAGTTGAATTAGTGGTTGTATTTTGAAATACTTGATTATTATGAAATAAAGTTTGAGTTTGAGTAAATATTGTGCAATTGCATTTATGTGTGTGATTGTCTTATGCTCTGATCATTCTTGTTTACAAGAGACTTACCATGCCGGCTGTTCACGTTTCTCGAGCGAGTCTTCCGCTGTCATAAAGGCTCGGGATGTGACAGTTCTATCCTGATGTAGATAGAACTCCGGCGATGAAGACGGCGGCGCGATGGCGGTGCGATGGCAGCGGCGGCGGCGGCAGAAATAAAATTCAGAGGGGCTAAGGAGAAGGTAGAAGGGCATCACACCCAAGATTTAGTAGAAATCCATCTGCAAGAGGGGGAGGGAGAGAGGAGGAAGGCACACCCTTCTTTGGCTCCAACCAAATTTCACAATTTTTTCTCTTCATTAAACATTACAAAACACTATACATGGGTTTATATAGAAGGGGAGGAAGGGGGAGGGGGTTGGAATTCATGAGAGAGAGGGGCGGGGTAGTATTTGCTTCTCCCATGTGGTCAATTGGCCTAAAAATATAAAATACAAAATGTCATTTTAATGGGGGGCACCCCCTTGACTTAAGGGGAGGCATCTTGGACATTTTGTAACACTTGTCCCATTTTGAATGTCAAACCATCTAGAAGACCACCTTTGACCTTTGACTGACCCCACATGTGCCCTAAGACTTAGGTGGACCAATAGGAAAGGAGATGGGGGCCCCTTGCTGGTCCTACTAGACTTTTGCACAAAAACCCAAAGAATCCTAAGGAATGACAAATTGACTTATAAAGCCTTGCAATTGCAAACCTACTTCCCAAGGATATAAATGCAAAATAAAAGGACACAAATATAAAAATAAAAGTTAGTGCCTGGTGTAGATTCCCATCACAAGGTTTGATGCCGCCCTTCAGCAAGCATCTACCTCTCAACCGAGTCCCGAACCCGTGGCCTCCCCCACGGCCTCCCCCACCCCAGTCGGGAGACCCCTCCCCTAGTGCTCATTTGCCATCTACATCCGATCTTTATTTGGAGCCACCTCAGCCCGAGCCACCCGTGCTTCTAACGGGGAAGCTAGTTGACGACGAGCCGCTACTTAGCTAGCTTAAGAAAGGTTTGGTCCCACCTTCCTATCCATCCATGGACCCCACCCTACCATTAGTGCCTGTCAACTCATTCCATTCCACATTCCGGTCTAGTCACCACCTAGATACCTTGGAAGACCTTCTCAAGGGATTAGACTGCCAATAGAAGTTGACGCATATGTTGGCCCCAGGCTTCGACTAGTCCACGAGTCGTAGCTTCACGCATCCCACGTTAGGGTCCATTACCTCCGTGCACACCGTGGGTCATGTCACCACGGAGGTTCTATTGTTCCTCCCCCTGCCGGCCAAGCCTAACTACATTCCCTTTATCCCGAGAGAGGAACCATATCTTCTATACACTGTCCCATCTACCACGATGGATGAAGGTGACCATTTACACCTTCATGAATTTCAAACATGGGACTATGTAATGGAGGAACCTGTCATGAGGGGTCACACATTCTTTGACCCATTCGACCCCTTCCCTAGTGGGCCTCGTGACCCATCACTTCCTTTATACCTTGACAGGGAAGTCCCCTACCACACCCCCCTCACTCGAGCCAGTCAACCTACACTCAGCTAGGAGCCCGTCCACTGGCGAGAGACCCATACATATAGGGGCGATGAAGAAGGTAGTTTTGGCTCTCCTGGCCCACCCACACCCAAGTCTAATAGGAAGTCATTGTCAGACTGGTTCATACTTGGGTGTCTAGGAGTCTCCCATGCCACCAACCTCCGATTACGTCAAATGCATGCGAGTCACATATTCGGATGTCCTGGTCCACCTTTGCATGGGTCTGCATAGCATTAGAATTGACTAGGATATAGAGTGTGCTTTTTCCTTTAATTGTCTCGTTTGTTTAGAGTTTGCATGCATCTCTCATCTCATGTCAGCTCGCATTGTTAGCCCCTTTCAAGAATTACGGGATTAGCTCCACTTTCAATGTTTCAGATCTAGTCGCCTATAGGGACCCCGCAGTGATACTCAGTGAGCCCTTTGAGCCGTCTCCACCCATTGTGAGTGACACCACCCTAGAGTGTCCACCTCTAGCCTTGTTACCTCAGCAGCGATAGCAGATAGAGTGTATACTAGATGAGCAGGTAACGACTACTCGAGACGGAGTGTACCAGCGCTATTTGGTGCGTTGGAGGGGGCGGCCCGTGTCTGAGGACACGTGGATCACCCAGGCAGAGCTACAGAGGATAGATCCAGATCTGCTGGAGCGATATCAGAGCGACCCTGACCCCTACTCGATGGGGTCGAGTTTCTCCCACCCGGGGAGAATTGGTGGGGACACCAGAGCTACCCGCCGGTACCAGACATCCTTGTGGTTGGGCGATAGCATGGAGCTTCCATCAGAGTCTTGACATTTTTCTGTATTTATTTTGAGAGTATTATATTTGTATTTGTACTTTTTCATTTGGTGTGTTTAATTAGGCTAAGTTAGTGTGTTTGTTTGTAAAATAACCACTTGGGCCCGGAGGGACCCCACCCTCTCTCCCATTGGGCCACGTGGCTGCTAGGGACCATGAGGGTTGGCCCATAGTCCACCAAGGACTTGGACCATTGGAACAAGGGGACAAAGGGGGAAAGAAGTCAAGATTCCCTCCCCTTAAAGCAAGGTGTGTCCCCTCCTTGTCCCCCATGCTTATCCTCCTTGTCCCCATGCTTGTCCCCCATGTGGGATTAAACAAATCCCATAAGTCTCCTTTCCCTATTATACCCTCCCACCTACCCTTGACCAAGGGTATTCTAAGCCTTTTGGCTAGGTCTAGGGTTTGATTATATATATTCTCTTGTGTATTTTGGTGGAACTCAATGAAGAAATTGAAGTGAAATTCATTTGGGCACCCCCCTCTCTCTCTCTCTTGTGTTCTTGAAGTTCTTCCTCCTCCCACCTCCAATCTCTTCTAGATCTGAGTTCCAATCTTCTATCTCTCTCAAATTTCTTCTTCTTCCCTTCTTCCTCTATCTTCTGTGATCGTTCATCGCCACCGCCGCCGCCGTTCATGCCGTCGTTGAGCCACCACAAGCCGGTCATCTTCTTGCTGCCCCGAAACTCAGAGTTACAGGATAGCAAACCGGAGAAGGATATGGTACGAGAGATCCGACCGTTGGATCGTGATGAAACTTTGAGGGTAGGTTTCCCCCATCTTAGGCCATTTCAAATTTAAATTTGAGGTCGATCAGGGTTCATTTAGACTATTTCCCAGCCACATGTTCATCTTCCCCAAAATCTGCATGTGTGTAGATCTGCGAGATAGATCTTGGCATCTGATTTTTCTCACCCATCAACGGTTGTCCAAATCCCACAGAAGAGCTATGTGTGTCTCCGTCACCATCCCCTCTACCCACCATAAAAATTATAGGTCCTAATTCATCCATTTGATCCTCGATCAATGCCCTTGATCAGGGAGGTTAGGTTCTGTCTAGTCTGTTCTGTATTTCGGGACAATATTCTTAGTCCACTTGCAGTCATTTTAATTTCAAATCCCGCTGTTTTATGAGCCTGGGCTTCCAATATGTCGTAGGATTTTGAGTCATCTTTCTAACGGTACCCTTTGTTCCCCGATCCAACGTCGGGATTGAGCGTACCATCCGATCTTGTCAGAGCGCGCAGTTCTGGCCAGAAACACAGCTGTGGGACAGCCTTGGGAACAAATCCCAAGAAAATTGCCCGCCTCCACTCCGGTGACCGCCGCTCCCGGGGATCGACCCGAGCCACTCCAAGAGTGCCCCCGCCAGTTGCTACAGCCAGAAGCCGCCCTAGACGTCGTCGTACCAGCCGCGGGTCCCACGTGCCATCCTGCGGGCCCGAGTGAACGGAGCCGAACCGGCCGACCGCGTCCGCCCGAGCGCCACCAACTGCTGCCCGCCATCCCAAGATTGGTGATCCCGGACCCCACGTGTCGCCTGGTACTTCCCTGCGTGGAGTGGGCTTAGCATTAATTCTATAATTATTAATTCTTGCTGTACCGGGAGTTCCAGATCTCGGCCGGGAAGTCTTCCCCACGACCCGAGCATGGAGGTACACTCGCCACCCCCCTCTTGTCGGATTTGCTTTGACAGTATGCGTTCTAGATGCCACTGCATGTGAGTATGATATTTTATTAGCTTGTTATATTTTAATCACCGCTGCGAGAGAGAGAGTATGACCCGTCCCGTGACTCGATCCGAGCACGGAAGAGCTAACTACCCGACTCACTGCCGGTTCCTCAACCGTGCAGGTCCCACGTTTCCCTCGCTAGGGACGAGTTGCGAGCTAGAGTCCCAGGGTCCCATTGTCATCCTACATCACATGAGCTTAGGGGCGAATTGGGCAGAGTATCCCCTCCTCTTTCAAGTTTTTGAAGCCCTTGATTTCGTAAGAGGGGATCCTCTATTTAAAGGAAAATATGTGAAGAACGTGTCCAGGGTCTGGGACGCGTTCATAGTCTAGGGTACTGGACGCGTCTAGGGGTCCCGTTGACCTGACGCGTTAATCAAATATAAAATAATTTCTTTTAATTTTACTTAATTAGGCGCGTCCAGTACCCTAGACGCGTTATTTAAATGCATCCAAGGTCCCAGACGCGTCTAATTTCTTCCACGATTACTGTGCCAAAAAGCACCGAAAGCGTCGAAAGCGACTGATTTCGGTGCCTAACCTTGACTTTTTAAGGCCGTGTCTGGTCTGCAAGACGTTTTTCTTATTTTGAATTTATCTGGGCCGTCAAATCAGACGGTGGGGCTGCCACCGGCCACATGTTGCACGAGGGCACAAGAAGACGTCTTGGGTGGATGATGCCTTTTAAAGAAGGCGTCACCTTCGGCCGCCTCATTTAATAATTTTCCCAAAAAAATCTTAAAAATAGGTAAAAATACTAGAAAAATAAGAAATCACTCAAATAACTCAAATGTGTGAGCCACTTTGGGACATCATGGTGTAATATGAGATTTACTCAATGTAATATCAAAAATAGCGTGACTACAGAACCGAGGGATCCTCGACGTCTAAAGGTACATTTATGGCTAGCGGTGGCACATGCTCGGCCCCCTCGAGAGGTGCTAGCTTGGGCACCGGCCCCACTATTGTGGGAACTACCTCGACCGAGCACTCTCCTAAAGCGGTCGGAGCTGGTGACTTTTCCTCCGCAGAAGCAGGAATATCCTCGCTTCCCCCTTCGCTATTCGACTCTGATGAGGAAGGGGAGGTCAAGCCCTCTTCGTCTGAGTCATAGCGTTGCCTGGGGTTGAAGACGAGCTCATCGATGACTTGCTCATGTGCCAGAGTTGTTGCCCGCCTGAAGCCCTGCGCGAAGCCCTTTCGCAGTCCACGCCTGTAGCCCAGCTCGTAGTAGGTGAAAGCGGTCTTCTTCAAGGCCTCTTGATACTCTTTCGAGCCTAAGTATCGTTCGATCACCTTCGCCTTGATTTCTACTTCCATCGTCGTGAGACCAGCCAACTTTGCCTCAGTATCGGCCAGTTTCACCTTGGCATCCCTCTTCGCCCGCTCTGCCTCCAGAAGGCGACTCCCGAACTCTTCCCGCTCGACCCCCCACTGCCTCGAGCTAGCCGCGTAGGCCTAACGCTCCTCCTCTAGGAGTCTGCTCTTTAGCTCGGCCGTGTATCAGGCCTGGGACAGCTGCTCAGACAGCAACTGTATCTTTTACTGACTCGCCCGATCCTGCGATCGGAGTGGTGTCGCTTCCTGCCGAAGGACCCTAAGCTCGGAAGACAATTGTCCGACCCTCCGGTCAGACTCGGCGCTGTTGACACCCATTTTATGACCGATAAGTCGGGTCATCTCCTTGTTCATTCTATATGATGCTTCGAGTTGTTCACTCTTCATTGAGCTTTCTTGATCAGTTTGAAGTCTATTTCATGGGTCTTCTCCTCTTGGTTGAGTATGGTTTCCACGGCGCTTTCGTTTAGATGAAGCTTAGCAAACTCTTATTTCCTTTTGATCATTATTGTTTCTAACGGTCCATACCAGGGGTGTTACATCCTTCTGACGCATCCTCCCTGGACCGTTACATCTTGAAGAGTCCTATAGCTTAAGGCCTTTGTTTCAATGCTTATCCTTTGGCCTGTCCATTGATTCTAACGGTCTGTCGTGCAGCCGTTACGTCCCTCTAACGCGTCCTCCCATGGCCGTTACATTCCTCCAAGAGTCCTACTGTTTTAATCTTCTTCCCGTTGATCTTATCTTATTGGAGATAAGGTTAGTGTGACGTTCTCTCCCTGGCGCGTTACATTCATGTGGCGGTCTGTCGAGCAGCCGTTACATAAAACAGAGAGTCCTGGCAGTTCTGGTCTTTTCTCTGCTACTCCGTGGTTGAGTTAAGAGTTTGATCTTATGATTTCTCTTTCAAATCTGATCCTCAGAACCTTCTGTTTGTTTCTATGGACTCTTGGTGATATTATCTTCAAGGGTTTGCTAAGAGTTATCCTCTTTTCTTGCTGGATTATCCTCTACTCGACCAGAGATTTTGAGGGCCTATAAATAGAACCCTTGACTTCATGGCCAAAAGGGGGAAGATCTGGAGTTCGCGTCGAAGTGCTGCCGCATTCTGGAGCCACATCCAACCAAGGAGAATTGTTCCTCACGTCCATCTGCTTCCCGGTGAAGGGAGTATTCGTTTCATTGTGCTTCAAAGTTCATCATTGTCATCTTGTGTTCCCCCTCCTTTCCATCAAAGCATTGTCCCTCCTCTTTTTCCCACGTTCTCCATCTGTTTTCATCATCTAAACATCCTTCCTATCTTTTAAAACGCCCAGAGGGGTTAAAAAACCAAAACTTCCCCGGTATTCCCCTTTCCTTTTGCATGATCTTATGTCCTTTGAGAATTGACACTATGCTTGTTTGAAGGGCTAATTTGGGATTATTTTCTTGTGTTTCACGTTCTTTGGCAGGTTTACAGGGTTCATTAGACGAGGCCCAAGTCTTCTGGCCGGTTGGAAGGTTTGGAGTTCAAAGAATCCACAGGTTATTGCTACAGGTTCTCTGACGGTCTTGGTCAGGCGCGTCAGGCTTCTCTAACGGCTCATCGAGAGACCGTCACACTTCTGTGACGCACAGGGTCTGGACCGTTACATTCAGCAGATCTGCAGATTTTACTGGTTTCTCTCTCCCGTGGGCGGGTGCATCATCCTCCTATTTCTAAGGTATTGACCAGGTCTTTGGCTTGTTTTATTACCTTAGTGGCGATCACGTTCTTTCCATAGTATTGGGCATTGATTTCTCTCTCATATCTCTTATTTCTTTTGCTTGTTCCACCCACGTGGTGTGTTTCTATTTACTTTTGCTCCACGCTCCGGCGTGTGTTTTTCTTTGCCTTCTTTAGTATAGTTCGATTGAGATAGCGTTGCCCATGCTAGAGCTTGTTCTGATTGCCTAGGTTCATGGTTAACATGTCCTTGGGTTGATTGAGATCATTGATTTTTGCTTATCATCTTATCACCACAAACCACAAATAAGAGAAGGAAGCAAAACAAATCAACAGATAATTTTTTGGCGATCATGATGGGACAACTTGTGCCAATGATGTTTTGAACTATGTTTTATACCTGCCACCATTTCCTTGTGTGGTTTTCCACGGATTTCCCTTCTATTTCCCTGCTGTTTTGGTTCCCTGGCTCCTCTGACGGTCTATAGTCTCTGCGTTACATTGCTTATGATGGTCTGGTCTTTGACCGTTACATACCCCTAACGCAGGTCCTCTAGACCGTTACATACCCCTAACGCAGGTCCTCTAGACCGTTACATACTCCAGACAGGTACGCATCCCGAGGTGTATTTTCTTTCCGCAGTTCCTGCTGTGATTTTTTGCTTGGGTGTTATCTGACCTCCTCCTCAGTTAGTTCATTTATTTATACCATTGTTTGCATGCTTGTTTGCTAGATTCTAGGTTAGAATTTGCATGCACTCCGGTGCACATAGGTTCATTCATACTTTCATACATTAGATTACACTTTTCTACCTTGGTGTGCGGACCTCTCGTCTCCATATTCCTTGGGGCCGACTAGGAAATCACATCGAGGACCTCCATAAGTGCCCGCGAGCCGTGGATTCCCACACAGACGTCTGGCCGGTTGTACCTTTCCCACCCCGTGTCTAGGATCGCATAAGTGAAGGAGTGATCACATTTAGAGTCAAACCAAGCCTTACACCCTCTCCTATCAGGAACCCATTGTTGAGAGCTCATATTAATCAATCTGCTAATGTTCCGAAGGAGAAATCATAAAAATCTTGTCACATCATCTTAAACAAACTTAATTGACTTGGAGTGTCTTCATCTTTTATCACTTACATCGTTGTTAGAAATCATCTAAGTTTGGTTGCTCATTGTGTGATTGTTTGTGTTATGTTGTTTGCATCTTGTCAAGGTTGTCCGTTGCATGTGGAGTTGTTTTTGCCCGTTGGAAGCACCTCCTAGGGTCAATTCCTTCTCCAAGTTCTACTCAAACCCGCTTTTCGAATCCACCATGGCTTCTTTCAATCCTCCCCGTTCCCAAGAGGATTCCCTTCCTCAAGAACTTCTTGAAAACCCTGCTAGGGTTACCTCATTCCCTTCTGGAGAGGGGATGGCCCCTCTTCCATCCTCCACCCCCATGGAGGGTGGTCAAGCCACCCCTTCTTTCTCTTCTCCTTCTGCGGGCTCCATTCTCCAAATGATGGCCCAATTGGATCCGGCCCAACTCCAAGCTGTCTATCAGGCCAAGCAAGGATCCAATATCTCCCCTCCCATGATTATGCAGGGTCAATCCAATCCCTTCATCGACCAACCTAGGGTTGGTAGGCCCTCCATCCAGCCCACTCCGATTGATCTTACTCCGGTCCAACCCCGGACCATCACCTTTGCTGGCATGGAGACGGGCCAATCTTCTACTTTGGCCCAACAATCTTTTGACAAGGGGAAGTCTACCATCCCTTCTTTCATTCAGTTGGATCATCATATGTCTAGCCCAATGGTTCTACAAGTCCTTATGGGCCCTTCAGATTTCTCGCGCCCTCAGCCAGGGGTTGTCCAAGCCCACTCTAATCTGGGTCAGTCTCCGGCCCAATATCCTTCTTATGGGCCCCCTGCCTTGGCCGTTTATCCTTCTGCTCCTTCTTGTGGGCTCCCACCTCCTGCTACAGTCCACCCTTCCGCTCCTCAATTTCAACCATCATCTCTCACTACCCCTGCTCCCTCTAGAGAGCAGGAATTACTTGATAAATGGGCCACCATGCAATAGCAACTCGATTTCCTCCAGAAGCGGGTTGGCCCACAATCCTTGGCAGATGCTCCAGTTCCTAGCTTTCAGAACATTCGGTTCCCTCCACAATCAGAGCTCCCCAATTATAGGAAATATGATGGGAACAGCAATCTCTTCATTCATGTGAGGGACTTCTTATACGAGTCGGCTCAATTTCAGTACGATGATCGCCTCATGGTGTATCTGTTTCGCCGATCATTGGATGGTGTTGCACTGGAATGGTTTTATTCTTTGCCGTTGGAAGACTCCGAGAGCTTCAAGACAGTGAAGGATAAGTTTATTCAGAGGTTCCAAGACAGGGTTGGCCCGGAATATTCATTCACAGATCTGGTGGCCGAAAAGATGAAACCGGATGAGGATTTTTCTACTTATGCAGATAGGTGGAGGCAAATGGCCGCTAGGGTGACCGGCCATATCCCGGAGGAAGAGAAGGTCAAGTTACTTATTTCCAATGCTACTCCGACCTTCCGAAACATTTTGGCCATGAACGACATAGCCAACATGCATCAACTTTATAGCCGAGCGTGCTTTATTCAGACGCAGTTCAAGGATTCCTCCATACACTCATTATTTGAAAACCAAAAGCCCAAGTATCACAAGAAACCTCAAGGGCCTGTCACCGAGGGGATCCAAATGAACAAGCAAGTTCAAGCCGTTGCTTTCCCTTTTCAAGCCGCACCCTTCCGCTTCCCTCAAAATCCCCGCACTCCACAGAATCCCGCTCCCCAAAACTTCCAAGTCACTCCACAAAACCCTCTGCCCACCTTCACCACTCCACAAAATACCTTCGCCGCACCACAACAACCACTACCACCTCTGCAATACCACAATGTCCCTCCACCCAACGGCTACAACAACAACAATAACAAGCGCCCGGCTCCCAAGAGGGCACAATATCCACCCTTGCCAGAAACTCTTACAGATATCTTCTCGGCTCTCATGTCAGTTAATGCTATACAACTTCCTCCGGAACGGCCCAACTAGAATCCGGCCGTTTTTCAAACGAAGTATTGCATGTTCCACAGGCAGCCGGGCCACACAATCGAAGGATGCTTTCAGTTCAGGGACCTGGTATATGACCTTCATGAAGGACAGAGAATTGATTGGGCCGAGATGCACAGGGCCATTGTTGAAATTAAAGAGAAAAGAAGGCAGCCGCCGAGGCAGCAAGTGCAGCAGTAACAAGCACCACAGCCACAGCAGCAGCCGCCACAGCAACAGCTACAGCAGCCGGTTCAGGATCTGGGAATCCATCAGGACCCGATGCCGAACCATCCCCCCGCTCCACAGCTTCAGCCACCGGCACCAGCCCAGGTGAACGTAGTCCAACCCCCGGCTTCAAATGTCGGGTGGTCTTTTGATGACGACAGCACTACGCCGTAGATAATGGCCCTCCACCATAATCACCGCAACCCCATCACTTCCTCCATCGTCTTACCTACACACCCAATACCTTCCCCGCTTGTTCTCCCATTCACATCCGCTCCAGTGAACCCACCACCACCCGCAATTCCATCACCCTCGCAACTGGTTACCCCCACCACCCTCATTACTCCGTCACCCAGCCATCCACCCGTCACTACACCTCCGCTAGCCTTTCCTCCGCCCATACCAACATCCATCATCACCTCTCCATCTTCCACCAATCCCTCATCCATCATCCATTCACTACTTATAACTTCCACCAACATCCCATCCCACCAAATCCTTCCTCCTACACCACCTATTCCGCTCATCTACCCCACCGGGCCAATTATATCATCCCCTGATGCCATGCCGGCACAAAACCTCGCCCTACGGAGCGGGAGATTGTTCCATCGAAACTATCCTACTACTTCCAATCCCCAGTCTTCTCAGCCGGCGGCCAAGCAAGAAGAGGCCGAACCTCTGCCAGGTACTCAGTATGACTTGCTACATCATCTAGATCGAGTGCCCGCCAAGATATCTGTGCTGGAACTTATTAAGAGATCTACCCTTGACCAAGATGCATTAAGATACTTTCTACAGAAGGTGATGGTTAGTGAAGACATGGCAGTTGACAGCTTACCTACGGCATTGGCAACAATTTCCAAAGGGCCAGCAATCACATTCTCAGAAACCGAGCTAGCACCTCCAGAAGCTCGGTAAATGCCGCTCTGCATTACAATCATTCTGAATAAAGTCAGTATTGAAGCAGCACTGGTTGACACAGGGGCATCAATTAACGTGTGCCCACTCAGTACCCTTCGAGCTTGCAACATATCTGAAGAACTACTGCGACCTACCCCCACCACCATAGCAGCATATGATAATTCAAGAAGAGCATGTCACGGGGTAGTCACTATTCAAGTAGAGCTTGGGCCTCTTACCATGCCCGTGGAATTTTATGTGCTGGACATTGACCCTATGTTCAAAGCTATCTTGGGTCGTCCATGGATTGACACACTCAGTGCTGTACCCTCCACTGCGCATCAATGCATCAAATTTCTTTTTCAAGGGAGGGTCGTCAAAGTTAAAAGTTTATCCACAGTCCAATCAGTGAAGGCTATTTCAGACAAAATTCTTCCTACACTATGGCCAAGCAGCCGGCCTGTTATCTCAGTGCTGGATCTAGACTTTCCCTGGACTTATGCACCCCGCAAACCCGTCACTGCAGCGGTTAATATCAAGGTGAAGCCCCAGATCCGAGACTCCAAGGGCTGGAACATTATATTAAAATTGGGTTATCAACCGGGGAAAGGCCTCGGTGCTCAATTGCAAGGAAGAATAAAGCCCATACCCAAGGGAAGAAAAATGGGAAGGAGAGGTCTCGGCTACAGAGAGACCGCATTGTCTATGATGGGTGATTCTGGGCCACTCACCTGGGACTACCGTCAACACTTTGTTCGAGGGCCTCTCCAGCCTGGTACATTAGCTCTGCAGCCAGCTCCACCAAGGAAGGATACAGTCTGTCCGATTGCCAGTCCACCCCCAGTGCTAAGAGGGCCAGTTGATGATGTGATTGACTATGGTCAAGCCCTTCAGGGGCTATTCCATGAAGAAGACTGCCAGAAGCGTCAAGAGGGTCGGCTCGTCCAATGGAGGCCGAAGAAGCAGCCAGTTGATGATCCGCGGGAGAAGGGGAGCTCGTCGATTGTCTTTTCTTGGTCTCCCTCTCGCTTTCAATCTCTCCTCCAGCAAGGGGGATTCTTACCCCGTCTTCCTCCTATCATGGTAAATCCATCCTTCATTGATCCACCTAAAATTCTATTCGTTCCTTGTGCTTGCGGGCATTGCCCGCCCATTGATCTATCCACTCTATTCACTCCTCCTCCCCCTAACGCCCAACTCCACGAGATGTGGTTTTCTTCCTCCGATCCATTCTTTGATTGTATCTTCCCAGAGCTGTTCCCCATGCAACTTCCGCCTCCTCCATCCTATTGTGTAGTCTCTACTGATCTCCAAAAAAAATGTCAAATGTGAAACGGAGATTTCAGTGGAAGATTATGCCACCTTGTCTCCATCCTCCTCCCAGGGGCACGAGTCCCCTGCTCCTCCCCTTCCACTAGGTTTTCTTTCTCCTAGGTTAGGATTAGGGTCCATCGAGTCTAGGGAAGTAGAGTCGGTTAGGTCTAGAGAGGTAGGGTCTTATTCTAGGTCGTCCAACCCTTACTCATCTGAGCCGCGCTCGCTTGCGCGTCCCTTCAAATCCGTTCCTGATAGGTTCCTGCAAGATCTAGCTCAGCGTTGTCATGCTCTTTTGAAGTGTCCAGAATTTGTTGCTACTGCAATTATGATTGAGGATGAAGAGGAAATAGAAGGGGTGTAGAGCGATGACGGATTAGGTGTCTATGAAATCTTGGATGAGAAAGATCCAATCGATGAGGGCAGCAACGTAGATGACACTGCCGATCAGTACGCGCAAGGACTAAAGAGATTTGACGAACCATCGTCGGCAGTGGATGAACCTACAAAGGAAATAAATTTGGGAACTGAAGAAGACCCAAGTCCCATCATTATTGCCGCTAATCTCCCTCTGCAAGTAGAAGAAGATTTAATTAAGGTTCTGAGGGAGTATAGTGATTCTTTTGCCTGGTCTTATGAGGACATGCCAGGTCTTGACCCCTCTTTAGTGGAACATCGACTCGTGCTTAAACTAGGGGAAACGCCGGTGAAACAACGGTCAAGAAGATTTCACCCCCACATGGCCTTAAGGATTAAGGAAGAAGTCGACAAGTTATACAATGCCAGATTCATTAGAGTTGTTCTATATCCTCAGTAGGTGGCAAACATAGTCCCTGTTATCAAGAAGGATGGAAAGGTGCGTATCTGCATCAATTTCAGGGATCTCAATAAAGTATGTCCTAAAGATGATTTCCCGCTGCCTCACATAGACGTCCTGGTCGATAGCACCGCCGGGTACGAATCTTTATCGTTCATGGATGGTTACTCAGGCTATAATCAGATCTGTCTCGCTCCAGAAGATCAAGAGAAAACCTCCTTCACCACGCCCTAGGGTACGTATGGTTATGTGGTTATGCCGTTCGGTCTGAAGAACGCGGGTGCCACCTATCAAAGGGCGATGCTGGCCATCTTCCACGACATGATGCATATCTATATGGAAGCTTACGTGGATGACATTCTGGTGAAGTCAAAAACTAAAGAAGAACACCCCTCTATCCTGGCTAAGGTGCTACAAAGAGCCAGGGAGTACAAGCTTAAAATGAATCTGAAGAAGTGCGTATTCGGAGTCTCTTCAGGGAAGCTGCTAGGTTTCATAGTGAGCAAACGGGGGATCCAGATTGATCCTAACAAAGCACAGGCCGTCATGAACATGCCTCTGTCAAAGAACATTACGGAACTTCAAGGACTGATTGGTCGATTGTAATTCATCAGAAGATTCATATCCCAGCATTCTCAAAGGTGCCGTCCGTTTTATGAATTGCTTAAGGCGGGGGTCAAGTTGAAATGGAATCAAGACTGTCAGAAGGCCTATGAAGACCTAAAAGAATATCTGTCCAATCCCCCGGTTTTGCAACCTCCTGTCCCTGGGAAACCCCTAATCCTATACATCCCGGTCATTGAGGACTCCCTAGGGGCGGTCTTAGCACAAGTAGACGATGAAGGGAAAGAGCGGGCTGCTTATTACCTCTCTCGGTTGTTTAACCCAGCTGAGTCCGAATACACCGCTATGGAGAAAACTTGTGCCACCTTAGTGTGGGTAGCTCAGAAGCTTAAACATTACTTCCTCGCCCACCCAGTTAGATTGATCTCTAGAATGGACCTAATCCGCTATCTCTTAGAAAAGTCTATCCTTTCTAGTAGGTTAGCTCACTGGCAGAGCTTCCTCTCCCAATTCGATATCACTTTTGTCGTTCAGAAGGCGGTCAAAGGGTACGCCATCGCTGAGCATCTTGCCCATCTTCCCATCCCTCACACTGACTCTATTCAGAACGATTTCCCTGATGAGCATCTCTCTGCTATCTCTCATCATCCCTTTTGGTCTCTACACTTTGATGGTGCACTCAATTCTCAAGGCCGAGGGATCGGTGCTGTTCTGCTCACTCCAGAGGGGGTGACGATTCCTTTTGCTTATCAACTTCGATTTCCTGCTACCAACAACATCGCCGAGTATGAGGCTCTCCTAGCTGGACTGAAGCACGCCTATCTCCTGGGTGCGCGCTACTTGAATATCATAGGAGACTCTCAGCTCGTCCTGCGGCAAGTTCTGTCTACTTACCGCACTCGTGACCCCAAGCTCAAGCCTTATCAAGATTTGGTCACGCTCCTGGCTAGGCAATTCCGTAAGCTGATCTATATCCATACTCCTAGGTCTCAGAACATTCTAGCTGACGCTCTAGCATCTCTTGCTTCCTCTCTATCTTTCCCTCTCAGTCAGAGCACTGAGACTATCGTCGTTCAGAGATTGGACGCACCCTCTCTTCAGGATCCTTGGTTCATCAACCTTAGGAAAGCTGTAGAGGCGAGGGCTGAGAAGGAAGATTTCAAGGAAGTATCTCTGATGGAGCTAGAAGAGATCCTGGAGGAAGAAGAATTGCCCTGGTATCATGAAATTGAGTTATTTTGCAAAGAAGGATCGTTCCCAGAAGGGGCAAACGCCGAGCAGCGTAAGTCAATAAGAAGAGCCGCCTCAAGGTATACTATTGGTGCAGGAGAACTATACAGGCGCGCTACCAATGGAATGCTCATGAGATGCTTAGATGATGATGAGGCTTGGAAGGTGGCTGAAGCAGCCCATTCTAGTGAGTGTGGATGTCATGTTAATGGCCAGGCTCTAGCAAAGAAGATCCTTAGGCAGGGCTACTATTGGCCCACTCTGGAGGAAGATTGCTCCCTCTACGTCCGGAGGTGTCTTAAGTGCCAACTCCATGCCGATAAAATCCATGCTCCAGCTTCGTCTCTCCATCCTCTTTCTGCTCCTTGGCCATTCTCTATGTGGGCTTTCGATGTTGTCGGCCCGCTCGGTGATCCCAATTCTCAGATCAAGCAGAAATCCTTCATCCTTACCGCCACTGAGTACTTCACCAAATGGGCCGAAGAAGAAGCGTACGCAGAGATCAAAGCTTCAACGGTGTGCCGCTTTATCATGAAGAATATCATCTCGCGGTTCGGAGTGCCAAGCAGCATCATCACCGACAACGGACCCCAGTTTGTCTCTCAAAAGCTCAAGGACCTATGTAAGAAGTTCAATATTGCATTGCATCATTCATCTCTATATTATCCTCAGGGCAACGGTCAAGTAGAGGCCACTAATAAAACTCTTCTTAAAATCATCAAGAAAACATGCGAATCTCATAAGTTTTCCGATTGGCCGAAAGATTAGTGGAAGCTCTGTGGGCTTACCGCACCTCCGTCCGTACTCCCACGGGACAAACTCCCTATGCTCTTACTTATGGGATGGAGGCGGTGCTCCCATATGAGATCTTGATCCCTTCCCTTAGAGTGCAGCTCGATAAGGAACTTAATCTCGACGAACGTCAAGAGGCATTGCTTGTTCAGCTGGAACTCTTAGATGAGAAGAGGATGAACGCGGCCGATCACGTATCTGTTTACCAAAAGAGAGTTTCGCGTTATTTTCAAAAGAAGGTAATCGAACGTAAATTTCAAAAGGGTGATATGGTCTTGAAACGTAAATTCATTCGGTCTGCAGGACCTAGGTCTAAATTACAACCTAACTGGGAAGGGCCGTTCGTTGTAAAAGAGGCTTATCCAGGGAATGCTTATCGCTTGGTGAACGCAGAAGGTGAGGAGCTCTCTCACGCTTGGAATGGGTTGTATCTTAAGCGTTTCTTTCTTTAGAGTCTAATCAGTGCCACCCCGGCAGCGAGGTGTTCCCTCCCTTTTATGATAAAGAGTCCCGAGTACGGCAATCACACACTACACGACATCCCTGGTCAAGTTTCCCGCTTTGTAAACACCGTTTCTCCTCGGCCATGCTTTGGGGGGAAATCGAGGTCCTTGTCCGTTTCTTTCTTCGGCTGAATCCAGGGGCAAGAGGTGAATAAGGAGGCGATGACCAATCTAGACACCCTGACGAGAGGAGGTCTCAAATAGGGGCAGTCCGTTATGACCTGACGCCACAAGCAAAGAAAAGAAAAGCAAAGGAGCAATCTTTGTAACAAAAGCAAAAGCATTATCTCAAAAGTCTACCCTACCGAAATTCCAAGGCTCCAGAAAAAAAAGAAAGAAAGCTAGGCATGGCAAGAGTGGCAGTACATTTCCCCACGGGACAAATGAGCCCGGTCGTATGCATGTCTAGAGTGGACTAAGGTTCGATGACGGACACAAAGCCCCGGCACAACAGACCGAATCTCTGATGGGTTGTCTGGAGAGGAACCCAAGTCTTAAAAGCTTCTAGATCTGGCCTAAGCTTACCCCCGTGTTCCATTTTCTTTTTTAGGATCAAGACTAGTACCCTGGGTATGGCCCTGGTAGAAGCACCGTCATGCTAGTTGGGCCTCGGTCAGGGATTGTCACTTTGTTGCACGCCAACCTCAGGAACACTCGTTACAATGAGAAGGACCCACACTGTCAGGAGAAGGCACTGATTTTCAAAATCCAAAAACATCATATATTTCAAAATCCAAAAACATCAAATATTTTTAAAATCCAAAAACATCATATATTTCAAAATCCAAAAAAAATCATATATTTCAAAATCCAACAAAAACATCCAAATATTTTCAAAACCCAAAAACATCACATATTTCCAAAATCTCACAAAAATTCAGATATTTTCCAAAACTCAAAAAACACCATCATATGCATTGCATGCATCGCATTTTTTCTATTATGTTTTCCGCCTATTTGATAAGGCTCCACCCCTTGACCAAATATCAAGAGACGGTCATTCTCTAACTTGCTCCAAGGCAAGGGGTTGAGTCTAAGAACAGATCTAACTTGTCTCTTGTCTAAGTGTGTGCAGAACGTAGGTTTAAGTTTAAAGACTGAAATCTCACAACTGTGTAGGTTCAAGACTGTGACGCGCCAGGTGTAGGCCGTCACACTCATTTAACGGTCCTTCCTGGACCGTTACATTCCTTCAGGCTTTCGCTTTGGTTCTCTCAGCAGCTCTCTCCCTAACGGTCTGGGCCACGACCGTTACATCCTCCTAACGGTCTATCGTTGGACCGTTACATCTCCCAGAGAACTTGATTCTCAGGTCCTTACCCTGACGGCCTACCTCCCTACCGTTACATCCTTCTAGCGGCCCTTCTCAGGACCGTTACACTTTCCAGAGGCTGTGTTTTCTAGATCACTTTAACCAGTCAAACCACAACTCGTGCACATAACAACTAAGACATTCCCATCTCATTCAAAGAAACTTAATGGAACATAAGATTCATAAATTTTCAACTCTGATTGTCAATTACAACAACATCTTCCATCATGAAAACAAAATCAAGCTACATTCAATTTCCTATCCGCAAGAGGGCGAATCTTCCTCAAGTCCTTCACGTAGCCGCGGCGTGCTTCATCGTTCTCTTCCACTTCTGCTTACCACGGACGCACCTTGCTGATCTCCCACATGGTCAGCGCATTCCGAACTGCTCTCTCATCTTCCTCGGTCCCCATCCTCCTAGGTAGAAGGGAAGGGTAGTGCGATAGTGCAGGAGCTTCAATCCGAGGTAGTCCGATCTGAAGATGGCACCGGTGCGGGTTGTAGATCGTTGTGGTAGTATTTCCCACTAGCTGGAGGTCCAGGCCTTGACACCGCGGTATTCTAAGCAAGGTGCTCCGAAGGATTCTTGGTCGCATGATGAATTTCTCCGTTGGCAAGGTGTTGAAGAAGAGGCGACATTCATCCCGTATTTTCTTGTCCGCCGTCTTGCATTCAACCTGTGAATAAAATCCAGAAGCGCCTCCAATGAAGAACAAAGGGTGGCTCCCGAAGATCCGGCTGGCAGAAGTCGCATCTTCCTTGGGTTGGAATTTGATTCTCACTCCTATCCAACACTCGAGGAGAATCATGGAGCCGAATAGAGGTCCTCCTAGGCAAGCCGAACTTAGTCCTTCGTAGAGATATGAGAGGATCGCTTGGGAGATGGACATTCCCCGCCACAACCCGCTAATAATGCTGAGATTTTGGGTATCTAAGAGGTGGTCGGTTGTAGTGAAAATGAGGACTTCGCATAAGCAAACCGACACCGCCTTGGCTATGGCTTCATATCTCTCCCACTTGTTTTTACAATGAGAGACTATCCATTGTGCCAAGGGTATCAAGTGTATGTGGTGCGGGCTGATCATGGTCCTCACGTCCTTTGGATTATGGATGAAATCACTCAAGATCAAGGACGAGTCAATAGGCTCCACCGTGTAGCAAACTAAATCCTCATCCCCCACCTTAGTCTTAGGAAGGGCTAGGTAGGTTTCTACCTCCTCTAATAGGACTGTAGCTTCAAAAGAAGGGAAGATGAAGGTATGTGTTTGTGGATGCCATAATTCTATAAGGGCTGAAAGGCTAGGCCAATCTAATGACAATTTCTGGAAATTCTTGCCTAAAACTAAAAGAGGTTGAAGGTGCCATGCTTTAAGGATTGATGTAACCTCTAAAGGGAGTGCCTTTATCATGGGAGCCACCCACTTCAGATTGGAATAACATCTTGGATCGGGAAGAGGCTAAGAAGAAGAAGAAGATCATAAGGAAAGATGAAGTGCAGAATTGATGAACTTAGCTAAGGTAAAGAGAGCTTACCACCCTTTGAGCATTAGAACTTAGATGTTTGGGAATCGAGGTTAGTCTCTGCAGTTCTCCGTGCTCTTTTCTCGCGGCCTTGGGTCCGGTGTAGACTTTCTCCTCCATGGCCATCACCTCAAAGTTTCTCTTCATCATGTTTTCCTGCCCTTAGGAGAGGTTCTTCAGCCCTTGTAGCAGAGAATTCAGCAAAGATACGATTTTGGCTAAGTTTCCAAGTTTTAAAGGCTTGCTTTTGGCTTTAAAGTGATAAGGTTTGGATTAGAAGGCTTTATCCTAAGTCTGGGAGGAGTCTAGAGTGGATTGAGGGATTCCTATCTCGGATTTTGCCTCTCACGGCAGAATCCGTCTCGGAGTATGCTTCGTTCTCTAACGGTCTATCGTAGGGCCGTCACTTGTCTCTGACGTGCCAGCCCTGGGCCGTCACATTTCCTGTGGGTTTAATTTAGCCCAATCTTGTTCTGTCAAGTTTGACGGTCTAACATCAGGCCGTTATTTATTGTGGCGCGTTCCTTCTGAGCCGTTACATTCTCTGCCATTCAGTTTTGGCTTCTTCTTGTTCAATCATTCCTAACGGTTTTTGCTCATGGCCGTTACTCACATCTGAAGCGCCGCCCCTGAACCGTCACATTTTCTGCTAGTTGCCTGATATCCCACTGCTCTGCCATATTTAACGGTCTAGCATTTGACCGTTACTTATCTCTGACGCACCGGCTATGGACCGTCACCCTTCCTGCTGTTCAGTTCTGCAAATCTGGGCTCTGTCCTATCTGACGGCCTCCATATAATGCGTTACTTTCTCCTGACGGTCTGAAACTAGACCGTCCCTTTGTCTATTGCTGTGGTTGTGTTATTCTTTTCTGCCTCTGTTTAGACCTGGCGGTCTTACACACTTTCCATTCCATTCCTCCTGTCCAGCCGTTCATCTACACATCATTTCATCCACACATTTCATCCACACATGACCACATGCATTTCCTGCATTTCCAACCACACGTTCTCACATGCATCTCTTGCATTTTTACATTTCACGCATTCATTTCTGCATACACACATCCATTCACTCACATAAAAAGAAGAACAAACAAAAAACTAAAAAGAAATTTTCATTTCATTCTTTTTTTTCCATTTTTCATATAAGTCATGTACAAGTAAAGTGATAACAGAAAAAAACAATGCATCACTCGGCCGGCTTATCCGTCAGGCCGCCATCATCATCTCCACCCTCCGGCTTCCTCGCCGGTGGCGCTATAGAGGCACTCTCCTCCTGCTGACCCCTATCCGCCCTCTCATTCCTCCGTTGACCAGAGGAGCTGACAAGGTAGTCTGCCACTGATCCAGCACGAGCAGCACTCTTCGGCGCTCCACTCTGAGAGACACTCTGCTCCGGTCCTCGGCCGATCATCCGTATGGTCCTCTCCAAGGTCCGGACCTCGACCTTCATGTCGTGGGCCTCGAGTCGCGCAGCCCGTGCCTCGGATCGGTATCTCTCGAAGTCTGCCGTCTGTGTAGCCGTCCGCTCAAGCTCTCCTCTCAATCGGGCCACCTCTGCTCGTAAGACCTCTGCCTCAGTCCGAGCCAGTTTCACCTCGGCCGCTACTGTTGCTAGCTCTCTCGCCTGTAGTTTGCATTTCATATAGTTAGTCACATAAGCATTTAATTTGCATAAGCATTTTAGCATCCTACCCGCTCTGCGAGGGTGGCCTCTGCCTCCTCGGCCTAGGCAACCGCTCGGGCGAACTCGGCGTCACGCTCGGCCCTGCCTCCCGCCGGCTGTGATGACGACGACGGGGCATCCGGTCCCGCTCTTTGGGCTCCCTCAGCCCGCTGCATTTAGAAATCATGGTTAGTCAATCACGTTGGCATCATTTGCATAATCATAAACATAATCATAAGTTTTTTGGTTCAAAGGTTTTTGGGAATCTTACCAGAAGCTCCAAGGCGGTCCGGTACTCGTCCCGCTGCTGGATGGTGGCATGGAGTAGCCCCTCGAGCTCGGCTATCCTTCCCTCGGGGTCTAGCTGCATTTAGAAAGCATATGAGTCAGTGCATATAGAATAAAATTTCCATATAAAAGCATTTAGATTTAAGGGTTTAGAAGTTGCATACCGGTTGTCGGGTACCTCGGTACACCCGGTCCCCGTACAGTCGAGCGAAGGCTTTCAAGTACGCCTTGTCGCTCTCGTCCCGCTCCTTCACCGCTCTGCCCCGAAGGTTCCAATCGTGGACATACTTCGCCTTTCGGGCGCACCAATCCACGTCGCCGCTAATACCCTTTGCTGACTTGCTCGGGCGTTCATCACCACGGCGTGGAAAGGTCACCTCAGGCTGGTGTAGTCCCCGAGTCCGCAGGATCAGCCGGTAGTGGAGTGGCTCGATGACATGGATGCAGTGCAACCATATGTCTCATCCCCGGTATGAGAGGGCTGCCTCCACCCATGGCTGTCCCTCGTAGCTCTCACCTCGGTATGGGGTCCATCTCACCTAGAAAGCATATAGTCCATGTCAGCATATTTAGGAGCATTTAGAAATATTCGGAACATTCATAGAAGCATTTAAGGTATTTAGAAAGCATTTTTGAGTTCGGGCTTACCGCCGTGTGCGGGAAGGAATCCAAGTCGTCTTGGATCGCCCGGGTCAATCTGATGATCGACCCCGGGTCCCTCGCAACCACCCATCATCTGGCGATCGGGATCCGCCCAGGGTGGAGTAGTGTGCCTCTCCCGATGCCCGGGAGGTACATGTAGCTCCAGATCTGCATGTTAGAAGTCTAATGTCAGTTGCATAATCATTTGCATTTGCATAACCATGAGCATAATAGAAAAGCATTTAAGTTTACCTGTAGAAAAGGTGAGAAGCCGCCCAGCATCGTCTGCCGGTCCGTCGTGCTGAGGGACTCGAACAGGAAGGCTAGCATTGCCGCTCCCCATGCATATTTCTCGACTCTGCCTAAATCTCTGATCATCGACAGCAGTCTGCAACTGATGACATCTGCCCGAGTCGCGAAGAGGAGCTTCCCGAACAAAAGCATCAGGAATCGTCTCAGGACTCGATCTCCCTCTGATCCCGCCTCTGTCGCCACATGAGGGCGCACCTGCTCGATCTCTCTACCCAAATGCTCCTCTGGTAGCTCTCCCACGGCTATGGCTGCTCCTCTCAGCCCTAAGCTCTCCTGCAGTCGTGATCTCGAGAGCTGAGATGATGTCTGGCCCGGCCTGATCAGATCTAGCCCCAGCAGCTCCTGGGCCATCTCTTGGTAGTCTCTGTATGTCCATCCTGTCACTGCAGCTCCGTGCACTCTCAGTCCGGCAATCCTTGCCATGTCTTCCAGTGTGGGGATCATGTGACCCCACGGGAAGATAAACGCCCTGCTGATCGGATCCCATCTCTCGTGCAGTGCATACAGCAGGGGCGTATCCATCCTGATCACCTCGATGCTCAGCACCTCGGTGAACCCCATGCCGGCTAATCTCTCTCTCTGGTAATCAGGCAGTGCTTGGTACACCGCCCGAATCTGGAGCCATGAGATCCTCGTCCGTCTCTTTCCCTGCATTCATTTTAGAGCATAAGTTAGTCGATTGCATCATAAAATCATTACATAGCATTCAAAAAATGAAAAACAAATAAAAAATTGGATAATTGAAAAACCTAAAAATAGTTTTAACCTCTGGTGATTGTGACGGCCCTGGGGTGGGACGTCACAGTGCTCTAACGCACCATGGGTGGCGCGTCAGAGTTGTGACGGTCCCTGGAAGGACCGACACATTCTCTGCTAGAGGGCATTATCCCCTTTGCATTCCGATTGGCTTCTCACCTTGGCCAAAAAGGCCTACAAATGATCCTAAAGGGTTCATAGACCCATCTTCTACCCCCCATCCACGCATGCATCCACATAAAAAACTATAAAAATTAAAAATTGAAGGATTAGGGTGGGCGGCCTACCTCTCGGTCTTGGCCCCTCTTCCTCTTCTTCTCTTGTTCCTTGGGCTCTCCCTCGTCCATGGGGATTTCCCCTTGGTCCTCCTCGGCCGTGGGAACCTCTCCTTCCTACGTTGTTGGCCCCCTCGCCCTAGTTTCTTCTTCCACGGGCCTTGGCACCTCCTCTCGTTCTATTCGGTGATGGAAGCATCGGATGGCCTTCTTCTTCCCTCTCTCCCTCTTCTTCAGCGGCGGTGGAGGCTCGTCGCCGGCCATTTCGTCGGTGGTCGTGGGTGGTCGCCGGTGGTCTTCTCGGTTTGGGGTGTGTGGGCGTTTGAGGGCGATTGAGTGTTGAATTCTTGAATGATGGCCGTGACTGTTCGGTTTTGTTTTTTTGAACGCTCAGGAAATGTGACGGTCTATCGCCAGACCGTTACATCCTCTGACGCGTAGTGTTTAGACCGTCAGGTCATTTTTGAATTTTCATTGAAGAATGTGAACCGCCATTCTCTAACGGTCCTCGCCTAGACCGTTACTTGGTGTGACGCTCCCTCAGTAGACCGTTACAGCTTGCAAGTTTCTTGATGAATAAAATGGTCTATTTGATGTTTGAATGATTACATTTTCTTCCATGGTGCACATTATTGATGCTTCTCATGCGTATGAGTGGTTATGCCTCGTTTCATGCCTATATTTATTATCATTGGCTAACCTCTTTTTCTCATGGATGAAATTATGAAAAACATCATGCCGTTCGTCAGGAAGGTAAGTCAGGTATTGTATCTCGTTCCTTTATCCCTTTAATACATTACTATATGGTATCTATGATATATTATCTCGAGAACCGGCTGGTCATTCATGTGTTCTGGGATCTGATGTTCCCCTTAAACAAAAATGATGATGATCTAAGTGCACATGTTTAATCGTTGGATAGGCCGTTAGGTTGGAAAAATTTGAGGACGATGGTTCTGTCTCGCACGCCGTGGTTGCAGATAGTGTCCTGACCCTGATTTCTCCAGTCTAACAATATTATTCTCGAGTATTTTGTTATTTTATCTTTTTTTGCATTTGTTTTAATGATTTCTTTTTGTTTTAGCCCAGCATGCATCATACGCATATTTGAGCATTCATGAGCCTCGACTGTTCAAGGCGTCTCAATGATGGTGAATAGCTGTGTTCTTGATCTTGAATAAGGAGAATCATTCCACTCTGAATTCGAAGGTTTCCTTCGCTCTATTCGCTTGATGTGGTTAGCTGAAGATTCATGTCTGGAGTTTAGTCAGTTCTCTTTCCTTTCCGTTGCCTCCGGCGGCTAGCCGTGTTTTCCTTTCCTTAGTTAATTCCTCCAGACATGTGTCCTTTGGTTGACTATTTCCTTGTGATTGGTTCGAAGTTTTCTAGAAAATTCCTAATCGCTTGTTGGTAGAACGGGTGTCGTTTGCCTTAACGCCTGCTTTTTCAGTCCACTCCGCTTCATTTTCGCTTCATCTCCATGTTCCATTCCGCTTTTGCTTCACCTCCGCTCGCTCCCCTGCAAAGAGGACATTAAGGAGGGGCATCTGTTGACACCCGTTTTATGACCGATAAGTCGGGTCATCTCCTTGTTCATTCTATATGATGCTTCGAGTTATTCACTCTTTATTGAGCTTTCTTGATCAGTTTGAAGTCTATTTCATGGGTCTTCTCCTCTTGGTTGAGTATGGTTTCCTCGGTGCTTTCGTTTGGATGAAGCTTAGCAAACTCTTATTTCTTTTTGATCATTATTGTTTCTAATGGTCCATACCAGGGGCGTTACATCCTTCTGACGCATCCTCCCTGGACCGTTACATCTTGAAGAGTCCTATAGCTTAAGGCCTTTTTTTCAATCCTTATCCTTTGTCCTGTCCATTGATTCTAACGGTCTATCGTGCAGCCGTTACGTCCCTCTAACGCGTCCTCCCATGGCCGTTACATTCCTTCAAGAGTCCTACTATTTTAATCTTCTTCCCGTTGATCTTATCTTCTTGGAGATAAGGTTAGTGTGACGGTCTCTCCCTGACGCGTTACATTCATGTGGCGGTCTGTCGAGCAGCCGTTACATAAACAGAGAGTCCTGGCAGTTCTAGTCTTTTCTCTGCTACTCCGTGGTCGAGTTAAGAGTTTGATCTTATGATTTCTCTTTCAAATCTGGTCCTCAGAACCTTCTATTTATTTCTATGGACTCTTGGTGATATTATCTTCAAGGGTTTGCTAAGAGTTATCCTCTTTTCTTGCTGGATTATCCTCTGCTCGACCAGAGATTTTGAGGGCCTATAAATAGAACCCTTGACTTCATGGCCAAAAGGGGGAAGATCTGGAGTTCGCGTCGAAGTGCTGCCGCATTCTGGAGCCACATCCAACCAAGGAGAATTGTTCCTCACGTCCATCTGCTTCCCGGTGAAGGGAGTATTCGTTTCATTATGCTTCAAAGTTCATCATTGTCATCTTGTGTTCCCCCTGCTTTCCATCAAAGCATTGTCCCTCCTCTTTCTCCCACGTTCTCCATCTGTTTTCATCATCTAAACATCCTTCCTATCTTTTAAAACGCCCAGAGGGGTTAAAAAACCAAAACTTCCCCGGTATTCCCCTTTCCTTTTGCATGATCTTATGTCCTTTGAGAATTGACACTATGCTTGTTTGAAGGGCTAATTTGGGATTGTTTTCTTGTGTTTCACGTTCTTTGGTAGGTTTACAGGGTTCATTAGACGAGGCCCAAGTCTTCTGGCCGGCTGGAAGGTTTGGAGTTCAAAGAATCCACAGGTTATTACTGCAGGTTCTCTGACGGTCTTGGTCAGGCGCGTCAGGCTTCTCTAACGGCTCATCGAGAGACCGTCACACTTCTGTGACGCACATGGTCTGGACCATTACATTCAGTAGATCTGCAGATTTTACTGGTTTCTCTCTCCCGTGGGCGGGTGCATCATCCTCCTATTTCTAAGGTATTGACCAGGTCTTTGGCTTGTTTTATTACCTTAGTGGCTATCACGTTCTTTCCTTAGTATTGGGCATTGATTTCTCTCTCATATCTCTTATTTCTTTTGCTTGTTCCACCCACGTGGTGTTTCTATTTACTCTTTGCTCCATGCTACGGCGTGTGTTTTTCTTTGCCTTCTTTAGTATAGTTCGATTGAGATAGCGTTTCCCATGCTAGAGCTTGTTCTGATTGCCTAGGTTCATGGTTAACATGTCCTTGGGTTTATTGAGATCATTGATTTTTGCTTATCATCTTTATCACCACAAACCACAAATAAGAGAAGGAAGCAAAACAAATCAACAGGCGCGAGCCCTGGCCTGGGCCGCCATGCCACTTTCCACCTACGCCAGGTGATCTGCGATCTCGGCCCCTAGCTAGACCACGAACAGTCCTCCCTTCATAACCCTTTCGAGAAGCATCGGAGGGGAGCAGCGCCAAAATTCATCCCGAACGGACGGAGTTGCCAACCCTCGACAATGCTCATAAATGGAGGCCTGGAGGGCGAATCGCCCCTGCTGAAGGATGGGACTCCTTCCCGAACGGGCCAGTGCCGGGATGTCCCCCTCGGAAGTTACCAAGCTCGGGACTGCGGCGCTTGGCTCGGTCGGGATCCCTGAACCGACCTCTTCTTCTCTGCGTGCTTTATTGGGCTCGGCAAGGGTCCCTTCAGCCGAAGCCAGCGTCTCTGGCGGAGGGACTGGAGATGCCGAGTGATGGATGCCCTCGGTTGGAGGCTTCTCGGTCGTGTGAGGAACCTTCGTCTTCTTTCGCCTACTCCGCTCAGCGGTCAGGGCCTTCATCGAGGCCAGCAGTAGCCGTTCCTCAGGGACTTTACGCTTAGACTCCCATCGCTCTGGCTCCCCCTCGAGAAGGACCCTCTTGCCCTTATCTCGGGCAGAGGAGGGGCCTTCAGGGACCAGAGGGGCATCTTGGGCAACTGCCCCTGCCCATTCGTTGACCTCTGTTTCCACAGGCGTTTAATGATCCTCGTCAGCACCGCGGACAGGCTCTGTCGACCAAGGGCGTACTATCAAAATAAAGTTTGGCAAAATGATGTATGAGATTAAACGTCCAAAATCTCTACCCTCGGGAGGCAACGTGAGGCGACCATAGCGCTGGACATTGGCTGGAGACATTAGCTCCGCGGTCGACCGTCGATGGCTCTGAAGGATCTTCATCTCTTCTTCAATCTCTGAGGAGACCGCCGAATGCTTCGCAGGGAATACGGGATGATAATTTGACAGAATGGGGAAATTCCAACTGGAATCTTTGTGGGACCCTACCCAAAAATATTGGGTCTTCCACCCTTTATGCGAAGAATCCCGAGGGGAGAGGGTAACACAACTCATCCCTCTCCTGGCCTGAATGTAAAAGAAACCCTTCCCGGCATGGGTATGCTCCTTCAGCTCATAGAAAGCATGAAAGATGTCACGGGATGTGGCAAGGCTGCTTAGGCGGCATAGGACGATGAAAGAGAAGATGAAGGTATAAGAGTTGGAGACCAGTTGGACGGGAGCCAGCTGGTAAAATTCCAGCAGCTTGACAATGAAGGGGTGGAGAGGAAGACGAAAGCCACACTTCTAGGCCAGAAAGTAGCTACAGAAGAGGCCTGAGCGGGTACCCAGACTAGACTCATGAGGTTTAGCTGGAGAGAAGTAATACCGCCATGGGAGTTGAAAGCGAATCTCAAGTTCCTTCACCTCTGGTACGGTCAGCTCACTACGAAGATGTTGGATGGGCGCCAGATCTGAACTTCCTACCCCTTGCTCAATTTCCTGACCTTCGGTTTCTTCGTTGTGCTCCACCATGGAAGATTGGGGAGAAGAAGAAGAGACGCTAGAACCCAACGAACTGATAGGAAGAGGAAGCTGGCGAATCGCCTCTACGATGATCTCCGCTAGCTCTGCGAAAGTTTTAGGTATCTCTTGCTCCCTATGATCATCCACTCGGGGCATAAATCCCACTATGAACTCACGGAAGCAAAAAAGGGAGAAAAAGCCCTAACAGAGGAAAGGTGGAGCGCAAGCACAAAGGGTATTTATAGGCCCTAAACGGCCCTGAGAAGAACCACCGTGACGGTTCAGACTCCAATGAGGGCGCCCTCGAACTAACGCATAATACATCATCATTATGTTCGAGCCCCCATATGCTAGGTGTCACGCCCCCAGCGCGGAAGATTACCCGGAGGCGTGACGCGTCTATATAGATCGTGTCAATCATGTAAATATCAAAGTGCGCAAATAACTAAGATTTAACTCGAAATTAATACAAAAAGTACGAGCTGACAATTGTCACAACTAATCAAAGGACAAATACATATGTTCCCAGAGTCCAACGACTAGGCTTCAAATCTTAAGCAGTTCTAATCAAGTTGACTAATACAAATGACATAGATGAATTGATGCAACTGACATAAGTGAACTAATACAATAACACAAAGGACATGACAATTTGATAACTTCACTCTAACACTCATCACTCAGTCTCATTCCCTTCCGAGTGTTGGTTGACATCCAAATTACCTGAAAATATTAGAAAACAACTAGATGAGTGAATCGCTCAGTATGAATTACATCTCAAGATTTAACATGCTTTAAGTGGTTTACGAGTTCAATTAATGTCAGTAAAGCTATGCATGTAGATGAGTAGATATCAAGGATTGTAAAAATCGACAAGAGTAGTGAAGGAATAACAAGTGAGAGTATAAGGATTCCAACTTCAATGCAGCAATAGCAAGAGATTCAAACAAGTAATAACTGGAATTAACGAAATCTTTCCAAGAGAGTAAGAACTCATGTCAAGCAAGTAATAGAAAGTAATATAAATTCAAGCATGTAAAATTAGAATTGGCTATTTATCAATTTCATTCAAGTAAAACTTTACCCTTCTGCGGGTCTAAAGTCAAATCAATCGAGTAATATCACGAGAATGAGTGGAATGTCTAAAGCCTAGCAAGCAAGTACTCCGGTGCAATGCCAAACACCGTGGTCAATAAACTCCCATGGGCACAAGTACCTTCGGGTGCTCCCCCCAGGACCAGACCGGGCCCTATATGCACAGTATTAATCATGTATGTCGACATCCACTCTCATTTATAGTCAATGTGGAATTTCAAGGTTTGACCAGTATGATATATAAGGTAGAATTATGGAATGGAATCTAAGGGCGCATTAATGTGTAGGGATGAACTAGGAGTGGAAACCAGTAACGTTTGATACATGGAAAAACTAGATAAGAGAGGTGCCTTATGGGCCACCTGACAATTTTAGAAATGACACCCTTACTGTGGGATGCCCTTTCTGGGAATTATACAGGGTTTAGAGGACCCTATCAGGAGTTAAATATCCCCTCTCCGGCTGCCATATATCAATGGAGATGGCAAAAGTGACAGCCTAATGATCGCGTTAACGTAATGAGCTAGCTGTGTCGACTCAATAGTTCATCGCGTCAACTCATCAGTTCATCGCGTCAACTCGGTGAACAGTACTGCGTCAACCCTGTCAACAGGCAGGGTCGACTCATCAGTTCATTTCCAGTTCACAGGGTCGACTCATCAGTTTATCGCATCAACTCATCAGTTCATCGCGTCAACGCTGTGAACAGTACTGCGTCAACCCTGTCAACAGGCAGGGTCGACTCATCAGTTCATTTCCAGTTCACAGGGTCGACTCATCAGTTCATCGCGTCAACTCATCAGTTCATCGCGTCAACACGGTGAACAGTACTGCATCAACCCTGTCAACAGGCAGGGTCGACTCATCAGTTCATTTCCAGTTCACAGGGTCGACTCATCAGTTCATCGCGTCAACTCATCAGTTCATCGCGTCAACGCGGTGAATAGTACTGCGTCAACCCTGTCAACAGGCAGGGTCGACTCATCAGTTCATTTCCAGTTCACAGGGTCGACTCATCAGTTCATCGCGTCAATGCGGTGAACAGTACTGCGTCAACCCTGTCAACAGGTAGGGTCGATACTTTCTTTTGTTCCACAATTTTTATGCCCTTCCAATCCTCCTTTCACTCTGAGTTCTTCACAAAAATTCTTCTTCTCTTGTAGATATAGATTTTCTTCTTCTACCACATCCTCCAATTCTTCTTAGTTTTTAAGTTATAATTAATTTTCTACGGTTCTATTTTTTACTCAGTAACTGTTCACCTGCGCCTATAGATCTCGTTTTTTTCACATTTTTCACCTTCTTCCTCTCATTTTCTCTCTCTACACTCTTCATAAAACTTCTTTCTAACCTTCAAATCTATGACTTTCTCTTCTTTCACATATTCTCATTCTCTCTAGATTTTTCATTATTCTCCTTCTTAGAACCCCCTATTTTCAATATCATTTCATTGTGCTTTCAACTTGGTCTTTTTCCACTTGGCCTCTTTCAACTTGGTCTTTGTCCACATTTTTCATTCTCTTGACTACAATTTCTTCTTTCACTAATTTTAGGCTTTAGTTTCTCTCATATAACATCTTTAACATGGTGGTTTTAGTTTCACAGAAATTGACATAATGACAGGCCCTTTACTAAAGCATGAACTATATCAAATATAGATATTATCCAATACATGCTAATCGTCCTAGATTTAAGCTAACACATGCTAATTATTCTAGGTATGAGACTAATACTTGCTAATACTTGCTAATTATGCTGGATATAAGGCTAATACATGCTAATTATCTTAGGTATAAAGTTAATACATGCTAATCATCTCAAGTATGAAGCTAATGCATGCTAATCGGCTTAGGTATGAAGCTAATACATGCTAATCATCTCAAGTATGAAGCTAATGCATGCTAATCGGCTTAGGTATGAAGCTAATACATGCTAATCATCTCAAGTATGAAGCTAATGCATGCTAATCATCCTAGATTTAAGCCAACACATGTTAATCATTCTAGATATGAGACTAATACTTGCTAATTATTCTGGGTATAAAGTTAATACATGTTAATTATCTTAGGTATGAAGTTAAGGCATACTAATCATCCTAGATTTAAGCCAACACATGCTTTATAAACACTAAATATCGCATGGAAATGAGCCTAAGACTAAATGCCTAGACTAATCATCCTAGATTAACTATTAATTTAGTTAAAAGTTGAGAACACCTACTATAACATGATGTGTAACCACTAAATACCACATGGAGATGAGACTAATCACTAATTTTACATGCTAATATAACCTAGATTAGCTATGGTTTGGTTAAAGCTCGAGATCACCTACCTGTTGGAAGATCGTAGTAGCAGAACCCTTCCCTGCAAAGCTTTGCCCCAACCTTAGCTAGCCTAGAATGGGGGTAGCAAAGGGATATGTTTATAGGGTCTGTCATGAACAAATGGGAGGCAAGATCTGAAATAATGGAACTTTACAGCTTGTACAGGCTGTTGGGGATAAGGGAATCGAAAGGTTGTCTGGTGGATTGTAGCTCCTATGAGAGGGTGGTTTATTTATTTTAAACTTCCCACTTAACTTTCATGAATTTTATCTTTAACATTTGATGGAGTTAGTTAATGAAATTTCATGGATAAGATCCTTATATTTTTCTCTATTTTTACATATAATTGTTTTTGAAAAATTCTTTTTAAATAAAAAGTGATACTATTCATGGCACTATTCACGTATGAAAAGGACAGATGCCAACGTAGGTTTGTCTAATTGCTAGCCTACCGTATATAATTATTTGGCACAAAAAGTAAATTGTGGATGCTAGGATTTGAACCCTAGTCATTAGGCTGAAAGGCAAGTTACTTAACCAACTACACTAAGAAGCCACTTGTTAAGTGAATAATCTTTACATATGATAACTTCGTGTTCCCACTTCTTACATAAACTCTCTAATATTAATTTTTTTTATTTACAAAATATTAATAATAATAATTTTTTTATCATTTTTTTATACGGGGTGCTACACCCTCCCCTACTTAAAAGAATTTGGTCCCCAAATTCAATTGTATAAGGGTAATTTCAACTACATAAAGATACTGTAGAAAGTATAAGATACTTGCCGACTAAAATAGTTCTGGGTATCTTCTCTTCATAGATTCCTCGGTCTCCCAAGTTGCTTCTTGCTCCGAGCATCGATTCCATTGGATTTTTACCATAGGGATCGTCTTGCTCCTTAGAACTCGAACTTCGCGGTCGAGGATCTGCATCGGCCTTTGTTCATAAGTAAGATCCCTTTGAATCACCAATTCAGCATGATTGATGACGTGCGAAGGGTCGTGCACATATTTCTTCAGCATAGATATATGAAATACATTGTGCACTTCCGAGAGTTGAGGAGGTAAGGCAATGCGGTAAGCCACCTCGCCCACTCTTTCCAATACTTCAAATGGACCGATAAACTTTGGTGTAAGCTTGCCCTTAACACCGAATCTTCTAATACCTCGGCCGGGAGATATCTTGAGAAATACATGGTCACCCGTTTGAAATTCCAAATCTCTCCTTCTGTTATCAACATAAGATTTTTGCCTGCACTGAGCTACCTTAAGTCTCTCTCTGATAAGGTGTATCTTCTCAGTCGAATCTCTAACCATATCTGGGCCTAGAATTTATCTTTCACCGACTTCTTCCCAGCATATTGGAGAACGACAACTCCTGCCATAAAGCGCCTCAAAAGGAGCCATTTGAATACTAGCTTGATAGCTGTTATTATATGCAAATTCGGCTAGTGGTAAGTGGTCATGCCAGCTTCCGCCAAAATCTGTAATACATGCCCTTAACATATCTTCAACAACCTGATTTGTCCTTTCAGTCTGACCTTCTATCTGGGGATGGAAAGCAGTGCTGAAATTAAGTTTCGTCCCCAGAGAGTGTTGTAGACCCTTCCAAAAATGAGAGGTGAAGCGTGGGTCTCGGTCAGATACGATCGAGACGGGAACTCCATGCAATCTAACCATCTCCTTAATATACAGGGCAGCAAGTACGTCAACTGACCATCGACTTTTGATGGGTAAGAAATGGGCCGATTTAGTTAACCGGTCGATAATTACCCAAATTCCATCATATCCGCCCCTAGACTTGGGCAAACCCATGATAAAGTCCATGCCAATGTCTTCCCACTTCCACTTGGGAATATCCAGCGGATGTAGCTTTCCGGCGGGTTTTTGATGTTCCGCCTTCACTTGTTGGCATGTGAGGCAACGAGACACAAAGTCTGCTACCTCCCTTTTCATGTTAGACCACCAGAAAGTTCTTTTAAAGTCTTGGTACATCTTAGTGACTCCAGGGTGGATTGTGTACCTCAATCTATGAGCTTCTTCAAGAATCTTCTTCTTCAATTCGGGACAGTCGGGCACACATGTCCGTTCATGAAATAGTAATCTGCCATCAGGTGCCAGCTTGAAATCCAGTCTCTCGTCCAGCTTGCTCTTTATCTCCACTAGCGAGGGATCCTCTTCTTGTAACTTCTTGATTTCAGGTAGCAAATCTAAATGTAGGCTCATATGAGATAGAATAATACACATGTTCTTCTCATCTGTGCTGATATCAAGCTCAGAGAATTTCTCCAACAGTTTCCATTCTTGTATCATGCAGTTGGCCAATACTGTTCTCGGCTTTCGACTAAGGGCATCAGCTACGGAATTACCCTTACCAGGATGGTACTGTATAGTGAAGTCGAAATCCTTGAGATACTCGAGCCAACGCCTTTGCCGCATGTTCAGCTCCTTTTGGGAGAATAAGTACTTGAGGCTTTTATGATCGGAGTACACAGTGAATTGTTCTCCGTAGAGATAGTGCCTCCATATCTTTAAAGCGAATACTACTGCGGCCAGTTCTAAGTCGTGAACTGGGTAGTTCTCTTCATGTTTCTTCAATTGTCGGGAAGAGTATGCAATGACTCTCCCATTCTGCATCAATACACATCCGAGGCCAATACCAGAAGCATCGGTATATACCTCGTATTTTTCTCCTTCCATTGGTAATGATAAAACTGGAGCAGTGGTCAAGAGATCCTTCAAAGTTTGGAAACTCTTTTCACAGTCTTCCTTCCACTCATAAGGCACTTCCTTGCGGGTTAACCTGGTCAGGGGAACAACAATTTTGGAGAAGTCCTTTATAAAACGCCGGTAGTAACCAGCTAGACCCAAGAGGCTCCGAATCTCAATTACATTTGTGGGTCGTTCCCAATTCTTCACGGCTTCGACTTTTGATGGGTCAACAGTAATTCCGTTCTTCGAAATGATATGGCCCAAGAAAGATACTTCCTCGAGCCAAAACTCGCATTTGCTGAATTTGGCATATAGCTTGTTTCCCCTTAATATCTGCAATGCCTTTTTGAGATGTTCTTCATGATCCTCTTCAGTCTTTGAATAGATCAGAATATCATCAATAAAGACCACAATAAATTGGTCTAAATAGGGCCTGAATATGCTGTTCATTAACTGCATAAAAGCTGCAGGGGCATTTGTTAGTCCGAAAGGCATAACAGTAAATTCGTAATGCCCATACCTGCTTCGGAATGCAGTTTTATGAATGTCTTCTTCTTTGATCTTCAATTGGTGGTAACCAGAACGAAGATCAATCTTGGAGAAATATAAAGCTCCAGAAAGTTGATCGAACAGCTCATCAATCCTTGGCAGTGGATACTTGTTCTTGATTGTAAGGTGATTTAGCTGCCGATAATCTATGCATAATCTCATCGATCCGTCCTTCTTTTTGACGAATAGCACAGGTGCTCCCCATGGGGAAGTACTCGGCCTGATGAAACCCTTGTTCAATAACTCCATTAGCTGCTCTTTTAGTTCCTTCAGCTCAGTAGGGGATATTCTGTATGGTGCCCTGGAAATAGGACGAGCACCAGGGACAAGGTCGATTGTGAACGACACTTCCCTTTCCGGGGGTAAGCCCGTTAAATCTTCTGGAAAAACATCGGGAAAATCCCGAATTACACGGATGTCTTCAAGTTTAACCTTCTCGACTTCCATGGCAGTCACGAATGCTATGAAAGTCATGCATCTCTTATTCATAAGTTTACTAGCTCGGAGTGCTGATATAAGAAGTGATTTACTCCGAGGGTTATTGTAAACTAGCTCTGGGAAATCTACGAAAGTTACCTTGCCATGCCGGCAATCTACAGTTACTTGGTATGTGGATAGCCAGTCGGCACCTAGTATGACATCATAACCATTTATATCTAGGCATATCAGGTCAGCAGGTAAATTATTTCCCTTAACCATCACTTCACAGTTTGGATAGTGATAAGTGATATAAGACTCATTCCCAAGAGGTGTAGATATGACCAAATCTAACAGTTCATGTTTCTTAGAAAATGAAGCAGCAAAGTTCTTGGAAACGAATGAATGAGTTGCTCCGATATCGAATAAAACTTGAGCAGTTTTTGAACAAATAGTGAGAGTACCTTCCACAATTCCACCTTTAGTGGGTTCCGTCTCTTGGAGAGCTTGCAGACGGCCTTGTTTCTTTACCGGACGCTTCTCATCTTTGGTGTCTTGTTCCTTCATCAGTGGGCAGTCTGGGATTCGATGCTCTCGGCTCCCACATCAAAGACAAGCTCCTAACTTTCTCCAACATTCCTCGGTCTTATGACCAGCTTTATCATAATACTTACAAATCTCCTTTGATGGTGTGGTGGTGGAGAATGGTCTGTCATTCTTCTGGAATTTCTTCGCCTTAGAGGGCTCCCCTCCCATGAAGAATCGCTTCTTGTTGAAGGATTGTTTGAATTTTTCCGGGCTTGTGACGGGTTCCTTCTTGTCTCTTCCTCGGATTCTCTCAGATAATTCGGTGGCGTCTTCCAGCAGTTGAGCACGCCGAACCATCTCCGAATAGACTTGGATGTCCATCGGGGCAAGTTGTGTGATATAATGGGGCCGAAGCCCGTTGAGGAATCTTCTCGCCTTCATCTTTTCCGTACACACCAAGTGGGGTGCATACCTAGATAATCTGGAGAATTGGGCCTCATACTCGGCCACTTTCAAGCCCCGTTGTTTTAGAACGGCGAATTCCGTGGCCTTCTTTTCCTGGATATGATTGGAGAAGTACTTGTTGTTGAAATGCTCCGTGAATTCATCCCATGTAACATGGTATTCTGGCAGTGTTGCTTCTATGGATTCCCACCAGCATCGAGCGTCCCGCTCAAGTTGGAATACAGCCAGTAAAACTTTCTCCTCGTCTGTGCATTACATTACACGGAAAATTCGTTCCATCTCCTTTAGCCAATTCTCGGCATCCTCGGGGTCGGACGAACCTGTGAACCTTGGTGGGTTCATGTTACGGAAACTCCTGTGGAGGTCACCCGCTCCACGGTTAGCTCCGCCTTGGGCCACTTGCTGTAGTGCCTGTGTAAGGCCCTGCACGGTGCGCTGCATCTCGCGCCATTGTGCTCTTTCAGCAGCCATGATCCTACAAAATGTTTAGAGTGTTTAAGTAAGATAAGGGTCGATTTTTTACTTATAAGGGTAAAGTCATTAGAAATCTTAACCCATGGCTCTATCCATCTCACCAGGTAAGGTCTACTTATATCCTTAGACTTCTCTAACCCTGGACTTAGGTTTTTTACTTAGATTTCAATTTCTAACCGTTTATTTTTTCTAGTTCCCTAGGTTTGAAAACCTAGGCTCTGATACCACGAAGACTGTCACGCCCCGAGCGCGGAAGATTACCCGGAGGCGTGACGCGTCTATATAGATCGTGTCAATCATGTAAATATCAGAGTGCGCAAATAACTAAGATTTAACTCGAAATTAATACAAAAAGTACGAGCTGACAATTGTCACAACTAATCAAAGGACAAATACATATGTTCCCAGAGTCCAACGACTAGGCTTCAAATCTTAAGCAGTTCTAATCAAGTTGACTAATACAAATGACATAGATGAATTGATACAACTGACATAAGTGAACTAATACAATAACACAAAGGACATGACAATTTGATAACTTCACTCTAACACTCATCACTCAGTCTCATTCCCTTCCGAGTGTTGGTTGACATCCAAATTACCTGAAAATATTAGAAAACAACTAGATGAGCGAATCACTCAGTAGGAATTACATCTCAAGATTTAACATGCTTTAAGTGGTTTACGAGTTCAATTAATGTCAGTAAAGCTATGCATGTAGATGAGTAGATATCAAGGATTGTAAAAATCAACAAGAGTAGTGAAGGAATAACAAGTGAGAGTATAAGGATTCCAACTTCAATGCAGCAATAGCAAGAGGTTCAAACAAGTAATAACTGGAATTAACGAAATCTTTCCAAGACAGTAAGAACTCATGTCAAGCAAGTAATAGAAAGTAATATAAATTCAAGCATGTAAAATTAGAATTGGCTATTTATCAATTTCATTCAAGCAAAACTTTACCCTTCTGCGGGTCTAAAGTCAAATCAATCAAGTAATATCACGAGAATGAGTGGAATGTCTAAAGCCTAGCAAGCAAGTACTCCGGTGCAATACCAAACACCGTGGTCAATAAACTCCCATGGGCACAAGTACCTTCGGGTGCTCCCCCCAGGACCAGACCGGGCCCTATATGCACAGCATTAATCTTGTATGTCGACATCCACTCTCATTTATAGCCAATGTGGAATTTCAAGGTTTGACCAGTATGATATATAAGGTAGAATTATGGAATGGAATCCAAGGGCGCATTAATGTGTAGGGATGAACTAGGAGTGGAAACCAATAACGTTTGATACACGGAAAAACTAGATAAGAGAGGTGCCTTATGGGCCACCTGACAATTTTAAAAATGACACCCTTACTGTGGGATGCCCTTTCTGAGAATTATACAGGGTTTAGAGGACCCTGTCAGGAGTTAAATATCCCCTCTCCGGCTGCCATCTATCAATGGAGATGGCAAAAGTGACAGTCTAATGATCGCGTTAACGTAATGAGCTAGCTGTGTCGACTCAATAGTTCATCGCGTCAACTCATCAGTTCATCGCGTCAACTCGGTGAACAGTACTGCGTCAACCCTGTCAACAGGCAGGGTCGACTCATCAGTTCATTTCCAGTTCACAGGGTCGACTCATCAGTTCATCGCGTCAACGCGGTGAACAGTACTGCGTCAACCCTGTCAACAGGCAGGGTCGACTCATCAGTTCATTTCCAGTTCACAGGGTCGACTCATCAGTTCATCGCGTCAACGCGGTGAACAGTACTGCGTCAACCCTGTCAACAGGCAGGGTCGACTCATCAGTTCATTTCCAGTTCACAGGGTCGACTCATCAGTTCATCGCGTCAATGCGGTGAACAGTACTGCGTCAACCCTGTCAACAGGTAGGGTCGATACTTTCTTTTGTTCCACAATTTTTATGCCCTTCCAATCCTCCTTTCACTCTGAGTTCTTCACAAAAGTTCATCTTCTCTTGTAGATATAGATTTTCTTCTTCTACCACATCCTCCAATTCTTCTTAGTTTTTAAGTTATAATTAATTTTCTACGGTTCTATTTTTTACTCAGTAACTGTTCACCTACGCCTATAGATCTCATTTTTTTCATATTTTTCACCTTCTTCCTCTCATTTTCTCTCTCTGCACTCTTCATAAAACTTCTTCATAACATTCCAATCTATGACTTTCTCTTCTTTCACATATTCTCATTCTCTCTAGATTTTTCATTATTCTCCTTCTTAGAACCCCCTATTTTCAATATCATTTCATTGTGCTTTCAACTTGGTCTTTTTCCACTTGGCCTCTTTCAACTTGGTCTTTTTCCATATTTTTCATTCTCTTGACTACAATTTCTTCTTTCACTATTTTCAGGCTTTAGTTTCTCTCATATAACATCTTTAACATAGTGGTTTTAGTTTCACAGAAATTGACATAATGACAGGCCCTTTACTAAAGCATGAACTATATCAAATATAGATATTAGCTAATATATGCTAATCGTCCTAGATTTAAGCTAACACATGCTAATTATTCTAGGTATGAGACTAATACTTGCTAATACTTGCTAATACTTACTAATTATTCTGGGTATAAGGCTAATACATGCTAATTATCTTAGGTATAAAGCTAATACATGCTAATCATCTCAAGTATGAAGCTAATGCATGCTAATCGGCTTAGGTATGAAGCTAATACATGCTAATCATCTCAAGTATGAAGCTAATGCATGCTAATCGGCTTAGGTATGAAGCTAATACATGCTAATCATCTCAAGTATGAAGCTAATGCATGCTAATCATCCTAGATTTAAGCCAACACATGTTAATCATTCTAGATATGAGACTAATACTTGCTAATTATTCTGGGTATAAAGTTAATACATGTTAATTATCTTAGGTATGAAGCTAAGACATACTAATTATCCTAGATTTAAGCCAACACATGCTTTATAAACACTAAATATCGCATGGAAATGAGCCTAAGACTAAATGCCTAGACTAATCATCCTAGATTAGCTATTAGTTTAGTTAAAAGTTGAGAACACCTACTATAACATGATGTGTAACCACTAAATACCGCATGGAGATGAGACTAATCACTAATTTTACATGCTAATATAACCTAGATTAGCTATGATTTGGTTAAAGCTCGAGATCACCTACCTGTTGGAAGATCGTAGTAGCAGAACCTTCCCTGCAAAGCTTTGCCCCAACCTTAGCTAGCCTAGAATGGGGGTAGCAAAGGGGTATGTTTATAGGGTCTGTCATGAACGAATGGGAGGCAAGATCTGAAATAATGAGACTTTACAGCTTGTACAGGCTGTTGGGGATAAGGGAATCTAAAGGTTGTCTGGTGGATTGTAGCTATGAGAGGGTGGTTTATTTATTTTAAACTTCTCACTTAACTTTCATGAATTTTATCTTTAAAATTTGAAGGAGTTAGTTAATGAAATTTCATGGACAAGATCCTTATATTTTTCTCTATTTTTACATATAATTTTTTTTGAAAATTTTTTTTTAAAATAAAAAGTGATACTATTCATGGCACTATTTACGTATGAAAAGGACAGATGCCAACGTAGGTTTGTCTAATTGCTAGAAAAAGTAAATTGTGGATGCTAGGATTTGAATATATGCTAATCGTCCTAGATTTAAGCTAACACATGTTAATTATTCTAGGTATGAGACTAATACTTGCTAATACTTGCTAATTATTCTGGGTATAAGGCTAATACATGCTAATTATCTTAGGTATAAAGCTAATACATGCTAATCATCTCAAGTATGAAGCTAATGCATGCTAATCGGCTCAAGTATGAAGCTAATACATGCTAATCGGCTTAGGTATGAAGCTAATACATGCTAATCATCTCAAGTATGAAGCTAATGCATGCTAATCATCCTAGATTTAAGCCAACACATGTTAATCATTCTAGATATGAGACTAATACTTACTAATTATTCTGGGTATAAAGTTAATACATGTTAATTATCTTAGGTATGAAGCTAAGGCATACTAATCATCCTAGATTTAAGCCAACACATGCTTTATAAACACTAAATATCGCATGGAAATGAGCCTAAGACTAAATGCCTAGACTAATCATCCTAGATTAGCTATTAGTTTAGTTAAAAGTTGAGAACACCTACTATAACATGATGTGTAACCACTAAATACCGCATGGAGATGAGACTAATCACTAATTTTACATGCTAATATAACCTAGATTAGCTATGGTTTGGTTAAAGCTCGAGATCACCTACCTGTTGGAAGATCGTAGTAGCAGAACCCTTCCCTGCAAAGCTTTGCCCCAACCTTAGCTAGCCTAGAATGGGGGTAGCAAAGGGGTATGTTTATAGGGTCTGTCATGAACGAATGGGAGGCAAGATCTGAAATAATGAGACTTTACAGCTTGTACAGGCTGTTGGGGATAAGGGAATCTAAAGGTTGTCTGGTGGATTGTAGCTATGAGAGGGTGGTTTATTTATTTTAAACTTCCCACTTAACTTTCATGAATTTTATCTTTAAAATTTGAAGGAGTTAGTTAATGAAATTTCATGGACAATATCCTTATATTTTTCTCTATTTTTACATATAAATTTTTTTGAAAATTTTTTTTTAAATAAAAAGTGATACTATTCATGGCACTATTCACGTATGAAAAGGACAGATGCCAACGTAGGTTTGTCTAATTGCTAGAAAAAGTAAATTGTGGATGTTAGGATTTGAATATATGCTAATCGTCCTAGATTTAAGCTAACACATGCTAATTATTCTAGGTATGAGACTAATACTTGCTAATACTTGCTAATTATTCTGGGTATAAGGCTAATACATGCTAATTATCTTAGGTATAAAGCTAATACATACTAATCATCTCAAGTATGAAGCTAATGCATGCTAATCGACTTAGGTATGAAGCTAATACATGTTAATCATCTCAAGTATGAAGCTAATGCATGCTAATCGGCTTAGGTATGAAGCTAATACATGCTAATCATCTCAAGTATGAAGCTAATGTATGCTAATCATCCTAGATTTAAGCCAACACATGTTAATCATTCTAGATATGAGACTAATACTTGCTAATTATTCTAGGTATAAAGTTAATACATGTTAATTATCTTAGGTATGAAGCTAAGGCATACTAATCATCCTAGATTTAAGCCAACACATGCTTTGTAAACACTAAATATCGCATGGAAATGAGCCTAAGACTAAATGCCTAGACTAATCATCCTAGATTAGCTATTAGTTTAGTTAAAAGTTGAGAACACCTACTATAACATGATGTGTAACCACTAAATACCGCATGGAGATGAGACTAATCACTAATTTTACATGCTAATATAACCTAGATTAGCTATGGTTTGGTTAAAGCTCGAGATCACCTACCTGTTGGAAGATCGTAGTAGCAGAACCCTTCCCTGCAAAGCTTTGCCCCAACCTTAGCTAGCCTAGAATGGGGGTAGCAAAGGGGTATGTTTATAGGGTCTGTCATGAACGAATGGGAGGCAAGATCTGAAATAATGAGACTTTACAACTTGTACAGACTGTTGGGGATAAGGGAATCTAAAGGTTGTCTGGTGGATTGTAGCTCCTATGAGAGGGTGGTTTATTTATTTTAAACTTCCCACTTAACTTTCATGAATTTTATCTTTAACATTTGATGGAGTTAGTTAATGAAATTTCATGGATAAGATCCTTATATTTTTCTCTATTTTTACATATAATTGTTTTTGAAAAATTCTTTTTAAATAAAAAGTGATACTATTCATGGCACTATTCACGTATGAAAAGGACAGATGCCAACGTAGGTTTGTCTAATTGCTAGAAAAAGTAAATTGTGGATGTTAATCGACTTAGGTATGAAGCTAATACATGTTAATCATCTCAAGTATGAAGCTAATGCATGCTAATCGGCTTAGGTATGAAGCTAATACATGCTAATCATCTCAAGTATGAAGCTAATGCATGCTAATCATCCTAGATTTAAGCCAACACATGTTAATCATTCTAGATATGAGACTAATACTTGCTAATTATTCTAGGTATAAAGTTAATACATGTTAATTATCTTAGGTATGAAGCTAAGGCATACTAATCATCCTAGATTTAAGCCAACACATGCTTTATAAACACTAAATATCGCATGGAAATGAGCCTAAGACTAAATGCCTAGACTAATCATCCTAGATTAGCTATTAGTTTAGTTAAAAGTTGAGAACACCTACTATAACATGATGTGTAACCACTAAATACCGCATGGAGATGAGACTAATCACTAATTTTACATGCTAATATAACCTAGATTAGCTATGGTTTGGTTAAAGCTCGAGATCACCTACCTGTTGGAAGATCGTAGTAGCAGAACCCTTCCCTGCAAAGCTTTGCCCCAACCTTAGCTAGCCTAGAATGGGGGTAGCAAAGGGGTATGTTTATAGGGTCTGTCATGAACGAATGGGAGGCAAGATCTGAAATAATGAGACTTTACAACTTGTACAGACTGTTGGGGATAAGGGAATCTAAAGGTTGTCTGGTGGATTGTAGCTCCTATGAGAGGGTGGTTTATTTATTTTAAACTTTCCACTTAACTTTCATGAATTTTATCTTTAAAATTTGAAGGAGTTAGTTAATGAAATTTCATGGACAAGATCCTTATATTTTTCGCTATTTTTACATATAATTTTTTTTGAAAATTTTTTTTAAATAAAAAGTGATACTATTATGGCACTATTCACGTATGAAAAGGACATTGCTAGAAAAAGTAAATTGTGGATGTTAGGATTTGAACCCTGGTCATTAGGTTGAAAGGCAAGTTACTTAACCAACTACACTAGGAAGTCACTTGTTAAGTGAATAATCTTTACATATAATAACTTCGTGTTCCCACTTCTTACATAAACTCTCTAATATTAATTTTTTTTATTTACAAAATATTAATAATAATAATTTTTTTATCATTTTTTTTATATGGGGTGCTACACTAGGGTAGCCGTATTAATGGCCCCTAAACCTCAAAGCAAGGACAGCTCGCAACGACCAATCCCCATCCGAGCCACAACCCTAGCTTGTATATGCTCTACTCTTCGAGCCCGTCTCCCTGCTCGGGAGTAGAGGGGCAAGTGGAGAGGGGTAGATTTGTGGCCCAAAAGATATTTGGCCCAATACGGCCCAACAAGACCCACATAGCCCAACGAGTGATAGCCCCCTTATTGGGGTCACTCATCAGGAGGCCCAACTCATTCGGAGCAACATAGCCCATGTAGTTTCCTAGTTCGAGAGTCTGAATAACGGTACCTCCTGTTGCTCGGGGAAAGCCCAAAGGGCGACTGAGCGTAACTGGCCGAGGGAAGTCTAGGGGATAAGAGAGGGGTAAGCGCCCTCAAACAATGAAGAGCCCACATGCAGGGGGTAACGCTCGCTAAGCTCTCCCTCTTCCCCTGCCCCAGAAAGAGAACGAACCATTATATAAATCCAAGGAAGCTCTCCAGAAAGGTAAGCCAACTCTAGCCGCTTCACTGGTGAGGATCAGTTTGTGCCCATCACTCCCTTGCCTCCTTCTCACACTGGGCTCTTACCATTGCTAACTTAAGCATCAGAGGGATTTCCCCGGGATCACAAGCTCCTGGACCCCCTGATCGCTTCTTCCCCATTGTTTGCAGAATTCTCCTTCGAAGTGACTGCCCCCCACAATCATCTCTGATCCGATGGTACACGATTTGACACGAGATCTCATCTCTTCAGTGTATATACCTTCCGAGATATATATATATATTTAAAAGGACACCACCCCCACACAATTAACCCACACTGTCGTCGTCGACTCTCATTGATTCCTAGCTACTTCTCTTCCCTTGATTCCCATATGGAGAATATCAGGTGGGATGCCACTAATTAAATTAGTGGAGCTTTCATGCATGATCGACATATATATAATTTTTTCTACCAGGATTTTGGGAATGTATAGGGGCCGGCTTTATTTATTTGAACATCACATCACATGAACTTTTTAAGCTCATTTCAATCGCGTACCTTTTTGTGTTTGTTCTTGTGAAGGGAATTTAAAGCATTAATTCCTCTAGTTAGTTGATATATATATATATATATATATATATATATATATGATAGCATGGTGTTGCCATATATTGCTCGATGGAGGTGGGTTTTGTGCAGGGGTGGGGGGGGGGGGGGTACGTAGAGTGCAAATCACTCCCTCTCGCGGCTTTGAGATGATGGGAAAACCACGTACCGGCAGTTTCAAATATTGATATGACGTACGTGTGGGCCGGGTTTCATAGCGCAGGGAATTGTAGCTGATGGCTGCTTCTCAACGTAGGTATATAGGGGGTGGTTGCCACTGAGAGTCTAGTTACATTCTTATGTATAATTTAATCTGTAATATATATTATTATTGGGTCATTATTAAGTAAGTAAGTATATATATATATATATATATCATGTCGTAGCGTGCATGTAAAAAGGGAGCTGACAAGGGCTAGCTCATCGATCCCATGCAGCGTGCCAGGGTGATCCATATCTTTTTACAGGGTTGGATTTACCTATCACTTTAAAAAATGCATGGTGCATATAATTAATTAATACCGCAAAGATCGATGGAGCGGATATATATAATTCGTCTCGTCTTTTGAGGATATGAGTTATTAGAGTTTTAGGAGATCTTATTAATTCCAATTTTTTATTTGATAATATGAAATATTAAATATTTGTGTTATAGGTGGGCGCCGTCTAGCTAGTAAATGAGGATATCTTTCCTATCTTCCAATTTTGCATGAGTTCAAACGGAACTTGCAGTGCATATTATATTTATGTATCATACATACAGGGATAATGCTCATGTTTACTAATCATGGACTTGCTTTGTGAGGAAACATAGCCCATGATTCCTTCCGAATTGGTGAAGGTAGGTTAAAGCTTCAATTATAATCACACCAATTAGGTCTAGTCAGAATGGATGGTGGAATATTGGTGGGGGATCACAGTTCTTTCCGCACCTATCAGTCGGGTGTCCCATCTCTCTCTCGCTCTCTCTCGCTCTCACACACACAGACATATAAAAGAGAGGACAGACCTTTGCCCCCTCGCGCGGACGAGAGGAATGCAGTGTAGGGAGCTCCTCAGGGGGGGGGGGGGATCGGAGAGAAGGAGAACAGCAGCATGAACACAAGAAGATGCATACTTACCACCCTCGTCCTCCCCCATTTCGGGTAATTTTCCTTCTTGGCAATTTCTTGCAATTAATTCTTGTTCTTCAAAAAACTAATTACTCTCTATATATCACAGGCAGGTTTCATTAAAGATCCTCCCTATATATATATATATATATATATATGAAAGCAAAATACTTTTCTTGTTTCAATGCATAGATGTGAGTTGTCTGATCTTCCTTAATTCCCCACCTGTGGGGACGTAGTTTTTTTTTTTTCGTTTGCATGATCATGCTTCCATGGAAACAATGCAACGGTTGGCACTGATCTGGGTACAACCATGACCATTAATTCTAGGAAGAGCAGCCACCTATATATTCCTCCAATCCCAGGTCACAGGAAAACGATAATTAATTAAGGGAACTGCAGTCCCTTGTGAGATGGGAGAGAAAGGGGAAACATGCATGCATGAAAAGGGGCAATTATATTTCAGGAAAAAATGCGAGGAGGGAGGTAGATGCATGCCCAGGGGGGCAAGGGGGGACTGTTCAGTTCTACCTCTGGCAGATAGATGGACAGAGATAGAGATATATATAATTAAGGATATACAAGAGAGAGAGAGATTGAGATTTGGCCTGCAGGGCTGCAGCAGAGAGAGTAGTAGTAGTGTTGTGCATATGTATGACCATGGAGCTGCAGCCAACGAGGTGTAGCTTGAAGGGGAGATCTATGAACCTTCCTGGCCGCGTTATTGCAGCCAGTGGCCCAGGCCTGCTCGCATGAAGATTAATGGAGGGAGAGTGGGTTTAAGCCGCGCGTCCCCCACCGCACGGTCCGCACCACAGACATGCCCCCAAATAATATGTCTCTGCACTTCTCCTCCCTAGCTGCGACTTTTTGACAAAGATATGATGGGTACAGCATCTGAACCACACTGATCTTACGGTGAAACAAGGTTTGCTTTGCTAACAAGGCAGACCGACTGGTGCTAGCTAGTGTCTGCCGGCGCAGACAGCAACAGCTAATTAATTCCATCTCTCTCTAAAGTCTAAACTTTAGGGGGGGGGGGGGGTAACCATCCTTGTATCAAGGAATCATATATGTATAATTAACTCCCAGGAGCAGTTCTACTTTGCTACGTACACCCCTAGCTAAGGGGTGCAGCTGGGGGCACACGTGCACCGTCCTCCCATGCACACAACATAGAATGGATGTGCAAGGCAGGAGTGACAAAGGACAAAACAGATGATGCTGGAGATGGAATGTGTGGACCCTAGCCTAATTAATTAATTAATTGTAGGACTCGGTGCGCCATGACCGGGCTTCAAGTGTCAATTTCGTTCTGATGATGAGTTGGAATGAAGCATCTAATTATCTAACACTAGCTAGAGGACAATTAATTAAGGTTCTCCCGCAACACACCAGACAACAAAAGTGTAGTCAGTCACAAGGACACTGGATTAGGAGCAATTAATGTTCCTCCTTGGCATGCATGGTCATTATGGCACCAGCTAGGTTCGTTCACATGATTGGTGGCAAATTAAGAGACCCATTGGCTTCTTAATTGCTGCATGGTACATTTAATCCAATCATCTTCTGCATCCCCCCCCCACAATTTTCACAATCAGATATATATATATATATATATAACAGTCCCATGGAAGCGTTCCCATGGTGTCGGCACTATGTGAATGCTGCCCATATCATTTAATCAATCTAACTATTCATAAAACCGTGTTCTCCTACACACACCACATCCGCCCCTCCTCATGTATCGTAATAAGTTATAGTGCTCTCATTTAATCATATTTTTTGAAATATATTTTTAATATTTTTTAAAATTTGTAATTTTTATAATAATATATAACATACAAATATTTAAAAAATCATTAAGATCATTATTTTTTTTCAAAGTCCCATGTGATCTAGTGAACCAATTTAATCACCAAGTAATGAAAACGTATCTATCATTATTTATTTTGAATGATTCTAATTTTTAATTGTTTTTAATAAATTTTATAAACTAAATTTATCATCAAAGTAATACAATCTTTAATATATAGAGTTCTTAATACTAGTAATTAAAAATTAAAGATATTAATTTACTATTCACTTTCAAGTAATATTTTGATACATTACAATAATATTCTTTATTTAATTTTTAATTTTTTAATAGATTTATAAAATATATTTATGGTCTAAGTTTATAATTTAAGAGGTGAACTATATTTTTTTATCAAAACTAAAGTGAATAGAGATAAACCGTTCACATGCCATATTTTGAAAAATTAAAACGACCTTTACATCTTCACCAAGATAGATGAACGGTTCAGATGTCGACACCACACACACACACACACACACATATATATATATATATATGAAGAGGTGTGATCTCGCGTTGGACCTGAGCTGGGGGATGATCACCGAATAGTGAACTGTAAGAAAGGGAAACAGGTCAGGAGGTCGAGGGATGGTTCCCTGGGGAAAACCCTCCGATGCCTAAGTCAGTAGAGCAATGGTGGAAGCTATGAAGGGCGGAGGAAAAGAGGCGCGAGATCCCTCTACACCAAGATGGTGAAGTGGTTCCTGCTCAGGGAATTTTAGGCTTGTCTTGGGCCTTACCTTTCGCTGGAGGGAGTCCCAGGTTTAAATAGTGCGCTGGCCTCATGAGTCACGTAAGCTGAGGAGTTTCAGGCGGGAGTTACGTCCTCAACGTGGGCTCTTTACCTCCTCATCGTGGGGTCTTTATAGCCATGAGGAGTCATGGGTCCCTTATCCTCTTAAACTCCTGCTCATAATGGGTTTCTCAACGGCAGCGTGGATAAGCAATCGTCGGTCGATCCAAGCATGAAGGGTGCCAACCCTGTTCGGACGATAGGTATAGCTCGGATGAAGGTAGGTCGGAGTGGGTGCTGGGCGCTTGCCTCTATCCCGGTGAAGGTATAACTCGGGCATGGGTCTTCCTCCGTTCTGACCGACGTTCGGGCCTTCCGAGCCTAAGGGCCGCCGAGGAAGGGTTTGATCTCGAGTAATCTTATTAGGCTTTTTATCCTAAGTGGGCCCTGTGGGACTGTCACTTGGATGAGCTGGATCTCGTTTGGTCCTGACGGACCTACTTCGACTGCTCTTAGATGGGTTACAGAAATCTCCCTCTCCAATATATATATATATATATATATATATATATATATAGAGAGAGAGAGAGAGAGAGAGAGAGAGAGAGAGAGAGAGAGAGAGAGAGAGAGAGAGCATCTTAGATATATAGCTACTCCTTTAATTAGATGTAGCTTCCAATTCCCATCCAAGCTAACACCTATACACTTTTAAATGAAGTGGCCATCGGTAGCTCGATCGGTCCTCCCTAAATAAGAGTGATGATCACGATACAGAGTTGCAGCAAGAAAAGGTCAGTTCTTATCTTAATTTCGATCTAAAGTTAATTGTAAATACCAAAGTTGAAAACTTATAAATTTGAAGATTTTAAAATCAAAGACACACACACAATGCACGTCATTTTATGCCGTACATTATAAACTAAACGAACAGCGTACTGCATTTTTACATCACTGCGTGTGTCTCATGTATTGTTTAAGGGTCAATTATATATATACACTCTCTAAAGATTATTATCTTTAGTTTTCAAACATCGCACTTATCGTAGTTGTTTGTTATAATCATAGTTTAAAAGGTTTTGAGGCGGTTGTGAGGCGTTTTCTGTAAATCTCATAAGGCGTAAATCTTAAGGCACAATGAGACGTAAGCCTTAATAGATAAGAAAATATTCTTAAAACCATAAAAAATATTAAAAATAATAGTGATTTTTATGTGTTAATATTATATCAACTCAATGATAAATTCATATAATTTCAAAAGTACTAAATTATGAGTCAGTTGTCTAATGCAGTTGGTTTGTCACCCTTCCTCATATGGGGGAAGGCCCGAGTTCGAGCTCGATTATATCCTCCATGTTAAAAAAAAGTACCTATCAAGAAAAAAAATTGAATTATGTTTTAAGGACAACAAAAGAAACGTAAATTTTGGGAGTACCCTACAACACCTCATTACATCATCTTCTCAAGTGATGTACACGTCTCAATTAAATACCTTGAGGCGGTGAAGGCGGTGAGACGTACCACCTCAATCAAAAAAAGGCGTAAATCTCATGTAAAAGACATGAGACGTATGTCTCAAGGCGTTTTCTCTAGTGTCTCACCTTGAGGCTTAAGCCTTAGTGCCTTGAGACACCGCCTTTTTAAACAATGGTTATAATCAAAAGTTTCAAAAATATCATTAAATGATAAAGGTACCGCCGACATTTAATTATACGTAGTACTCCCACTATTTATATGTTGGGGGTATTTTTGTCATTTAATTGCACTTTTGAAACTTTTAGTTGATAAAATAATATATATATGATATATATTTGAAAATTAAAGATGAAAATCTTGATATTTTTTAGATAAGGAGGGTATATGTGAAATTAACCCAAACTTTGAACAAAGTTTTGTGGGCAGGGCCATTTTTGGAATTCCGTCCCCTACAAAGATCTGGACGGCTCCCATCGCATTGATTGCGGCAAAGCCATCTCCGACGACCACCAGAGAGTCCCCTATCCAGTGCCATAACGATGCGATGATTGATTGCCGCCGCTGTCCGGGTACGATTACTCTAATCTGTGCCGCGAGACCCCCACACCGCGGCTTGACACGTCACTTCGGGGGTGAAGACGTGGCACAAACTCGCGCCGCTTTCCGACGAAACCTATTTTTCCTCGGGAACCATTCGTTGATGGAGAAGAATCCTCTATGCCGCGGCGTAGTAACCACCCTCAGAGAGAGTGACGTGACTGGTTTGTTTGGTCCAATCCCTCGAAGCTTAAATTGTTGGATTCCTAGTGTTCAGAGGAGACGCTCGTGTCTCTGTACCGCGTTAGGCAGAGGCTTCCACCGCGGGCTTGGAAACATCTTTGCGTCCAAAAAGAAACACATGGGAAGAGCCCGGGCATGCAGGCGATTGCCTGGAGGGAGGAGAAGTTCGGAGACAAGCTGGTGTTGCAGCAAAAACCTGGTTTTTGCTGAGCTCTTTCACCATCCGTCTTGTCTCGCCTTCCGTTGGAGCAAATTTGATGGACATGCCCCAGTGTCAGTGTGTGTGTATGGTAAGTCCCGGTGGAGGAGAGTTGGGGTGGTGCTTGTTGTACCTGCTTTTACAGAGTGATGGCAACATGCCACTGCCCAAATTTTGATGGATGTGGCCCAGAGTCTCTGTGTGTATATATATGTGGTAAGTTCTGGTGGAGGAAAGATGGGGTGGTGCTTGCTGTACCTGCTAATTTTTCACAGTGAAGGGAACATGCCACTGCCCAACATTCCCTTCTTCCTAAACCTTTTTTGGTGTGTTGCACTGTGCATGCTATACCTCTCTCTCTCTCTCTCTCACTCGCACACACAGAGAGAGAATGGGCAGATCTTCGTGCATGAGGCTATGCATAGGGGGTAGCCTTTGGCTAGGGGCACATGAGTCCTTTTCCACCCTTTTATTTTCCTTCGACATAGCGTGGTTGATGCTACGCCCATGCAAGCTGCAGGTTATTCTTGGCCACCCACCCCTGATCACATGAGGAAGAAAAGGAAAGGTGGCATTTGATGAGGGGTCTCTGCCCACCACATGTGGTTGCCACAATGTTAGTATACTGATCTCGCAGTCTACAAAAGCTGTGGGGAAAAGAAAAAGTACCACCACGGAGAGTCCTAGCATCTTATGGCTCTTCTTTTTTTGGTGTAACAAAGATGCTTTGCTAGTTAACTACAATGTTGTAGAGGCCAGTGGGTTCCAGGCTTCCAGCAATCAAACTCTTATACCGTATTGTTTAGCTTTTTGATCCCCCGGCAATCAGCATCTTCAGGAGAATCATAATCTAGTTTAATAATGCTAATGGTCGTTCATGTCGCTCTGATTTTCCAGTGGAGTTTTTTGTCAGTGATCAGAAGACAGGCCACCCTCGCATCCCATGTCCAATCTTTTATTATTCCTGGGTTGATGTTCTGAAGTGTGGTCCTACGTCTGAACTCTGAATTGGCGTACTGGGGGGTTCCTGTTCCTCCCCATGGAGTGAACTGATCGCAGTAGAGACAAAAAAAAAAAAAGTTGGACAATGCATGGCCCTCATCTGAATTTCAGTCGTGTATGGAGCTCCAGGTGTTCTCATGAAAAAGGTGAAATATAAAGCATCTACGAAGCACTAAAGGACCAGGGTCATCCACAAGACACTAGGGAACAAATTAAGTGCATTCACAAGGACACCAGAGAACAGCATAATACCTGATCAACACCCCCCCCCACACGCACACAGACACCACTAAATGAACAAGGTTCATTCACATGAGCCACCAATTTGCTTTGTGACGTCATTAGTTGAGTTGTATCAATATGCTGATACTGTTTATTTGGTACTGTACGCCTGTTGGGGGTGGGGGATTCATCCTCTCCAGAGGGCCTCATCAATTTGATAATTTCTGCAATGGCTCAGCAGCTGTGTAAGTGAATGCAAGCCTAGTGAAGGCCATACACTATGGGCACATAAGAGTGCTTCCTTAGTGTTGTGTGCAGAGCCTACTCCAAGGCCAGCATATTAATGTGCCGTAACTGGACCATGGTTAAACAAAACGGGCAGAGAGAGAGAGAGAGAGAGAGAGTGTGTGTGTGTGTGTGTGTGTGCCGTAACTGGACCATGGTTAAACAAAACGGGCAGAGAGAGAGAGAGAGAGATTAAGAAGTGCAGTTTTAATCCATACCATCAGATAACTTTCTTTTTCTCAGCTGTCCCTAGTAGTCTATAAAAACACATCAATAGCTGTCATGTAAAGTAAGAGGAAAAAGAGACACAAATCCATGTTTGTGTGTATTTTATATAACCCCATTAGCCCCCAACAGTAGACCTGTTCACACATGCTCATCCAAGGTATGTCTTTCTTAAGTATAACACATGCATCCAACCTGGCAAAAAGTAATCATTTCCCTTGTGATTTAATGATCTCTGGTGCTGATCTTTCATAGATTCTTTTATCTGCCACTGATGAGAGGGCTTCTTTTTCTCTGTGTTTGTTGCTGGATCTCAGCTGCACAGGTTACCAAGATCAATGACTTTAAAGAGGTTGGTCAACTCTTGGGAGACCTCCTGTCCACATGATATCCACCACTGACGACCCTCTCTTCCCTTCCCTCCTCTGCTCCCCGGCAGCAGCAGCCATGGCAGTAAAGCTCACGCAATCCTCCTCTGAGAGCTAACTTCTCATCCCCTCCCCCACTATCCACCCACCAAAGACGCCTTTCATTCCTCCACCAGCCATTGCACTTGGGGGAGAAGAAACCATGAAGCAGGAGGTGGGGGCACCGTTGCACAAGGCGTCTCCTTTGCTGCAGTCCCCAGCGCCGACGACCCGCATCAGAGGGGCCAAGACCAAGGAGAGCCCAAGAGCAGAAGCCGGCCACGACATCATATCAGTGCCGAAACCGAGAGCCAAGCCAGGTTCCCCCGAGGTCAAGGGCCGCCAAGGGCCCAGAAGGTCCATCTTCCAGAGCCGGGTCAGCCCCGCCGAGGACCTGGGGTCCCCGAGCCACAGGGAGATGGAGGAGAAGAGGCTCTCCGGTCGCGCCGGAGGCCGCGGCGTCGAGCAGTACGTGCGGTTACGGCGAAAGGGGGGAGACGGCAATTGCAAGGGGAGCGAGGAAGACCCGGAGAAGAAGAAGGCAAGGGAACTGCAGCAGAGGCTTGAGGAGAGGGAGAGCCAGGTTGGGGAGTTGCAAGGTGAAGTCTTGGTGCTGAAGACCAAGTTGGAGAAGTTGCAGTCTCTCAATGTGGAGCTCGAGACGCAGAACAAACAGTTGGCAGAGGACCTCTCCGCTGCCAATTCGAAGATTTCGGCACTCGAAAGAGAGAACAAGGTAAGAGGGTTGAAGAAGCATCCGTTGCATGGGCTACTACTAGCTATGAACTAGATAGTTTCCATTTTTTATCGTCAATTTATTCTTGTCAATATTTGGTCCAAACTTAACAGAATCATTTGTGCTGGATCCAGCGTTGTTGAGGTTTTTGGTAGAACTATTGAGTTAGATTTGTGAAAACAAGTAAATTGTGTGAGGAAGAATAAGCTAATCTTTGTCACCAAAAGCTTATTCCAACAAGTAGCACAACGGGGGTTTGGTTTCTAGTTAAGAACCAGTGGGAGATTTTAACTCTGATTTTTTCATAAGAATGTATCTCTTGGATGGTTGGAGTATATGACTCCATGAATCCTTCTGAGTATTGACTTCTATTTTCATGTACTCTTACCATTATGTTCCGCTTAAAAGCCTGCCAATTGATTGCAAAATGCATGCAGTTGGCGTCGGTTGCCAAGGAAGCCCAGCAACCTGATCAGTTCAAGGACATTCGGAAGCTCATCTCCAATAAGCTGGAGAATCTGAGAGTGCAGAAGGATCCCGCCAGGGAAATGAGAACCATCAAGGTTCCTTCTTTGGAATCGGATACCGGTGCTAAATCTGTAGAATCTGAAACGAAATCTCCGACAGATGAGCCGCCTCCACCTCCACTTCCATGGCTACCCACGATTCGTCATGGACCCGTTGCTAGGCCGCCGCCGCCGCCGCCCCCACCTCCTAAGTGCTCCTCGTCCAAAGCAGCAAATGTGCAAAAATCTCCATCCCTGGTGGAATTTTACTATTCATTAACAAAATGCAATAGGGAGAAGGGTGCTGTTGGTGGTGGAAATGGATGTGGTCCTCGTCCCGGTAATAATGCTCACTGCAGCATAGTTGGAGAACTTCAGAACCGGTCTGCCCACTTGTTAGCCGTAAGCGTTGTGGTCCTTCTCATCCTCTGGGCTGTCACTTGACAAGTTTCACAGACTTCCCTGACAATTTCTCTACTTGTTCCACAGATTAAATCAGATGTAGAAACAAAAGGGGACTCCATAAAATGTCTGATAGAGAATGTTCAGTCTTCTGCTTACAAAGACATGGAAGAAGTTGTAGCTTTTGTTGATTGGCTTGATAAGGAGCTTTCCACATTGGTAAGTTCCAATCCTCTTGTTTCTGCTCTGAGGTTACATGCAGTTTGGTTTGAAAGTACGAGCTTTAGGAGTCCAGCATGTTTAATTTATTGTTTCTTTTGTTTAGGACAATTTAACTTTCTGCTTCTTAACGACAATGCAGTTCAACTTATTGCAACATTCTTGAGCCTTAAAGATGTAAAGTGCTATTAATTATATGCTTTCTACTCTACATGTTTTTTTTTTCTCTTCTCAATCTGTTCTTCTTTTGCCAAGGGATTCATCCCATTAATTCACTACTATTCTAATTATAAGAAAATATTGCAGATGTGTTAATGTGATATCATATTGCTACAAATTGTATTCTTTTCTAGTTGATCAAAAGGTTTCCTCTAATTAATTAGGCATGTTTCATAGGAAACTCGATCGTTTAGTCCAATTATCAATCAAGTCTTCAAATCAATCCCTGCTCTTGAATATGAAATGTGCCCATATTCAGCATTTAGTGACAGAAATTTTTAGATCTAAGATCATGTGGAGTATGGCCATTCATTCAAACATGGATTAGAAGTATGTGGTAAGGGGAACTACTTAACGTGTCGGGTGGATTATACATCTCTAACTTATTGCAGAACATTGATAATGGGCGACTGCTTGAACTAGACACCCACCCCGTAGATTCGTTGTTTTTCGTCTTTAAATACCGAAGAATCCCAGAAATTCCACAGAACATCTTCTTGATAAACTGATGACGTTTACATTGTATATGTGCACAGTAATATATATAGAGTTTCCACCACTATATATATATATATATATATATATATATATATATATATATATATATATATGCATTTAATGCTTCTGATGCATGTTTGTTGTCCCAGTTTATATATTTTTGAGGTTACCATCTTTAAGGACAGCCTGCCACTCTGCCCTCCGTCTCGTCAGCATCAACTCTACAAACTACGGATAGCCCTACAGTTAATTTTCTTTTTATCAGATTTTCAACACTAATCTGTCCGAGATGCGTATGGAATCTCAGGGTGTTTATGGTGATGAGGTTTGAGCTGTTTTTGGGTACATGAACAGTCCTTGTCACAATCCAGATTCACATGTATATTACCTTCTGCAAGCTATACTCAATATTTTAAGCTAGAAGCTATATATATTCTGTGATAGCTAATATCACACACCATCCTTGCAGTTCTTGTCTTTTAACAAGGTAGTACGAAATTTAAACGATCCTAAAATAATTAAATTATGAGTCTAAGCCTGGAACCAGTATATATGTCGACAGTACTTTGTTTATAGTCAAAACGGCATGACCCACCATTCTATGCATCCAAAGTGTGTCTACAGTACAGTGCTCCTTGGTTTAATAGTTGCAGTGCTATTCTTGTCCTTCTGTCATCTGCTACAATAATGAAATACCTTAATTTGGACGCTTACTTGTGAAGATCTACGTGCATTTTGTTGCTCACATTTTGGGGGACTTAATTATCAGTACTCCCTTGAAAAGTCAAAAACATCTAGGACCTCGAGAGTTGGCTTGTCTGGAATTAAAAAGTTTGATCCTCGACGTTGTACTAACTCATGATTAAGCTGATTATCTCCAGGCTGATGAGAGGGCTGTTCTGAAGCATTTCAACTGGCCTGAGAAGAAGGCTGATGCATTGCGAGAAGCTGCATTCGCATACCGAGACCTTAAGAAGTTGGAAACTGAAATCCATTCATTTGAGGATGATGCATCCGTGCCTTGTGAGACTGCCCTGAAGAAGATTGCAAGCCTACAAGACAAGTAAGCAGAACAATCCAACTTAAAAAAAAAAAAAACCTTGTTTTCTTTTCCAGTTCATCAAGTGGCTTTATTCTATTGCATATCTTTCTCAACATCCTACAAAATTTATCTGCGGCTGGTGCAAGATTGGAGCGACAGATTCAGAGATTCACCAAATTGAGAGATACCGCCATGCTGTCTTACAGAGAATGGAAGATTCCCACAGACTGGATGCTTGATTCCGGAGTTATTAGCAAGGTATATATATATTCTTCAAGTCATAACCCTTTCTATATATATATATATATATATATATATGTATGTATGTGACTCCTGATTGCCACAGATCCTGCATCTATTCTCAAAGAGTACACAAAGATTATCTCATACTTTTATGCATGTTTAAGTCAATAAAGAGTACCTGCATCGATCATTTCAGCATTGCAAACAATAGAGTTCCCCTAGGTCCACACACACACACACACACACACACACACACACACACACACACACACACACACACACACACACATATATATATATATGCTTAATTAGCTTCTTAATTAAATCCCATCTATCTGATCGCCTATGCAGTTAAAGCTGGCCTCCATGAAGCTGGCCAAAGTGTATATGAAGAGAGTGAAGTTCGAATCAACACAACATTCTGAAAGGGAGTCGATGCAGGAGTCGCTGCTTCTTCGGGGTGTGGGCTTCGCATACCGGGTGCATCAGGTAATAATTCACAAACACCATCCTGTGTGCCGCATCGTTGAATTATTTTTTTTGCTCACCCAAGGGTGGTCACAACAATGAACAGTGGGAAACTTCCTCCTCTGTCTAATTGGAGGACCCACACCCTCTTCTAACATCAAAGACACTTAATTTGGGGAGCATTCCTTGTTGCATGTGTGTGCTGGTCATTAATTAGGAGGCTTCTCCACTTGCTTGTCTTCTTGATTGAATATGTGCATTCTAAACACCGCTACTGGTGCATCAATTGTTTCTGCAGTTTGCTGGTGGGCTCGACTCTGAGACGATGTCAGCTTTCGAGGAGGTGAGACATGGGGTTCACCTTCATAGGACGGGATCCCAGGAGCTGCTCCCAGGAATGACACTTTCTTAATTAAGATACATGCATTCACAGTTCCTGATCCCAGTCGAGAGTGTGCCCGGAGGGAAAGCTGCAAGGCAGACAATGACCGCCTATATATCGAGGAGGAGGATTCAAACATGGAAGATGACTTATATATGTTCAATACTTTTAACTTACATATGCCAGGCCGCTTAATTAGGATGCATTCATTCAACCTTGTAGGACAGATCCTGTTATATATGTTAATTAGGCTATGATATATATATATATATATATATATATAGGTTTTAAATTAGGTGGTGCATCTTGTTCCACCATTACAGATGTACTTACGAAATTTGTTATGTAAAGGTAGACTTCAGTAACTGTGTGGGACAGAACACTCTGGCATGTGCAGTTACTCATCATGGCAAGCAAGAGATTCCAGTGTCACTTATAAGTAATACCTTGGTACCTTGGTGAGTGCAATAGAAGCAGAGAGAAGAACAGATATTATTGCATTAAGAGAGAGAGAGAGAGAGAGAGAGAGAGAGGTTGGCTAAATGTTTCTCACTTTTATTTTCCTATAGAGAGAGGTGGAAAAATATATTTTTAAACAATATATTCCAAAGAATATATAAATGGACAATGCATTTTGAGTGTTTGGCTAACAACTTTACTCTATTTTACAACATATGTGAAAATTGGTTGAGAAACCAAAATTAAGCATGAAAATGTTTGAGAGTTAATAGAACCGCTCCAAAAGTGCCCCATCCCTCTCACATTTTTCTTATCTGCAGGGGATGTTTGAGGTGAGGTCGGTTCTCCTCGTTTGCATCTCATAAGAGATTGATACCCTCCACGTGCATGCCCTCTTTGCCTTAACCTAATTTGATTGGATCTCGGGAAAAAGATGATCGAGTGCTCACACCAACACAGACTTCTCCTAATTAATATTTTTTATGTTTGGCGGTTTATATGTGATATTTTTTTTTGAATTTTTAGTCTTTAACCTTTATAATGCTTGATATTTACATATTAGCGCCTCCAATCTAGATATTTATTTATTACTTTTTAAAATCTTGAGTTATTTAATGAAATGTCTCACGGCATTACGAATAAGCCCCCTCAAATGTTTACCAAAAAAAATACCTGAAAAGGGTGTTTATCAAATAAATATTTAACTATAAGAGCTTATAAATGAATTTTTAGAATAAAGGGGCTAATCGTAAATATAACAGATTGTAATGGTTGAAAACTAAAAATACCTATTTTTTTATGAAAAAGAATAAAAACAATTAAACTCATAATAGTTATGGGATTTTTGCATATATACCCCCGTAAAGTTTGATTTTGTCAAATATACCTCTCATCTGAGCATATTATCATGAATATCCTTCATTTAGACAGAAATGTTGCGGTTATACCTTTTTAGTTTACTGCCGTCGACGGAGGAGAATATTCCGTGAAATATGTCATCTACAGTCGTTAGATCTAGGATATATTTGACAAAATCAAATTTTACAGAGGTATATATACAAAAATTTTACTCTTTAACTCACACTTAACTCGGGTTAAACACATGGGAGTTACGGCGAGGGCACAATCGTGACATTACTCATATTTCAAGGATATTCATGATATTATGCTCGGATAAAAGATATATTTGACAAAACCAAATTTTGTAAGGATATATATGAAAAAATCCCAATAGTTATCTTATGGAATTTTTTTTTATCATGTTCGTTGGCATTATTTGTAGTAATCTTGATATTGCTATGTATTCTGTTATGGTCCATCAGTTTTCATGTTCATAGATTAGTGAAGTATATTATTCTAAGTTGTCTCATATTAAAAATATTAAACTTCAATAATTGAGTTTAATACTGTCTTTCATCCCCCTTTTCCCTTCTTCAACGTTCTTCCGATATACTCCGCCTCTATGAATTTCAATACTCATGCATTGTACGATTTTTTTATATAAATATCACTGTAAATAGTGGTTATACCAAATAAATCTTTCATTTAAGTATATCATCAAAAATACCCTTGAATTATCTCGAATGGTTGTGGTTATACCCTCGCCATGACTCTTGTTCGTTCAACTAGGGCGAAACGTGGGTTAAGAGGGAGAATGACTAATCTCCCCTCAGGTTAGTATTCTCTTTCTCTCCCAAAGATAGAATGGTGGGGACACCGGCCAGTCACACAGAGCCGACGCCGTACCGCCCCGACACTATCGAGCTTGTAGCTAGGAGACACGGCGTCGGACCAGTCACACGGAGCCGATGCTACCGCCCCGACACCACCGAGCTTGTGACTAGGAGACACGGCATCTTAAGGCCCATTTCCATTTTTCTTTGTATTTTATTTCAGCCCATTTGATTGTATTGTGTGTATTGGGCTATATGTGTGATTTAGTGTCTTTTAGCCCATTGTGGTTGTATTGGGCCATTTACTATCTAGCTTATTAGGCCTTGTCTTTTAGGCCCATTAGTCCATTAGTCCCTTAGTGGACTTTTGTCTTATTAGGCCAATAGTCAAAGGATATGAAGGTCATTAGTTAAATTGTCTAGGGGTATTTGTGTCCTAGTGTCTTTTGGCCAACCCTTATATAAGGGAGACTAGTTGTATCATTTTGTTCAATGAAAAAATCATGAATGAATGAGAGCTTTCTCTTGTTGCTTCCATTCTCTCCAAACTCCGCGTGAGATTCGAGTGATTGCCCGACGAGAGGCCGTCCGGTGAGAGACTGTCCGGCAGGAGGTCAAGCTACACGAGGCAGTATTTATCCCCTTCCAGTGCTACCCACCGTCCCGTTCGTGTTGTCGGAGTGTCGATAATCGCTTCCACGCTGTCGCCCACGTGTCAAATCTGGTATCAGAGCCCAACAACGGCATCTCCATCATTCCCGACGTCCTCATCATTCCCCTCCACAACGTCGATCGACTTCGGTACGTAAAAAAAAAAAAGAGTGAAAGAGAAGGAGAGACAACAGAGAGAAAGGAAGAGTGGAAAAAAAATGACCCTTTCTTCTCTCGGTTGTAAGAGGTTTGAAGAAAAAAAAATAGCAGAAGAGACCTGCTTCTCTCGGCTAGAGAGAATTGAAGAAAAAAAAAGACTTCGCAAGGAGGCATCGTCGAATGTTCCCCCTTCAAATTTCCCCACGGCCGCAACGGCCTTCCCCGCCACCGTGGCCCGGCGCCCTCCTCCTCCACTTGCGGCCCATGCCTCCATCGCCAGCCGACGGCTGTGCCGGCTGCCCGGCGCCCTCCACCTCCACCTGCGGCCCACGCCGCCATCGCCAGCCATCGTCACCCTCACCGGCGAGCCCGCCGCCCCCCCTCCAGGCCAGCCCGTCCTACTCCAGTCTCTGCACACGCCACCGATCACCTCCATCTTCCCCCCTCGCCGGCGATCACCCCGGTTGCCGTTTGCACGCCATCTCCCTCACCCCGCATCGTTCCTCTGCTCCCCTCCTCTCACCTGTAAACATCCCTGCACCCCACCACACAACTCACCACCTTCCTGCCATCACCCTGCTTCGAGCTCCACCGTGACACCCCTTGGCGTCCCTGCATGCTCAGGCGAAGTCCACACCCACACGCGTAGAGTCTGTCTGTGGGAGTCAATGAAAGTGTGCCGTGACAACCAAAATCGCTGGTAGTAAGTTGCGGAAGTTTGAAAATAGTGTTCCACGTGGGCGATCGCCGTCGTTGGCTGCGTGATTTGTGCAGGAGAATAGGCAGGAAGACCGAGAGAAGTTTGAAAATTTGTTGGAGTGTTTAGAAAAGAAATAGTATTATATATATATATATATATATATATATATATATATATATATATATATCATTTGAATGAATTGATAATTGTGGCACCCGACTCCACTACAGCGGCTCGACCGGCGCAAGCGTCGTATGGTCGTCAACGGGTAGTCCATGATTTACGGAAGAAAATTTGGATAGTGAAGATGAGAGGAGCGTGAGTGACCCTGAGTATCCCTGCGCGGAGAAATTCTGAATTGATTTGTTCTCCAGCACGGGAAATTTAATTAAGTGGTTTTGTAATAATTTAACCCTCCCTGCGTTGAGTGAATTTGGTGTAACCGTTCAAGCTTCGTCGACGCCGTGCGGGCACGCACGTCTCCGCTCGCCTTCATCTCCAGTCGGAGCTAGACTTTTCAGTCTAGCTAGGTGCGTGCTCCACTCACTTGCTCATTTAGTATCTTTATCAATTGCCGCGCGACGAAGTGAGAGAGAGCCTGATCCATGCAACATGTCTTCTGAGTGCATCACTGTGGACGAAGAGAGAGAGCTTGTATGATCCTATCCTTAAGCCCTAGAACTGTCACATTAGGGCACCCTAATTATCAGGAGGTAGTTTCACAACTACTTTGCCCCATCCCCGGGTAGACCGTCCCTACGGGCGAGTAACTCTACCTAGCCGGTCCCTTCACAAATCGAATTGACCCTTTGCGTATTAGCCAACAAATAGGTCTACACCTTACTAATCTTCGGTCCCAGGATTGAATAAATTAGGTCCGAGCTTGTGCATGCAACATTGGTCTAGGAATTCATCGGGCCGTCTAGAGTGTTGTGCCCCTGTGGTTTTGATGTCAGCAAGCACTATGAGTATGAATGAGTTTGATGTCAGTAAGCACTATGAGTATGAAAGATTGACTAATTGAGTGTGCATATTTATAGCATTGCATAACAAGTGTAGCTTGCATCGGTGCATTCATCAGTTGCACACCATATAGTCGATGCATGATTCACTACATATGATGTCTATACACTGAAGCACGCTCATTGCATATGAGGTCCTGTCACTGAAAATCGGGACAACATTTCTCTGCACGCTATAAAGTCTGTACAGATTTTTGCCTAGACTGCATCAACTCAAGTCTGTACATTCTTTAGTAGCTATACATTGCTTAAGTCTGTACAGGGTTAATTGTCTAGGCTTGTGCATTTCATAACTATGTTTCATGGTGGCCATACGTTAGTGAATGCCTAGACTCATGCATGTTCAAGGAATAAAGTCTGTACAGAGTTTTGCCTAGACTACATCAACTCAAGTCTGTACATTCGTTGATGACAAGTTTGTACAACTTCCGTTGTTTCACTCGACTAGTCAGTACAGCCAGTGCTCTTCATGCCTATACATAGTCAATGCATTGTTTTGTCTCGCACATACACTAAGTCTGCACATGGTTGCTTTAATGACTTAGCAAGTCTATACATTCATAGGCATAGTTAGTGCATTCGGTTGTCTCATGCATATACAAAGTCTGCACATTCTCTGCTGATATACCCGTGCATAACATGTCCTTGAATCTCACCTCTCGAGGTCGGTGCAAGCTCTAGTCAGTGCAATCGTCGTCTGGTATGGACCGTTAGATCTTGTCTCTTCATCTTAGTGCAAATACGTCTTGGTGCAAGCGGTGTCTTGTACTTTTCTTTATCAATTCGGTGCAAGTCTCTGTCTCACTCACAAACACTTTAGCCCCGTTTCCATCTCGGTGCATTACGTGTCTAGACATAAATTGGCTCAGTGCATTTCATTGTATTTCATTGCAGCATACACTTTGTTCGTGCATATCTTGTTTGTGCATCTTTGTGCGTCTCGCCTTTCAGATTCGGTGCAAGGTCTGTCTTGCATCCGTTTTTTGTTCGTATGATTCTTCTCTTTCATCTTGGTGTAATTCTGGCAAATCCAACTCGGTGCATCAACTGTGTTATACAGTTATTTTAAGAGTCCGTGCATATCTTTGATCACTTCTTTTGACTCAGTACAATGCCTTCTTCTTGTGTCTCTTGGACCCATGTCTGTGCATATGGTGTCAAGCTGTTGTGTAAGTCAATACAATGGTTGACTTGAATATCTCTACTCAGTGCATTCTATGTTTGAACATAACGGTGAAAACTATGCTAAGCGTTTGATTAAAGGCCTTGTGTTTTTCTGACAGAGCTTCTCTCCGAGGAGGGGCACGTGATCCAAGGGAGATCGACCTCCTAATGAGTTGCACATGGAAGGCTACAACGCTTAGATCGCGACACGTAGCTGAGAGCCTTCTGGAAGCTAATGGGCGGGAGTTCTTCATCCACACGCCCAGTGAGAGTATATAAGAATACAGTGATCGATGCAGAATATAGTGGTGAAGAAGAATGAGGAGTGAGTCTAATTAAAAAAAAAGGAGAGACTGTACGATCCAGATAGAAGAGAAAAGAAGAAGAGCAGCAAAGAAGTATAGAGAAGCAGAAGAAGAGAAAGAAAGGAAGAGAGAGGTAGAGAGCTCTAGGAGAAGAAGAAAAAGAGAGAACATAAGAGAAAGTAAAGAAGCTCGAGAAAGAAAGAGTGAGAAGTAAAGAAGAAGAAGAAGAAGAAAGAGAGATCGAGAGTTTAGAAGAAGAAGAAGAGAGTCATCTGAAGCTTTGCCTATACTGGACCGTGGATCAAATCCAGGCCAGTCAGCTCTTTGAGAGCCACCTTGTGTTTTATCGTCTACAGCTTTCTGTTGCTGTGTCCTTTCCATATCTTGTTTTTCTTTTGAACTTTTATTCAAGCTGTTAGTCAGCAGAGCTAAGATGTATTGCTCAGCGTTGCAGAGGAGGATGCCTCTGGTCAGCAAGTTGTGTTGCTCAGCGGGCGAGGTGGATACCTAGGGCAGCAAGCTGTGATGCTCAGCTGTTTGTAGGCAAGCTGTGAGGCCCAGCCGTTCAAGCTGTGAGTCAGCGGGAAGCCACACTTGGGTTTGAGTGTGGGGTGGACGTAGGTCTACGGACTGAACCACCTAAAAAATCCCTTCGTGCACTGTGGTTTGAATGCTTAGGCTCGATTTGTCTTCATATGTCGAGTGAGCAAATTGATTGAACACATCGCTGTATTTCAGTTTCGGTAGAACTGAATCTGTTTTTAATTTCACATCTCTGAGTGTTCTGAGTTTTTAATTGGGAGTAATTTTTAAAGATAGATTCATTCACCCCCCTCTGAATCCATCGCACCGATCCCAACAATTGGTATCAGAGCGGGTTGCTGTGCATTGGATCCAACGATCCACATCAGATCCTGAATCTTTTGTGGTGCATTTCAGAGTGAGTTTCTTGTGCTCAGTGTTTTGATTCACTAATTTAGTGCCTTGCTTTGCTCATCTGATTACGGTGCATTTATCATCTCTCGATGGCTCATCCTCCAATATTCAGAGGTAATGACTTTGATCCTTGGCTAAAAAACTTCCATCGGTATGTAAAATCAACCGATCCTGACCTTTGGAAGGTGATAACTCACGGTCCATATAAATTATCAAGGGATAAATCTAAATGGACTGATAAGGATAGATTAAAAGACTCTGTCAACTCTAGAGCATTAGATTTATTGAAAGCATCACTTGACAGAGCTCTAATTTCATGTGTTTCTTCTTGCAGGTCTGCCAAGGAGATTTTGGAGAAACTAAACCTTACCAGGAATCACAACACATGTCTGATGGTTGACGATGATGGACAACAAGAAGAAAATGAAAAAGAAGATGAAGATGAGGTACCTTCTGAATTTGATAATTATAATGTGGATGATTGGATTGAAGCATATCATGATTTGTTTGGTTCTTGCGAACAGTTGAAAAAATGAAATAAATCTCTGAAAAAGAAGTTGAATGATCATGTGAATGCTAATTCTGGAGGTGAGGACATGGAACTCCTGAAGATAGAAAATGACATATTTAGAAGATAATTAAAAGATTTTGATTCTGTTAATTCTGATTTAGATCATTTGAAATCTTAAAAAGAAACACTTATGAAACAAATTGGTTTACACAAAAAGAAAAATCAAGAGCTTGTTTGTGAAATTTTTGAACTAAAGGAAATACTTAGCTTGATTGATGATGATCAGGGTCACAATAATAATGTAGTTCAGAATGAAAAACTGATGAGAGATTTAGAGTGTGTCAGTTCTGAATTGGAAGACATAAAATCTGAAAATGAAAAACTCAAAAAATAGTCCAAGGAATTTGAACACAAATCAATGAATCTTGAAAAAGAAAATAGACTGATTTCTGAGAAGCTGGAGGCTGACAGAGTAATAAATCTAGAGGTTCAGAAAAATCTCAACAAACTTCAATCTGAGAAACAACAAGAAATGTTTTATGAATGTCAGTTTTCCTTAGATGATTGGATGCTTGATGATGAACTCCTAGAGCAAAACAATAAATTAAAAGAGGAAATCAACAAGCTGAAACATCTAAACACCACACTGTCAGATAGGTTATTGATAATTGAAAAAGATAAGTGCGTGAGCATGGATAATTCTGATAGGTTGGTGGATGCAGAACAAGAAATTGAGAGCCTAATAACCATCAACCAAATGATGAGTGGAAATGTCATTTGCTGTGAAGAGAAGATAGCTGGATATGAGCTTACAATCACATCCCTTCAACAAGAAGTTGATGATCTTAACAAGTCCCTATCTGAAGCTGACAATGAAATAAAATTAAAACAGGAAGTTGAAAAACTCAAAAGTCTGAATGATGCCTTGCATCAACAAGTCATTTCTTGTGAAACAGATCTGTCCAGATATGAAGCTAATATTTTTATCTTAAATTCTGAGATTCAAGATTTGAAAAATTCTCTATCAAAATTTGTCAAAGGTAAGGAAAATCTGAATAAGCTTCTTGGAAATAATGTTAATTTTCAGAGAGAGGGACTGGGTTACAGTCCGACAAATAAAAGGATTAATGGGAATAAAACGTCTACTGTGTTTGTAAAAGCTTCTAATCAAAACAAAACCTCTGCTCCTTCTGTTTTTCAATTTACTGCACAAAAATCCACTATCAGTTCCAAAACTGTAGAACAAACTCAAAAATTGAAAAAGAATGAAAATCTACAGAAAAAAGGACAAAGACACTCCTGTTGGTACGAAGAATGCTGCACACAAGTCACATGATCTCTCACACACTCATACTAAAAAAGGGTCATGTTATTATTGTGGGAAGGTAGGTCACGTAATGGAAGATTGCAGATTATTGTTAAAGGATGAGCATGCAAGTGAAACATTACATTCTAGAAATTCTTTTGGTAGAAACCATGCTACTAGGAAGCCTGATGCTTCATGTTACTATTGTGGTAAGCATGGTCATCTCATGAATGCATGCTTTATCATGAAAGAAGACAATAAAATACATGCCAGGTCTTCCATGCATTTTCATGGCCCATACAGAACTAAACCCAAGTCTAGTCAGTACACTATGTGCTTTAACTGCAACAAGCCTGGGCACAAGGCTGTTGAGTGCTAGTCAGGAAATTACTGGAATAATTCTGAATCAAACAGCAAGCATCTCAGGTGCTTTGAATGTGGTAAGTACGGGCATACAGTCAGGAATTGTTGGTATGTTCAGGGAAGCCTTGTAAATGCAAAGTTTTCAAAATTTCCTGCAAGGATATCAATGAATAATTCATGCTTCAATTGTGGTAAACTAAGGCATAAATCTACTGATTGCTGGTTGTCAGATAATAAGAAACAAATTGTTCATGCATACAACAGAAAATCTTATGACCATGTTTATAGACCTCATACTACTGTTAATATGCATCATAAGAACCAAAAACCAGTCATTTCATGTAGATACTGTGGTAGAAATGGACATTCTATGGACAATTGTTACCTGATGGATCATGATGATAATGTTGCTAAAAGACTGTTCAGAACACCTGTCAGGGTTAACGTAGGACGCAAGACTGCTTGGGTCCCTGCAGGATCAAAATGATCAATATGTTGCAGGTGTGCCTTGGAATGAACAAAGATGGGTAAATTAACCAAGGCACCCAAGTTGATAAAACCCCATTCAAGCACTCTTCAGGTAATACTTGCACTCTTCACATGTGGTTAATTGAATTCCTTAGTAATCTATTTTTAAATGCATTGCATACATGTTGCCAAATGCATACACTTATGTCATAATTCATTGCACATCACTCATATTGAAAATAACAAGATTGTGTTCTGCTGGCTATTCATCTAGCTATTTTACTATCTCATTCAGTCAACTATTGCTCCCATCTTCAGCTTGAGCTCACACATTTCATGAGTCTAATTTTACTGTGTTCTGCTTATGCATCTACTGAGGGGGAGCTGATCGTTCTTGAATAAATCTGCCTGATGATCTTCTGGGTATTTCTGACTCACCTTGACACATCCTTTGCTGCACTTCTTGATAGTTTTCTTTTGGAAGTGTCAACACCATGAGCTGTCACTTTTGATTGTTCTGAAGTGTAGATATTGTGAGCAGATGTCGACACAAAGAGTCGACACATTCTAGGATGATCTTATGATCATGTTTCTGCACTTGCTCTCTTGATTGAAATACTTGTCATATTCTTAAACTTGTTTTTCGAAACACTGCATATCTCCTAGACCTTGGAGATCTTGAAACATGCTTGACCTCCAGTTATCTTGCTTGGTGTGCATATCTGAAAATATTGAGCTTCAAAATCACTTATTCTTGCTGGATCTCTTCTGTCAGTCATTCATGAAGATTTCAATGGGCATGTCTCGATCATAAGTCTGAAAACACTTGAACTAGGAATCTTCTATTATACGATTTTATGAATGTCTGAAATAACTCAGCTGGTTTAAGTTTAATGTATTCATTGAGTTTGACTTTAAATCTCTTAAAAGTATCTGAGTCAACTTTAATAAACTTTAACTAACTAATTCATGTTGAATCTTGTAAAATCTTCTGAAATCTAAAAATGTTAAAATCATGGCTTTATTCGGTTAAATCATATGAAATCAGTATTTTTTTTAAGCATATGATGATTCTGAAACGTTCCTAAGGGTAATTCTGTCAGAGCAATGATTTTGGTCACTGAGAAACCATGTCCATTGATCAAGAAGTCTAGAGGACTGTGTCATGAAGTGCCATAATTAACTCTGCTAAATAAAATTCATTGAATATCCAGGCAGAGCAATGGCTTGAACACTAAGAAATATACTTCACTTATCAATGAAATAAGGTAAAGTGTGTCATGAGGTGTCAATACTATCTCTGAAGCATGACAGTTAGTCACACTAAGTGCTCAGGGATACTGTCGTCCAAGCAACGTGTATCCTCTAGCCACAAGGTGTGTACTAAACTTAATTGCACCTGGTAAACTTGCTATGAAATCTTGTACTGTGCATAAAGAAAAATCTGAAATTATTTGAAGAAGTATGACTGATCCTCAGGAACCAAATCTGAATTTTTTCATGATGTTTAACCTCAATACTAATGATTGTAATTTCTGAAGAAGTCATTGAAATTGACTGAGTAAGATGAAGGGAGGTTAATCAAGATATAAATATGAGGACTTGGTTCACTTTTATTAAACATTGATGTTCAGATATGAGTACAGAATTTTATTGTCAAACTATGTATACATCATATTTAAACCATGATGTTCAAATAAAAATTCATAAGCCCCTATAATGGAAGAGTCTGAACCATCCATTTATTCAGATTTATGAAATAAGTATCTTATTGAAAATCTTTTATTTCCTTGAAAGATCCTATATTCTGCATGCTGCCATGTCATCCTTCCTGAATGTCTTCTTGACATATCTCTCACCTTACACTCTTGAAAGCCTTGCTTCATTCAGATCAGGGAGCATTGGATTGTTTTTAAAGAAGAGGTTAGGTCTTGTCTAGACTGCACTTATTACTTTTTAAAGGGGGAGGTTTGTTTGTGATCTTGTCAAAGGGGAGAATAGATAGCTCTAATGTGCTTTTATGTAGTAAAAGGGGGAGATGTTATATCAATCTTTTCATACCTGCTTAATTTTTCTCTCAAACTATTTTCTTTTTGATGAAGTCAAAGGGGGAGAATAGTTTGGGTCTGTGTGACTCATAGTGTTGCCATCATCAAAAAGGGGGAGATTGTTGTGCCCCTGTGGTTTTGATGTCAGCAAGCACTATGAGTATGAAAGAGTTTGATATCAGCAAGCACTATGAGTATGAAAGATTGACTGATTGAGTGTGCATATTTATAGCATTGCATAACAAGTGTAGCTTGCATCGGTGCATTCATCAGTTGCACGCCATATAGTCGATGCATGATTCACTACATATGATGTCTATACATTGAAGCATGCTCATTGCATATGAGGTCCTGTCACTGAAAACCGGGGCAACATTTCTCTGCACTCTATAAAGTCTATACAGAGTTTTACCTAGACTTCATCAACTCAAGTCTGTACATTCTTTAGTAGCTATACATTGCTTAAGTCTGTACAGGGTTAATTGTCTAGGCTTGTGCATTTCATAACTATGTTTCATGGTGGCCATACATTAGTGAATGCCTAGACTCATGCATGTTCAAGGAATAAAGTCTGTACAGAGTTTTGCCTAGACTACATCAACTCAAGTCTGTACATTCGTTGATGACAAGTTTGTACAACTTCCGTTGTTTCACTCGAATAGTCAGTACATCTAGTGCTCTTCATGCATATACATAGTCAATGCATTGTTTTGTCTCGTACATACACCAAGTCTGCACACGGTTGCTTTGATGACTTAGCAAGTCTATACATTCATAGGCATAGTCAGTGCATTCGGTTGTCTCATGCATATACAAAGTCTACACATTCTCTGCTGATATGCCCGTGCATAACATGTCCTTGCATCTCACCTCTCGAGGTCGGTGCAAGCTCTAGTCGGTGCAATCGTCGTCTGGTATGCACCGTTAGATCTTGCCTCTTCATCTCTGTGCAAATACATCTTGGTGCAAGCGGTGTCTTGTACTTCTCTTTATCAATTCGGTGCAAGTCTCTGTCTCACTCACAAACATTGTAGCCTCGTTTCCATCTCGGTGCATTACATGTCTAGACATAAATTAGCTCAGTGCATTTCATTGTATTTCATTGCAGCATACACTTTTAGGTTCGTGCATATCTTGTTTGTGCATCTTTGTGCGTCTCGCCTTTCAGATTCGGTGCAAGGTCTATCTTGCATCCGTTTTTTATTCGTATGATTCTTCTCTTTCATCTCGGTGCAAGTCTCGCAAATCCAACTCGGTGCATCAACTGTGTTACATAGTTGTTTTAAGAGTCCGTGCATATCTTTGATCCCTTCTTTTGACTCGATACAATGCTTTCTTCTTGTGTCTCTTGGACCCATGTCTGTGCATATGGTGTCAAGCTGTTGTGTAAGTCAATACAATGGTTGACTTGAATATCTCTACTCAGTGCATTCTATGTTTGAACATAATGGTGCAAACTATGCTAAGCTTTTGATTAAAGGCCTTGTGTTTTTCTGACAGAGCTTCTCTCCGAGGAGGGGCACGTGATCCAAGGGAGATCGACCTCCTAATGAGTGCCACGTGGAAGGCTACAACGCTTAGATCTTGACACGTAGCTGAGAGCCTTCTGGAAGCTAATGGGCGGGAGTTCTTCATCCACACGCCCAGTGAGAGTATATAAGAAGACAGTGATCGATGCAGAATATAGTGGTGAAGAAGAATGAGGAGTGAGTCTAATTAAAAAAAAAGGAGAGCCTGTACGATCCAGATAGAAGAGAAAAGAAGAAGAGCAACAGAGAAGTATAGAGAAGCAGAAGAAGAGAAAGAAAGGAAGAGAGAGGTAGAGAGCTCTAGGAGAAGAAGAAAAAGAGAGAACATAAGAGAAAGTAAAGAATCTCGAGAAAGAAAGAGTGAGCAGTAAAGAAGAAGAAGAAGAAGAAAGAGAGATCGAGAGTTTAGAAGAAGAAGAAGAAGAGAGTCATCTGAAGCTTTGTCTATACTGGACCGTGGATCAAATCCAGGCCAGTCAGCTCTTTGAGAGTCACCTTGTGTTTTATCGTCTACAGCTTTTTGTTGCTGTGTCCTTTCCATATCTTATTTTTCTTTTGAACCTTTATTCAAGCTGTTAGTCAGCAGAGCTAAGCTATATTGCTCAGCGTTGCAGAGGAGGATTCCTCTGGTCAGCAAGCTGTGTTGCTCAGCAGGTGAGGTGGATACCTCAGACAGCAAGCTGTGATGCTCAACTGTTTGTAGGCAAGCTGTGAGGCCCAGCCGTTCAAGCTGTGAGTCAGCGGGAAGCCACACTCGGGTTTGAGTGTGGGGTGGACGTAGGTCTACGGACTGAACCACCTAAAAAATTCCTTCGTGCAATGTGGTTTGAATGCTTAGGCTCGATTTGTCTTCATATGTCGAGTGAGAAAATTGATTAAACACATCGCTGTATTTCAGTTTCGGTAGAACTGAATCTGTTTTTAATTTCACATCTCTGAGTGTTCTGAGTTTTTAATTGGGAGTAATTTTTAAAGATAGATTCATTCACCCCCCTCTGAATCCATCGCACCGATCCCAACATAGAGCGCGTTTCAACACTACAACCACCCATGGATCAAGATAGCGTGAATGCAATGTTAGCCCAGCTTGAGCAAAATCTTATGGCCCGATTTGAAGCATCTATAGGCCAATTGCGAGCGGAGCTAGACGATAGGGTCCGAGCCTTAGAAGATCATGCGAGGAGAGTGGAAGAAGGATTGAATGGTCGCGAAGATCCCGTCGCCAACCATAAAGAAGAGAGAGATCGAGCCCCCTGGAATCAGGCTCGAGGTAGAGAACGAGATGATCATGCGCCTCTAGGAAGAGACCACGAAGATGAGGAGATCATCCTGAGGGACATCAAGATAGATGTTCCCAGTTTTGATGGGTCCCTAAATCCCGTCACATACCTTGATTGGGAGATCGGGATGGACCAATATTTTGATTGGCATTACTACATGACCCCTGCTACAAGGGTGAGGTTAGCCAAGATGAAGCTCCTAGGTCAAGCCAAGACCTATTGGTGCAATGTTGAGAATCTCCTAGCAAGGAGACGAGAGGAGCGCATACACACGTGGGAAGAAATGAAAGAGAAACTGAGGGAGAAGTATCTGCCACCCTCCTATCATCAGTCTCTTTTAGACCAATAGCAGAAACTCACCCAAGATGGAAAGTCCCTGGACGAGTACATCACCAAATTTGATGAATTCTTCTTTCGGAGTCATGTTATAGAGGATGCCTCTGTCACCCTCTCACGATTTAGAGCTGGTTCACACGAGAGCATTCAGTAGGAGCTATTTTTGCGAGAGGTTAACAATCTTGAGCACTCCTATAAGGTTGCTCGAGACGTAGAGTGGCTTCAAAGGGTGGCCCCACTTCGGGTTTCCACCTACCGCCAACCTGAATCCCGAAATCTCATGCCCCGCTATCCTGAGAGGCCTGGCCCCTCTACTTCATATGTCCCTACTGCCATCCCACTTCGTGCCGCCGCCCCTGTTGTTCCTTTCATAAGGAACCCCTTACCTGCACCTGCTACTGTGCCCGGGCTGGAGTACACTCCGCCAATCGATAGGAGGGATGACAAGGGAAAGGGAGCAATCCCTAGCACCTCCCAACCAGTCCCTACCTCAGGAGTTCACTGCTTTAGGTGCCATAACTTAGGACATGATGCCACCAATTGCCCCACCCGAGCCTTGGTCATCAATGACCCCCAACCTGTGGAGCTTCCACCTCAGGAAGAAGAAGCCATCGAGAGATATAAGGCCGATCCTAACCTCATCGCCCAGTTTGAGGAAATGGACCCAAGATTTGATGGAACGCATGTCGAGTACGTACATGTTGGAGATATTGCGGAGAGCTCTAGCCAGAGAAGACTAGGTGTAGTTCGCTGCATCTTAGCACACCCCTAGGAGGATGACTGGCATCGAACCTCCATCTTTCAAACCTACATCATGGTAAAATCTCAACCCTGCAAGGTGATCTTTGACAATGTGAGCTGTATCAATGCAGCCTCTTCTGATTTTGTCTCCCGTCTAGGTCTACCTATGTACCCACATCCAAAGCCATACAACATCGCATGGGTTGATGACACTTCTATCCCAGTCACCACTACATGCGTCATTCCCATTCAATTCCAGCCCTACCAAAGACAGATCTTATGCGATATAGTGCCTATGAAGGTCGGGAGCATCATTTTAGGGCGACCATGGATCTATGATGTAGACCTTACTACATTTGATCGATTCAATTAGTGTTCCTTCTCCCACAATGGGAAGAAGATTCAATTGTACCCGGCACCCCCTAGGGTGACCCCGGGAAGGAGCTCCACCCCCACCCCCACTGGACCCCCCAAGGTTCAGAAGAATCCACAAATTCCCACTAAAGGGAAACCTCCCATTCCCTCTTCTCCTGCACCTATCACACCCATTCGTAAGGCCCCTAAGGTTGGCCATGACCTAGTTAGGCGCCTTAACTTCATAGATGTCCATGAGCTGAATAGAGAGGTTGTAGAGGGTGCCCCTGTTTGGGCTATTGTTGTTAACATCGCACCTGAGGAGTCCCAAGTCTCAGTCCCAACTGAAGTCCAAGCAATCCTACAGGACTTCCAAGATGTCTTCCCTGAGGACTTGCCCTCTAGACTCCCTCCCATGCGTGATATACAACACGCCATTGACTTTGTCCCTAGGTCTACCCTACCCAACCTTTCCCATTACAGACTGAACCCCAAGGAGCATGCTGAGCTCCAAAGAATTGTTAAGGACCTTATTCAAAAGGGTTTCCTCAGGGTGAGCAAGAGTCCCTGTACTGTTCCTGCCTTGCTCACACCGAAGAAAGATGGCACTTGGCGGATGTGTGTTGACAGTCACGCCATCAACAAAATCACTGTCAAGTATAGGTTTCCAATTCCTCGTCTCGATGACATGCTTGACATGATGAGTGGAGCCACCATCTTTTTCAAGATTGACTTGAAAAGTGGCTACCACCAGGTTAGGATCCGACTAGGGGATGAATGGAAGATAACCTTCAAAATAAAAGAAGGCATGTATGAGTGACTCGTCATGTCATTTGGCCTATCCAATGCCCCCAACACATTCATGAGGCTAATGACTGAAGTCCTCCGCCCCCTCATTGTTCGCTTTGTTGTCGTCTACTTTGATGACATTTTGATCAATAGCCACAACCCTCAAGACCACGTCCAGCATTTGAGGGAAGTCTATGAGACTTTGAGGAAAGTAACCTTGTATGCCAACCTAAAGAAGTGTGAGTTCATGACAGACCGGGTCACTTTTCTCGAATTTGTGGTTTCTAGTCAAGGAGTGTCTGTGGACCAATCCAAGGTCTAAGCCTTAGTAGACTGGCCAGAACCCCAGAATATCCATGACGTTCGCAGTTTATATCGACTAGCCACTTTCTACAGATGCTTCATTAAGGGTTTTAGTACCATTATGGCACCCATTACGGATTGCATCTGTAAGGAAAATTTTGAGTGGACTAAAGCCGCCTCCCAAGCTTTTATTGCCATAAAGGAGCTAATGACTAAAGCACATGTCCTCCGCCTGTCAGACTTTTCTAAAGTCTTTGAGATATCCTGTGATGCATCTGGCATAGGTATAGGAGGAGTGCTTAGTCAGAAAAATCACCATGTGCCTTACTAATTTCAGTGAGAAGCTTTCTGATGCAAAGCTTCAATATTCTACCTACGATAAGGAGTTGTATGCCGTGGTCCAAGCTCTCAAACACTGGAGACATTATCTCTTACCTCAAGAGTTTGTCTTATACTCGGACCACGAGGCCTTAAAATTCCTTAACTCTCAGAAGGGCTTAAACCCTAGGCACGGTCGATGGGTAGAATTTCTCTAGTCCTTCACCTTTGTCCTGAAACATAAGGCTGGAAGTGAGAATAAGGTGGTCGACGTCTTGAGTCGAAGGGTCTCCCTTCTTTCCACTCTTCGGGTAGAGGTCACCGAATTTGACCATATGAAGGCACTCTATGAAGAGTGTCTAGATTTTAGCCCTACCTACTCTGCCCTATCTACTGGATCCTCGACAGCATTTGCTGACTATCTACTCCATGATAGTTTTCTCTTTCGAGGACAACAACTTTGTGTCCCAAAGTCTTCTTTACAGGACTTTCTGATCTGGGAAATGCATGCTGGAGGTCTTGCTGGTCATTTTAGGAGAAACAAGACCATCCATTCTGTTGAGGAGCACTTTTATTGGCCTGGCCTGAAGAAAGATGTGGCCAAGATTGTGGCCCAGTGTCGGACATGCACAATGGCCAAACAAGTCAAGCAAAACATGGGTCTCTACACTCCTCTCCCCATTCTTGATAGACCTTGGGTTGATGTAAGCATGGATTTCATCATTGGTTTACCTCATACTACTCACAAGCATGACTCCATCTTTGTTGTAGTTGATCGGTTCTCTAAGATGGCCCATTTCATTGCATGCTCCAAAACATCTGATGCATCTAGAGTAGCCCACCTTTTCTTTGATGAAGTCGTGCGTCTGCATGGTCTCCCTCAAGCCATAGTGTCTAATCGAGATGTCCGATTCACTAGTTTTTTTTGGAAGACACTTTGGCACCTAGTTGGCACTAAGCTCAAATTCTCCACTACCTATCACCCACAAACTGATGGGCAAACAGAGGTCGTCAATAGGAGTTTAGGGAACCTTTTGAGATGTCTTGTAGGGGATTATTCTGTCAATTGGGATCTTCTCTTACCCAAAGTAGAATTTGCATATAATAGCTCTATCAATAGATCCATAGGTATGAGTCTATTTGAGGTTGTGCATGGATACAAACCTAGGAAATATGTGGATCTCATTCCCCTTCCCCTCAAGTCCAAAACTTCCAAACCAGCCGAAGAGTTTGCACAGCATGTCAAAAGTCTGCATGAGTCAATTAGCAAGCAAATAAGCCTCAGTAATGAGACCTACAAACGTTTGGCTGATTTGCATAGGTGTCACCATGAGTTTCAAGAAGGTGACTTGGTTATGGTACGGGTTCGACCCGAACGACTCCTCTCGGGAGCCGTTAAAAAGTTGTAAGGCCGTAGTGATGGTCCCTTCCAAGTACTACGGAAGATTGGCTCTAATACATATGTTGTGGACTTACCTCCCGAATATGGGATTAGCTCTATATTTAATGTTGCCGATCTAGTGGCCTACAAGGAACCCACAGCGATTCCTAGTGACCCTTTCGAGCCTTCTCCTCGCATTGAGAGTGAGCCTACCCCTATGTGTCCACTAGCCTCGAGAGCACCGCACGAGTAAATTGAGAGGATACTGGATGAGCAGGTGACAGCTACACGGAGTCGGGTTTACCAGCGCTACCTTGTCCAATGGCGGAACCGCCCACCTTCCGATGATTCCTAGATCAGCCGGGAAGATCTCCAGTGCCTCAATCTACACCTGCTGGAGGACTACCAGAGCGGTGTCCCCCCATACTCGACGAAGTCGAGTTCTAGCCATCCCGGGAGGGTTGGTGGGGACACCAGACCAGTCACACAGAGCCGACACCGTACTGTCCCGACACCACCGAGCTTGTGGCTAGGAGACACGGCGTCGAACCAGTCACACGGAGCCGACGTAGTACCGCCTCGACACCACCAAGCTTGTGGATAGGAGACACGGTGTCCTGAGGCCCATTTCCATTTTTCTATGTATTTTATTTCAGCCCATATTGTATTGTGTGTATTGGGCTATATGTGTGATTTAGTGTCTTTTAGCCCATTGTGGTTATATTGGGCCATTTACTATCTAGCTTATTAGGCCTTGCCTTTTAGGCCCATTAGTCCATTAGTCCCTTAGTAGGCTTTTATCTTATTAGGCCAATAGTCAAAGGATATGGAGGTCATTAGTTGAATTATCTAGAGGTATTTGTGTCCTGGTGTCTTTTGGCCAACCCTTATATCAGGGAGGCTAGACATTTTGTTCAATAAAAAAACCATGAATGAATGAGATCTTTCTCTTGTTGCTTCCCTTCTCTCCAAACTCCCCGTGAGATTCGAGTGATTGCCCGACGAGAGGCCGTGTAATACCCTGGATTCTTCGGATCGGAATCGGAGAGCTTTCGTAGCGCTTTCGTGGGTCCCTGATTGTGTTTTACGATCCACTCAGATTTTTTCCTTATATAACTTGCGGAACCCCGTGGAGAGTGAACTATTAAGTTTTGAGACTCCGGGACGCTACAAGTGCATCATGCTCTTTCCGAGGATCACGGAGACTATTTTTCTGTATTTTTTTGAGTTTAGAGAATTTCGAGCCAAAAATTAGATTTTAGGAAAATTGCTAATTTCTTTTCCTTTTAACCCTCACCCTCTCTCCCCTCTCTTCTCACGTTTGTAGACACGCCAAAATTGATACTATGTTGATCAAATCTCATGTCACCATGTTAACGCCCCAAAAGTGAACTTCAATATTTTCATAATACGAAGTTTTTCCTTTTTTTGTGTGACTTTATGTATTTTTCTAATTATTTTTGTAATTCACGACTTGAAGTAAGGCATGTTTTAAATAACGGCTTGATCATGGGCGCATTTTAAAGAAAGGACGACTGAACCAAGAGGCGTCAGTTTCTGGAATTTAACGAATTTCATTCAAATTGGAAAATAAGAATTAACGTCCCTCTCTGGGTCGTGTTTTTAGTTAACGCCTCTCCCTCAGGCGTCTCTTCGTCATTTTCAAATAAGGAAGGTGTTTCTTACTAAAATTAAATCCATTAATTGACGCCTTTATTCCAGTTGTTATTTTAATTAACGCCCCGACCCATGTCGTCAATTTCAGATAACGCCTTTATGTGGGTCGTCTCTTTCCCTTCCGTGTCCTGATTGAACGAAACTTTCCTGGAAGAGTTGCCTGCTCTGTTTGATCATCTTGTTGGATTAGGTAACTAGAGACCTTGCCGTGGATGGCTATTGCCAATTCTTATCCCATTAGATCTGTGTTTTCCGCCCTATAAATGCATCCCTGGGTCTAGTTCGCAAAAGGTTGGCTAAAGGGAGAAGAAAAGAGGGATTAGTAATAGCAGAAACAGGTTTTCTCCACGCATAGAAGCTTTCCACTCTCCTCTTCTCTGCGCATCCTTTGCTCCTGCGGTGGTTTCTTCTTCCTATTGTATCTGCCGAATCAATTGGTTTCTCCCTTTACTGTTGTCAGGAACAGCAGGGAACTCTTTGCATCAGTTTACTGTTTCATCATAATTCTTTTGCATTAGCTTTGCATCACATCTCCTTCCTTCCCTAATTCTCTTAGGGGTTTTAAAAGAACCGAAAGGTGCACACTTTATGCTCATATTCTATCATCTTATTTTATCTTTGGGTTGATACTACACACACTTGGCTAATCCCTTTTTATCTTGTTTGTTTGTGATTTGTTTAAGGGTAATCAAGAAGAAAAACCCCCTTCATCGGCCGACCGATAGAAGGAGGAGGAGGAAATCTACAATCATCCCGCATCATTATTTTCATCAGGTATTCGCGATCAATCTCCTTTCTTTTTGAGGTAACCCCTCTGGCGATCACCCTCCATATAGCAATCTCTTACTCCCTTTTTATTTAGTTGTTTTCTATTTTCTATCCTTTTATGTCGGAGTGATGATCATCTTTTTAGGTGTTCACAAATTGGCGATCACGGTGGGACGACCACTGTTTTTCTTTTGATTACCCCTCTCCTATTGGCACCCACGTGTGCCCTTTCCCTGTGGCACCCGCGCGTGCCCCTCCCTTTGGTACCCACGGTACCCCTCCATTGTGCCCCACGTGGCACCCTCCTTTGTGCCCCACGGGCACCTTCCATCGTGCACACTGCACACTCCCATCGGGATTAGCCAGTTTGTGAGCATCTTTTATTCTCTGAATTAACACCTTCCATCAAGGCACCTCTCTTATTTAACGCCTTTATTCAAGGCGTCTTTTTTTTTATTTAACGCCTTCTGCAGAGGCGCTTTTTAGCATATCTCTGGTTTGTTTTATTTCTACTTGTGAATTCACGCCCTTTGGTCTGGGCGTCCCGTCTTTGTGCGGCCCCGTATTGCAAGGCGTGTTTTAGGTGAGCTTGTGCACCATTTATTTTTTTTGACGCCCTCTTCCCGAGGCGCCCCTTTCATAATTAGCGCCTCACATCAAGGCGCGTCTTCTGGACTGTCTGTCACTTTGCAGTAATTCACGGTAGGCCCACTGTCGTTTTTTTTTGCTGGTAGCGACTGTTGTCAAGTCGCCCTTTTTCTGTGTGTTTACAGAAACCTACTTGCTCTGTTCACTCATGCTGGATTGATTCACATGTTTATCATCTGATTATGTCTGATTGATTTGACTATATTATCCTGCATTTTGTGGCACTTGGCTGAGAGACCTCCTCTCTCTACACTAGGATTCCACACACCCTTCTTGGAATTGGGATAGCCCTCCATTGAGCATTCCGTCTCTTTGGACCGGAAATTCCTTTTCCAAGACCTCTATAAGTCCCCGCACCCGTGGATTCCCTCACGGACGCCGGACTGGTTGTACCTTGAAGTACCCGACAACCTATCGTTGGTGAGGAGAGAGAAAGAACCTAGTTAACCCGGAGATCACACTCAAATTCATAACTAGGGTTCACATTGCAAAAGGGAGTGGATTGATCTTCAATTTAATTCACCCTAACCTCAAACTTAAATCTAAAAGCTTGCGCTCATCACAACTTGTTTGCATAAATTTGATTGAATTGAGTGGTTATTGTGGTTATAATTCCTTCAAGTTAAGCTTTCTCTCCACTTAAATATGCAACTTCGTTCAGGTAAAATCATCAACATGGCAAGCTACAGGTATTCTTATGATGATGTGGAGGAGAATATTTTTGGTCAATCTTATGAGGCCCCCCTCCAGGATTCCATTTATCATGAGGGAGACTACCCTCCATCTCATGCTCATTATTCTCAAATTCATGTGGTTGACACCACAACTCATGAGGTTGAACCCTCCTCTCAAGATTTACCATCCAATCAGGACACATCAGGGAACACCTCCCCTTCTTTCAATGTCAATGATTTAATTCATGCTTTATCCCAACTGGATGATTCCCAGCAGCAGGCAGTTCAGGCCGCTTTGAAAGGGAAATCTATTATCTCTTCATCTTCCAATCCCCCTCCAGCCGTGAGTGGCCACCATGCTTCTACTGACCAGGCAGTCTTGCACAAAACTCCTTCACGTCCACCAACGCTTGTTATGGCCATGCCGGCCCAACAGGTAAGTTATTCTGCGGCTAGACCTCAATTCCTTCAACCTCCCCAAATTCTAAGGACGCCTATGCCAAATTCTTTCATTCCAAATTCGGCCCCAGTCGAGTCAGATTCCAATGCTCTGCTCCTTCAAACGTTGGCTAGCATGGAAGAGCAACTCAAGAAAGTCACTGCAGCAAAGAATGCCCCGGAGATTTCTCTCCCCACATTGCTAGTATTTCATCTACCACCTTCTGAGATGCCGAATTTTTGGCGATATAATGGGACTGACAATCCATTTATTCACTTGATTTTATGTACGAAACTTCTTTTTGGCAGGGCAATAAAGCCTCATTAGCTTATTTGTTTAGAAGGTCTTTAGAGGGGCCAGCCCTCGAATGGTTTTATTCTTTAGACCCGGCAGATGCTAGTGACTTCGATATAGTTCAAAAGAAATTCTTGCAGAAATATAGGGACCAGGTTGGACCCTCCCTATCAGTTACTGATCTGGTTGCAGAGAAAATGAAGCCAGAGGAAGACTTCATCATATTTGCTGAGAGATGGCGATCAATGGCCGAAAAATTGAAAGATACGTTGTCAGAATCGGAACAGGTTAAGATGATTATTTCAAATGCCACCCCTCAGTTCCGGCACATATTGGCCATGGACAGATTGACCACCATGGAGCTCTATGAAAGAGCTCGATATATTCAAACTCAGATGAAAGATTCGCCCATCATGGGCATGTTTGAATCAAGACCACGGTTGGTCAAGAAAAATACAAATGTCAACAATAGCGGACCCACGACTGAGGGCACCGTTACAAATGAGCAAGTTGGCGTAGTTGGCAACCCCACACCCTCCCGCCAATCTCACTTACGACCTCCACCACCTCCACAACAAAGCACCCTCTTCAACTCATCCCCACAACACCAATTCGCTCCTCAACCTTCCTTTGCTCCTCCACAAAACCAAACGCACCGCACGGATCCACCAGCTCCACAACAATATCACCAAGTACCACCACCCGCCAACTACGGACCACCACAACAACAACAAAGGAGACCACTAGGCCCCAAAAGGGCCCACTACCCGCCATTGCCAGAAAGTCTCCCAGATATCTTCAATGCCCTGATGGCCGCCAATCTGCTCATGTTACCAAAAGAAAGGGCAGCGTGGCCCGCTAATGTTGACACATCCCGCTATTGTGTTTTCCATCGCTCCCCTGGCCACAATATTGATCACTACTTTCATTTCAAGGACTGTATTTATGATTTGAATGATATGGCGGTATTAATTGGGACGAGATGAGACAGTTTATCGCTTCTTTAAAAGTAAGAAGGCCTCCTCGGCAACAGCAGGCTCAGCAGCCGCAGCAACCAGCTCCACCGGTACAACAGCAAGCTCCAGCACCACAGCAAGACATGGGGATTGTCCACAACCCACTGCCGGAGCACCCCCCAAATCAGCATGTGAACCCTGTCACATCCCTCCACGAGGTGGAGAGAGGACAAGGATGACACGAAGAAAATGCCTCTGTCGGGGCACTTAACCATAATTCAAATCAACCTCTGCACCTCTTGCGCACACTACCTTCTTCCACTCCCCAATTGACTCGTCCCCTTCTGCGCCCTGTTAATCCATCCGCTCCAACTAATTCCTCATCCTTGCCAACCCGGCCTCCCCTTACCCGTCCTCCACCATTGCAGCCCATCACGCAACAAACTCCACTACCTGTCACCAACCCTTCGCCCTTGTCATCTAGGCCACTTCTCATCCGCCCATCACCAACACCCATTACATCCACCACCATTGCTCCTCCGCCGGCAAGGACTCCTACACCATCAGTCCACCCCCCATTTATACCCAGACCTCTCCTTATTCAACCAACTATCTCCACCCACACTCCAACACCCCCTTCTACCCCTACGCCTCCTACAGGGGCTTCTCTTTTGAACCCTTCTCTAATACCTCCTACGGGGGCTCCTTCTTCGAACACTTCTCCACAACTTGTCAACACTAATGTTCCTTCTTCATCTTCCAACCCTCCCTCCACACTTACCCCGACAGAGGTGCGCCAAACCATAGCACCACTCCGCAGTGGACGGATGTTCCAACGCATTTTTCCCCAGAGAGAGCAGGAGCCCACGCAGGGGCCCAATGAGCAAGAGCAAGAGCAAGAGTCTGTTCCAGGCACTCAGTATGATTTACTAAAGCATCTCGACCGGACTCCAGCAAGAATTTCTATTCTAGAACTGATCAAGAGGTCAACGACCCATCAATTGGCCTTGAAAGAATATTTGCATAAAGTTATGGTCAATGAAGACATCCCGGTCGAGCACATAACTACAGTCTTAACGCCTGCTAGCGGTCAGCCAGCAATTACTTTTTATGAACATGAATTGGCACCTCAACCAGCAAGGAAATATGCCCTGTGTATCACAGTTGACATAAATAAAGTGGCAGTAAAACAATGTTTGGTGGACACTGGGGCATCCATCAATGTATTGCCGCCTAGCACTTTGAAGATGTGTGGCATTCCTAAAAATCAGATTCGGCCATCCACTATAACAGTCATAGCTTATGACAACACCAAGAAGCCTCCCTTGGGCATGATAACATTAAAAGTCAGTTTGGGTCCAGCTACAATCACAGTAGATTTTCACATATTGGACATGGATCCAACATTTAATGGCATCCTGGGTCGCCCCTATATTCAACAGCTGGATGCGGTGCCTTCTACAAATCATCAATGCCTCAAGTTTCCACATAAAGGCCGTGTTATCAAAGTCACTAGCATGCCGATTCTGCCAGATGAAGACATACACTTAGCAACGTCAGTTCCTTCTATTTGGCCTTCCAACAAGCCGTTGCTATCAGTATTGGATATCCCTCACCCAAGGCCGATGCCACCCGAGACAGTTACAACAGTTGCCATGACACCCCGAACTGCCAAGGGGAAGAAGAAGAAAAATATGATGAATACCCCGTGTTGGAATATTCTGATGAGAATGGGGTACCAGGTTGGCAAAGGCCTGGGGGTCAATTCCCAAGGCAGAACTAAGCCTGTCAAGCCACAAAGATTGATTGCACGGGGCGGCCTAGGCTATAAAGGGCCAAGCAAGAATGAAGAAGAACCATGGGCAGTTATGACCTCCACTTTGAAGACAGATCGCCAACCGCGCACTTGGACATTGCAGACACATTTTATTAAAGGTGGCGTTCAAAATAATGAGCAGACTACAATAGTCACTTCCATGTTAGACTGTCAAGATGTTCATGCCAGACAGTTTGCTCATCATATTGCTCCATTGGCCACCTACAAAGCCCTGGAGTCTCTAAGGCCTGATAAGAGAAGGAAAATGGATGATCCAGAGTGTGACTGGTATAGATGGTTCGACATGAATGATATTGCTATCGCTTTGAGCCGTCTATTTATGCCAACCGATCCAGAATGGCCGCCACTAATTCATGAGTTGATGGAGAAACCTGCTGTGATAACAGACAAGAGACAGATGCTGAGCAATTATACAGACACTGGAGAGCCTGATGTGCCATACGAAGAAGGTTTCACGACAGACAGGCTGTGGGCCGGCCTCTTCTCCCTCACTTCCATGCATCCGTCTCTTCTTTCCTCCTTGTATGCTCAACTATTTTCTCACGTGCTGAGACCGCCTCCGATTATGGTCATCACGTCTCCAAATTCACTACAAATTTCTCCTCCCATTCTTCCCTTGCTCCTCGAGCAATTCTCCAGACTCTCCATCACACCCCTGCACGGGTCGCTATTGATTCAATCCTTCTCCAATCTGTTAATTTCCACTCCTCCTTCTGTTATTCCCCCTTCACATTGCTTTCTATTGAAAAAAGAAAATAAAAATGAAGAAAAAAATAAAGAAGAAGAAAAAGAAAAAAAAACGCCAAAATTCCAACTTTTCAAACCTCCATCTCTGTTGAGGAGACCTCTTATCTCCTTTCTGAGTGTGTCCCGACCCAGGGGCCGCTCTTCCAAGATTCATTGATAAACCTTTTCCATCCCTCCTGCGAGGGGTCCCCATCTGTATCCCCTCCTGTATCCACTTTTTCACCTCCTTCCTTTTCTTCTTCTAATGATCAAGCTAGTTGCTCCTCTTCTTCTTCTAATAAGATTCATGGGGTAGTTTCACATAAGAAACCCAAGGGTAAGCAGATTCCCCGTAGATTCTTGTTAGAACTGGCTAGAAGGTGCCAGACATGCTCAACTCTTTCCGAATTTTTAGAGAATCCGATCATCTTGCCAGAATTAGAATATGAGGGTACTTGTGCTTCTTATGAGAGTTTAGGTGTCTATGAGATTATGAATGATGAAGACCCTATTGAAGAGGGGGATGAAAGTTACAAAGAATGTGAGGACGAGGTTGATGCCTTTGCTAGTGGCATGAGGAGATTTGATGAACCTTCAGCCTCTGTAGAAGAGCCTACCAAGGAAATAAATCTGGGTACGGAAGAAGACCCTAGGATTGTCCTTATTTCAAAGAACTTGCCGCCATCCGAAGAGGAGGCGCTTATTTTGGTACTTCAAGAATACAAAGACACGTTTGCATGGAGTTATGAAGATATGCCTGGACTAGACCCTGCGCTCGTTGAACATCGGCTTACACTTAAGCCAGGGTCTGTCCCGGTCAAATAACGGTTGAGACGTTTCCACCCTAGCATGGCTTTAAAAATGAAAGAAGAGGTCGACAAGCTTCATAAGGCCAGATTTGTTAGAGTTGTCCTCTATCCTAACTGGGTGGCTAACATCGTCCCGGTCATGAAGAAAGATGGAAAGGTTCGGATTTGTATAGACTTTCGGGACCTCAACCGTGTGTGTCCTAAGGATGACTTCCCCCTCCCTCATATTGATGTTTTAATTGATAATACGGTAGGATTTGAGACTCTCTCCTTCATGGATGACTTTTCGGGTTATAATCAGATTCGCTTGGCTGAGGAAGATCAAGAAAAAACATCGTTTACTACACCATGGGGTACTTACTGCTATGTGGTTATGCCTTTTGGACTCAAGAATGCCGGAGCCACCTATCAGAGGGCTATGATGGCAATTTTTCATGATATGATCCACATTTATATTGAGGTGTATGTGGATGACCTGGTGATAAAATCAAGAACAAGGGTTGAGCATCCTGGGGTTCTAGCTAAGGTCTTGCAAAGATCACGAGAGTATCAGTTGAAAATGAACCCCAAGAAATGTGTATTTGGTGTTTCATCAGGGAAGTTGCTTGGATTTATTGTCAGCAAAAGAGGAATTGAAGTTGATCCCAATAAGGCGAAGGCCATTGGAGATATGCCTCCTCCTAAGAATTTGAAGGAAGTTCGAGGATTAATCGGGAGGTTACAATTTATTCGCCGCTTTGTCTCCCAGCATTCACAAAGATGCAGGCCGTTTTACGAGCTTACTAAGCCGGGGGTCAAGTTTAATTGGGATGACAAATGTCAGGCAGCTTTTGAAGGATTGAAGGATTATTTGGCCAATCCTCCTATCCTGAGGCCACCAGTTCCAGGCAAACCACTCGTTCTCTATGTTTCTGTCCTGGATGACTCTATGGGTACTGTCCTAGCTCAAGTGGATGAAGAAGGGAAGGAGAGGGCAGCATACTACTTGTCTAAACTTCTCAACCCTTGTGAGCAGAGATACTCAGCTATAGAGAAGACTTGCGCCGCTTTGGTCTGGGTAGTTCAGAAGTTAAAGCACTATTTCTTAGCTCACGAGATTCACCTCATTGCTCGCATGAATCCAATTAAATTCCTTCTTGAAAAATCTGTCCTTACCGACCGATTAGCACGCTGGCAAAGTTTCCTCTCTCAATTCGACATCACTTACATTCAACAGAAAGCTATCAAAGGCTACGCCATTGCCGAACATCTTGCTCACCACCCTTTACCCCGATTTGATCCTGTCAATTCGGAGTTTCCAGATGAGGAACTAATGTCCATTAATTAACCCCACGATCCTATGTGGACGTTACATTTTGATGGAGCTCTAAATTCCCAAGGAAGAGGGATCGGCATGGTTCTTTTAACTCCAGAAGGGGTCACCATCCCATTCGCCGCTCAGCTTACTTTCCCTGTCACAAACAACATAGCTGAGTATGAGGCTCTTTTGGCCGGCCTTCAAACCGCTCATAGATATGGTGTTACCCAATTACGAATTGTTGGTGATAGTCAGCTCATTCTACGCCAGGTGCTTGTCAAATGCTGCACTATCAATCCTAAGCTCAAACCATACCAGGAACTTGCTTCAGCTTATGCCAAGCTCTTCACCAAGTTGATCTTCGTCCATGTCCCTCGTAGCCAGAACATCTTAGCTGACGCTCTTGCCTCTTTGGCCTCTGCTTTAGTATTTCCTCCCCAGCGAGATTTTCATGTTCCCCTCATTCATCAGCGTGACACTCCAGCTATTAAGGATCGTGCATTCCTCAACATTAGGGACAAGGTGCTCGAGAAGGTCAGGCGGAGTGAAGCTCTTAAAAGCAAAGAGGTCATGTTGTTAGATTGGGAAGAAGAATTGGCTGATGAGGAGAAACCTTGGTACTACGAGATTGCCAGATATTACAAAGATCAATCCTATCCCGAAGAAGCCACTGTGGAGGAAAAGAAGGCGATTAGAAGAGTGGCTCAACGGTATGTTTTGGTGGGAGGTGTGCTCTATAGGAGAGGGCTCACGGGTGTTTTATTAAGATGCCTCGACGATGATGAATCCTGGAAGGTCGTGGAAGAGGCGCATTCAGGAGTGTGTGGTGGTCATGTGAATAGCCAGATGCTAGCTAAGAAGATCCTTAGGCTAGGCTTTTATTGGCCAACTCTAGAAGAGGATTGCTCCATCTATGTTCGAAGGTGTGTTAAGTGCCAACTGCACGTTGACAAGATTCATTCTCCTGCTTCTTCACTCCATCCTATGTCCTCCCCATGGCCTTTCTCCATGTGGGCTTTCGATATCATTGGACCTCTTGGTGACTCAAACCTCCTTACGAAGCAAAAGTCATTCATCCTTACGGCAACGGAGTACTTCACCAAGTGGGTGGAAGCAGAAGCATTCGTGGAGATTAAAGTGTCGACCGTCTGCAAGTTTATAATGAGGAACATCATCGTAAGGTTCAGCATCCCAAGCACCATCATCACCGACAATGGACCTCAATTCATATCTCAAGAGCTCAAGGATCTCTGTAACAGGTATAACATTGCATTGCATCATTCTTCTCCCTATTATCCACAGGGCAATGGTCAAGCAGAGGCAACTAATAAGACACTGATCAAAATTGTTAAGAAAACGTGTGAGGCTAATAAATTTTTGGATTGGCCAGACAAGCTAGTTGAAGCTCTCTGGGCCTATCGCACTTCCATTCGTACCCCCACTGGGCAAACCCCTTTCGCCCTTACTTATGGAATGGAGGCAGTAGTTCCTTATGAGATTCTCATTCCCTCTCTGCGAGTACAATTGGACAAGGAATTCTCTATTGATGAGCGTCATGATTCACTCCTTGCCCAGTTAGAACTCCTAGATGAGAAGCGTCTGGTCGCCGCTGAGCATGCGCGCGTTTATCCAAATAGGCTTTCACGTTTTTATCAAAAGAAAGTAATTGAGAGAAAATTCAAAATCGGTGAGATGGCAATCAAGAGAATCTTCGTAAAACCTGGTGGACCCTGTTCAAAACTCCAACCAAACTGGGAAGGACCCTTTGTTATAAAAGATGTTTATCCTGGCAATGCTTATAAATTGATTAAGGCTGAAGGAGAAGAGCTAGCTCATCCTTGGAATGGGCTCTACCTTAAGAAATACTACCCCTAATCCAAAAATAATAATAATAATAATAATAATAGAATTTTCTAAAATCCAAAATATAATAATAGAAAGTTTCCAAAATCTAAAAAAAATATAGAAATTTCCAAAAACCCAAACAAAATAGAAAATTCCAAAACCCAAAAACAAAAAAAAGGAAGGAAAAAAGATTTTCAAAATTTCAAAATTGTTGCCATGACATACGAGGACGCAAAGTCTGAAAGGTCAAAATTCAGTATTCATTCATCAGTCTTGTTAACTTAAAATGGGGTCGACACCCGCACACACTACACACTTAAACCTCGAACTCAAGCGGTGCAAAATCCGATGGGAAGTCAAAACCTGACTAAAGGTGAAGACAATACCCATTCTTTTCCTCTTCGGCCCATAAGGGAGGAAGGGAGGTCTCGAGGTGAACCCGCCAAGCCTACCCGCCGCCTTAGTAAGTGGAAGTCAGGGCCCAAAAGGGAACAAAATGCCGTAAAAACCCAAGTACAATTAGGTTTTTCATCAGTACAAATCAGTTTCAAAGTCAAAGTCAAATCGTGAAAAGAAAAGTATGTCAAGAGGGCAAAGTCCCCGCAAGGAAAACCTTGGGCGTATGCATGCAATATAAAAGAGGCAAAAGGCAACAAAATTTCCCTACGCCGAAGACCGAACCCCAACAGGCATAGGGTAGGGGAGGTAGTTTTATCTCGAGCTTTCCAGAATCTCTTATGGGCTTCCTTATATCTTCTTCCACGTTTTTCTTTGTAGTAAGTCATAAACCAGCAGAATGGTCGAGATTGACCTAGGAGATTGCATCGTGCGAGATCTTGCGTATAAGTTTAAACCATTATCACGTCGACCCCTTTTTGATTAAATAAGAAAGATCAATGAATCCTCAATGACGACCTTGTAGGACCCAGTGCCCTGGTAGCTTTGTCAACCTAATTCTAAAAGCAAAAAAAAAAAAATATAATAACGCCTCTGAGTAAGGCGCCTTTTAGGTAATTAACGCCTGAGTGGAAGAAGTCTTTTATCAAATAACGCCTTTGGATAGGTCGTCTTTTCAACGAAATTCAAACTCTTTTTCAGAATTAACGACCGTCACTGAGGGCGTCTTTTATATGAAAAATGACCTAGTCTAATGCGTCTTTTTGAGAAAATAAGAGAAAAAAAATGAAAAGGAAAAAAGAAGAAAAAATGGTGATTTATCTTTCATGATGTGTGCTTGCATTTTACATGGGCATCTTTTGTTATGGGTTGCATATGCGTGCCTGCGTGTTGCATCTCCCTTTATTGGTTATTTCATTCACCTTATTTTAAAAGGCTTGGCCCCTTGACCCGTCATCAAGGTCAAAAGTAAAGACATCCCTTGCTTATTGAGCAAGGGGCCAAGTCGAACAGATGAATTAACCTGTTTGTTCAAGTATGAACTACAGCTGCAGGTACAGGGCAAAGTGAAGCAAAAGCAAAGAACGTGGAAAAGGAGCAAAGTACGCGACAACGAGTACACAACTACACAAGTGCTCAGGTAACAAAAATTTCAATCTCATATATATATACATCATAAATATCTGAGTACAGGTGTGAGGGTGGGGAAGTACAAGTAAGTCTCTCTCAGCTCTCGCCTCCACCCTCCTCTCTCCTACTCTCTACCTCATCCTCGCCGTCCCGAGGGGGCACTGGTGGAGGGGGCATGGGCCCCCGAGAAGAAGCTGGAACTCGAACCTGGCCCCCTACCTCGCTTCTCTCTCGAAGAGAAGAGCCCGCCACAAAGGTAGAGCTGGTGAAGCTGTACCCTGCAGCTCGCGCCCGCTCCCGCCCTCGCTGAAGACGCTCCTCTGACGCTCGTAGCCGCTCCTGGGTAACCGCTAGCTGGGTCCTTGTGGACGCCAAAAAAATGACGATGATGATCATGGCGACATTCGCGTCTACACATTAGAGCGCGAGTCGAAGGCAGAACTGCCGAATAAACCTCATGTCTCGCCCGATCAGGACGAGAACTCGCTTGGTGGTCCGCTACCCGCTAAGGAAGCCCCCTAAGCAGAAGATACAGATACAATACTCCGACCGGCCATGTCGAGAGCTGAATCAGAGGAAAGTCGAGAACCCCGACACAGTCTCGGCACGCACCGAAAGTCACGCAAAGTCTGGGACCGAGTTTCGGAGGTTACGAACGGAATATTACGAAGGCCACACATCGCAACCGGAACATGCCGGGAATGTCAACATTCATACAGACGGCCTTGACTTTGGAAAGAATCCGTTCGGTACTTAAACTGGTGCGATATGCACTTAAAACGGCACCACTAAGACCGGCGCGCCCCTTTCCTCTATTCCTTACGTTTTGGGTTAGACCGGCATGGCCTTCATCTAAACCGGCGCGGCCTTCATCTTGGGTTAAACCGGCGCGCCCCTTGGCTAAACCGGCGCGCCCCTTTTTCCCCTTCATATGGGTTAAACCGGCATGGCCTTCATATTGGGATAAATCGGCGCGCACCTCTTCCCCTTCATATGGGTTAAACCGGCGCGCACCCTTTCCTTGGCATCTCATGTTAATCCGGCGCGTAAACAAGCTGTCCCATCTACATTCCGATGCTCTGTTTTGCATCATTATGGCGTGCAGAGGACATTCAATGCCCATGACTCTGCTTCTACCTTCGTTCGACAGCACACAAGCAATAGCAGCAAGGCAAGCTCCGGCAGATCTCTGAGCGTCCCATCCTCGGACGAGCAACAGTGTACGGGACAAATGAACAACGTCCAGCACAGTCGGTCAACTCCCGACTTCGTTGCGGACGAGGTGGAAATGGCAGGAAGGCTCCCAGGCTGGCTGATATATATAAGGGGCAGCACTGTGAGGTGAAGAGGAGGATGATGAAGAGAAGAAGGGACTAGATAGAAGGGAACAAAAGGAAGAAGAGAGAGGCTAGAGGGAAGGCTGTTGGTTCGGCTAGGGTTCCCAACGTCCGAAGAGAAGAGGAAGCTACATCCATCCCCATCTGCAAGGTGAAGAAGAAAAAGAGAGAGAGGGTGAGAAAGAGAGAGGGGAGAGAGGGGGGAGCTTGTGCTCTGTTCCTTCTTCTCCCCCGCCGATGTATCTTCTTCCCCCACCTCAACATTTAGCTTTTCTTTTATCTTCTCTGTTGTATTCTTCCTTCCCTTTCCCTTGAGGATGAATAAAAGAATGACTTTGTGAGCATGCGCAGTATTCTATGGCTCTGATCCTTTCCCCCCTTTTTTCTTCCGTTTTATTTCTCTGGTTCTCTGAATCACCTGGGGTCCTCGGGAGCTTGCCCTTCTGTGGCATGAACTCTGAGGGAACCCGTTCGAAGGGTGAATAGTCATGGCCACCTACGGCCTACATCTGTCCCGTTTCACGAAGTCATCGCCCGTGAGTGGTGAGAGCTCTTGAAGGCTAGTCCTCGAGCTCTCCAGCACTCACATCTGGGTTATTGGACAGCCATGAGGTCTAGATTCGAGGTGCACCCCGGAGTTATCCGTTCGGTGTTCCTTATTATTCTCTGGCAACCCCCAGTCCAGGGGAGGTGCTGCCCAAATCTCGCCAGGATGAGAACACTCAAGAACAGACGAACAGGATGAGTTCTCTGAGCATAAGAACAGCTGAACAAGCCAAGGCCTCTGGGAGTAAGAACAGCATATGTCTGAAGCCGTCTCTGAATCAAACCGAACAAGTTCCTGCATAATCCCTCTTAATAAGATATTCAATCCGCATGCTCGTTCATCTTAACAAACGATCAGAAAGCTTTAACCACCTTCTCTATCAACTTAATCCATCAACTAAGTGAATAAACCAACCAAAATATCAATCTGTAAGTTGAAGAAATGAGAAACAGAGGAAAAGAATCAAACAGAGCAAAATAAAACCTCGTAGAAGCTTAACCCGACGCGCCCTAATCCGGCGTGGGTTAATCCGGCGCGCTACCCCCCCGCGCCGGTTTAACCCCACACTCAAAACCCATTTCATTTCCTTTGCCACTAACCGGCGCGCTATACTGTTCATTGCCCTATTCCGGCGCGCCCGTGGAACCTTTTCCTTCTTGCCATTAACCGGTGCGCTCCCCCTTGGCATCCATATTCCGGCGCGCCCCAACTTGCCACCTTAGCCGGCGTGCTCCCCCCTTGTGCTCCCTTATCCGGCGCCCTCCTTCGAAGCTCTTATCTGGCGTGCCTCCCCTCTTGCCCACTTCGAAGCTCTTAAAATTTTTGTTCCGGGGGCGCTGCCCCCGAAAACCCCCGCAAGGGGCGTTGCCCCCTTGACCCCCACGACCTGACCGCGCAGGTCGAACCCCGCGACCTGACCGCGCAGGTCGATCCGCGTGTGAGGGCGCACATTATTGAGCTCGGGCTACGCATTTAACAATTCACTCCCTCGGACTGGGTGCAAAGAGAAAATCAACGACGCCTTATGGTATCGGACGTGGTTTACGGAACTTCCGACATGGCCATAATCCGAAATCATCTCCGGCCAACAGTCTATCAACTTGACCCATCCCTACCGGGATCCAATCCCGCATTCTCATTAAACTTGCCTTGTTCATGGCAAACATTCGCGCGGTTTTGCTACCGTCTTTTATACTACAAACACGGACCTTCATCCGAACCTGAAGTGGCCCATGAGTGGCCGACATAGTCTTAGCGTTCACGTCCCGATACGGGTTTCTAGCATAGTTCGTCCTTCACTATCCTCCTGCATTATTAATATTCTCTTTAGGCCGTTGGGCCCTTATTCCCGGCAATCAATCAAGGGTGTTCCCCCGTATGGGGGATGTAAATAACGTCGTGGCCTTTACGGCACGGCGGGTTTCGGTCCCGACACGAACTACACAATCGTCTGATTAGTCAGATCGAGCGCACCATGGGCTTCCATGAAGCCCGAATAAATCGTCACTTTGTGACTGGCACGCCCTCGCACTAAATAGAAGAATTAACCCCGATCAACAAACGAACGGATCCCCCCTCCGAATTTTAGTGCGTCCACAAGTCTGGCACGCCCGGTGGGACCGAAATTACCCTTCATCTCTTTGCCGGGACTAAGGGCCCTACGGCCCCTTTCTTGTAATACTAATTGTTTGATTGGCAAATGCAGGTCGCATTCTAAACACCATGATGGCCGCCACGTTCGGCCAACAGGCTGTCGAGAGCCATGTTCGAAACGGCTACTTGGCCGTCCCCCTCAGCTTCGGGAGCTTCCCTCCCGCGGTAGGCTTCCCCAACTTCCTTGGGGTAGCCTTCACGAACCTACTGGACGTGGAAGCGTCTGACAGGACTGAAAGCAACGCTCCCATCCGGGGGGCCGCCAAAGCTGCTGTCGGCCGATCGATGGCCGAGACTTCCAAGACCGTCCCGACCGAGACGGTAAGCTGCAACGTGCACCAAACTGCCGGCCCTTCTCACCCAGGGTCGGCCTCTCACCAAAGGAGGCTCCGAAGGAGCCATGCCACAACATCATACCGAGGCCGGTTCTCCAGCACCGGCAAGTCGGCTGTCATCGGGACTTTCCGGGTGCATCTTAACGAGCAGCGTTTCGAGGTGATCCCGGATCGCATTGTACCTGCCGTACCAGTGCGCAACTCTTTTCAGGCACTGGAGAAGATGAAGGGCAGGATGATGCCCGCCATTCAGGCCCCAACGCCGCGACATCAGTCAGCCTCCAGGCCCACCAAAGCTAAGCAAGTTTGGGTTCCCAAGGGGGCCCGGTTCACCTCACCAGCCCAAGCGAGTCCCAGCACCTTCCGCCCGATAAGGGCACAACAAGGAGATCGGGTCAAGACATCGGCCCCCATCTACCAGACGACATTAACTACACCGGCCCCACCGGACAACATCCACCGTCGACACTACCGACGCCACTATCAGGCTGCCCGTGTGGAGCCTGCAACCCACATGCCCGTTGCTGCCGACAGGGCGACATCATCAACTTCTCCTCCTGACCAGGACTGGGAAGGAGTGGAGCAAGCCATGAAGAACTACTTGCGGGGCCCGGGGAGCACTCCCCTGGGTCGCCAGAGATTACTGGAGGTAGTAGCCTCTGCCTTTGAAGAAGAAGAGACCCGGCCAGTGCCCACTGCCGAGTCAAGAAACTACTCTGAGGAGCATTATCAGTCCCCGGCAAGGGAAGAGGTGAAGCCGCGGAGAGCGGTCTTTGACAGATTGGTCTTTCCAGATAGGCCATCGAGAAGAACAACAAGAAGAGGCAGAGACCTAAGAGTTTATACCTGCAATATGGCAGGGGTATCTGGCCGGTACGGGGCTCTACCAACTGAGCCCGAAGAAGTAGCCAGGCTTGCCACAAGGCCAGGACCTCTTACCAGAAGAGGGAAAGCGGTAGCTGAAAAGACACAAGTCCACACTGGAGGAGCTAACTATGAGGAACCTTCAACATCCTTGACTGCCAATGTTATTACAGAAGGCACGGCGGGAGGACCATCCACTTCATCCGAAGAGGTGCCGATCGAAGAAAGGGGGGGCACCCCTAGCCTTCCCATGAACGACCCCGCGGTATTGCACATGATGCAACAATATCAACGAGAGATCGAATTGTTGAAGAAACAACTGACTGAAAGAGCCGCTCAGCCCTCAACATCCGGGCAGACTGAAGCATTACCAGAGACCCCTGGGGGCAACGGGCAGGCCTCGGAAGCTTCTCCACAGGCGACGGTGTCTCCCCCAATACCTACCTACACTGGAGGCGTACCCCTGCATCAGCCACAACATGTCACACCGGCCCCGCCACCGAACCTGCCATTCCAAGGGTCCACTATTGCACCTCAGGCGACAGTGTTAACAACACCGCTGATGCAATCGGCCCATTTCTATCCAAACCCGGTTGACCCGGCAACAGTGAGCAGACTAATGCTTGAACAAATGATAGATATGAAGCTGGCGGAGAGGAGCGATGGTGATCACACGCCATTTGACGTATACCGGGTACCTTACCCGGCACACTATGCTGCAAAGAGGCTGCCAGCCGGCATTACCAAGCCGCCGAAGTTTGAGAAATTTAATGGGCAAGGGTCTCCCAGGGACCACATTGCCTATTATGTGAATGTTATGGGGGATCTAGCTGCGGATGAAGCTTATCTTCTTAAGTTCTTTGGCTCGACACTTACCGGACTCGCTTTCGAGTGGTATTAGAGCTTGCTTGCCGGGTCCATTGCAGACTGGCCTGATATGCAGAAGAAATTCAAGGAAAGATTCTACATAGCTGAGCGGGAGGTGACCGTGGCAGAGCTTTACGCCACGAGATAGAGAAATGAGGAGTCGGCACTCGACTACATAAAGAGATGGAGGAACCTCAGCATGAGGTGCAAACGTCCCCCGCATCAGGAGGACGCAGTGCAGATCTGTAAATAGAATCTGAAGAAGGAGATCCTTGAGAGGATGATCGGTGCTGAGGTGAGGTCGTTCGATCGCCTGAACAACATAGTGGCAGAAATCGAAGCATTCCTTGCTCGATACTCTTCCGCCCCAGCTGCATCAAGTCAGAGGGTCCGACAGGCCGAGAGGAGGCCAACACCGCCAGAAGTTCATACACTGGACTTCGAAGCTTTCGAGAAACAAAAAGAGAAAGCCAAAGAGATGGCCAGCACCTCCACTGAACGGCGGGAAGGTCCCTCCCTGCGGGAGAAGATGAGGAACAAATTGTATTCCTTTCCTCGAGACAAAGCTCGAGTCCTATTTGAATGGGCCACCAGGTACAACAAGATCACATTACCAGATCCAAAGAGGCCTGGTGACTTGAAGAAGAAGGATGATCCTCATTTCTGCCCATACCATCAGATGCTTGGGCATACCATCGAGGATTGCTACATCTTCAAGGATGTCATTGAGTCCTTGATCAAGAAGGGAGAGCTGGACATGGGGGAGCTCAGAGTGGATCCTCCGCAGCCGCACGAGATGCCGAGCCTTGGCACCACTGTCAACATGGTATCTTTATACCAACAGTTGCCTGAAGAATGGGCAGAGTCCAGTACGCAGGCCACTTATCAAGCCTTCGTCATGGCGCCAGCTCATGATCAAGGAGGTTGGCAAGCCGCGCCAACGAAGAACAGAAGAAGAAGACAAGCTCCTCGGCCCACTCCAGAGGTTCGCATAAGGGGTGCTACACCCCAACCAGCACCGCCACCGGTGACACCTGTTTTGCATGACACAGCCCCCCGGCTCGTTATGAGACGGCCCACTCACAACAAGAAGAAACACATCCCGGTGCGGGTGCACAAGGAAACCAGCCCTGCGGTTGAAAGACTCCAGGCTATTATTGATGGGCTTGAAGATTATGAACAGCCCGAGATCCAGCCTATGGAGTTGAAGGAGTATGTCCCTTGGGAGGAATTCGAGTCACTCGAACTAGCTCCAGAAGCGGAAGCCGAGACGAAAGAAGAGCCTCTCTTATGGGGTGAGCTTCCCCAAGAGCAGTTGCCAGCCACTGAAGAGAAGAAGAAAAAGAAGAAGAGAAGACCTAGAAACAAGAAGAAGGGTGGGGTTGTCCTTTCTTGCAACACCCTCTCAACATTGTTTGACACAGCCCTCTCCCTGAGAGAGGAAGAGCAAGAAGTGCCCGTCAAGCCGTCAGAGGTGAATCAAGCTGAAGCATCCACCTCCCAACATGCCACCAGGTCGGGAAGGAAGTGGGGACGTCCTCCTCAGGCCGACCACAACATCCTGCTTAGGGGAGAACAACCATATCACATCCCCGAGCCTAGGGTCCAAGGCATGGAGATCCCCCCTCCATCGGGCCTCTACCCCGGAGAACCAAGTGGCCAGAGTGCCCCATCATTCATTGAATTTCTTACAACTCAGAGGGGAGGACAGTCATGCCCCCGCGAGTCCCGGCAGACCCAAGGGGCAGGCAGCCCCTCGGCTCCGTCTGTAGCAATCCCTCCTCGGCCGAGGGAAGAGCCCGACAACGTCCCAAATCTTGTCGAGTTCTTGCAAGAAAAGGAAGTGACCCAGCAGGCCCCACAAGCTCAAGCGGCATCTGACCCAGTGGAGGAGGCACCCGTTGAGCCAGCTCCCCAGGCCCAGACTGGGGGCAGGCGCAGTAGAGCCGAAGAAATGAAGTTGCTCGAAGTCCGAGCTAGCAACAGAATAGTCAAACACTTGAAGAAGATCCCAGCTAGGTTTACCGTCTGGGAAATCCTATCCTTAGATGAAGAAACACGGCAAGCTGTCATCGCCGCACTCCAGACACCAGCATATGTTGAAGCCTGCCTTGCAGAAATGTCACCTGAGGTACCTGTGGCCTTCACTGAAGAGGACATGCTTTTACTAACCTGCAGTCACAACAGGCCACTCTACATGAAGGGGCAGCTGAATGGGCATCCCATCAACAGAGTCTTGATCGACCCTGGGGCAGCAGTGAACATACTCCCCTATCGGGTGTATCAGAAGCATTACTTTGACGTACACCTGGTCGAGGTCAGGAACATCAAGATTGCCGGCTTCAACCAGAAGTGCGAAGTCCCTATGGGGGTCGCAGAGTTCAACCTCTCTCTCGGTGACTTCACCACCAAGGTCCAATTCCATGTGATCAACTCCAACACCTCTTACAAGGCGTTGCTCGGCCGACCTTGGCTACATCAAAATAGGGTGGTACCATCCACTCTGCACCAATGCATCAAGTACCCCGGCAACGGGAAAGAGGAGAGAATCTTCGCCGACCTCCATCCTTTCGAAGTGTTCGAATGTCACTTGTCGGATGCTAATCTTTATTTGGAAAAACCGAAGCAAGCCTCCCAAGCTACTCAAGACAAAGGAAAGAAAAAGGCAGAGCTTGACAGCTGGTTCCCCCCACCACCGCCTGGCTATGTGGTTCCCCCTCAGGTGTCATTTGTTTCTGAAGCAGAAGGGGTATTCCGGGCCACCTACCTTCCCATCTACCCTACACCGGGAACATCATACCTTGAAGACTTGCTGGAAGACATCAGGGTCCCTCCCGGGATCATCAAGCCTCTTGCAGAAGCCGACTGCCAGGCGGCTGAACCGTTAAGGACCTTCGAGGTGCCCAACCCCGAGGGTCTGCCTACCATCTTTTATGTGGCCAAGGAGCACCCGGTCAAGGGGGATGATGATTGTAGACTCCCCGATGAGCTGCACGACCCACTCGTCCCAATAATGGGACTTCCTGACACAGCCGGTCCTGTGGTCAAGATGGCCAGAAAGCAAGGGATCCCCTTCTGCCAGCTCTCCAGTCGGAACGAAATGTTCAAGAAAATGTGGAACCCGCCAAACCTGGACCGGCGGTTGTTGCAAATCACCCGACATCCAGGATTGGGCTTTTCACTAGAAGATTCCTATGAAGCTGATGTGATATCAGTCTCGGCTCTAGGCGGCAATAGCCACGCAGGCACTGCAGGCCCATGGCAGGTTGAAGGCCGTCAGCATCTTATGCCTTTGGGCAACGAAGAACAAGATGAAGAAATATTCCTATGGAATCCACCTCCCTGCAGGAATAAGGGGAAGACCCCGTCCTCCTCCGGGGGACCAATCCCGAATGACCACAGCAGCGGGGTGCCATCACCCTAATCTGACACTGACCCAAAGGATGGGGAAGCGGGCCGAGCCCCGAACCTCACTCGGTGCGACTCTACCCTACTCGCCCTATACTGCAGGCAACAGCGAGAGATCGAAATGCTGAAGGTTCGCTTGGCCGAAATGGCTGTACTCATTAGAGGCATCCTCTGTCGACAAAGCATCGGCGCGCACCGGTCCCCGAACACCATCCCAAACGCCCCCGGGCACCTAAAAGGGGAGGCTAGGGATGTAGCTGCTTCCCTGGTCAGGCGATCAGTCGAGCGAAGCCCCACGCTGCGGGAGAAGATGCAAAGACCCTACTCTTTCCCAAGGAATAAAACCCGAGGAATTTTTGAATGGGCCTGCTACTATGGCAAGGTCTCCCTCCCAAGGTCAAAGAGGCCGCAAGAGGCTCGTAAAAGCGGTGACCCCTCGTTCTGCCCCTATCACCAAATACTGGGCCACTCCATCGAAGACTGCTACGTCTTCAAGGACATTGCTCAAGACCTGATTGAGAGAGATGAGCTCAGAATGGGAGATTATGTGGTCGCTCCGCCACGCCCCCATGTGGCAGGTGGCCATGAAAGAAGTGTTTACATGGTGTCAGTTCAGCACCAGATTTTTGAAGATGCAGCTGAGAATGGGCGGCCCCAGCCACCAACAGAGAAACAGCCCCCAGTATGGCAATCAATCACCTTGGCCCCTGCAAGAGCCATCTATGACAATTACAAAGAAGATCCCGAAGAAGTCCTTTACTTCTCCACACAAGAGAGCCCCCCAGAGTCGCATACAGCAAGCCTAATAGAGGGGGAAATAAGCAAAGCCTCGTTACCTAATGAGGCATAGCAAGAAAACACCTATGGTGCCCTTGAAGCAGAAGATGGTGAAGACAAGGATTTCATTGACCTGCTACCAGCGCCTCCAGAATTTGAAGATGGCGGCCAGGCCACAGTGGATGAGCTCATTGAAATTAATCTAGGCACAGAAAGCGACCCCAGGCCGACCTTTCTGAGTGCCGTTCTTCCTCCACAGGAGAGGGGACAGTATGTCAAGTTGCTGCAAGAATTCCGGGACTGTTTCACCTGGAACTACAAAGAGATGCCGGGTCTGAGTCCCGGCGTGACTCAACATATTCTGGCTATTGATCCCAAGGTGGAGCCGGTGAAGCAGCCCCCCAGGCGTATGAGGCCAGAGCTGCTAAAATTGATTTGTAAAGAAGTCGACAAGCTCATTGATGTCGATTTTGTAGCTGAAAACCAATACACTACTTGGTTGGCCAACATTGTGCCGGTGAAGAAGAAGAATGGACAGATCAGGATCTGCGTGGACTTCCGCGACCTGAATAAAGCTTGCCCAAAAGATGACTTTCCGGTGCCCGTCACTGAAGTGATGATTGATGCAACTACCGGCTATGAGGCCTTGTCTTTCATGGACGGATCGTCCGGCTATAATCAAATATGGATAGCTGAACATGACCGAATTCATACGGCCTTCCGGTCACCTAAAGGGATATTCCACTACAAAAGGATGCCCTTCGGCCTCAAGAACGCTGGCGCCACTTACCAGCGGGCGATGACCAAGATATTCGACGAACTGCTATATAGCAAAGTCGAATGCTACATCGATGATCTGGTCGTCAAGACAAAGAAAAGGGGGGATCACCTGAATGACCTTAGAGTCATCTTTGAGAGACTCCGGCAGTACGAGCTGAAAATGAACCCAATGAAGTGTGCCTTCGGCGTCTCTAGTGGAAAGTTTCTCGGCTTCATTGTCCGATATAGGGGGATCGAGATCGACCCCTTTAAAATAAAAGCCATTCAGGAGCTACCTCCTCCGGAGAATTTGGGAGAGTTAAGGTCCCTGCAAGGTCGGCTAGCCTACATCCGAAGATTTATCTCCAATTTATCGGGACGCTGTCAACCATTCCACAAATTAATGATGAAGAATGCACCTTTCAACTGGAACCATGAATGTCAGAAGGCCTTTGATCGGCTGAAGGATTACTTAAAGACCCCGCCTGTGTTGGGGGCACCTGTCAAGGGGAGGCCGCTTATTCTATATATAGTTGCCACTGAATGTTCACTGGGGGCATTGCTCGCCCAGAACAATGATGAGGGGAAGGAGCAAGCTCTTTATTACCTTAGCCGAAGACTAATGGGGGCAGAAGCAAAATACACCCCGATTTAGAAGGTTTGTCTCGCCTTGGTCTTCGCAGTCAAGAAGTTGAGGCATTACATGCTCTCGCATGAAGTGAGCTTAATCTCTAAGGCTGACCCAGTCAAGCACATTCTCTCCCAGCCAGTACTGAAGAGATGTCTCGGCAAGTGGGCCGTACTGTTAATGGAATTTGACATCATCTACGTGCCTCAGAAGGCTGTTAAGGGTCAAGCCATGGCCGATTTCTTTGCAGCACACCCTGTGCCTGAAAATTCCCCACTGGCCACAGAGTTGCCTGAAGATGAAACACTGGAAGTGGACCAAGCCCAACTGATCGCCTGGCAGTTGCACTTTGATGGAGCTTCAAGAACAGAAACAACCCCGTCTGGGCACACAAAAGTACGGGCCGGGGCCGGCATCGTCCTTAAATCCCCTGAGGGAGACGTATTGCACACATCCTGCTCCATTAGCAAGCCCTGCACAAATAATGAGGCAGAATATGAAGCTCTGATCATTGGTCTCCAGGTCGCTTTACAGATGGAGATTAAAATATTACATGTGTTTGGCGATTCATTGCTGGTCGTCAAGCAGGTCCAGGGACAGTTTGACGTCCGAAAACCCGAGTTACTCCCTTACTACACTAAGGCGAAACGGCTCATGCAGCAGTTCTACCTCATTGAGATAGGCCACGTTGCCAGAGGAGAGAATGCACAAGCTGATGCACTGGCAAAATTGGCGAGTTCATTGGCAGTCCCGCCAGATGGATCCCTTAGCATCCGGGTGGTGAATCAACGCCAAGTGCCTAGCATGATAGAAGGGCCAGGAGAAGAAGAACTTGAGGTCGCCACAGCGGAAGCCATCAGCCTACCCGACTGGAGGGACCCCCTTTTGCAGTGGTTTAAATATCAGCAGCTGCCCAGGAAAAGGGAAGAGAAGATCAAGTTAATCAGAATAAAGGACTCTTACGAGGTCCGGAACGGGATCCTATTCCGAATTATGGCAGACGTCAAAAGGAAGGTGCTCCTCCGATGTTTATCCACTGAAGAAGCTTGGAAAGTCATGAAAGAGGTTCACGCTGGAATAGCTGGTGCACATCAGGCAGGACCGAAAATGAAAATTAAAATAAAGAAGCTCGGCTACTATTGGCCGACAATGTTTGATGACTGCTGCAAGTATGCCAAATCCTGTCAAAAATGCCAGGAGCACGCGACGGTACCCAGGAGACCGCCCGTGCCCTTGCATCCAACACTGCCCAGCTGGCCCTTTGCCCAATAGGGAACAGACGTTGTGGGTCCACTACCCGCATCATCAGCTGGGTTTAAGTACATCTTGGCCGCAACTGATTACTTCTCCCGCTGGGCGGAGGCTATTGCTTTGAAAGAAGTGACCGGGGAGATCGTTACCAGATTTGTCCGTCACAACATCATATTCCGGTTTGACACTCCGAACCGAATTATCTCAGACAATGGAAGTCACTTCCGTAACCATAAGGTCTACCGGCTGGCAGAAAAGTACAAGATCGACTGGAGGATGTCGACCCCCTACAACCCACAGGCCAATGGCTTGGCTGAAGCTTTCAATAAGACTCTTTGCACTCTCCTGTCCAAAATTGTTAGTTCTAACAAGAGGGACTGGGAAGAGAAAATGTACGAGGCCCTGTGGGCGTATCGAACTGTGTACAAAACTCTGACAGGTTGTTCACCCTTTTCCCTGGTATATGGCTCAGAGGCAATTGTCCCTATCGAGCTGGAAATACCCTCCCTCCGGGTCGGAGTCCAACACGGGTTGGTCCGGGAAGAGTAGACAAATGTCGAGCGAAGGCTCGAAGAGCTCTCCAACTTGGAGGGAAAAAGGCTCCAAGCCCAGCAGAACATCCAGGTCTATCAGGCCCGGATAGCTCGCGCCTTTGACAAGCTCATCAAGGAACGCGAATTTAAGAAGGGTGACCTCGTTATGGTGAAGAGAAGAGAAGTCATGGCTTCCAACCCCAAGGGAAAGCTGAATGAGAATTGGCTTGGACCCTATGTGATCCAGAAAGTCTACGAGGGCGGAGCATATGTAATCGTCAACCATCGGGGGGAGGTTCAATTTCCGCCCCTCAATGGTAGACATCTGAGGTTGTACCATGCTCCGATTCCCCCATTCGAAGAATAATGCTTTTCTCTGCCCTGCCCCGGGTGAATTTGCATTACTATTGTCCAGATGGATTGGGCACTATTCATCGTGCATGTCAAAAAAAAAGAGAAAAAAAAGAAGAAGAAATAAGAAAAAAAACAAGAAAAGAAAACAAAAGAAAAGAAAAAAAAGGAAAGAGGAAAAGGGGGGGAGGAATCGGTCTCCCTTTATTAACACTCACTCTTATCTCCAAGAATATTTCGACAGACAAATCAACCATGTCAGCCTCTGACATCCTGTCGGCACTGACGAAGAACACCCCAGCCGAACCTTTCGTTCGAGGTCGGGGAATCAACCTTTTCTCCTTACTTTGGCACCAACCCCGTGTCAATGAATGAACCACGTCGATCTCCGACACCCTGTCGACATCGACGAATAAACCGGTGGCCCAGACCTTTCGTCTGGTTCCATGAACGAAAAGACCCTTGCTTTGGCACCAACCCCGTGTCAATGAATGAACCACGTCGATCTCCGACACCCTGTCGACATCGACGAATAAACCGGTGGCCCAGACCTTTCATCTGGTTCCATGAACGAAAAGACCCTTGCTTTGGCACCAACCCCGTGTCAATGAATGAACCATGTCGATCTCCGACTCCCTGTCGACATCGACGAATAAACCGGTGGCCCAGACCTTTCGTCTGGTTCCATGAACGAAAAGACCCTTGCTTTGGCACTAACCCCGTGTCAATGAATGAACCACGTCGATCTCCGACACCCTATCGACATCGACGAATAAACCGGTGGCCCAGACCTTTCGTCTGGTTCCATGAACGAAAAGACCCTTGCTTTGGCACCAACCCCGTGTCAATGAATGAACCATGTCGATCTCCGACACCCTGTCGACATCGACGAATAAACCGGTGGCCCAGACCTTTTGTCTAGTTCCATGAACGAAAAGACCCTTGCTTTGGCACCAACCCCGTGTCAATGAATGAACCACGTCGATCTCCGACACCCTGTTGACATCGACGAATAAACCGGTGGCCCAGACCTTTCGTCTGGTTCCATGAACGAAAAGACCCTTGCTTTGGCACCAACCCCGTGTCAATGAATGAACCACGTCGATCTCCGACACCCTGTCGACATCGACGAATAAACCGGTGGCCCAGACCTTTCGTCTGGTTTCATGAACGAAAAGACCCTTGCTTTGGCACCAACCCCGTGTCAATGAATGAACCACGCCAATGAATAAACCACCTCAATATTACAACTCCAGTCCCACAGGCGAATAGACCCTTGGCTTGGACCTTCCGCCTAAGTCGATGAACAAAAAAGAAAACGCCTTTGCTTGGCTCGGATCTTTCATCCGAGTCGATGAACAAAAAGAACCTCCTTGCTTGGCTCGGACCTTTCGTCCAAGTTGATAAAAAAAAAGAACATTCTTGCTTGGCTCGGACCTTTCGTCCAAGTCGATAAAAAAAAGAAAGAACCTTCTTGCTTGGCTCGGACCTTCCATCCAAGTCGATGAACAAAAAGAAACCCCTCCTTGCCTGGCTCGGACCATCCATCCCAGTCCATAAACAAAAGTGCATCCCACTACTCGGCTCGGACCCTCCGTCCGAGTCGGTGAATGAACAACTTTCCTAAGCCCAGCACGAGTCAACAACCCCCTCTTTGGGGTTGGCCTCATCTGAGATGACACATAGACCCTTCATTCTCGCTTCGGTATTCACCCCATGCCCATGACTAAACCCTCACTCTGACATCTCAGTCCGTGTGCATATGCGGTGAAGCGATCCCCTCATCCCTTCGCTGAAGGAGTGAGCGCTTTCCCGTGAATTTGCACTGGACCAGCATCCCAGTGGCTCAGAAGACTAGACGTCATGTTGAAGAACTCTACACTCGCGGGCCCCGCGCACTCATCCCTCGCTTGCGCCGCCCGTGAGTGGGGGGCATTTGTGGACGCCAAAAAAATGACGATGATGATCATGGCGACATTCGCGTCTACACATTAGAGCGCGAGTCGAAGGCAGAACTGCCGAATAAATCTCATGTCTCGCCCGATCAGGACGAGAACTCGCTTGGTGGTCCGCTACCAGCTAAGGAAGCCCCCTAAGCAGAAGATACAGCTACAATACTCCGACCGGCCAGGCCGAGAGCTGAATCAGAGGAAAGTCGAGAACCCCGACACAGTCTCGGCACGCACCGAAAGTCACGTAAAGTCTGGGACCGAGTTCCGGAGGTTGCGAATGGAATATTACGAAGGCCACACATCGCAACCGGAACATGCCGGGAATGTCAACATTCATACAAACAGCCTCGACTTTGGAAAGAATCCGTTCGGTACTTAAACCGGTGCGATATGCACTTAAAACGGCGCCACTAAGACCGGCGCGCCCCTTTCCTCTATTCCTTACGTTTTGGGTTAGACCGGCGTGGCCTTCATCTAAACCGGCGCGGCCTTCATCTTGGGTTAAACCGGCGCGCCCCTTGGCTAAACCGGCGCGCCCCTTTTTCCACTTCATATGGGTTAAACCGGCGTGGCCTTCATATTGGGATAAATCGGCGCGCACCACTTCCCCTTCATATGGGTTAAACCGGCGCGCACCCTTTCCTTGGCATCTCACGTTAATCCGGCGCGCAAACAAGCTGTCCCATCTACATTCCGATGCTCTGTTTTGCATCATTATGGCGTGCAGAGGACATTCAATGCCCATGACTCTGCTTCTACCTTCGTTCGACAGCACACAAGCAATAGCAGCAAGGCAAGCTCCGGCAGATCTCTGAGCGTCCCATCCTCGGACGAGCAGCAGTGTACGGGACAAATGAACAGCGTCCAGCACAGTCGGTCAACTCCCGACTTCGTTGCGGACGAGGTGGTAATGGCAGGAAGGCTCCTAGGCTGGCTGATATATATAAGGGGCAGCACTGTGAGGTGAAGAGGAGGATGATGAAGAGAAGAAGGGACTAGATAGAAGGGAACAAAAGGAAGAAGAGAGAGGCTAGAGGGAAGGCTGCTGGTTCGGCTAGGGTTCCCAACGTCTGAAGAGAAGAGGAAGCTACATCCATCCCCATCTGCAAGGTGAAGAAGAAAAAGAGAGAGAGGGTGAGAAAGAGAGAGGGGAGAGAGGGGGAAGAGCTTGTGCTCTGTTCCTTCTTCTCCCCCGCCGATGTATCTTCTTCCCCCACCTCAACATTTAGCTTTTCTTTTATCTTCTCTGTTGTATTCTTCCTTCCCTTTCCCTTGAGGATGAATAAAAGAATGACTTTGTGAGCATGCGCAGTATTCTATGGCTCTGATCCTTTCCCCCCTTTTTTCTTCCGTTTTATTTCTCTGGTTCTCTGAATCACCTGGGGTCCTCGGGAGCTTGCCCTTCTGTGGCATGAACTCTGAGGGAACCCGTTCGAAGGGTGAATAGTCATGGCCACCTACGGCCTACATCTGTCCCGTTTCACGAAGTCATCGCCCGTGAGTGGTGAGAGCTCTTGAAGGCTAGTCCTCGAGCTCTCCAGCACTCACATCTGGGTTATTGGACAGCCATGAGGTCTAGATTCGAGGTGCACCCTGGAGTTATCCGTTCGGTGTTCCTTATTATTCTCTGGCAACCCCAAGTCTAGGGGAGGTGCTGCCCAAATCTCGCCAGGATGAGAACACTCAAGAACAGACGAACAGGATGAGTTCTCTGAGCATAAGAATAGCTGAACAAGCCAAGGCCTCTGGGAGTAAGAACAGCATATGTCTGAAGCCGTCTCTGAATCAAACGGAACAAGTTCCTGCATAATCCCTCTTAATAAGATATTCAATCCGCATGCTCGTTCGTCTTAACAAACGATCAGAAAGCTTTAACCACCTTCTCTATCAACTTAATCCATCAACTAAGTGAATAAACCAACCAAAATATCAATCTATAAGTTGAAGAAATGAGAAACAGAGGAAAAGAATCAAACAGAGCAAAATAAAACCTCGTAGAAGCTTAACCCGGCGCGCCCTAATCTGGCGTGGGTTAATCCGGCGCGCTACCCCCCCCGTGCCGGTTTAACCCCACACTCAAAACCCATTTCATCTCCTTTGCCACTAACCGGCGCGCTATACTGTTCATTGCCCTATTCCGGCGCGCCCGTGGAACCTTTTCCTTCTTGCCATTAACCGGCGCGCTCCCCCTTGGCTTCCATATTCCGGCGCGCCCCAACTTGCCACCTTAGCCGGCGTGCTCCCCCCTTGTGCTCCCTTATCCGGCGCCCTCCTTCGAAGCTCTTATCCGGCGTGCCTCCCCTCTTGCCCACTTCGAAGCTCTTAAAATTTTTGTTCCGGGGGCGCTGCCCCCGAAAACCCCCGCAAGGGGCGTTGCCCCCTTGACCCCCACGACCTGACCGCGTAGGTCGAACCTCGCGACCTGACCGCGCAGGTCGATCCACGTGTGAGGGCGCACATTATTGAGCTCGGGCTATGCATTTAACAATTCACTCCCTTGGACTGGGTCTAAAGAGAAAATCAACGACGCCTTATGGTATCGGACGTGGTTTACGGAACTTCCGACATGGCCATAATCCGAAATCATCTCCGGCCAACAGTCTATCAACTTGACCCATCCCTACCGGGATCCAATCCCGCATTCTCATTAAACTTGCCTTGTTCATGGCAAACATTCGCGCGGTTTTGCTACCGTCTTTTATACTACAAACACGGACCTTCATCCGAACCTGAAGTGGCCCATGAGTGGCCGACATAGTCTTAGCGTTCACGTCCCGATACGGGTTTCTAGCATAGTTCGTCCTTCACTATCCTCCTGCATTATTAATATTCTCTTTAGGCCGTAGGGCCCTTATTCCCGGCAATCAATCAAGGGTGTTCTCCCGTATGGGGGATGTAAATAACGTCGTGGCCTTTACGGCACGGCGGGTTTCGGTCCCGACATGAACTACACAATCGTCTGATTAGTCAGATCGAGCGCACCATGGGCTTCCATGAAGCCCGAATAAATCGTCACTTTGTGACTGGCACGCCCTCGCACTAAATAGAAGAATTAACCCCGATCAACAAACGAACGGATCCCCCCTCCGAATTTTAGTGCGTCCACAAGTCTGGCACGTCTGCCAGCTCACGCTCGCGCGCTGCCACTTGCTCCTGGTACCGGGCCCGCTCTGACTGCTGTAGCTCGTGGTGACGCACACGGTCTGCCTTGTGCTCCTCACGCTCCCGAGAACGCTCCTCGCGCTCTCGCGCACGCTCTCTCCGCTCCAGCTCAAGAGCGACCCGCAGCTCCGCTACGTCTTGAGGCAGCTCCTCCCGCCTCCTCAAAGCCCTCTCCAGCTCCCCGACCCGCTGCTCACGGATCGCCAACTCCGCCCCAGCTAGGGAAGCCCGGGTATGAGCCGCCTGTAACTGTGTAGTCTGCAAACAGGTAAACAAGTCATCAGTTCCACATTTAATGCAATAATTCAACAATTTATGAAACGAATGCATGGTTAAAAGTAAAACTCACCCGTGTGGCCATCGCCTGCTGGCCCTCCTCGATGCAAGTAAGAGCGGCTCGGAGCTCCTCCGTCTGCAAAACATTTTTTTCATCAGCACATAATAATAGATAATTGAATGAGGTCTGAGTTTTGAATTTACCCGTGTGGCGAGGTCACGCTCTGCCGACTCGGCCTGTGTCACTGCCCCTGCTAGCTGCTCCGCTAGTGCAGTCGCCTCTGCACTAGGCCCTCTCGAGCTAGAGGCCTCTCCTATATCTCTCCCTGCTGCTCCCTGCTGGGCACGCTGCATTTATTGAGATTGTCAGTGGCTAGTCATCAATAATTCAAGGACAAAAATTCATTTGCATATAGAAATAAATTGAACACTCACCAAGGTCTCAAGGTCTGCCCGCGTAGTGGCCAGCTGTGCCTCCAGGCTGTGCAGGTGGGCCTGTGCATCCATCGCTGCTATATCTCGCGCATCCTGCATCCATCGCTGCTATATCTCGCACATCCTGCATCCATTACACATTAGTCGCATGATATATATGTAGGCATTTACATTTAATTTAGGAATAAGTGCATTCATACATACCCCTAGGACCCTCATCTGGGGGCGGCCGGCGTAAACCTCCCAGTAGCGTCGGAGGTACTCGGAGCTGTCCGCTGTCTGAGAGGTGACTCGGATCCCGCCTCACTGCCAGTCGGCATACTGGTCCGCGAACCGCACTCTCCAGTCGATCTCCTTAGTACGACCGCGCGTCTTCTTCCCAATCCCTCGCGGCTCTCCAACCTCTATCCACTCCTGATGAAGGCCGAGAGTCCTCATCACCAGCCTAAGCCGTAACGGCTCAATCTCGCTAAGGCAATGAACCCAAAGCTCATGCTCAAAGCGAGGTCGGCCCGCTACGACCCATGGCTGGCCCTCGTCGGTCATCCCCTCGTAGGGTCTCCACCGCACCTGCATTCACAAGCATGCATACATCCATCATGTCCATCATATAACATAAACGTAAAAAGAAATGCATAACATTGATCATGCGTACCAGTGAGGGAGGGAAGTCGCGGAACTCCCTGCGTAATACCCACAACTCATAGGCAAGTGGGGCTCCAAACACCATCGGCAGCCATCGCTGTGCTAGAGGGAAAGATCCCTCACCTCCAGGCCGTGGGTCGACGCGCCCCATGGGCATGTACAAGTGGCTCCAAATCTACATTCATGCATCACACTAGCAAAGCATTCCTACGCATATGTATTCTAAAATTACAAAAAAAAACACACATAAAAAGAAAAATGCATACCTGAAGAAAAGGTGAGAAGCCACTGACAGTCGTCTCTCGACCTGTCCCCGTGGAGAGGTCGGCTATCAAGTGTGCTAGCAGCGCTGCTCCCCAGGCGTATCTGCCGACTCCCTCCAGGTCCTCGAGTATCCCTAGGAATCGGCAGTTGATGGCGTCGCCCTTTGTGCCGAGCAGCAGCCTCCCGAGCATCAAAAATAAGAACCTCCTCAAATCTCTGTCTTCCCTCTCTCTGTCAGCCGGGTCCTGGCAATAGGCTGCCCTAGCCCCGTCCATCAACCTCTGTGAAAACTGCTATAAAGACTCCCTGGGTCTCTTTCTAGCATCCCCCAGTCCCATAGCTGTGGTGAGGTCGGTGCGGAAGACGGTCCTGCACTCGCTAGGTGTCTCATAAACCATCTCTAACCCTAGCAGTCTCTGGGTAAGCTCGGTATAGTCAGGGTAGGTGATCCCGCTCACAGCCTCCCCGTCTACCCTCAGCCCTGTAATCCTAGCTACATCCTCTAGGGTGGGGATCATATGACCCCATGGCATCAAGAATGCCCGGCTAGTCCTATCCCATCTCTCTCTCAAAACCTGGATCAGTGCTAGGTCTGGCCTAACTGGCTCTGTGCTGAGGAAAGCCCCAAACCCCATAGCATTTACTCTAGCCCTCTGAAATTCGGGGAGACCGTGATATGCTGCCCGGACCTGGACCCAAGAAATGCGTGTCCTCATCAGTCCCTGCATACATAAAGAAAGAATTTTGGCTTAATTGTTTAAATTTCATGTGGAAATTCATTTAAACTTTGATTTAATTAACGACTAATCTTGGGTCGTGGCTTGCTTGATTAACGTCCCTGAGGGTGGCGTTATTTCTAAGTGGGTTTTGATGATTCTGTGTGACTATTGAATTAACGACCCAGCCTGGGTCGTTGTTTATCTGAAAAATGCCCCTATGGGAGGCGTTGTTTTGAAATCTAGTTCTGGAAGTTTCAAATTAACGACCACCCCTGTGTCGTTGTTAAATGAATTGACGCCCCGATAGGGGGCGTTGTTTTCCAGGGTTTAAAAAAAAATATAACAGCACGCGAAATAAATCATGGCAAACATATTGAAGAAAAAAAAATAAACAATTGAATTGAAAAAAGCATGGAAATTATCAGCATGAGTATAAACATGATAATTCAAATTCACGACATGTTACAGGGCGTGTTCTCATGTGATTAATTATTTTCCAAATAAAGAAAATGAATTGACGCCCCCATATCTGGGCGTCTTTTCTTTAATTCACGACACCCCTGGGGGCGTCTTCTTTCTGAGTCTCTGGTTTTCTCCCACCGAGGGCTTTGGAAAAAAGAAAAAAAATGGAAATAAAAAAATGGAAATAAGGGTTGGGGGCTTACCTTTTGTCGTCTAGGTCCATGCAACTCCCCACGGAGGGGTTGCCGGGTTGCCGTGGCCGTCGGAGTTGGCCGCGGCGAGGAATGGCCGCCACCGGTGGTTCGTCTTCTCCTTCTTCTTCCTCATCTTCTCCTTCTTCTTCTTCATCTTCTCCTCCTTCTTCGTCCTCTCCATCTTCATCATCTTCTTCGTCTTCTTCATCTCCTTCTCGTCCTTCTTCGGCCTCGTCGTCTCCACCGTGTCCCTCGTCGCCGTGCTCCGCCGCCGGTGCCTCCTCGGCCGCCACGGGAGGAGCTTCCTCCATGGCAGGTTCGTCCTCGCCCAGGTCCACGATATCGGGGGCGCTAACCCTCTGCCTCTTAAGTCCACCGCCGGCCATGGTTAGGGGGTGAGAGATGAGAGAATGAGAGGGATAGAGAGTGGGAGATGTGTTCGGTTAGGGTTGCAGAAGAGGGAAAGAGGGGAAAATGGACGAAGGAAGAAGAAGAAAGGAGGGAAAGCAAAGTTGAACGGTCAAAAAGAATTAACGACCCCATCGAAGTCGTTACTTGATAAACGGACGACTGGAACAAAGGGCGTTACTTAACCATTTCACGATGAGCATTGAGGCGTGATTTCTTTTCGCATGGGGAATAACAAGCGTCGTCAAGAGCATTTAATGGGAATTGATTGATGTGATTGGAATAATCATTACTATTTTTAATTAACGGCTTGGCTACAGGCGTTATTTACATGAGACGTGGCTTATCTGAAGGCATTACTTTTAGATTTTTAACGAATACTTTTGGGAATTTGAATCATATTAACGTCTTGACTTGAGGCGTGATTCTATTAACGCCATTGCTGAAGTCGTCAATTCTGGAAATTTCATGTTTTGATTTTAAGATCAATGAGAGACGACAAGTGCTGAGACGTTATTTATGTTATTAACGTCATTCTCTGAGTCGTTATTCAGAACAGAAACGCAGATTTTGGAAGAACTGATCAACATAATTTGGCTCAATCAGAATATTATCATTGTTTATTATTGATGAAAAGATTAATGCACCTAATGAGCCACTTTGGGCCTTAAGCTTCTTAAAGCTATTACATATGTTTTCCACTGATCTCTGTCTTCTTCTAAGTTCTCCACGGGTTGATGAGTTTTGCAGATTTTCCACAGTGCTTGGATTGTTGTGCTTTCTTCTCCATCTTTATTGCTGCCAATGTCCCTTGTCTTGATAGGAGGAAGATGAGATGGGTCCTCGAATAGTCACCGTGGAAGCTCGAGTTGAGGAAGGCACCTATGAGAGTTGTATAACACAAATTCCATGGTGCCTATTAACCGAAGATCCGTCTCGGGAGAGAATCGTGCATGGAGTTATTGAGCTTTAAGTAATCCCGGGGCGCATGTGAATAAGTTCTTTGGCATTACCTTGAGATGCTCCCTCCATTCCATTCTTTTCTTGATTTGAGGAATCCGGTTCACCACTCTATTGCTCAACCCCAATGAGCCGGTCATGTAGGAAAGTGGGCTTTTTGAGAATATTCTTGATGGTTGTTGGGCCTCCTCACATGGATCGAACTTGAAGTGGAGATCTACCCAACTAGAGAGTGCAAGCATGCATCCATAAATCGGTCTCCCCATTGCTGCCGAGGTAAGCCCGCTATATAGAAAGGCTAATATCGCCGGTCCCACTCTTTCTCTTTCCCAAAGGCTAGCTATAGCACTCAATTGGGTCTCTTCTAAGAAATCTTCCGTGGAGGGGAACAAGATTGCCCCCGCCAGGCGCACAACGAAGGCCTTTGCTACTCGTTCTATTTCATCTTCCTCTTTGGCTTGATCGGACTTTTTGTAGACCCATGAGGCAAGATTTAAGAGGTTAATCCCCTTGGTGGCTTTGATTTGGCTCACTAGGTTGGGACTAGGAATCAAGCTTGTAAGCAATTCATGGGAGGAGATTTGTCTTGGCATGATGGCCATCTTCTCCTCATCCCCTTGCTTCATCTTCTTTAAGCCCAAGATCATCTCTAGCTCTTCTAATAGAATTGTGGCTTCAAAAGTAGAGAAGAGGAAGGTGTGGGTAGAAGGGTGCCATATCTCCATAAGAGCTCCTATAGCTGCCCAATCTAAGTGGATTTGGTCATAATGTTTGGCATGGGTAACTAAACCTAGGAGATGCCATCGAGAAAGAAAAACCCTCATGTCTGAATTGAATTTGGAGAGCAAGAGGGGAAGCCATTTGTTTTTTGTGAATCTCCTAGCTCCTGGAATGTTTGGGTATTCCTGTGTGGAGAAAAGAAAGAAAAGAAAGAAGAGAAGAGATGAGAGTTTGAAAGAGAAATAGGAAGACACACAATTCAAGCTTTGAACATACCTGGTTCATAGCAATCCTATTGCTAAGGTGCCCATTAATCTTGGAGAGCCTGAGAGTGGAGAGCTTGGTCCTTTTGATAGCTCTCTCCATCTTCTGAGTAACTGTCTGCAGAAAGAAGCCGAACGGAACAAGCAGCACCTGCGAAAGCAGAAGAAGAAGCAGTAGAAAACAGGATTCGAATGTTTTGTTAAGAGAAATCCCCCCTTTTATAGAGGTTTGAAGGATCCTATGCCCGTTCGACATTGCAAAATCAAGTACGAGCATAACTGGGTTTAAGCTTTCTGATTCAGAGTCGGAAGCATGTGTTTCGAATTTATGGTTAATTAACGACGGTATTCAGGGCGTCGTTTATTGAATTAACGACTTGCTCCAGGTCGTGTTTTATTTCACGCCTTGATGAGGGTCGTCACTTTCTTGAAATCTCAAAGCTATTAACGCCTTGATGATAGTCATCTTTTATCCTTTTGACGCCACTACCATCAGTCGTCTTTTTATAGGCTGGCATATTCGGTTCTCATGTGCTGATGTTAATGAACTTAAGTACTGTCTTTTAATTAGAATTTATTTGTGATTATGCACTTATGATCATGTCTTGTTTTGAATTAAGGATTATTTCTATCATGAGGATTAATGAATTTTCAAGTGCAGAAAAGTGCAGGTTTCGAGACGCATGGGTAACTCGTTGAAGTAACATCATTCCATCCTTGTATTCTTTCCTGTAAGCGTTGTTACTATATGGTATTCTACGCTATTATAGCATGTCAAGGACCTTGTGGTTCTGACAAACCTGGAATTTGAGTTCCCCTTCATTAAAAATAGTGATAATTCTAGGAGAATCTTGATCACACGGATAGGCCGTTGAGTCATTCAAGGTCTGGGACGATGGTTCCACTTTCTGGGTTGATGCACGGACAAACGGGCTTCGGCTTAATGTCAGCTCAGAGATCTGGATTCTTGACCAAATCTAGATGACTTGGCAATATTATCCTTGATTATTTTCTATTTTTAGTTTGTTTTATTTTTCTTTTAGCCCAGCATGCATCATGTAGGACTTTGAGCTTAATGATGAAAATCTTCATATTATGGCAATAATGAAGGTCACTCGCTCTTAATTGAGTTGGCATGAGATATTCCATTCTAAATCAAATACTTTATTCTCTCTGAAGCCGCTCAGGCTAGTTCCTTGAAAGCGTCCCTTTGTTGGGTCTTCATCTCAATTCACTTTAATTTTCTGTAAAATCCACCTTGGTTGTAGCACGTCCACGTTGGCTGGTAAACGCTCTCCAAAGGTGCCTCCCTGTCGTGCCCTCGCACACATTTTGTTTAGTTTAGTCTCCTTTATCCAACCAATCGATGCTTTCTTGGAATCACCCGGAGTTGTTTCACTCAGAATCTTGGAAAGATTTCTAATGCTTAGTGTCAGAGGCGTGTCTCATCACACCTTGGCATCTACTTATCAGTTCATTCCACTTCATTTCGCTTATTACACTTTCACTTCATTTCGTCTCACTCCCTTGCAAAGCAGACGCCAAGGCGGGGCAGCTGTAGACATGCCAAAATTGATACTATGTTGATCAAATCTCATGTCACCATGTTAACGCCCCAAAAGTGAACTTCAATATTTCCATAATACGAAGTTTTTCTTTTTTTTGTGTGACTTTATGTGTTTTTCTAATTATTTTTGTAATTCACGACTTGAAGTAAGACATGTTTTAAATAACGGCTTGATCATGGGCGCGTTTTAAAGAAAGGACGACTGAACCAAGAGGCGTCAGTTTCTGGAATTTAACGAATTTCATTTAAATTGGAAAAATAAGAATTAACGTCCCTCTCTGGGTCGTGTTTTTAGTTAACGCCTCTCCCTCAGGCGTCGCTTCGTCATTTTCAAATAAGGAAGGTGTTTCTTACTAAAATTAAATCCATTAATTGACGCCTTTATTCCAGTCGTTATTTTAATTAACGCCCCGACACATGTCGTCAATTTCAGATAACGCCTTTATGTGGGTCGTCTCTTTCCCTTCCGTGTCCTGATTGAACGAAGCTTTCCTGGAAGAGTTGCCTGCTCTGTTTGATCATCTTGTTGGATTAGGTAACTAGAGACCTTGCCGTGGATGGCTATTGCCAATTCTTATCCCATTAGATCTGTGTTTTTCGCCCTATAAATGCATCCCTGGGTCTAGTTCGCAAAAGGTTGGCTAAAGGGAGAAGAAAAGAGGGATTAGTAATAGCAGAAATAGGTTTTCTCCACGCATAGAAGCTTTCCACTCTCCTCTTCTCTGCGCATCCTTTGCTCCTGCGGTGGTTTCTTCTTCCTATTGTATCTGCCGAATCAATTGGTTTCTCCCTTTACTGTTGTCAGGAACAGCAGGGAACTCTTTGCATCAGTTTACTGTTTCATCATAATTCTTTTGCATTAGCTTTGCATCACATCTCCTTCCTTCCCTAATTCTCTTAGGGGTTTTAAAAGAACCGAAAGGTGCACACTTTATGCTCATATTCTATCATCTTATTTTATCTTTGGGTTGATACTACACACACTTGGCTAATCCTTTGTTATCTTGTTTGTTTGTGATTTGTTTAAGGGTAATCAAGAAGAAAAACCCCCTTCATCGGCCGACCGGTAGAAGGAGGAGGAGGAAATCTACAATCATCCCGCATCATTATTTTCATCAGGTATTCACGATCAATCTCCTTTTTTTTGAGGTAACCCCTCTGGCGATCACCCTCCATATAGCAATCTTTTGCTCCCTTTTTATTTAGTTGTTCTCTATTTTCTATCCTTTTATGTCGGAGTGATGATCATCTTTTTAGGTGTTCACAACGTTCTGTCACTCTCTCCCTCCGTTCTCTCTCCTCTCTTCCCCATTCCCCCGGGAGCGTGACCGTGGCAGAGCTAGACGAGGTGGTAACGGCATGGAGTTGACCTGGGACGTGATGGCGCGAGAATCGGAGCATGGTGTTGGCGCGATCCCGTTCGTTGATTCGAAGCCGACGTGGGTTGTTCGTGTGATGATTTTCGGTGTGGTTTGGCCGTTTCGGCACGCGAGATCTTTGGTGGAGGTAGGGGGATGGATACCCTACTGATTTCCTGCTTCCTCTCGTGATTTAGAGCCGAACGGTGTGAGTTTAAGCGGGTTTTCCTGCTTTACGGGCGAAATCATGTTTCGGGGGTATGAGCCGAGATCGCCGTTCCATGCAACGATTTTTAGCTTAAATGATATCATTTGAACCCCTGCCATGTTGGGATTTGATTCCTGCCAATTTAACTCCGTTTGGTTGTGATTTGGGGCCGGTACCAGGCCGGATGCCCACGTGAGTCGTTTTGGGTTGATTTGATGAAATCGCCTATTTTGATGCTGTTTTGTGGTTTGTTTGGCCCCTTCCGACTTGTGGAAGGTTGGCATTGAGTCCATGAATGTTTCCCCTTCGTTTGGAGTCGATTGGGGCATGGAAAATCAGTTTTTGTGCGAATTTTATGGTTTTCGCACCGTAACGAGGATGCGCCGGTCATGTAAGTCGCGTTACCAGTTGATCGCACTACAACCAAGCAGCACGTCTCATGTAGAAGATGAATAGTAGGGTAGTTAGGAATGCGACCCATGTGATGGGCGCGACCCTCGGTTAACGTGACCCAAAAAGAGGCCGCGACTATGTGTTATCGCGCTCGAGGTTCTAGCCGCATCTATTAACGCGACCCAGATAAGCGCCGCGTCAGAGTGTGATCACGACTCAGGTGATGGGCACGTTCTGATGACATCGTGACCCTATGTTGGGGCGCGTTAATCATCACAACGCTGGGTATAGGCGCATTAATGCTTCCCATCTTCCGTGTTTTATTTGAGTTGTCTCGAGCTCCGATGAACCTAGTATTCAATGCCTTATTGGCCTTTAGCTCGATGGATGCCTTGGGTGTCCCGTGAGAGTCATATGTATGTCAAGGGATCCCGGAGGAGCGGCCTTATCCCGAGCAGTGTGCAGTGTTCTTTTACATCGGTTTGGCTTCCGGTTGGCTTGGCTTAACCCCTTGGTTAGCCCATTGTTCCGTGGATGTCTTGGACGTCCTATGAGGGCTGTGACCATGTTATAGGGTGTTCGGGAGTGCCATTGTATCATGGGGAGCATAACGACCTAACTCAGCAAACCGAGCCCTGTACTGCAACACTGACATGTCGCCCTGGACCAGCTCCAGAAACTGACGCATCTTCTGCGTACCGACATAAGATGGGCAGTAAGTATGCTCGAAGACTCTAACAAAGTCCTCCCACGTGACCTATTAAAGGAAACGTGACTGAAAGGACATCTTCCACTCTGAAGACCACCAAGCACGAGCCGAACCCTGCAGTTGGTTGCAAGCCAACATCACCCTATCCTCCTCGGCACAGTTCATGGAATTGAACACTCTCTCCATCTCATCATGCCAATCTCGGGCCACATCTGGGACTGGCTGGCCGCCATAGAAGGGTGGATGGAAATGCAAAAAGTGCCTCACAGCACGGCTAGGCCCACCCCTAGACGACGAGCCCTCACCAGCATCTCCACCAAACTGCCGAGACATAAACTGAAACATGCTCCAAAAGAAATCCTCTGCCCTCAGAACTCTCGCTGCATCCCCTGCCTCAGTGGCATCTGGTGGCACTCTGCTCTGCACCTCCTGCTCCTCTGTCGACTGTCCCTGCTGAGAGCGTGGCCTCCTCCTCGGCGCCATACTCACCTATTGCAAAAGACAGAAGACACGAAAAATGATGAAATCAATAAAACACACGATGCCCTAAGCTAGTGCCGACTGTACATCATCATTGTGGACTAGTGGACCACTGCAATTATTTATGATTCTTATACATATCCACAACCGTGCTCTGATACCAGCTGTAACGACCCGAGATCCGAATACCGGGAGAGGCCCGATAACCCGAATCTCGAACCGCCACCCACGAGCCCGAAGACTCAGAAGGGTTAAAAGGATGGTGTGGAAATATACGAGAATCTAAATAATTACAGAACTACATAATTTATATGAATAAGCAGGAATTAATAATTAACAATAAGCAAATTACATGGTCCATAATAAAACAACAGTCCAAAAAAGAATAGTACTCCACAACTAGTATAGTTCCGAAAGAAAAGTACAACTACACGGGGCATACCCCGGATCTAGCAACTGGCAACTAACCCTGGGCACCAGAACCACGTGGAGCCTCAGAAGCGCTCCCCTGAAGCCTCGCCTCACCTGAAACCTCGGAAAGACATAGGGAATGAGCCTCATAACAAAAGGCTCAGTAGGGATCACCCAGACCCCCACCTCGCAAAATGAGAAATTGCACGGAAAGCAGTCAAGGATAACATAATAAATAAACGGGAAAGCTCAGCTACGCCAAGTATCGACCACACGGCACAAAAACTGACATAACCCGACAGAACACCAAGAGTCACTACCTGACAAGACAGGAGTACCGCCCACTAGATGCAAGGCCAGATGCACCCCTTGGCATCTTAGACCGTGCCTCAGGTGTCCCCCTCATCGCACCTTGGTTGAACGGGGACCCGTACAAGTAACCACAGAACATGAACTAGCTGGGGTCGCACTCGTCATCACGGGTCCAACTGCCCCCAACCACGTGTGCACAATAGACCATGCGTCCTAGGTCTGGCCCTCTTGCTGGTTTTCCCCTCAGCTGGACTCTAGCGTCAAGACGTGGGGCCTGACGGTAACCAGCCTAAAAATCATCTCTCGGGGTAGCCTCTCCACCACTCTCTGGTGGGACCACTCGCGTGTCGGAAGGCTACGACTAGTGGAGGGTCAATGAAAGAGTAGACTCTCTAGCCAACGGAAAGCAACACCTAAACCGGACAAAGTACAAGGATCGCTCCTCGTACTGACACCGACTCACAGTGACATCAGCCGAACCACGCCACTCCCTGGGGTTCCCATGGCACCCACGTACATTCCCCACATGATGCTCAGCACCAGTCCGACCGCAGGTCAACACGGAGATTGAGATACACTCACCCGGGATTGGAATCGGCACGAAATGAACTCTGGTTAGGCAAAACACATGAGGTGGTCTACTCTAGACCGTCCTAGGTAAAAACGGTCATATGCTAGACCACCCCAAAAAGAGGCGGTCCTCCTTGGACAGCACAAAGGGGATAAACGGTCTACTGCCAGACCACCGCTCAGAGGGGTACACGGTCCCCTGCTGGCCGCTCAAAGAATAAGCAGTCCTCACTGGGCCGCACTAGGAAGCTAAGTGGTCCCCTTGGTACCGCCCATCCCTGGGACTTACAAAAAGGTGAAACAGTCAGCCTGTGACCATTGGGACATAAACGGTCTCCCTTGGGACCGCCCATCATGGTTAAACGGTCAGCCCATGACCGCCATTCCCAAAAACCTTTTCAATGGTCAAAACAACGGTCGGAAGCGTCTCGGGGGTCATGCTGGCCCCACGAGGAAAACGGTCGGCCCCTTGGCCGCCTTAGGGCTAGGCGGTCTATCGCGTGACCGCATACCCTGCCGACACTCCAAGGAGAAAAACGGTCCACCTAGGGGCCGCCCGTGATAAAAACGGTTCCTGTTAGGACCGCATACATCCTAGAAAACTGAGAATGGCGAGAGTGGCCCCAAAATGCCATTCCATGCCCCATTCACTCCCGGGTGAAGGGGAAACGAAGGGGAAACCCTTCCCCATGCCCCTAGGCATGCAATGGTGCCCTCAAACCATCAAATAACGTGATAAAACTCTAGATCGGGCACTTGATCCCCAAAACATGGATTTCCCTTCCCGGCACGAATAGCCCTCTCTCGACCTCGCCTCGGCCTAGAAATCACGGGGAAGGTAAATGCCGAGCTAAGGATCCATCACCCTACCTCGGGGTCACCCGAAACGTGACGGATCGACGCCGATATTCAAAACACAGCTTGAAACCTCGCGAGCTCCCACGATCTCACCGGGCACCGCATGCCGCCACGATCGCCACGCCACCGCCGTCGCCACCGTACCGACGTCTCACCTCCATCTACAGCCGGAGGGGAGCACGGCGGAGTCATCGCCGGAAGAGGGGGGCTGGTCACGGTCGCGTGCGCACGGGAGAGAAGGGAGGAAGAAGAAGGAAGAAGAATAAAAAAGAAAGAAAAGAAAATGGGGTTATATGGAAAATCTGGATTTTTTGAAAAATATGAAAAAAAATAGAAAAATACATTTCCTCGATCCTCGGAACACGCCGAACGCACTGGTACTGTCCCGGAGTAGGAGAACGTAACGGTTTGCCCGATACAGGGTTCCGTAGGTCTTGTCAGGGAAAAACACGTGTAAACCGCGAAACACGTTCTGGGACTCCCGAAACTGATCCGAAACCCACGGATCCAGATCTGAACAGTGTCCGAAAGACCCAGGGCATTACAACGCTATCGGCCACCGGTGGGGACAAACGAAGGAGGAAGAAAGGCAGGAGAAGTGGGAGCAAGAAGGGTGGAAGGGAGGGGAGAGGTGGCAGATGTGGTGGACGGAGCAGCTGAATGGAGGAGCCCAGCAGATGAACCCACAGCAGGGCCAAGGATGGGCAAAGCGGAGGGGAGAGCGCCGGTCTCAGTAAGAGGATGAATAGGACGGCAGAACGGTAATGATGAGAGCGCTGGAGCCTGCCCGATGGAGGGCATTGTAGTAGAAGCAACATGGGCAGGATCAGAGACGGCCACGGGGGCACCAGCAGAAGGCACTACGTGGCTGTCGGCCAGGGCCGGGGATGAACACCAAGCAGGCAAGCTCTCTGCCACAGGTAGGCCAGGACCACCGACAGTCGACGAAGAGGATGAAGAAGGCTTAGGGACGATGGCAGGGATGGAGGGGAAAGTAGGCTTCCCGGAGGGTGCCCCAACAAGCACGGCACCAGCACCTGTCGGATCCACGATGGTGGTTTGGACGGTACCAACAGAGAAGGGACCCTCCGTTAGCGGCATGGACGGGACGAAAGAGCAGCCCGGTCGGCCCATCACAGTAGGGATGGAGCTCGCCACTGCAGGGCCCTGGGATCCAGGGGGGAGCTCCACCACCAATGCCAATGGTGGTGGGCAGCTCGCCCGAGGATGGAACACCAAGCATAGAGGGAGAGCTCCAAAGGCCTGCTTCACTGGCAGAGGACGACGGGGGCCCGACCGTAGGAGCTGAGGAGGGTGTCGCAGTTGCCAAGAGCTGAGGAGGGGCAGGGGCAGCTCGACCAGCAACACAGGAGGGTAGAGGCAGATCAGCGGTGGAAGGGGAAGGTGTATAGGCACGAGGGATGAAAAATAGAGTGTCGAATCCCGCAGCTGTCCCATCACAATCGTGGGTAGGCGGGAGCAAGGATGTAGCAGGGGGAGCGGCACTGGTACTTGCTGGGGAGGAAGCCTAAGGCCCTGAGGTGGGCACGGTGAGGTTGGGAGGGCCACCGGCGGAGGATGATGTGCAGCTGGCCTTCGGAGCTGGGGGAGAAATCGTAAACGCCAGACAAACATAGAGCAGAGCTGGCGACAACACGTCGGCACGATCATAACTAGGAGCTCCACCATGCACGGAGGTGGCACCAGTAGAGAGTGGGAGGACGCCGGGGTGAGGGACAGCACCAGCAGTAGCAGATCTGACTAGGGGGAGGCATTGTAGCTAGCTGGGAGGGAAGCACACGACAGAGAGTTTCCCGCCAACGGTTGCGTGACGGAGTGGTTAAAGATGTGTCGAACGAGGGAGGCGTTGGGCACGACGGAGGAGTTGAAGGTACCACCGGAGGGACCTCCAGAGGATGCCGGAGGGGCCAGCAGAGGCGAAAGGCCATGCATCGAACCTCTAGCACCGCACGCAGCAGCTGGAGAACGAAGGAGGCCCACATCCGTACAGCTGGGGCCATGGGCGGTCGACGGAGTAGGGGCAGCGACAGAGAGACCGGTGGAGGTGGTCGGTGGCAAGGATGAGGAACCGGGAAGGGAAGGGGGAGGCATAGCCCCCCCAGCCTCCATGGCCAGAGAAGACGCAGGCGTCGGCGAGCTTACCACCGCGAAGGGGGGAACGGTGGAGACGAGCGGGAGTGGGAGGGGGAAACCACACAGAGGAGAGAGAACATGAAAAATTTGTCTGATGAAATTTCCAAGATCAGGTTTGTTCGTCATCATTTCGGGATGAAATCTCCATGGCAGTCTGTGCATCCTTGAAGCCACTCCTAGGGTTCCATATTATGGAGAAGAGGTTTCCTCTGCATTTTGGTGTGTCCTCCGGTCTACATCTTCATCCCAAGGGCAGAGACTAGCAATCTAAGGGTTTCCACCGAAGTTTTAAAGTCTAGGATGGCACCTAGAAGAAGTTCTCGGCGTCCTACCCAGGGGGAATCTAGTGCTCGGAGAAATGAGGAATGAGCTCCTCCACCACAACGGCCAGTCACACCTCCACGGGCACGACAGATCCTCCCACGGCCGATTATCGACCCCCGTTTGGTCAATTTTGGTGAGATGCATGAGTTCTTTCCAGATCTAAGTGCTATTTTTAAGGTTTAGAATGGTTGGGGTGATTTTGTCACAAGGTATACCAAATATTATCCCAATCTTGTACAACAGTTCTATGGAAATCTAACCCTGAGAAATGAGATTTTAAACACTGTTGTCAAAGGAGTTCAAATTCCTGTCGATCCCGAATTATTTGAGCGGGCCCTTGGAGTTTCAGCTAGGGGTGCAAATATGGTATTTGGCCATGGCCTCGTTGAGGACACCTTTTTTCTAATGACCTGCAGTGAGTACGTGCATAGGGTTAGTAACTTGATCAAGTTAAATGCCAATTATTTCCCTCCACTACAGCGCATTCTGCATCATATGTTCACCACCCTCATCTATCCCAAGGGTGGAAGTTGAAATGAAGTCACTGAAGTTCATCGGTTCCTATTCTATCATGTGATGAATGGGGTGATCATTAACATGGGTCGCCTTATGACGAGTTTAGTTGGGTCCTGCTGTACCCAAAGGAGGCGATCTCTACCTTTTGCATCACAACTGACTGGGGTTTTTATTTATGCTGGGATTAGCTTCACCGATGAAGTTTTCATTCATGTGCGCCAAGATGATGTTTACAACAAACACAAAATATTCGCAGATTTTGGCTACTATTGGGGTTCTGATGGCGAGCTCCACAGACGTGCAGGTTTATGGGGAAGAGTCTGAAAATGATGAAGAAGAAGAGGAAGGGCAGTAGGAAGCTCAAGGGCAAGTCCTACCTGCAGTTCAGCCAGAAGAGCAGCCACCTTCTCCTCCACATGCAGATCCGGAGATGCCTCCTCCACCTCAGCTCTTTCACAGGGAGTCCTCTACTAAGGGAGTTAGACAGTCTTCTAGGGTAGATTCTGAGACTTTTGACAGGCATTTTTGTGGACTAGTAACTCGCGTGGATACCTTTGGGGAGTAACTCTCTAACTTTGGGAGTAACATTGACACCATGGGCGATATGCTTGAGTCCATGTCTGACTGGGTTGATTCCTTCTCCACTATTTTGGATAACCTATCCACTCAAATGACCACCTTGTCCACTCACATGACCACCCTCACCGCTAGCCATGAAGACTCCCGCCAGGCCTTTCACATCATGAACAACATTCTTCTTGACATGCAGCGCCGTGACCAGGCTCGTGACAACACCCTTGCCAATATTCAGCACCGCCTTCAGTATTAAGATCACATTCAAGATGATATCCGACGCCATCTTGGCTATCATCCGCCTCAACTGAGCCTTCTCGTGATGATGGTGCCCCAGAGGACTCTACTCCACCTCCTTAGTTGTTGCCTCCACGGTCTTCAGTCTCACCATGGTCTACTTTTTCTTGTATCCCCTCTCCTCTTTTGATAATGCCAAAGGGGGAGAAGTAGCTAGTCTAGGTTTATATAAGTTATGCATGCATGTCCCTCTGGTTGTATGAATGAATGACAATTTTCATTTGTGAGTGTCACTTGCATTAGTTGAGTCTTTTGCATTGTGAGTCAGTGCCATGTACAATGTAATGACAATTGAAATTAATGAAATGCACTTGTTGTTGGACACACATGTTGGTTCTTGCCTTCTTATCAATTTCAATTTGGCAAATATGATTGAATGATTTGTGTTGGCTTGAATGGGTTGAATGATGCGGATTATTGGATTATTAACCCACCATGGGTCTTATGTATATCAAATGGTGTTGGATAAAAGACAGGCCATCCCGTCTGAAATCCCTCACTATGCGTGAGTGTAAACTCCGCCACGTACAAGAACCATGTGGGAGCTTGCAAGCATATAATGTGTTGATTTCAAGGTTCCAAATTTGTTTCAAGGCACACAAATGCTTTTTATGTTCTAGAGTTTTTTCAACATCAAAAAGGGGGAGATTGTTGAGTCTCTCCAAGTGATTTTGATGATAACAAAACCCTGGACGTGCTTTCCGTCTCGTGACGTGCATATTTGATCAAGAGCGAACTCAAAATGTATTTGAGGCTTTGGTGCGTCAGTGTTTTTGGTAATAACAAAACTCTCTTTTAGTTGAGGTTGATGATATCAAAACCTTGGAATGGCCAATGGCTTAGCACCATTTAATTACAAAAGTGCAAGCACATGTACGCTCTCAAAGCCATTTCCATCACAAGCTAATGCACAAACGAATCATGCCTCACAATGCCCAGAACAAGTCAAATAAACTCAAATTGAATGGAACAAAATGAGGACACAAAGTATTTTGTATGTGGATATGATTTATGGGCTAAACGAATCTGTTTTGCAAGAATTCCAAAGTTTGGTCGACCAACTTGGTTGGTTCGGTCGACCAATCCTTCCAGCACCCAGGACTCTGTAAAATTACAGAGTTCGGTCGACCGACGGACAAGGATCGGTCGACCGAACTTCCCAGCGCTGAAAGGTTCAAGAAGTTACAGAGTTCGGTCGACCGGACCCTTCGAAGTAGCTTTTGTTGACTTTGGTTCTTCAACATGTTCAAAGCCTCTCTTTTGGACTTTTGGGGTCTAAAGCCACCAGACATGCCTAAATTCATGGATCTGTGTTTGGGCATGTCCCTTGACCAACCCAAGACTTATAAAAGCATCTCTTAGGGGAAACAAACCCTAATGATCCAAGGAGAAAAAGAGAAGGCTATCAAGGGAGAAAGGAAGCTCTGCAAGAACTCCGTGAACAATAATTCATCCACAAATTCTTCATCCAAGATCAAGATTTTCAAGATCAAGCTGAGGCCAATCAAGAAGAAATCAAGTGCAGATTCAAGCTTCATTCAAGATCTGCATTATATACTCAGGGGGAGCCTAAATCAGAAGTTCTTCTTTTGTGTTTCATTCTCTAAAGTGTTTTGTGCTTCAAAGTTGTGTTCCTTGTGATTTGAAAACATCCGTGTGTGTGTGGATCGATTCAGATCCGTAGTTGTGTGTGTTGTCCCGTTAGATTCGTGGTTGTGCGTGGATCTCTTCAAATCTACGTGTGTGTGTGGATCTATTCAGATCCGAGTGTTCGTGTGTGTAAAGTGCTGCATCTGTTGTAGTGTGTGTGTTTGTTTTTGATCCGGTCATCGGATCGTGTTGGAAACTCCGTTTCCGTGTGTGTGTGTGTGTGTGTGTGTGTGTGTGTGTGTGTGTGTGTGTGTGTGTGTGTGTGTGTGTGTGTGTGTGTGTGTGTGTGTGTGTGTGTGTGTGTGTGTGTGTGTGTGTGTGTGTGTGTGTGTGTGTGTGTTGGGGTTTGTTCCCCGTGTGTGTGTGCAGGCGTCGACCTGCGTGTTGTTGGAGTTTTGACTCTGTGTTGGGGATTTATCCCCGTGCATGTTTTCCAGCAGTGAAGCCTCACCGAGTTTTGGTGAGGGGTGGACATAGGTTGCCGTCGTTGCATCCGAACTACTTCAAAATTCCTTGTGCCTTGTGGTTTGAGCTGTGTGGTTTGATCCATTTCTCCTACCTCCTTTCTGTGTGATTGTTCATGCATATTGTTCTTTCGCGTTTGTCTCTTCAGATCTAGCATAAATCGATCTTTTCTATAAGTTGATCTTTGGTATATCGAAATGTGTTTTTGAATTGACAAGGCCAGTCTTGTCAGGTCGATAGCATACGTGAGCAGAATCCTTGGATTCATACCTCCATCTAGTACCGAAGAACTATCGTAGCGATAGTTTTTGATAGATCTAATCTGAGATTTATCAGATCTGAATTTCTAATTGCTACTTTATCACATCTGTTTTAAATCGGGTCAAAGTTTCTTAAAATATTGAATCACCCAATTCACCCCCCCTCTTGGGTGTCATTGATCGTGGGACTTCACAGGACATAACATGGGCGGAAGGGAGTGGATGACCAGGCCTCGTGTGTGTGAGCAGACTTCGCGTGCGTGCAGGCAATGGATGTGCAAGTGCGACAACAGCGCATAGGCGAGGCTCCTTTGGCGTACGACATGCTGGCAGGCATGCAAGGGCGAACGACAAGCTTCTCACGTGTGGAAGCGATAGACAATGGCTACGTTGGCGTGCAGCTAGCATGGGCGAACACGGCTGGGCATGGCAGTGACCATACGCGGACGTGTAGGCGGCATGGAGCGCATGGGCGTGCATGGGATGTCACCTGCCACCCTACAAAAACTTGACCCCTCTCCTCTTTCTCCTCCTCAAACCACTCCCTTCTTCCTCTCCTCTCTTCTCTTCCCCCTCCCATCTTCTTCTTCTCCTCCTCTCCCTCTCCTCTTTCTTCTCCTCCTTCTCCCTCTCCTTCTTCTCCTTCTCTTCTCCTCTTGCTTCTCCTTCTTCTCCATCTTCTTCTTTCTCCTCCCCCCTCTTTATTTCTTCACTACCCCCTTCACTCTTCGCTGGCCAGGCATGCATGGGGTGTCACCTGGCTCCCTACAAAAACCCAGGTCCTCTCCTCTTTCTCCTCCTTAGACCTCTCCCTTCTTCCTCTCCTCTCTTCTCTTCCCCCACCCATCTTCGTCTTCTTCTTCTCCTCTCCCTCTCCTCTTTCTTCTCCTCAATCTCCCTCTCCTTCTTCTCCTTCTCTTCTCCTCCTGCTTCTCCTTCTTCTTTCTCCTTCCCCCCTCTTTCTTTCTTCTCTCCCCCCTTCACTCTCCGTTGGCTGGCGCCCATGTTTTGAATAGGGGCACCGCCTGTTAAACTTCCCCCTTCTCTTCTCATCACTCTCTCTCCCTCTTTCTCTCTATTTTCTCATCGTAAGCCCCTCTCCTCTCTCTTTTCTCTCTTCTCCTTCCTCCCATTGCTCCCTTCTTCCCCTCTCTCATCTATACACACTCCCCCCCTCCGCAGCCGGTCCCTCTATCACTCTCCCTCTAGCTCTCTCTTCTCCTCTCTGCGCTCCCTCTTCCTCCTGCTCTCTCTTCTCCTCTCCCTCTTCCTCCAGCTCTCCCTTCTCTTCCCACTCTTTCTCTCTATTTTCTCATCGCAGATGCCCCCGCTCTCCATTCTCTTCTCTGCTCCCCCTCTCTCCCTCTCATTCATTCCTCTCTCTCTGTTCTCCTGCTCCCCCCTTTCGCAGCACCTCCCCCTGTTCCGCAGTCGATCTCTCTCTCTCACTCTTTCTTTCTTCTCTACCTCTCCCTCTAGTTCTCCCTTCTCATCTCTCCCTCTCTCTGTTCTCTATCCTTCTCTCTCTTCTACACACATAGTTCTCACCCCCCTCCTCCGTCGCTCATCTCTCCCTCTCCCTCTTTCTCTCCTCTGCTCTCCCCCTCTATCTCCCTCTTCTCACACACGCACACACCGCACACCATTTTATTTTTTCTTTTTATTTTATTTTTATTAACTCCCCCTCCCCCTCTATCTCTTTCTCTCTCTTCATCTCTCTCTATTTTCTCTCTCTTTCTTCTCTCTCTCTATAACCCCTCCAAAGATGGTGCAAGACGGGCGTCCGCGGCTCCGAGTTGTGTGGAAATCAAAGGCTTAAGGAGGCGACGTCACCCAAACACCACGGCTGCGACATCTTTGCCCCTTGTTCCTCCTCGGTATTGTTTAGGATTTTTTTATTTTGAGTTGTACCTTTTATTTTCACACTTCATGTTGTAAACATTGTCTTTTAATTAGTGAAAATCATGTATCTTTATTATCTCTCTAGATCTCTCTCAAACCTCTTTCTTCCTCTTCCTCTCCCTCTCCCTCTCTTCCTTTCTCTCTCTAAAACCTTCAAATTCTCATTTGATAGATTTATGTAATATTATTTTTATTTTAAGTTGCTGTGGACACTTAAAAATTTTCCAAACCACTCTGAGCCGAACAAGGGCAACAGAGAAGAAAAAGAAGAAGTATGCAAGCACGCATGCCCAGCAGGTGCGGAAATAGAAGACAACACACCTGGTGGCCCGCCACTTGATAAGGAGGCTCCCCAAGTCGAAGAAATAGCCATGGTCCCTCAAAACAGGGTGCTGAAGGCCAAATCAGCATAAAACCCGAGTGACCCGATAAGGGCACATCGTATCCCGGAATGGTCCGTAGGAAGCCCAAGAGTTGCCCAATGAAGGCGAAAACAGTTTGAGTGGTTGCCCACTCGATGAAGACACTCTCCATAGGAAGGGAGCAAGTCTGAGGGCACAATTCATAGTACCAAAGGCCAAATCAGAACGAAACCCGAGTGATCCGACGCGGGTTCGGCGCGTATCGAAAATCACTCGGAATGACAAGCCGAAGCTTGGGAGCTTCGAAATAAACACTCTGGAGTTGATGAGGCCACTAAACCAGTGCCGTCCTACTTGAGACGGCGCCAGTCACTTGAACCGGCGCCGTGTGAACCGATGCGGCCCTCCTTGATCCGACACGGTCCCTTTGGCCATTGAAACGGCGTGCAAAAGGGCATCCTCTCTTGGCCCTTGGAATGGCATGGCAGTTGCCCACCTAAACCAGCGCGCAAAGGCCATTTGAAACGGCGCGCTCACCATAAAACCGGCGTGAGGAAGCCTCACTTAAACGGCGCACAAAAGCCCATTCAAACCACCTGAACCTGTGCCAAGGAGGACGTCACATCCACGCTGTGATACTCTATTTTTCTGCTAAACTATCAAGCCTGTCGCATAAGCATTGAATGCTCGTGCATCTGGCTCACGCTCCAGTCGACAACGCATCGGTAGCAAGTCATCGACGTTGCCCTCGGTCACTCGCGTGAAGACGCGGCAGCCACCTTGTGCGTCCCTACCTGCAGGATCTGAAGCCTCCTCGAGCGGGAAGAGAAGACAAAGAAGAAGGAGGGGTCGAGCTACAAAGCTTTTGACATTCCTCCTCCTATAAAAGGAGGAGAGGAGAGGGGCTTGACAAAAACAAAGGGGGGGGGGGCAAACAAAAAGAGAGAGTCTCCATCTACGCATCAGGTCTGCTCTGCAGAACTGAAGAAGAGAAGGGAAGAGGAAGAGAGGTGAGAGTGGAGGGGGAGGAGCTTATGCTCTGTCTCCCCTCCCACGAGTGTACTTCTTTTTCTCCTGTTGTTTCTTTTTTGTTACGGGGTATATTCCCCTCTTGTATCTGCTTCTCCCGTATGCCCCTTTGCTCTTATGAGTGAATAAAAGAAAAGATGTCGTGATATTATGTGTTGTGTTCTACCTTACCAACATCCCTTCTTTTCTTTATCCTTTGATCACTCAGGGCCCTTGTGAAGCCTACTTCTCTGTAGTATGGCTTTTGGGGGACTGTTTCGCGCATTTTTTTTCTTTTCTTTTGCCTTTTCGTTCGCGTGTCAATCAACCAATTAACTAACTTGTAGTCAACTGATTGATGGACGACGCGGGCGTGCCAGTCATATGAGTGACGATTTTATTGTGCGCTCATTCTGACCCATGTAGGGCGAATGTGAGGTTCGGTCGGGACCAGCAGTCCGCCATACCATAAAGGTTATGGCGTTAATTACATCCCCCACGAGGAGGGAACACCTTTGATTAATTGCCGAGATAGCGGGCTGTCGAAGCCGGATTGAAAAGAGCTACATGATGATCACGACGAAGGTGTGCCGGATGCATATGTTTATGGAATTATGGATCCTCGGTACATGGCGGAGGACGTGGGTCCGAAGACCGCCGTCGCGCATAGCGAAAACTTCTGACCAGACATAATCCGGCTTTTCCGTTGACGCCATTTAATATACCCGGGGATCTATGCATGCATGCACACAAGACATTCATGATTATATTTGAACATGAAGATAGCGTTATGAAGACGGTGACGATCACCCGCACTTAATACCCCTCGTCGAGAGGAGGAAGAGCAACACAAGTATGCTAGTGAAAGCGAAATGCTAACGGATTATGATGGTGAGTATGATGATGACATGACTCGGGCTCGCTTGACCCTTCTTTATTCAATTCGATGCCTGCTACGGCTCGTCGACATTGCCCCCGAGGGGCGAGGCTTCAAAACCGGCGTGGATATGCAAGAAACACTTATACGGCGCGATAAAACGTAGGCATAGTGGTTAATACGGCGCGATAAAGTGTAGGCATAGTGGTTAATACGGCGCGGTATTCATGCTTTTGAGACGGCGCGCAAGAGGGTTGGGGCGCGCCGGTTTAGGGCGCGCCGGAAAGCCGCAAGGAAAAATTTTTAGAAAATGAGTGTGGGGTTAATCCGGCGCGGGGGGGTACCGCGCCGGTTTAGGGCGCGCCGGTTAAGACCGCGCCGTATTAAACATGTTTTGTTGAGTTATGAACCCTTTTAAGTTTATTGGACTTCAAGGGACCCTTTCTTGAGTTGTTCGGGCCAGATGATTGTTTGATTGGAGTCCATGGCCTTCTTAGAAATGAGGGGGAGGTCAGTGCGAGGTTCATACTCGAGCACTGAGTTGGTTCGATCATTTTCTTGACAAAATTATCTGGAATCTGTCAAAAATTTGACAGCATCTCCCCCCGAACAAGCAAAGTTGCAGGGGAGAATCGGGGTCATACTCACTAATGGAGCAAGCCCCTAAACCGCCGGTCTGCATAGTGGCAGCTAGCAAAATCCCATCAGATAGGATACCCCGAGGACTAGCCTACAAGGGGCACCAATACTCCGTGGGTGAGAATGGAAGGACGGGGCCATTGATGACGGGAACAACCCACAGATCATGGCACAACCGCTGAAGGGACCGACCGTTAGGAGAGTGGAGCTCCGAGGGCTAGCCTACGAGGAGCTTACATCCCTTAACCTCGATTGGGTCTTAGATTGTCGGGGCTGAGCTCGCTGAGCTAGGACCCCCTGTTGCTATCTGCTGTGGGCTTGGGAAGCATCTACCACCGAGAGGTAGAGTTCTCAGTTGCCCAGCAATTCCGGAAAGCCACGGGGGAATATCCCCCTCCCCGGGTAGTTAAAACATGATGAAAGAATCTCGGACCGGTGCAGATGATTGTGGAGAACGAATAATAAGGGCATAAGTTAGACAGGCACGCAGTAGGGGCATATGCTCGAACAGCTAGAAAGCAACGTTCAGGGAGGTAAACCCTGTGTGGAGCGGCCGGAGACACGCGCAGAGGCACGGCTCCCTCCGAGAAGAAAAGGGTGCAAGGACCCCTGCATCAAGCATAACAACACAAAAACGAATGAATCAAAGGAAAGCCCCCGGGGAGGGGTGTTTCTATAGCCCACGAGGAGTCGGGGCACAGCGCAACCAACCTTCGGAGGAACCAAGGTTAAAATGATGCAGAGAAGAACTCAGACAGACGCGTTAGCATAGATAGAGAAAGAGAGGGGAGGATCATCCGTCCGATTCATTGCTTCAAGCATTCACACGCACGCGCACACATTGCCATTCAAAAAAAATGGGAAGGGTTTAACATTCACATAGCGAGAGTACAGCCCCGGCACCATCACTTGATCGCCGTTCGCCGACAACAGAGACATTCACGGTGCGATAACGGAGGAAGAAAATCAAAAGGGGTCGCGCAGAGGGGGGAGGAGAATCGACTCATTTCATTGTCGCTCCTCCCCTCCTCGCTTACATTCGACGGATAGAAATTTCGAGGAAGAAAACTACGGAAAGCAGGAGAAGATCGACGCCCGCGCCCACCTGTTCCTGAAACAGAGTATCGCAGGCGAAGAAGATGGCCGGCGGTCACTGCTCCCGAGAAACCTTCACTCTCTGTACCTCAAGCGAAAAAAGGAAGCCCTCTCCTCCCTCTCGAAAACGATCAGAGGGCTGACCGCCGATCCCCAAAAGAAAACCCTCTCTCTTTTTATTTCGAATAGTCATATGTATATATACATGATCGAGCCCCAAGCCTTGCACGGCGTGAAGAACTGTGCGCCGGGGAAGGCTTCATGGACCCTTGCGCGCGGAATAGCCAAGCCATAGATGGGTTTCCGCGCGCCGGGTAGAGAACCTCAAGCTTGGGGCGCGCCGGTCTTGGAGGGCGCCGGTTTAATGGGCGCACCGTATTAACATTTCCCGCGCTTTGCAGGTTAGCCGATGAATCCGGGGATGATCCCGGAGGTCATTGTGAACATTTATCTCGCCAATGCCCATTGAAACCTTGACGAGATTTTTTTGTGAAGCCCCTCGACTGGCGTGCGGCCGTTCCCGAGACTCCAGATAGCTTTGGCTCAATTACGTGGGTTTCCTGCTAATCACGGCCTGCGGCTTTGTGATTCATGCTGCTGGCTTGGTCTGGCTTGTACCCAAGCTCCTCAGGGGGTTGGCCGACACCAGGGATAACTCCGCCTACGCTGGGCGATCATTCGGCCACTGTCGGGCCCATCTTGGCGGGAAGCCGTACCCGTGCCGGGTGATCGGGGTCTTCCGCCGTCAGATCTTTCGGTTCTCCGTTTCGGGAAGCCGGGGGGACTCCTTTATCCTCGGGAGAGCCTTTCATGAGGTGGGTAGCCACCGGGTAGACCGTCGACCTTGGTCGGACAACGGGTGTAGTGGATGCAGCACGACAAAGTCGATGCCGGTTCATTGGGCAGGCTTGGTCGCACTGCCGGTTGGTTGACGAGTTTGTCTCGGCTCTCCTGAGGTGAAGTCCCCGTATCCATACGGAGTGACCCGAAGTTCTGACAGCTTGAGAAGTCTTCAATATGTTGATCTGCATCGGCTTCCGTGCTTCGGTGTGCCGGGTCATTTGTCTTTATTGGCTTGGTCACCAATGATCATATTTTGAGTGCCAACAAATGCCCCCCAGACGTGGGTATTGCGAGCAAGGCACGAGTGCAGCAAGGCCGACGGATGACTTTTCATCCGGATCGACCCCTTCCTTGATTGGCCGGCACCTGGGATGGCCTTTAATTCGGCACGGGCGTTGACCCGGCACCGTTCAGACGTTAATACAGCGCGGGATGTGACCCTTGGGCTTTAATCCGGCGCGCTATTCTTCCTTTTCCTTGCTAACTCGGCGCGGCCTTGACGGCGTGGGGTTTTAATCTGGCGCGCCTTTTCCCCGGTGACCCCTTTTTGCTTGCGGGGTTTTAATCCGGCGTGCCTTTTCCCGGTGCGCCTTTCACTTGCGGGGTTTTAATCCGGCGCGCTAAATAGCGCGCCGGTTTAGCGGAGGGGGGCCTCCTCCATATAAGGCTTTCGCCTTCTTCTTTTCTTCTTCATCCCTCATTTGCCCAATTTTTTTCTCTCTCTTCCCTCTCTTCCCTTTCTTCGGCGCCGAGAGCGGCGGTTTCTTCCTTCGGGTGAGTGGAGGTGCCGTCAGTTTGGGTTTCAAAACCCTTTCTTTGGGCCCCGGGAGGCTTCTAGCAGGGCTTGCCCTCGGAGCTGTTTCCCCGGGTGTCCCTCTGGCCTCGGTGTAATGCCGATGGCTGCTTTTTAGGGATCGTTCCTCAGTGGACGCGTTCCCACTTTTCTTCGGCACTTCTCTATGCTGGGGAGACTCTGCCGAAATTTTGTCAGAAGTTCGCCTTTGATTAGCCATTTCCTGACGTTGTTTTTGTTTGATATGCTCTTTTACAGCTGTCATGGCATCCAGCTCTTCCTCTCGTGCCGTGGTGACATGGGAGAATGTTAATTCTCTCGACTGGGGTCACGGTCAGGTGGCCATAGTTGCGGAGTCCTCGGATTCGGAGACGGACACCGTAGACACCGGTCGTCTCCTTATCCTCGGGGGTGACTCCTTTCATTATAATAGAGAGGACGTGATCAGGAAGGATCATCCCAAGGACAAACACCTGATGTCCCTTCTTCGGCGTTTCAACCTTCAGGGGAAGCGAGACGTGTTTGCCGTGCGGAAGGTCGAGCAGGCTCTGCTGGTGGAGAGAGACAGCTTGGCCGAATGCGTAACGCGGGGAAGACCCATCTATCTCCCTGGGGAGGTCAGGAAGTGGAGCGTTGTGCTGGGGCTGCAGGACCTGGCTCCGTCAGATGGACTGTTGACTAGAGCTCCTGAATTTGTGCCTGCTCGGTGGAATGACTCCGCGGGCAGGGTAGACCGGGAGAAGCCGATCTTTGGCTTATTCCTTGCCCCGTTGAGGTGGGGATATAGAGATGAGTCATTCTTGCTGGATTGCTTGGCGATTCGCTTCAAGCACCAGATCTCCGTGGGATGGTTTGCTGAGTTGAAAGTCACAGATGCCCACGCATTCAGGCCCGGAGCAGTGGAATTCACAGACTATGTGCTGCATCATTATGCTCCTCTTTTGACCAGAGCTGGTGTTTATCACAGCGTATATGCTTCAAGGTATCGGTATCCGATTTCCCGAGGCTTGTGCTGCGGCATGATCGAGGTGTTTTGCCCCGAATACAACACCTTCTATACTTCAGAGGGGGAGACCTCTTTAGACTTGTGGAGTCTATCTCAGCTCAGCGGCCTGCCCATTGATGGAGAGCCGTATGAGGAAGTTTGTTGGCCCGACTGGTTGAAGGACCAGACCGACGGTGACGGTCGGTATATGGCGGGCTACGCCTATCGATATCTAATGAAGGCGTATCGCACCCTCTTCCATTCGTCGCAAGACACGAGAGAAGCTCGAAAGCCAGGCGAGAAACGAAGAGTGCGGATGGGCGCTTGGCTTCAATATTTCTTCCAGGGGAAGAACAAGTATGAAGATTTTCCTCCGATAGCACCGGTGGCCCAGAAACGGAAGAAGAGGATACGACGCCAGGCCGCTTTGTCATTTTCTTCGAGAGGAGGGCAGGGGGAAAACCCAAACCCTACTGGTGTTGATGCAGTGACTCATTGTGCTGCATATTTGGTTTATTGGCTTTGTTCCTTTGCTCTCCCTCAGGGTGACGAGAGCGTGATCAGGGCGGAAGCCATATATCCGGCCTGTCTTATGGCTTGGGGTACCAAGCTGTCTCTTTGCCCAGTGGCCCTGTGCCTCATTTACAAGATGTTGGGAGACTTGCACAAGACGCGCCTCCCCAGAAGCCTTCGGACGGTTGGTCCGTTACATTTCTTTAATGCTTGGGTCTGCACCCTGTTCCCGGAGGCAGCTCCTCGGGCATTACAAGCGGTTCCTCTGGTCCCGCGCATGATAGAGTTTGCAAGCGTCGAGCCATCATTGCTAATGGAGCAACTTTATGCTATTCGGGGTAAATTGACCCGTCTTCCCGTGGATTCGCCTGGGGTTCTTCATTTCTGGAGCTTGGCTGCTCACTCGAGCCCATTGACGAACAGGACGAGACAGTGCAAACTCTTTGAAACTGAGGAGTACATCCATCCGATTTCCCAGGCCAATTGTACCAGGCCTATTCTGGAGCCGGAGTTGGTTGATTGGGCACTGGCCATAAGGCCTAGTGTCCTCGTTTTTCGCAAGAGCGGCATTCTGTGGTTGGAGCCGTATTACCCGTTCCGTTTCAGTCGGAACTTCGGCTACGACCAGTAGATTCCACATTCCTATTCGCAATTTGCACTACCCAACAGGCACAGGGCCAGGCAAACGTCCAATGACGACGCCCAGATATGGTGGGACTTCTTCCACCGTCGCGAAGATGTTTCTTTCCGGGTGCCCGCCCCCGCACGGTTCCCTCGCGTCACGCCTGAATACATCAAGTGGTGGAACGCGCGGACGGGATTTTACAGGACCTCCCGGAGAGAGTGCTGGGCCGTGGCGGAGCACAAGTTCTTAGCTTCCCAACCGGAGCCAGTTCTTGATATTGATGCTTCTTATTTGAAGAAGTTGAAATCTTGGACTAATACGGATGTGAAGGCCTATCTAGAGGCCCGCAAGCTCGTACAAAGCCGCAGGACGAAAGTTGAGCTAAAGTTGCCCCCGATCAACAAGGATGACTATGTGAAGACCCTTCGGGGTTTATGCCGGGTGAGCAGTGAGAGGGTGATTCTCCAGCAACTCCCTTTGCCGGTAGAAGAGCCCATCACGGCCGTGGCAGACTGGCCTCCCGAGGTAGACAGGTTGTATCCCTACCGGGCTTTCATTCGCAAAGAGGACAGGCGGGCTGATTTGTATGCCAACACCCCTTGGCTGTTTGCGCTCCTTCGGTCTTACGGCCTCTCGGTGGGTAGCCCCGGCGAAGCCATACTGGACCATCCTCTTCAAATCTCCTTCAAATACGCAGACAGGTGGGGGCTGGACCATCTGAGTCTGTATTATCTGCTGTCCTCCCGTGGCCATGAGGACCTGGCACTGTTGGCTGAGCCGAGCGAAAAGATCGGGGATCTATGCTGGCTTATTCGCGAGGTGGCTTCGAGGGACAAGACGCCCTCACTGTTTTATTGGCCTCTCTTCCCCTTTTATACGGGACCGGCAAGTACGTTCCATCTCTTCCTTCAGGCCCTTCGGCCAGCTTCTTCTTTTCATTGTGGTTGTGTCATTCTCACCCTTGTGCGTATGCAGTCCGACCGACTTCGGAGGAGACTCGGCACTTCAGGGAATTGATCATAAAGGCCCAAAAGCAGACATATTTTGAAGTTCCTGAGCCGGCGCCAACCACGACGCCATTGCCTCCTGGGGATTCGAGGAAGAGGACCAGGTCCCAACTGCGAGAGGCCGTCGGGAAGGCAAAAGCGGCGGTGACCCGGGTGACACGGGCACACTGGAAGAAAACTGCGGAGCAAACATCGGCAACCGACCTTCCTCCCGTCGTATCTTTCGAAGAATTTGAGGCTTCTCGCGCACAAGGGCCAGAGGCCGAGGGTAGGCTCTTCTTTTCTTTAAAGTGCATTAGCTTGTCTTGACTGCTTGGGGCGGCCCATGCTGACAGTCACTGGTACAGCTGCTGGGGTCGTCGGTCCCGAGGCGACGGTGGATGCAGAGGCTGGGGACGGGGCAGAGGAAATCCTTGTTGTTCCCATAGAAAGGGATCTGCCCTCCCCCACACCCCAGCGGGAGATGGAAGGTAATCCACAGTTTAGTTGCGATAGCAACGTAAATCTCTGTATCTTCAGTCGTCCTGACCCTGTTTTGCTGTGAATTTGTAGTCGATATACAACCATCATTGCTTCCGGGCTCGGAGAGCGTAGAGGAGGTGATCCCCTCGGGGCAGGGAGAACCCGCCCCTGAGGTATCATTTATTGCTGCCCCTGGTGCGGAGAGCACTGGGGGAGTTCCTGCCGAGGGCGATGCTCCTGCTGGCGAGGCTCCTGCTCCGTCGGTGGAGCATCCCGAGAGAGCAGAGGGATCCTCTTCCTCTGAGCGTGTAGACTATGGTGGCGGCTCCAGTGACGAGGAGTCACCGCTGCTTGATTTTGAGACTGACGATGCTGGGGTGTCCTCGGCCTATGAGAGCGACTATTTGACTTTCAGCCCGGCCCGGTTATCATGGGGCGGTCTTGTGCCGTCATTATCGCTTACGAGTGAGGGAGTTGGCGCTGGGGAAGCAGCTCTTAAAGAGTTGAGCTTAGTCCCGGCCGAGGTAAGGACCTATCCAGGGTCAATACTTGCCATGCTTCTTTCCTCCTCCTTTTAGCCAGGCTTTTAAGTGTATATATATCTCTGATGCAGACTGAGGTGGCGCTACCGACTATGACGGTGCAAATACCACTCCCGGCCCTGGGGACAGGGCAGGCGACTTTCCCGTCCGTCCTGCGGCCCATCGCGTTGCGGTACCCAAAGGATCATGCAACAGCAATGGTCCCAGTTGGCCCTGGAGCGCTCGTGGAAGTTGATAGTCCAGCGATAGCCGGAGGTTCTCCATCAAGAGAGACTGAACAGCAGTCGGTTCTGGAGAAGGGTGACTCTGCTGAGGTAGAAGCCAGGGAGATTACTGAGGGACAGACGTCCCTGATTCTTGGGGTTCTTGCTGGACCCCCATCCCGGGAGACCGGTAAGGAGATTGTTGCTGTTGAGGCTCCAGCCACCGCACCTGTCTGCGCGGTTGTTCCCAGTGGCAGTGGACTGCAGCTTATGCCGTCGTCATCTTTCGGGACGGCTGATGATATATGGGCTGCCGTAGATAACAGAGTAGAGTTCGAACTGCCCGAGACGTCGCCACTTGGTCTTCAATCCTCGAGTGATGTCGTGTGGCAGTTCCTGGGGACCCTCCAGCAGGCCGTAATAGCCAGTAGGGATTTAACTTACGTTCAGCTGAGGGGGTTGATAGAGCATCTGTCCCGCTCGCTGCTGGCCCTTGGCTGTCCCATGGACGACTGGACTCCACGGGTGATCCTGCTCCTGAAGTATGTGAACCGGAGGGAGTTCTTGGGTCGGGAGGCAGCTGACCAGTTGGTGGCCATATCAATGGAGCGGGCTGAAAACAAGACGGCCCTCATTTCCCTGCAAGAGACCGCGGTGAGGGCGGGGGACGAAGCCAACGCCTCTCTTCAACGCTGGAACTCCCTGACGGCCCGGATGACGGCATTGCGAGCCGAACTTTCCAGGATAGAGGCTGAACTTGAAGAAGTAGATCGCCTGGGGGTCCAAAAGGTTGAGGATGCTGAGATGGCCGAAGGACAAGCTGCTTCCCTGGAGGCGAAGCTATCCGAGCTGGAGGCCACCGAGTTCAGATTGCAAGAACTGATCCGTCATCCGTCCTTGGGTATTCCTGTGCTGGAGGACATCTTCCGACGCCCTTTGCCGTAGTCTCTTTTCTTTATGTGCTCACTTTTAATGCACCTTATGTATCCCGGGGCATGGTCCATGTAATCATGCGCCTTCACTTCATAGTAATGAAAAATCTCCATCTTGATTTTGAATGAAGACTCCATCTTGTCATTGTGTTGTTTCCCTTTTTTTTTGGTTTGCCCGTCGATTCTAGTTCGAGTGTATGAGTCATTAGGGCAGGAGAGCGCTCACGCCTTCAGGGAAGGGGTGAGGTGTTCACTCCACCGCGCCACGACTTTTCTCAAGACTAGAAACGGCTTATGCTGGTCGAGAGTTCGGGGAACTCAGGGGGGCATAGTGAAACTGGCGGATAAACGGTCATGCCGAGAGCGGCAAGAACCGAGAACGGGTAGCGACCTGGTCTTGCCGATGATGACAAGGGTCGAAAGGGTAGACGGTCTTGCCGATGGTGACAAAAATCGGGTAGGTAGTGACCGATCTTGCCGATGGTGACAAGGGTCGAAAGGGTAGACGGTCTTGCCGATGGTGACAAAACCGGATAGGGTAGTGACCGATCTTGCCGATGGTGACAAGGGTCGAAAGGTAGACGGTATTGCCGATGGTGACAAAAACCGGATAGGTAGTGACCGATCTTGCCGATGGTGACAAGGGTCGAAAGGGTAGACGGTATTGCCGATGGTGACAAAAATCGGGTAGGTAGTGACCGATCTTGCCGATGGTGACAAGGGTCGAAAGGTAGACGGTATTGCCGATGGTGACAACAACCGGATAGGTAGTAGCGACCGATCTTGCCGATGGTGACAAAAACCGGATAGGTAGTGACCGATCTTGCCGATGGTGACAAGGGTCAAAAGGGTAGACGGTCTTGCCGATGGTGACAAGAACCGGATAGGTAGTGACCGATCTTGCCGATGGTGACAAGGGTCGAATGGGTAGACGGTCTTGCCGATGGTGACAAGAACCGGGTAGGTAGTGACCGATCTTGCCGATGGTGACAAGGGTCAAAAGGGTAGACGGTCTTGCCGATGGTGACAAAAACCGGATAGGTAGTGACCGATCTTGCCGATGGTGACAAGGGTCAAAAGGGTAGACGGTCTTGCCGATGGTGACAAAAACCGGATAGGTAGTGACCGATCTTGCCGATGGTGACAAGGGCCAAAAGGGTAGACGGTCTTGCCGATGGTGACAAGAACCGGGTAGGTAGTGACCGATCTTGCCGATGGTGACAAGGGTCAAAAGGGTAGACGGTCTTGCCGATGGTGACAAAAACCGGGTAGGTAGTGACCGATCTTGCCGATGGTGACAAGGGTCAAAAGGGTAGACGGTCTTGCCGATGGTGACAAAAACCGGATAGGTAGTGACCGATCTTATCGATGGTGACAAGGGTCAAAAGGGTAGACGGTCTTGCCGATGGTGACAAAAACCGGATAGGTAGTGACCGATCTTGCCGATGGTGACAAGGGTCGAAAGGGTAGACGGTATTGCCGATGGTGACAAAAACTGGGTAGGTAGTGACTGATCTTGCCGATGGTGACAAGGGTCAAAAGGGTAGACGGTCTTGCCGATGGTGACAAGAACCGGGTAGGTAGTGACCGATCTTGCCGATGGTGACAAGGGTCAAAAGGGTAGACGGTCTTGCCGATGGTGACAAAAACCGGATAGGTAGTGACCGATCTTGCCGATGGTGACAAGGGTCGAAAGGGTATAGACACTAGACGTGTATAAGTGGGATATCGGATGAAGACCCTCGCCACGACCTCGAAAATGGCCTTTGGACGACGGATGATTCATCACTATTCATCATTCAATTTTTTTATTCACATTACTGACCTAAGCGCCCTTTCGGGTCTTCGCCGAGGCCAGCCCCCTCTTGCTTTTGCCCACGCGCCCTTTCGGGTTTTCACGCGGCGGGGTACCCGATTTTGCCTGCGACGCCCTTTCGGATTTTCGCCACAGCTGGGTTATAGCCGTTTTTGCACTTGTCCTGATATAGGAGCAAGTCTGGCGGGGTATCTCTATTTTTAACCCCAATTTCTTTTCTCTTTTTTTTTTTTGAATTCGAGATTCAGAAGAACTGGATCGCGGGAAGGCCGACCGTCCTTGTCGATGAGGACAAGGGTTGGTCTGAGGTCTATTTCGTCGACACTGGTTAGATGTCGAAGCAAGGAAGTAGTTTATTAACAAGGATGTAGGGTCCAAGTTTGAGAGTAGAGGCTGACCGATTGCGCCGACGATGGCGAGAGTCGAAAGGATTTGTCGGCATATGTTACTTACCGAAACGAGGAAGGGGTTGTCAACAAGGATGTAAGGTCCAATGTTGGGGGTAGAGATCGACCGATCTCGTCGATGATGACGAGGGTCGAAAAAAGGATTTGTTCATCGACATAGGTTACATGCCGAAGCAAAGATGAGGTTATCAACAAGGATGTAAGGTCCAAGCTATGGACAAGATTAACCGATCTCGTCGATGATGACGAGGGTCAAAAAGGGTTTGTTAAAGTATTCTCGGTGGGACTTTGATGACTGTCCCCTCCGGAGTTTTATTGGGTGGAGAATAGGAGAGGCATTTGGGAATTACCACTTTACCGACTCAAGCGCCCTTTCGGGTTTTCGCCGAAGCCAGCCCCCTCTTGCTTTTGCCCACGCGCCCTTTCGGGTTTTCACGTGGCGGGGTACCCGATTTTGCCTGCGACGCCCTTTCGGGTTTTCGCCACAGCCGAGTTATAGCCATTTTTGCACTTGTCCCGATATGGGGGCAAGTCTGGCGGGGTATCTCTATTTTTAACCCCATCTTTTTTTTCTTTCCTTTTTTTATTTGGAATGCGATCCGAGAGAGAGTAGCTTGATCAGGGCGAGATGCCGCTATACCGAGGGAAGTAGCTTGATTGGGGCGGAGTGCCGCCAACCGAGAAAAGTAGTTTGATTCGGGCGGAACACCGCTAATCAAGAAAAAGTAGCTCGATCAGGACTGGATGTCACTAACCAAGGGAAAGTAGCTTGATTAAGGCGTAGTGCCACTTACCAAGGAGAAAAGTAGTTCGATTAGGACGGAATGCCGCTAACCAAAGAAAGGGTAGCTCGATTAGGACGGAATGCCGCTGACCAAGGGAAAGTAGCTTGATTAAGGCGGAGTGCCGCTAACCAAGGGGAAAAGTAGTTCGATTAGGACGGAGTGCCGCTAACCAAAGAAAGGGTAGCTTGATTAGGACGGAATGTCGCTAACCAAGGAAAAGTAGCTCGATCAGGACGGAACGTCACTAACCAAGGGAAAGTAGCTTGATTAAGACGGAGTGCCACTAACCAAGGAGAAGGTAGCTCGATTAGGACGTAATGCCACTGACCAAGGAAAAGTAGCTTGATTAAGGCGGAGTGCCACTAACCAAGGAAAGGGTAGCTCGGTTAGGGCGGAGTGCCACTGACCAAGGAAAAGTAGCTCGATTAAGGCGGAGTGCCACTAACCAAGGAAAGGGTAGCTCGGTTAGGGCGGAGTGCCACTGACCAAGGAAAAGTAGCTCGATTAAGGCGGAGTGCCGCTAACCAAGGGGAAAAGTAGTTCGATTAGGATGGAGTGCCGCTAACCAAAGAAAGGGTAGCTTGATTAGGACGGAATGTCGCTAACCAAGGAAAAGTAGCTCGATCAGGACGGAACGTCACTAACCAAGGGAAAGTAGCTTGATTAAGACGGAGTGCCACTAACCAAGGAGAAGGTAGCTCGATTAGGACGTAATGCCACTGACCAAGGAAAAGTAGCTCGATTAAGGCGGAGTGCCACTAACCAAGGAAAGGGTAGCTCGGTTAGGGCGGAGTGCCACTGACCAGGAAAAGTAGCTCGATTAAGGCGGAGTGCCACTAACCAAGGAAAGGGTAGCTCGGTTAGGGCGGAGTGCCACTGACCAAGGGGAAGTAGCTTGGTTAGGGCGGAGTGCCGCTAACCAAGTAAAGGGTATGCTCCGACCGATCACTCGGGGTGTGTCGGCTGTGCCGTATGATACAACTTAATGTGTTTTCCGTTGAGGGGAGAGAACTGGACGGCTCCTTTGTGGTCTACAAGGACGTAGGCACCCCCTTCATATACTCGGCGGACGATATACGGTCCGACCCAGTTTTCGACCAGTTTCCCTTTGGGGTTAGAGGCCATCACTTCTCTTCTTTTGACCATCACCAGGTCTCCTTTCTTGAACTCTCGACCCTTGACTAACTTGTCAAAAGCACGGGCCATGCGAGCTTGGTAGAGTTGGATGTTTTGTTGCGCCTGGAGGCGTTTTCCTTCGAGCTCAGCGAGCTCTTCCAATCTTCTTTCTGCGTTGGTCTGCTCACCGCTGACTAATCCGTGCTGGATGGCAACTCGCAATGAAGGAACTTCAAGTTCAATCGGCACCACAGCTTCCGACCCATAGACAAGGGAGAAGGGTGAACAGCCGGTTGGGGTCTTGTAGACAGTACGATAAGCCCAAAGTGCTTCGTACATCTTTTCTTCCCAATCCTTTTTGTTAGACTTGACAGTCTTTGCCAATAGTGTGCACAAGGTCTTGTTAAAGGCCTCTGCTAGTCCATTAGCTTGAGGGTTATAGGGGGACGATGTCCTCCAGTCAATTTTGTATTTGTCGGCCAGCCGATAAACCTTCTGGTTCCGGAAATGGCTGCCGTTATCAGAGATGATTCGGCTGGGGATCCCGAACCGAAATATTACATTCTGCCGGAAGAATCTTGCAACTAGTTCTCCGGTCACATCTCTTAGTGCTACTGCCTCCGCCCATCTGGAGAAATAGTCTGTAGCTGCTAAGATGTATTTGCACCCTGATGAAGATGCTGGAAGTGGCCCTACCACGTCCGTGCCCCACTGAGCAAACGGCCAACTTGGTAGAGTGGGATGTAGTGGCACTGGGGGTCTCCTCGCCACATTAGCATGCTCTTGACATTTCTGACAAGCCTTGGCGAACTTGCAGCAATCGTTGAATATAGTGGGCCAATAGTAACCCAATTTCTTTATCTCTATCTTCATTTTCGGGCCGGCCTGGTGTGCCCCAGCTGATCCTGCATGAACTTCTTGCATCACCTGTCCCGCTTCTGTTGAAGACAAGCAACGGAGTAGGACTTTCCTTCGGGCATCTGCCATAATTCGGAACAAGGTCCCGCTTCTCATCTCGTAAGAATCCTTGATCCTCAGGAGCTTCATTCTTTGTTCCTTTTCTTTTGGAAGTTGCTGGTGTTGAAACCAGCGTAGGAGATGCTCTCGCCAGTCGGGCTGCTGAACCCCTTGGATGACTGCTACCTCCATCTCTTCTTCGTCGGCCAGAACCTCTGTTACGCTGGGGACCTGTCGGCGGTTGATCACTGATATATTCAGGCTTGTGTCTGGCGGGACTGCCAATGAACTGGCCAACTTAGCGAGGGCGTCTGCCTGAGCATTCCGGCCTCGATTGATGTGCTTGATGCTGATGAAGTAGAATCTTGATATCAGGCGAGTTGCCAACTGGTGATAGGGGAGGAGCTCTTGCTTTCGCACCTCGAACTCTCCTTCTAGCTGTTTTATAACTAGCATGGAGTCTCCGAATGCTTCCAGCATCTGAATCCCCATGGACAGAGCAATCTGCAACCCGATTATCAGGGCTTCATATTCTGCTTCATTGTTTGTGCATTGTTTGTTTATGGAGCAGGAAGTATGCACCACTTCTCCTTCTGGGGACTTCAAGACTATGCCTGCTCCTGCTCTGACCCTGGATGATCCGGTAGCAGAGGTGTCAATTCTGGAAGCGCCATCAAAGTATAGCTGCCATGAGGAAGGCTGCACTTGGGCGGCTTCGAGGGTCTCATCCTCGGGAAGTTCCGGTTCCCACGGGCTTTCTCCGGGTATCGGATGTTCAGCAAAGAAATCTGCAATAGCTTGACCTTTGATGGCTTTGCGCGGTACGTAAGAGACATCAAACTCCATAAGGATTACCGCCCATTTACCCAGGCGGCCTTTGAGTGCTGGCTGGGACATGATGTATTTCAGGGGATCCTCCTTGGACACCAAGCTGATTTCATGCGACAACATATAGTGCCGGAGCTTTTTGACTGCGAAGACTAGTGCCAGGCAGATCTTCTCAATATAAGTGTATTTTTCTTCAGTTCTGACCAGTCTCCGACTGAGGTAATAGAGGGCTTGCTCTTTCCCTTCTTCATTGTTCTGGGCTAGCATTGCCCCCAGAGAATTGTGTGTAGCTGCTATATACAGTATCAACGGCCGTCCTTTCACCGGTGCGCCCAATACTGGAGGAGTCTTCAGATAGTCTTTTAGCTTGTCAAAGGCTGTCTGGCAATCTTCATCCCAATAAAAGGGAACATCTTTCATCATCAACTTGTGAAACGGCTGGCATCGCCCCGACAAATTGGAAATGAAACGCCGGATGTAAGCCAAGCGGCCTTGTAGTGACCTCAGCTCGGAGATGTTCCTTGGTGGAGGTAACTCCTGAATTGCCTTGATCTTTGCGGGGTCTATCTCGATCCCCCGATATCGGACGACGAAGCCCAAGAATTTTCCGCTCGACACTCCGAACGCACATTTCATAGGATTCATTTTTAGCTCATGCTGCCTCAGCCTCTGGAAAATAATCCGGAGGTCTTGCAGGTGATCTTCTTTTCTTCTGGTTTTGACCACCAGGTCATCTATGTAGCACTCGACCTTGTGGTAGAGCAATTCATCAAAGATTTTGGTCATTGCGCGCTGATAGGTTGCGCCAGCATTCTTCAGTCCGAATGGCATTCTCTTGTAATGATAAATGCCTTTAGGAGTTCGGAAAGCAGTATGGACCCGGTCATGCTCCGCAATCCAAATCTGGTTGTAGCCGGACGACCCATCCATGAATGACAGGGCTTCATGGCCGGTTGTAGCATCGATCATGACCTCGGTTATTGGCACCGGGAAGTCATCTTTAGGGCAGGCTTTGTTTAGATCTCGGAAGTCGACACAAATCCGGATCTGTCCATTCTTCTTTTTCACGGGGACGATATTCGCCAGCCATGTGGTGTACTGATTTTCTTCAACAAATCCCACATCAATGAGCTTGTCAACTTCAGCACAGATTCGGGTGATGAGCTCTGGCCTCATACGCCGCGGCGGTTGCTTCACCGGCTCGGCTTCAGGGTTGATTGCCAGCTCATGTTGTGAGACGGCGGGACTTAGACCCGGCATCTCTTTATAAGTCCAGGCGAAGCAATCCCGGTATTCTAGCAGTAGTTGAATGTACAGCTCCCGTTCTTCCGGGGCTAGTTGGGCACTGAGGAAGGTAGGCCTAGGGTCCTTCTCATTTCCCAGGTTGACTTCTATCAGTTCATCGACTGTGGCTTGGCCTCCGTCTTCTATTTCCGGAGGTGCCGGTTGGAGGTCGACGAAGTCTGGAATACCATCTTGAGGGTCGAGTACTTCGACTTCCTCGTCAGACACCGCCAGAGCTTCACGGGGTCTCTTGGTCTCTTGTGCTAGCGACTGTGTGGATTGATCCATTGATACTTCCATTGCCGTTGCAGCTCCTGAGGGTGAGGGAGCAGCTTCAGTGCTTGTAGATGAGGTTGCAGCCATGACAGGCCAGTAGTTGTTTGCCGCCGGACTCGGACAGCATATTGGATTTGTAGCAGAAGCTGAGGGAGTCTCGCCTTCTGGGATAGTTGTATCTTCCACAGAAGTGGCTTTTTCTTTTCTGGTAGCCGGCTCCCCTTGATTGGAGTAAACCGAGGCTCTGTTGACTGGCAGAAAGGGTGTTGAAGTCGTCATTAGCATGACCCCTGCGGAGGGAGAGACTTCTGCTTCTTGAGCATCTTCGGCTTCGCTGCTGCTAGCCGTATCAAATTCGGCTTGAAAGGCCGCTCCTTCCGGACGGACCTGCTCCCAGCATCGGCAGGAGATCAAGGTCTCCATTTGTTGATTCCCGGATAGGGTTAATTCAGCATGTTCGGCTTCCGCCGGATATTCATCAAAGGTTGCCCCCAGAGGGCTGTCTTCAGTTGGATAGAAGGTGGAGATGGTATCCACCTCGTACCGCCCACTGTAATAGTAGTCTTCCAGGGTGAAGCCCAGACCCGGATGTTGAGAGACACGTCTCATTTCTTTGTCCAGATTTACAGGATACCACATCTTCTGGAAAGCTTCCTTGCGTTTTTGAGGCTGATCGGGAGGGATGTGTTGCTTTTGAAACATCCTGGCCGTCCGATCAGTGGTGAATGCCAGGCCCTGCACAGGAACCCGTGGGTTGGCTAGATCTTCAGGGAGGCTACAGTCTGTGTCTTCCTGAGTGGGATGCTCCTCGGCTGTATAGAATAAGCTGCTGGGCCCATCTTCCTGTGCCACCTCCCAAGCTTTGAAAGGTTCGACAGTGGGACCATCAAGGCCGGAGACTGGCTTGGTGAGGCCGGCCGGGACTGCGATGCGGTCGTGCTGTCGGTCAACATGCACTTCCTTAGCTTTGGGGTATAATGCTGGGGGTGTCACCCTGCCGACATTTCCAGAAGCCGTGATGTGGGAGACCACCTTCGGCTTGATATATCCGCGCGGCGGTGGTGGATACCAACCGTCACCCGATCTATTCTTCGATGCCCCTACGGGGGCTTCAGTTTTAGAAATCTTCCGGGGAGACCCCGTATACAGATTGGCGTCCGCCAAGTGACACTCAAACACCTCGAACGGGTGGATGTCAGCAAATATCCTTTCCTCCTTCCCCTGGAGGCTGTATTTGATGCATTGGTGGAGTGTGGAGGGCACCACCAAGTTTTCATGCAGCCATGGGCGGCCGAGTAGTGCTTTGTAGGAGGTGCGAGAGTCAATGACGTGAAACTGCACCGTTGTAGTGAAATCTGCCAGAGTCAGTGTGAACTCTGCCACCCCCATAGATACTTCACATTTCTGGTTGAAGCCAGCGATACGCATATCCCCGGCTTTTTCGAGATGCACATTGAAGTGGTACCTCTCGTATATTCTATATGGCAGGATGTTGACTGCTGCGCCAGGATCGACCAGAATCCGGTTCAGTTCTCTTCCATTCAGGTGCCCTTTCATATATAGCGGCCTGTTGTGACTGGCAGTAGGCAGTAGCATGTCTTCTGGAGAGAAGGTCATACTGGCTTCTGGTATAGCCTCAGCTATGCAGGTTTCAAACTGGGCAGGCGTCTGCAGAGCAGTAATGATTGCCTGTCGAGTTTCTTCACTCAAAGAGAGAATTTCCCAGATCGTAAAACGAGCAGGGAGCTTCTTGAGCAGCTTCATTATTCGGCTTCCAGCCCGGACATTGGAGAGCTTCATCTCCTCAACCCATCTGGGCTTAGGAAGGTTTTGATTTGTGGGTCCAGACGGACCTGCTTCATCTTCCTCGGACTCGGCACCCTCTTGACTGGCACCGACTGTCGGGTCTTCTTTATTGGTTGCTGTAGGGCAAGCCCCATCTGCATTTGCATCTTCAGTAGATTGCACTGGCCGAGGGTGATTGACCCCGGGTGTAGGGTTAGCGTCTTGACAAGGCTGCTTCCCCTTTGACATCTTCACGAATTCAAGGAATGGAGGGACTGTCTTGCCCCCAGTCTTGCTGTATAGACCTGACGGAGGAGGGATTTGGACTCCCTTAACTTCCGGCGGGGGTGTCTTGTAGGGTTGCTCCCCTCTGAACATAATGTTGTGATTGGGTGGTGGCTGGCGCCCCCATTTCCGGCCTGACCGAGTGGCATGTGCAGCAGTTGCGGCTTCGGCCTTGCCTCCCCCAGCATGGGGTGTGAAGCAAATGTCTTCTTCTTCTTCTTCTCCTGGTAGGCTGAAGAGTGCTGACAGGGTATTGCAGGAGACGACCTGTGTTTTATGGGCCCTAGGGGCCTTTCTCTTCTTCTTCTTTTGCTTTTTCTTCTTTTTGATTTCCGCAGGCGCTTGTCCCCAGAACAGGTTGCTCTCTTGAGGTGGTGCCGCTTCAGCTTCATCCCCTTGCTTGAGCGAGAGTTGCTCCAGCTCTAGCCATGGGACGTGGTCCCGTACCAGCAGAGGTTTTAGTTCGGGCTGTACATATTCCTCTAGCCCTTCAATTAAGTGTTGCAATCGAAGGACCCCAGGGTTGGTTTCCTTGATTACTGGCAGCGGAGTTTGTCTCCTCCTGTTGGGTGTATATATTCTGACAGCTGCAGGTGGAGTGACCCATACGGGCGCTACCACTGGCGGAGCAGGCCGAGGTGTAATGCCACGGATATGTGCCCTTTCTTTTGGGCGGGGTGCCCTCTTCTTCTTGTGCTTCACAGGGATTTGCTGCCACCCCTGCTGTTCCTTCACGGGCTCCAGGAAATGGATTTCGTAGGTGCTCCGTGTGCTTGCTTCAGAGATCTCCTCAGGTAACGCCTGGTAGAGGGAGACCATGTTGACTGCTGCTCTTCGGGGAGGAGCTTCATGTGGCTGAGGAGGGTCTATTTTGTACTCTCCCAGCTCTATCTCATTTTTCTTCACCATTCCTTCAATGATGTCTTTGAAAACATAACAGTCTTCGATTGAATGTCCCAACATCTGGTGATAGGGGCAGAATCTTGGACTGTCTCTTCTTTTGAGGTCCTCTGGTCTTCTTGGCTCAGGCAGAGTGACCATACTGTATTCTGTTACCCAGTCAAATAGGATCCGGGTCTTATCCTTAGGAAAGGAATAAGCCTTCTTCATTTTGTCCCTCAACGAAGGACCTTCTTTGTCATCTGGAGCTTTCGCAGGTTGCGGGGGAGCCGCTTTCTTGCCTTTCTCCTTCTGTTGTTCGAACGCCTTGATATCAAGCGCATTCGCTTCTTTAGGTGTGGGGCGCCGTTCCGCCGCCTTGCCTTTCTGGGCTGTGCTGGCAGCTGACGGCGGGACGGGCTTGGCTAGAAAAGCCTCTACCTCGGCCACCACATTATTCAGCCGGTCGAACGACCGTATTTCCATCCCGATCATTTTTTCCAAGACCTCCCTCCTGAGATTTTGCTTACATATTTGCACAGCGTCCTCCTGATGCGGGGGCCGCTTACATCTCATTCCGAGGTTCCTCCACCTCTTGATGTAGTCAAGGGCGGTCTCATCTGCCCTTGTTTTGTCGAATAGAGTTCGGCCACTGTGACCTCTCTCTCTGTGACATGGAATCTTTCTCTGAACTTCCTCTGCATATCTGACCAGTCATTGATTGACCCGGCCGAGAGGCTGGAGTACCATTCAAATGCGAGCCCCGTCAGCGAGGACCCGAAGAATTTCAGCAGATATGACTCGTCGGTGGACAGATCACCCATAACGGTCATATAATATGCAATATGTTCTTTTGGGGAACCTTTCCCGTTGAATTTGTCAAATTTGGGTGGCTTGTTGACTCCCGGGGGAAGTCGCTTAGCCGCATGGTGTTGCGGGTAGGGCACCCGGTAGGCATCGAATGCGACGTAGTCGCCTTCGCTCTTCTCTGCGAGCTTCAGCTCGATCATCCTCTCCACCATCATCCGGTTCACGACCGTGGGGTCGACTGGCTCCGGATAGAAGTGTGCTGGCTGCAGGTACGGGGTGACCAGGGTGGTCGCCTGTGGAGGATGCAGCAGCGGGGGTGTTGGGTGCACCTGAGGAAGCACCGGAGGCAGCAGCGGCTGAGGCTGTGGCGGCCGCTGTTGTGCTGTCGTCACAGTTGGCTCTGACGGCTGGGGTAGTGTGTAAAGTGGTGGAGGGTCGTCTCGACGAGCCGCTCCCCGGGATGATTCACCTTGGACTTCGGGTGGTTTGGAGGCTGATGAGTGTTCAGTTTTCTCCATCAGCTGTTTCTTCAGGGAATCTATTTCCCGTTGATATCTTTGCAGCAGCATCAAGACTGATGGGTCTATAGTGGTGGGGACACCTTCTGTTGTTTCCCCGGACGTACCCTCGGGCAGGATATCGAGGAGTACGTCGTCTTCTTCTTCCGTCGTTACCACATTAGCGGTCAAGACGGGGGCTTTGTCATCCCAGTGGAGGTATGACTGGGGCTGTTTCTCTTTCATCGCTGTCAGAAGCCCTCTTGCTGCTTCTGTCCTGCGGGTAGCTGGTCCCGGCCGTACGGCCAACTGAGCCAGTTCTTGGGAGTCTTCAGGAAGCTTCCCATATCGGCTGGACACGCCAGCCATGTTGCAAGTGAAAACCTGCATCCTCCTTCTTTGTCGATGGACCCTCCGCCTTGCTTGTTGCGGGAAGGTCAGCCTCTCGAACACAGAAATTCTTCTTCTTTCTTCCCGCTCGGGGAAGGCTTCATCGGCTTTGATCTCAGAGCTGTCATTGTGTCCGTTGTCATCGACCGACGACATCCTCATTATATCCTCCATTTCTTGTTCATCTGCCGTTGATGGGCAGTAATTTTCTTCAGTGGCGACTGTCTGCATCAGCCGCTGCTGTCCGAGTGAGGTGTTACCCAATCCTCGGAAATAGCTTCTGACCAGGCAGGCCATTTCTTCTTGACCCCGTTCTTGATGTAGCACGGGGGAGAGTGGTCGACCTCCAGCAGGAGGAATGTAGGCCAGTCGAGCTCTGTCAGCTGGCTGTTGGAACCTTCGCCCCGTGGCAGGGACGTTGGCTTGACGGGTCACAGCCCGGAAACTTCTGTGACGCGGAGGATCCGCAACCACCTCTTCTTCATTCATCAGGGACAAGCCCCTTTCTCTTCTCGCTCTCGCCTCGTCGTTCATAGGACGATGGCGGGTGGGCGTTGGATGGTAGGCAGGCTGGGTCCGCTTGGGAACCCACACCTGTTTGAATTTCCTCGGCCTGAGCGCCGGGTTTTCTTGGCCATGGTGGCCGGCTTCTTCTCTTTCTGCCCTCCTTCCAGCGAGAGCTTGATAGTTGTTGTAGACAGGGACGTTTGGGATGACGCGATCTGGGGTCACCTGTGCCGTGCGCCCGTTGAGGAAGACACGCATACCTCCCACCAGCATTGATTTTCCGGACTGAGAGATAGTTCCGGTGATCACGGCAGTGTTCTTGCGAGCCTGGCGACGCTGACGTCCTCCAGGGGGCTTGTTGATATCAGTGGGATGCATCACCCGTACCAGGTGGTGCACCAGGCAGCTAGCGGCCGGAACCGGGTTCTTGAGCGAATCACCGCGGCAGGGGGCCTTCAGAGGCTCCATTTCCTTCACAGCTTCCTTGACGGGTTCCGTGGCTTCGACTTCCAGCATGTCGACAAAGGCCAACCCCAAGAAGTTGGGGAAGCCCACAGCAGGAGGAAAGCTACCAAACTCCATGGGCACCGCCAGGTAGCCTTGTGCGTGTCCGGCGACGATCGCAGGACTGAAGTCGACGCCGGTTATCCCGTGAGTCGTCATTGTTTGCACTGAAAAGACAGACAGGAAAACAATCAGTAGTCTTTGAAAGGGCTTCGAAGCCCGAATATCTCGGCAAAGAGATGAAAGGTGACACCAGTCCCACCGGGCGTGCCAGACAATGTTTCGCGCATTTTTTTTCTTTTTCTTTTGCCTTTTCGTTCGCGTGTCGATCAACCAATTAACTAACTTGTAGTCAACTGACTGATTGACGACGCGGGCGTGCCAGTCATATGAGTGACGATTTTATTGTGCGCTCATTCTGACCCATGTAGGGCGAATGTGAGGTTCGGTCGGGACCAGCAGTCCGCCATACCATAAAGGTTATGGCGTTAATTACATCCCCCACGAGGAGGGAACACCTTTGATTAATTGCCGAGATAGCGGGCTGTCGAAGCCGGATTGAAAAGAGCTACATGATGATCACGACGAAGGCGTGCCGGATGCATATGTTTATGGAATTATGGATCCTCGGTACATGGCGGAGGACGTGGGTCCGAAGACCGCCGTCGCGCATAGCGAAAACTTCCGACCAGACATAATCCGGCTTTTCCGTCGACGCCATTTAATATACCCGGGGATCTATGCATGCATGCACACAAGACATTCATGATTATATTTGAACATGAAGATAGCGTTATGAAGACGGTGACGATCACCCGCACTTAATACCCCTCGTCGAGAGGAGGAAGAGCAACACAAGTATGCTAGTGAAAGCGAAATGCTAACGGATTATGATGGTGAGTATGATGATGACATGACTCGGGCTCGCTTGACCCTTCTTTATTCAATTCGATGCCTGCTACGGCTCGTCGACATTGCCCCCGAGGGGCGAGGCTTCAAAACCGGCGTGGCTATGCAAGAAACACTTATACGGCGCGATAAAACGTAGGCATAGTGGTTAATACGGCGCGATAAAGCGTAGGCATAGTGGTTAATACGGCGCGGTATTCATGCTTTTGAGACGGCGCGCAAGAGGGTTGGGGCGCGCCGGTTTAGGGCGCGCCGGAAAGCCGCAAGGAAAAATTTTTAGAAAATGAGTGTGGGGTTAATCCGGCGCGGGGGGGTACCGCGCCGGTTTAGGGCGCGCCGGTTAAGACCGCGCCGTATTAAACATGTTTTGTTGAGTTATGAACCCTTTTAAGTTTATTGGACTTCAAGGGACCCTTTCTTGAGTTGTTCGGGCCAGATGATTGTTTGATTGGAGTCCATGGCCTTCTTAGAAATGAGGGGGAGGTCAGTGCGAGGTTCATACTCGAGCACTGAGTTGGTTCGATCATTTTCTTGACAAAATTATCTGGAATCTGTCAAAAATTTGACAGCATCTCCCCCCGAACAAGCAAAGTTGCAGGGGAGAATCGGGGTCATACTCACTAATGGAGCAAGCCCCTAAACCGCCGGTCTGCACAGTGGCAGCCAGCAAAATCCCATCAGATAGGATACCCCGAGGACTAGCCTACAAGGGGCACCAATACTCCGTGGGTGAGAATGGAAGGACGGGGCCATTGATGACGGGAACAACCCACAGATCATGGCACAACCGCTGAAGGGACCGACCGTTAGGAGAGTGGAGCTCCGAGGGCTAGCCTACGAGGAGCGTACATCCCTTAACCTCGATTGGGTCTTAGATTGTCGGGGCTGAGCTCGCTGAGCTAGGACCCCCTGTTGCTATCTGCTGTGGGCTTGGGAAGCATCTACCACCGAGAGGTAGAGTTCTCAGTTGCCCAGCAATTCCGGAAAGCCACGGGGGAATATCCCCCTCCCCGGGTAGTTAAAACATGATGAGAGAATCTCGGACCGGTGCAGATGATTGTGGAGAACGAATAATAAGGGCATAAGTTAGACAGGCACGCAGTAGGGGCATATGCTCGAACAGCTAGAAAGCAACGTTCAGGGAGGTAAACCCTGTGTGGAGCGGCCGGAGACACGCGCAGAGGCACGGCTCCCTCCGAGAAGAAAAGGGGTGCAAAGACCCCTGCATCAAGCATAACAACACAAAAACGAATGAATCAAAGGAAAGCCCCCGGGGAGGGGTGTTTCTATAGCCCACGAGGAGTCGGGGCACAGCGCAACCAACCTTCGGAGGAACCAAGGTTAAAATGATGCAGAGAAGAACTCAGACAGACGCGTTAGCATAGATAGAGAAAGAGAGGGGAGGATCATCCGTCCGATTCATTGCTTCAAGCATTCACACGCACGCGCACACATTGCCATTCAAAAAAAATGGGAAGGGTTTAACATTCACATAGCGAGAGTACAGCCCCGGCACCATCACTTGATCGCCGTTCGCCGACAACAGAGACATTCACGGTGCGATAACGGAGGAAGAAAATCAAAAGGGGTCGCGCAGAGGGGGGAGGAGAATCGACTCATTTCATTGTCGCTCCTCCCCTCCTCGCTTACATTCGACGGATAGAAATTTCGAGGAAGAAAACTACGGAAAGCAGGAGAAGATCGACGCCCGCGCCCACCTGTTCCTGAAACAGAGTATCGCAGGCGAAGAAGATGGCCGGCGGTCACTGCTCCCGAGAAACCTTCACTCTCTGTACCTCAAGCGAAAAAAGGAAGCCCTCTCCTCCCTCTCGAAAATGATCAGAGGGCTGACCGCCGATCCCCAAAAGAAAACCCTCTCCCTTTTATTTCGAATAGTCATATGTATATATACATGATCGAGCCCCAAGCCTTGCACGGCGTGAAGAACTGCGCGCCGGGGAAGGCTTCATGGGCCCTTGCGCGCCGGAATAGCCAAGCCATAGATGGGTTTCCGCGCGCCGGGTAGAGAACCTCAAGCTTGGGGCGCGCCGGTCTTGGAGGGCGCCGGTTTAATGGGCGCGCCGTATAAGGGCGCGCCGTATTAACATTTCCCGCGCTTTGCAGGTTAGCCGATGAATCCGGGGACGATCCCGGAGGTCATTGTGAACATTTATCTCGCCAATGCCCATTGAAACCTTGACGAGATTTTTTTGTGAAGCCCCTCGGCTGGCGTGCGGCCGTTCCCGAGACTCCAGATAGCTTTGGCTCAATTACGTGGGTTTCCTGCTAATCACGGCCTGCGGCTTTGTGATTCGTGCTGCTGGCTTGGTCTGGCTTGTACCCAAGCTCCTCAGGGGGTTGGCCGACACCAGGGATAACTCCGCCTACGCTGGGCGATCATTCGGCCACTGTCGGGCCCATCTTGGCGGGAAGCCGTACCCGTGCCGGGTGATCGGGGTCTTCCGCCGTCAGATCTTTCGGTTCTCCGTTTCGGGAAGCCGGGGGGACTCCTTTATCCTCGGGAGAGCCTTTCATGAGGTGGGTAGCCACCGGGTAGACCGTCGACCTTGGTCGGACAACGGGTGTAGTGGATGCAGCACGACAAAGTCGATGCCGGTTCATTGGGCAGGCTTGGTCGCACTGCCGGTTGGTTGACGAGTTTGTCTCGGCTCTCCTGAGGTGAAGTCCCCGTATCCATACGGAGTGACCCGAGGTTCTGACAGCTTGAGAAGTCTTCAATATGTTGATCTGCATCGGCTTCCGTGCTTCGGTGTGCCGGGTCATTCGTCTTTATTGGCTTGGTCACCAATGATCATATTTTGAGTGCCAACAGGGACCCATCCAAAGGGTGAATAACGATGGCCTCATGCTTGGCAACATGGTGAACTCGCATCTTAGAAGTTCAGAAGCTACGGCCTGTGAGCCCCTAGAACCCCTCGAAGGCTAGTCATCGGGCTTCTATGCTCATCTCTGGGTCATCGGGCAGCTGTCTTTAGCTCACCTAAATTTTGGAGCTCACCCCGGAGCATTCCGATTGATGACTCTCTATTTCACACCTCGCAAACTCTGAGTCCGGGGAACACAGGGATGAATAATCGAACGATGCTAAGAACAAAAAAATGAATGAATGAAAAGGGCCCTCTAAGAACAAAAATGTGTCTGAGCTCTCGTGAACTAAGCATAATACAATCCCTACATTTCACCATCTCTGCTCCTTATCTCCTTGCGCCGGTTCAGCATCTACAAGCATACCTTTTCTATTTTTCACGTCTAATAAGTCATTTGCCACACGAATTATCTATTCGACACCCCTACAGACGCATTTATCACCCCTAATCACCTATTTTTCACCACTACTAACCCATTTTTCACCCTTAGCATGCGGAAGCCGTCGCCTTTGGATGAGCCTCCCCATACCCTCTCTTAAACCGGCCGCCTTTGCCCCTGCGATTTTAGCCTTCCATCATGCCATCTTCTAAATCGGCGCACCTTCCACCATGCCATTTTAACCTCTTAAATCGGCGCGCCTTCGCCCATGTCGTTTTAGCCTTCACCATGCCATCTTCAAAATCGGCGCGCCCTCAGCCATGCCGTTTGAACCGAATAATCCCCATGCCGTTTCACCATCAAACACATATTCACATACCTGAATGGTAATAACAAATGGTAATGGTAAACAAATCAATCAAAAACAATCAAAAGGATAATAATGTAACAAAAAAGTGGTAATAACAGATGGACAAAATGCATTCATGCACCTAAACACACAAAAAAAATCTGATAACCAAATAGAAATAACAATAATAACAATAAGAACGCAACAACGTCCACTCCGGAGCCCTCGCTTCCCAGACCCGGTGAAAGGAATTTCAATAACGCCCCACTGAGTTGGATTTGGACCTTGGGAACCATCCCGATATGGCCATCATCCGGCATCGTCTTGGGCCAATAGTTCATCAAACTTGACCCGTTTCTACCGGGATTTAATCTCGCATTCTTATCAAACTTGCCGTATACGCGGCAGACACTTGCGCGGTTTTATCACCGTCTTTTATGTTACACACGCGGACTTACATCTGAACATGAAATGGTCCGCGAGTGGCCGACACAACTGCAAACGTTGGCACCTCAATGCGGGGTCTGTCTAAACGCAGTTCAAGATTTCATTATCTTATTTCGTCAATATTAAACCTCAGGCCATAGGGCCCATTTTCCTGGCGACTAATCAATGGTTTTCCCCTCTCCGAGGGAATGTAATTAACTTCGTGACCTTTACAGCACGATGGGTTTTTGTCTCGACGTGAAATTCACAATCGTCTGATCAGTCAGATGGCGCGCACCACAGCTTCCTCAAAGTTCGAATAAATCATCACACACATGACTGGCACGCCCTCACACAAATAAACCGAGTAAACAAATGAACAAACGAACCAACGAAGAAACAACTTAAACAAAAGAAGTGTTCTAAAAGTGCGTCCACATGTCTGGCATGCCCGGTGAGACTTCGGCTTCCCTTCATCTCCTCGCCAGGATTAGGGGCCCTACGGCCTCCTCATGAAATTCTAAACTATTTTACTTGCAATTAGTCGTCGCAAGCCATGCCAACCATGGCTACCTCGCAGTGCCAATCAAGTTCGGCGACTTTCCTCCGGTGGTGGGCTTCCCCAACTTCTTGGTGGTGGCTTTCGTCAACCTACTAAAAACTGAGGGGCCCAAGCCCGTCGAAGTCCATATCCCCACCACGGGGACTTTTACCACCAAGGCCACTACTGCCGGGTTGTCATCAACTACTTCCGACCGCACGTCGGTCAGCACCGTGGACTATTTTATCCATCACGCCCCTTTCGACATAGGCTCCACTGCCAAGAAGACGGCATCCTGCCATATAAGGAGCCGAAGAAATGCTATTGCTGCTGCACCCAGGGGTTGGGTATCTAATACCGGCAAGTATGTTCTGATCGGAGGCGTCAGGGTTTACCTAAATGGCCGTAGTGCCGAAGTGATCCTTGAGCGGATCGTCCCAAACATCCATGTGCGCAATTCTTTCCAAGCACTAGGGAGAATAGAGAAGAAGAATGCCGGAGTGACCCGCTTGCCAAAGAATGAACCGGCCCCAAGGCCATGCAATACCAAGCAAGTCTAGGTGCCCAAATCAACTCAGGTCCCAGTGACAGCTCAGCTGGAATCTGTCAAGGTTGACAGGCCCAGGAAGTGAGAGAAGGAAAGAGAAAAGAAGAATGAGATGCCAGCAAGGGCACCTCGCAAGCCATTTGCCCAGGCCTACTGGAGGCAGACGAATATCTCTTTACAGGTTGAGAGTCATGGCAGGATTGCCAGGGAGGGTCAGCCTGCCTATGGGCCCCCAGCACAAGCCAGGGTAATGCCATCTGTGGTTTACCCCGATCATGAACTAGAAGACATCACCTAGGCCGTGCACGGGTACCTCCGTGAGGCCGGGAACACCTCCCTAGGGAGGCAACGGCTACTACAAGCCATCACCACTGCTAAATAGGGTCAAGAATATCCAATCAACCTGGTTGAAATAGAAGATGCGGAGTCAGGGTGCTATGGGCTTCCCCGCCATGAAGAAGATTCACCGAGAGTCTCGGTGTTTGAAAGATTGACCTTCCCTGGTTCGTCGACCATATGTGTAAGGATAAAAAATAGAAATGTCCAAGTCTATGCTTGTCATATGGCCAGAATGGTCAGCCATTATGAGGCTTTGCCTACAGAGCCCGAAGAAGTTGCCAAGATTGCTGAGAGGCCAGGCCCTCTCACAAGAAAAGGGAAGGTCGAGGGCGAGGTGATGCAAACTCTTGCCGGAACAACAAATCCAGAAGAGACTGTGACAGCCTTGACTGCAAATGTAATTACAACTGAAGATGACAGTGGGGTACCATCCACCTCATCCGAAGAAATACTAGTTGAGGACAGGAGTAGCCTCCCCGGCCCCTCTATCAATGATCCGGCCCTGCTGATGTTTCTACAATGATATCAATAGGAAATTGAAGCATTGAAGAAGCAACTGAGCGAGAGGGATACTCACACCTCCATGCCCAGACAACTCGAAGTCCCCCCTGGGACATCAGGGGGCAGCAGCCAGGCATTTGAGGCTTCGCCGTAGGTCATGGCTGTGCAGCCGACGCCCAATTATGCTAGGGGCATTCCTCCCCCGCAACAACAACTTGCGGCTACGTCGCAACCCTCAATTTTTCAATTTCAAGGGGGGCCTGCCACGCCTCATGCGGCCGTGTTGACAATGCCGCACATGCAACATGCTCACTTCTACCCAAGTTCGGTTGATCCGACAGTAATGAACAAGCTCATGGTCAAGCAGATGATAGAAATGAAGCTAGCAGAAAGGAGCGATGGCGACTCTGCCTCATTTGATGTATACAGGGTACCATACCCATCCCATCATGCTGCAAAGAGGCTGCCTCCTGACATTACTAAGCCTCTAAAGTTTGAGAAGTTCAACGAGCAAGGATCTCCACGGGAGCACATTGCCTACTACACCAATGTAATAGGCGACTTAGCTACTGATGAGTCGTACCTACTAAAGTTCTTCGGGTCCACATTAATGGGGCTTGCCTTCGAGTGATACTCAAACTTGTAGCTCGGGTCTATCATTGATTGGCCCGACATGCAGAAAAAATTCAAAGAAAGGTTCCACATCGCCAAGAGGGAGGTGACGGTGGCCGAACTATATGAAACCAGGCAAAGGAACGACGAGTCCGCCCTGGAATATATCAAAAGATGGACGAACCTCAGCATGAGGTGTAGGTGTCCACCGCATTAGGAGGATGTTGTCCAAATATGCAAGCAAAACTTGAAAAGAGAGGTACTAGAAAGAATGATAGGCACCGAAATTAAGTCATTTGACCGACTAAATAATGTGGTAGCGGAAGTGGAGGCGTTCCTCTCGAAATACTCCGCCGCTCCCGCCACTTCAGGCCAGAAGGCCAGGGCAACTGACAAACGGCCAGCATCTCAAGAAGTGCACACGGTCGACTTCAAGACCTTTGAACAACAGAAGGAAAAAGACAAAGGGGTAGTTGAGCCTCCCCCGTCCAACCTTGCTGATCGGCGAGAGGGCCCGTCCCTACGGGATAAAATGAGGAAGCTATATTCGTTCCCTCGAGATAAAACTCGAGTCCTGTTCGAATGGGCTATAAAATTCAACAAGATCACCCTCCCAGAGCCAAAGAGGTCGGGTGATCTCAGAAGAAAAGATGATCCTCGTTTCTACCCGTATCATCAAATGCTCGGGCATGCTATCAAGGAATGCTATGTTTTCAAAGTCACTATTTAGTCTTTAATAAAGAAGGGGGAGCTGAAAATGGGCGAGCACAAAGTCGATCCTCCGCGCCTGCATGAAATGCACACTGTAGGGGTAACAATTAACATGATATCTCTATATCAGTAATTACCTGAAGAAGTGGTGGAGGCCTGCACTCAACAAACCTATGAGGCCTATATCCTAGTGCCAGCAGAAGATCAAGGGAATTGGCACACCGTGGTGTCAAAAGCAAGAAGAAGGACGGCACCTCATCGTGGCCCAGGAATTCATATACGGGGTGTCACATCTCAGTCAGAACCCCCTGACTGTGACTCTTGTCTGGCATGAGACGGCTCCTCAGTTGGTCGTCAAAAGATTCACCAACAATAAGAAGAAACATATCCCTATACAGGTGCACAAAGAAGCCAGCCCGATAGTGGAATAGCTTCAATAAATCATTAATGGGCTAGATGAATATGAACATCCCAAAATTCAACTCGTCCAGCTGAAGGAAGATGTCCCTTGGGAACATTTTGAGTCCCTGGAATTAGCAGAAGAAGCTGAAGCCGAAGAACCCGCCATATAGGATGAACCTCCAAAGGAGCAGCCGTCGACTATGAAGAAGAGGAAGAAGAAGTCCAAGAACAAAAGGAATGGCCTTGCCGTATCTTGCAATACCCTTGCGGCCCTGTTTGACACAGTCTGAATTTTTGAAGAGGATGATGAATAGATATGCCTCGCGCCAGTGGAGGCAAATCAAGCTGAAGCTTTGACCTCCCAGCATGCTACTAGGTCCGGAAGAAAATGGGGGCATCTCCCCCAGGCTAACAACAACATCATGTTACGTGGTGAGCAACCATACCAAGTTCCCCACCCTGAAGTCAAAGGTGCAAAAATTCATCCTCCGCCGGGGCTCTACCCAGAGCGTGCAGGAAGCCAGGGGGTCCCCTCCTTTGCTAAATTTCTATTCTCTCGGGAGGGCAAGCGGTCATGCCCGCAACCACAATGGAGGGTCAGGGGTGCTCCCATCTTACCCTCAGTAGTCTCTCCTCCACAAATGAAGACTACGTGGGCGTTCCAAGCCTCACCGAATTTATGCAAGGGGTGGAGTCGATCGGACCGGCGTAACAAATTCAAGCGGCACCTGAAGAAAAAGATGAACTGTCCCCCAAACCAGCTCCTCAAGAATACCCTGAGAGAAGACATAAAAGGTCCGAAGAGCTGAGGCTGACCAACGTCAGAACGACCATCAGAATAGTGAAGCAGCTGAAGAGAATCCTTGCAAGTTTTTCTGTCTGGGATATACTCTCCCTCAACGAAGAAACAAGACAAGCCATTATCACAGCCCTACGAATCCCGACATACTTTGAGAGCTATTTTGCCGAGGCACAGTCGGGGGTGGCTATGACATTCACGGAGGAAGACATGCTTCTGCCCTCCGTCAACCACAATAGACCGCTCTACATGAGGGGGCAACTGAATGGCTAGCCAATAGGTAAAATTCTAATTGATCCGGGGGTGGCGGTAAGCATACTCCCCTATCGAGTATATTAGAAGTACTATTTTGATGTACACCTGATCGAGGTCAAGGATATGAGAATTGCCGATTTCAACACGAAACTTGAAGTTCCTATGGGCGTGGCGGAGTTTGAACTCTCACTCGACGACTTCACTACCAAAGTGCAATTCCATGTGATAAACTCTGATACGTCATACAAGGCGCTATTGGGCCGGCCGTGGCTGCATCAAAATCAGGTGGTGGCCTCTACCCACCACCAGTGCATAAAATACCCATGGAATGGGAAAGAAGAGAGAGTGTTTGCCGACTTACACCCTTTCAAGGTGTTCGAATGTCACTTGTTAGATGCTTTCTTGTATCTAGAGAAGCCAAAGAAGCCTACCCCTCCAGCACAGGATATGGGGAAGAAGAAAGTAAAATCCGGTGACTGGTTCCCTCCGCCGCCGCCTGGCTATGTGGTGCCCCCAGAAGTGTCACTCATATCGGAGGAAGAAGGGGATCTCAGAGCAATTCAACTCAGCATTTACCCTAAATTGGGGGCATTAAAACTCGAAGAGTTACTTGGGGATGTTAAGGTCCCGCCAGGGATCATCAAACCCGTAGCTGATGCAGACTGTCAAACAATCGAAGTATTGAAGACTCTGGAGGTCCCTAATCCTGATGGCCAACCCACCATGTTCTATGTGGCCAAGGAGTAGCCTGTAAAAGGGACGATGATTGCAGGTTCCCCGAAGAGATGCACGATCCACCTGTCCCAATCATGGGGCTCCCGTACATCAGTGGCCGCGCGATCAAGTTGTCCAGAAAGCAGCAGATCTCGTTTTATCAACCTTCCAGTCAAAACAAGATGTTCAAAGAATTATGGGATCCACCGAACATGGACAGAAGATTGCTACAAATTACTCAGCACTCGGGATTGGGTTTCTCTATAGAAGACTATCAAGAAATTGACATGATTTCTACCTACACTATAATGAGTGAAGACCCCATGGGGGCAATTTATGATGAATACATAGGAGACTATGAACTAGCTGAGTCATTGGCTAAATTGAAGGGCTCGGGCCCGTCTCGACCACGGGCTCATAATGATCATGGAGCTGCTACTCTGTGCAGATGCTGGGAGTCCATATCTATGGAAGAAACTACAATTCCCAACAATGACTCACAAGAGTCAAAATCTAAAGAAAGTCGTCCCGCCCTTGAGGGCGCTCGACCCATAAGTCGGCATCCAAGCTGTACAGAACCTACACTGCCAACACTAGGGCTGCTCATCCAGCCCAAATGGCTCAGAACAAGGCAAAGTTGAAATCCGGTCGTCAGGCGAAGTAAGACAAGAACATATCTATGAGGACCTCGAAGTTAAAGAAGATGATGAAGGCGTCGTAGACCTACAGCCGGCTCCTCCGGAAATAGAAGATGGCGGCCAAGCCACTGTTGATGAATTGGTCAAAATAAACCTCGGCAAGGATGATCCTAGGCTGACCTTTCTCAGCGCCCTCTTGTCACCAGAAGAAAATAGGAATACAAAAAGCTGCTTCAAGAATTCTGAGATTGCTTCACTTGGAATTACAAAGAAATGCCAGGCCTCAACCCTAGAGTTGCCCAACATATCCCGGCCATTGACGCTAATGCCGAGCCCGTGAAGCAGTCACGTCGGCGAATGAGGCCAGAATTAATAAGCCAAGTATGCAAGGAGGACGACAAGCTAATAGATGTCGACTTCGTGGCAGAAAACCAGTACACTAAATGACAGACCAACATCGTGCCCGTCAAGAAGAAAAATGGCCAGATCCAGATTTGCGTGGATTTTCGGGACCTGAATAAAGCCTGTTCGAAGGATGATTTTCCGGTACCAATCAATGAAGTGATGATCGATGCCATTACCAGTCATGAGGCCTTGTCATTTATGGATGGATCATCCGGCTACAATCAAATTTGGATAGCTAAACATGACCGAATCCACACAGCCTTCAGGTCGCCTAAAGGGATATTCCATTACAAACGGATGCTCTTCGACCTCAAAAATGTTGGCGCCACCTATCAAACGACAATGACAAAAATCTTCGACGAGTTGCTCTACAGCAAAGTCGAATGCAATATTAACGACTTAGTCATCAAAATAAAGAAGAGGGGGGATCACTTAGATGACCTCATAATTATATTTGAAAGGCTACGGTTGCATGAGCTGAAGATGAACTTGATGAAGTGCACTTTTGGCGTCTCCAGCGAGAAATTCTTGGGCTTCGTCGTCAGATATCGGGAAATTGAGATAGACCCCGCAAAGATCAAAGCTATTCAAGAGCTGCCTCCTCCTAGAAGATTGAAGTCCCGCGATCAATGACACCCAAGAGGGGGGTGAATTGGGTGTTTACCAATTTTACGAAAACTTTTGGCCTTTTCAAAATATGTGATACAATGTTAATCAAGAGGTTCAAAACTGTTTGTTCACAAATTGGATTTATCAAACTGAATTGGATGATGATATAGATTATGCAAGATATACGAGGATAAATCCAGAATCACAATTATACTAACACTCATGTAGAATGGAGGTAGAAGAAAAGGACCAAACCACATAATACAAAACACAATGCACATCAGTTTTTAAGGTGGTTCGGATGCAACGACGGCAATCCTACGTCCACCCCTCACCAAACTCGGTGAGGCTTCACTCAGGGATAAATCCCCAAACGGAGACGATGCTCCAAACACACACGTAGGACGGCACCTGCCCACACACACGGGGACGCGCCCCAATACACACACACACACAGAGAGATGAGGTCTCCAACACGATCCAACAAACGGATCAACAAGACATACACACGCTGCGACAAGTGCAGCAAACCACACACTAAAACAACTGGATCTAAGTAGATCCACACACACACACGTAGATCTAGGAAGATCTACGCACACACGAATGGAACACAATGACCACACACGACCATGGATCCACAACGATCCACACACACACGAATGTTTCCAGATTGTGAAGAACACAAATATAAAGCCCAAAACATAACAACAATGAGGCACAGTTTAGAAGACTCCTGATTTGGCTTCCCTTGAGTGTATGATATAGAGCTTGGAACGATGCTTCCTGCTTCACTTGAATGACTTCAGATTAAGCTTGAATGGGCTTGGAGTGGATGTAGAGTTGCTACACGGAGTATTGTTCACGGCTACAATACTCTTCCTTCTTCACTTGGATAACCTCCCTTTGATCTCTTCTTGAAACTCTTGCTTGCTTCTTGATAGCCTCCCCCTTGATCTCTCTTTGTTGGTTGCTTGATTCTTCACTTCATAGATGCTTGTTGGCTTGAGAAGTACCTTGAATGGCTTGTAGATGGATGAATAACTTGGTGCATGAGGTACTATTCACGGAGCTACAGTACCTCTTCTTCCTCCTTGGACAGCCTCCCCTTAGATCTCCCTTGAAGCCCTCTTGGTTGGTTAGGGTTATGGATTCAATGAGATGTTTTATATCTCTTAAATGGTTCATAGACAAGCCTCAGACCAGATCCACAAATCATGGTGGATTGGGTGTCTTTAGGATTAAACAAATGGGTGGAAAGACCACTCCTCGAGCTTGAAACAAAAGTCAACAAAAGGGTGCCTCGGGGCTGGCGGTCGACCGGTGGAGGGCTGGCGGTCGACCGGAATTTTACAGGTTTCAGTCCGTTGCTTGCTGGGAAAAATGGTTGACCGCTCCTGTCTGGGCGGTCCACCGCTGCTGGCGGTTGACCGGTCCTAGACCTTCGGTCGACCGCTAGCAGGGGAAGCCCTAGCTTTCTCCCGTTCAGCCCTTTAAACCCTTGAGCAGCTCATTCACGTTTATGGCATCAAACTCCATCGACCTTGAGGATTTGTACTGAGTATATGGACCTGCAAACACATGGATAATTGATTAGAACTATATCTCAAACATCCATATGATAAATGCATAAACTCCATGCAAACCATTGATTATGAAATCAGAATTTGTTTCGGGGGCTCCGCCCCCGGAAACCCCCGCAAGGGGCGCTGCCCCCTTAACCCCCGCGACTTGACCATGCAGGACGATCCGCGGGCGAGGGCGCACGATGGCCAGAAGGGTTTCATATTGAATGTGCATGAATGAGGTGTATACATAAGATACACAAGGTGAGATCGATGCTAAGCATGAGATACACAAGGTAAGAGTCTCACCAATGGTTCTTGATAGTAAATGACATGTACCACCTGTTTTGGATTGTAGAGGAGTAGGGTGTTTATCCACAAGTTTAGTTCACTAGGTGACTTCCATGTGTTTGATCCTTCAAGTAAGATAGTTAAGGTTAATACCATGCTTGTTCACATTAAAGAGGTTATGAAACCTCTTGCCTCTTGTAAAAATAATTCAATCAAGCATGAATCAAGACCATGTACCATTGCTATTTGCCATCTCAAACATATTTAAACATGAATGTGTAATCAACCATAAGTTTAGTTATCATCACTCAATCACACATTAAGTTTAGTTATCATCAAAACCATAACGTCAACAATCATCAAAACTATAACTCAACAATCTCCCCCTTTTTGATGATGACAAACTTAGTGATGATGACAAACTTAATGATGATACAATAGAATGGCACAAATAATCTTCCCCTTCTGTCACACATAATCATCAATTTTTCTCCCCCTTTGACATAATCAAAAAGCGGGATAATGCAAAACTTTCTCCCCCTGTGACATAATCAACAATATCAACAATCTGGAAGAAGCCAAACAAGGAAGAGCAAGCTCATCTCCCTTTGAAACAGCAATAGCCCATCTTATCAATACAGAAGAAGCAACAGCAAATCATGGACCGACAAATCAATATAAGTCCTATTAGAGGAAACTAATTACTTATTATTCTCAGAAATCAATATGATACCATCCAAAGTGAATACAGTCAAGCATGTATGGATACCAATTGAAAGTGGTGAGTGGCCTCAAGGATATGAGCCAGTGTCGGAAGATGTTCACAAAATAAGGTGTTCAGCATGATAGCATTCAAAATCTAGAGCCCATGGCAGATTTTCACACAAACAAGAGCAGGAGGACATATCAACATGATTTTCTTTGATTTTCAAATTTTTGATTTTTACATTTTTTGTTTAAATACATGAAGCTATGTATATGCAGATGATGACTTATGAAGTGCACACAAAGTAATCAAACAGTTACATATAAACATACATGCAATCTCCCCCGTACATATATGAGAAGGGAATGGGTATAATAAAGATGCAAGAGAGTCATGCTCACCAGAATGTACATGTGTAGCACATGGGAGATCGTGCAATCATATAGGAGATTCATGCAATTGCTGATGCAGTCAATCAATTTTCTGAATACATATTAAATCAAATTTCTAGATGTGTAATTGAGGAACATGAAAAATGATAGTTGCAATATGGATATTCAGATTTTCAGATAAACACAATGAGACATTTCACAGACTGCACTTTAATTTTTGAGAACAGCGTATTGGAGGCTTCGCTCTACCACAATGAGTTTTTACCACATTTTTTTTTACCGCACCAAGATCACATGATAGTCAGAATTTTTCAAGAGTGATCAGGTTCAAATGATTCCTTTTTACACGAGTAGACGCATGAAGCTCATGCCAGAATCCCCGGTTACTCAGAATACAGAACCATTTCACCTCATTTTGAACAGAGATACTAGTCAACACTTTTCAGATATGAACCACATCACGTCTCAGGTGACATGTGCCCAATTTATGATAGGGTGCTAGGCCCGGATACAGAGGGGGGGTGAATGTAACCCTCTAGAAAATATAGCCCAAATTAAAACATTAAAGCTCAGATATGCGGAATAAGACTAATGAGCTTTCCAAGATGAAATGATAAGGCAACACATGGACAAACAGTTGGACTGCAACAATGCAGCCACCTGATCAACCAGAAACGAAGGCAGAGCTAAACAACGCAAACACACTAAGCAGAATATAATGCTCAAAAATTAACTCTCTAGATAATGCAACTGGCCAAGCATGCGCAACCTGTGAATGGGAGGTAGAAGATATGGAGCTAACGCAAGGCAAACCACTGCACAAATAGTTTTAAGGTGGTTCGGTCCTTTAGACCTACATCCACCCCTCACTCCCAACCGGAGTGAGGCTTCACTAGCCAATGCTAGAACCAAGCAGACTCAGTCTGCAACAGGTGCTGACACACAGCTTGACCAGGGGAACAAACTCCCCTCTTCCTCCCAACCGGAGGGACACCCCAAGTGACTCCCAGTCACTTGGAAACCAGAGACGCAAAGTCTCTCTTCCTCCAAACCGGAGGGAACACACCAGTGACTCCCCGTCACCAGCAAACCAGAGGTCGAAGACCTCTCTTCCTCCAACCGGAGGGACCCCTGGACTTGCAACCCGCAAGCCCAGAACCGGAGATCAGATCTCCCTTCCTCCAAACCGGAGGGAACACACAAGTGACTTCCAGCCACTTGCAAACTAGAGGTCGCAGACCTCTCTTCCTCCAGACCAGGAGGGACCCGACCTCAATCCAGAGGATCGGAAGTACAAAGTTAACCAAATGAAAAAGGAAAAATAAGAAGGGGAAAATACACAGCGATCAGAAAGCTGTAAAGAAAGATAACACAGATGTGGCTCGCATGGAGCTGACTGGCCTGGATTTGATCCACGGTCCAGTAGACAGATCTTCAGGTAAGCTTCTCTTCCTCTTCTCTTTTCTCTCACTTTCTTTTTCTCTTAACCCTTACGAGCTCTCTAACTCTCTCTTTCTCTTCTTTTCCTTCTGCTCTTCTTCTGTTTCTTTTCTTCTTCTGCTCTTTCACTCTCTCGATCTCTTTTCCTCTATTCTCTTCGGCTCACGCTCTCTGCTATTCTCTCTTCTTCTCCTTTTCTTCCTCTTTTCTTTTTCTGGATCGAAGGGCTTTCTGCTCTCCAGGCTTCTTCCTCGATCACCTTCATCTGTTGGATGAAGGCTTCCTTTTATAAGCAGCAGCCAGCAGGAGGGCAGCACTGGGCGCGTGTGGCTTCCTCATTTCCCGCCCAGAACTTGTGGCCACGTGTCAGTCTCTCAGCCAGCTTCAGCACACGTGTCACAATCCTGTCTGCCCTTCCAGCCTCGGATCACGTGCCTCCCATTCACTGAGGAATATTCTTCCTCAGACCACCTTCTTCTTTTTGTTTTTCTTCTTCTCCTGCAAAGAATTAAAACGATTAAAACTCAGGGCCACAAAAACTAAAACTGCACGAGGTGTGTAGGAACAACAATAGGTGCACTATACTGAGAACGACACGAGGTACGGAGAAGGAAATAACACGGAGTAAAAACGATAGAAACACGCGATCAAAGGAACCTTGGACGAAGATAGAAAGAAACAATACGAGGACATAAACACAAGAATAACACGAAGACACGAATACAAAAGCAACACGAAGACACGAATACAAAAACAACACGCCATAACAAACAGCAAAGAGAACGGCACGAGGTGAAATGACACTTTACTAAAAAGACTTGAATACACACGAAAACAACTCGAGTACTAAGTTGCTCGAACGTACGAACGACTCGAAGACGAGGACGACACGGGCTGACAACAACTCGAAGATGAAAACAGAAACCAACACGAAGTGTGGTTACAAAATAAGAAAGACACGAGGTCTAGGAAAAGCAACACGAAGACAGAAATAACAAAGAAACGACTCGAACTAAGGATGACATGGAGACAACACAGTCAGACTCGACTTGAGACACTTAAAGCTTGAATTTAGAGAAGAATGCACGAAGTAAAATCAACACAAAGACAGAAGACAGACACGGCTATCACGACACGTGATGAAGCAGTGAAACCAAAAAAGAACGACTCGAGGAACAACAGTAAGTGACACGAAAAATACAAGAGCAAACATAAAACGGATGACTCGAGATGAGCAACTAAATACTGAAGAAACGACACGAGGTTCACAGGAAAATGACTCGAAGTTCATCAGAAAAATTCGAGCTGCTTCAGTAAACAACACGAAGACAATCAACAAATATAGTTGGAACAACACGACGTACAAAAGGACAACACGAAGTGTAGTAAACACCAACAACATGAAGTATGAAAGGAATAGTACGGACATACAAGGTACTACCTCATAGCAGTTTTCCTGTTAATCATGGAAATTTCAAATGCATAACATTACGCAAGATATCTGATTAAAATGAGAATACTTAACATAGTGATGCTCATCATCAAAACACTAGGGAAGTCACAAACAAGAAAGTTGTGAATAACAAGGCATGTTGTACAGACTTCAAACAATATGCATCAGATAACTATGTATGGACTTGAAGACCCTTAGCCAATGTATAGACTTCAGGTGGAGACCAATGTGTAGACTTCTCGTGAAACCCCAATGTGCAGACTTGACGCTGTACAGACTTTCCAAAGAGAACGTAACGCTGTACAGACTTGAACTGAAGACCAATGTATGGACTTCAAAACAGATGCTAAGGCCAAGAGGAGTGTATAGACTTTCACGATGTATGGACTTGGTCAAAAAAAAATGTAAGCGATGTACACACTTAGCCAATGTGTAGACTTTGCCTTAGACGCTAAATGAGATGCTAAAGTCGGTATAGACTTGAAGAACCTGAAACAAAGTGCATACACACAGCGTTGACGTTGCAGACTTGAGAATGCTCACAGCGTTGACGCTGCAAGAGACGTAGGCTGTACAGACTTAGCCTAAGACAATGCATGAACATATCAGCAGAGAAGCAATGCACAGAACAGAAATCAAGCACAAGCCAATATATCACAGCTTGACTCAAGCATACGCATGCATGCATTCTTCACAATTCAGACATGGCACACTTATGCAATCTCCCACAGAAAAGGTCAGACATATTCAAGACAATGTGGTGACTCATTCATGTTGCTATCATTAAAACATCACATCATCAACAAAGTACAAGGGACACAACAGTTTACTCAGTGAGACCGAGCATTGCTCTATCTTTCATTTTCATTTTAGATTTTTCAATAAGGATAGGTAGGCAGCTTTTTCCTCAACTGTCTCTTCAACATACATGCAACAAGTTTAACATCTCGAGAGTGTTGAAAAGAAATTCATATATCCTTATCTTTAACACTCATTTTCACATTTTATGCATGAAGTGTGTGAATTTTATTCAGCATGTATATCAAAAATATCATGAATACATAACAGTGTAACTCCCCCTAAAAAGATGCACTTATGAAATAAGAATTCCCCCAGAGTGTACGACATGAAACACTCCAATAATGACTCAAATGCAGCATTATTTAGCAAGGAGATATACGGTCATAGAAATGCCAAAGGATGGGGGTGAATAGCATATAGTATCAAGCAAGCATACAGAGGGAATGTATGCAACATGCACTATGACATGCATGCGAGCAATGTGATGTCAATTTGATACTAATGGAATGGATAATTTGATACCAATTGAAGGGATGCTAACTAAATGAACTAAGTGCGACTAATGCTTGAGTTCCAATGCAATACAACATATGAGCATATAAGGATGCGATGCAATGTGAAAAATGATTCAGACTTTTGGTTTTCATTTGAATGAGTGCAGCTAATACATGAGTACTGATGCAATGCAACATTTGATCATATAGTAGTGGAATGGAAATGTAATATGTCAAGACAACATGCAATGTGGTGCAAAGCTTCTGATATCAAGTGAATGAGCTAACTGTAGTTAATGCATGAACTCTAATGCATGCAATGTATGTCTGGAATAGAGTGTAATGAAATATGCAATTGCAGCAAGGGAGGGCTTTGATTTACACACCATGAGACAAGTTCCACATTAAAGCATTCACATTTTATTAATGTGTCAACAAGCTTTTGCATGACATGACCTCTATGAGATGAGGGTGCTTAAAAGATCAAAATTAAGTAATGCAACCCAATTTTCAGAATTTTTCAAAAATATATTTTCAAAGGTCATTCACAAGTATTGAAATGAGAATTTATCCAAGAGTCAAATGTATGAATCATTTAATCATAGACATGTTTTCAATTTACATAGTTCAGCTCAAGAATTCATTCACACATCAACCATTCACAAGCCAGTCACAATCATCAAGATCTGGTACGAGGCGGAGATTTTAGTCCAAAGACCCAGCTCACACATAGGGAATGCTTCCAAGTGGACATAGTCCACTGTTCCACAAATGTCATTTGATATACCAGATATGTAGTGAAATTCAGGTGTGATTGTGTAATTTAAAATGAGAAATATTCAATACACACTTCTCAAGCCAGTTAGACAAGTTCATCACAGCAGACTAGTGAAAGACAATTCAAGTTTGAATCAATACCTGTCATCCTAAAGTGTCACCAAGTGACAAAAGACCATTGCATGAATTGACGAGATTGAATTACCTTAGTTTAGATGACAAGATCGAAAGCCTTCATGCACGAAGATTGCTAACCCCACGACGGTTAGTACTTCAGATTTTACTTTTCATACTTTTACCTTGAGAATCCATTTTGATCCAAGCCTTTCACCTACAATCCAAAGATGAGTAAGATTCAGTTCATTTACGAGACTTATACCAAAATCTCCTTGCAAAAATCCCTGTAAATTGTTCAGAAAAGGCATTATTAGTAGTTCAGGCATTATTAGTAGTTTAAAGAGTGATATCATCCACATATGCTTGAACCATTAAAGTATCTTTTACCTGATTTACCTCATGAGATGTGTTTAATCAACCTTACCCATTCAACCAATTCTCAGTCAAAAGAGATGTGCGTCTTTCATACCATACCTTGGGTACTCATCAAAATCATTCCCTATCTCCTGGTGGTGGTGGTGGAAATTTCTTAACATTTTTATCCTTGCAAGGTGTTCCTTAATTGATTCAAGCCTTGTCATGACTAGCCCATTTTCATTTGGCTTTTGGGAGTATGATCTGCATCCATGGACAAGAAGATTTGATTTATCAGTTTCGATTCAGATTTATTAAGAATGGCATGACAAATTCTTTTAACAACCAACATCCCCTAGACAGCTCTAGATGCAATGCATGACTCATGTGTGAACCTGAACATTAAGCCCATATGACGAATGTGGTTGCTCCCCCTTAGTGTGTGCATGAATGCAAGATGTTCATTAACGTTCTAATACCATGTGCAGCCTGTAACTAATTGACTCATAGTACTAGGCGGAGAACTTAGATCCGAATTCACCTCACGCGTAGTGATAATTTTCAGACAGGCTTAACCTGCCCTTCCACATGTCACCATTTGATATACTATGTAATCATGGATGATGAAGGCAGGAGGATTGCAATGCATTATAGCATGAATACACAATGTTCAATATTTGTAAGATATCACGTGAAGGTATATGCATACTTAGTGTATGTGGTGAAATCATACTTTGATGAATCTTCAAGCTCTTCTTTACACGAAGATGCTATATGACAATTGATATGCGCACAAATATGCAAACAACTATGAATGAAATGCATGTACAGACATATGCAAGATTACATGACTATATGACACAAAGTAAGTTAAAACATGACACAAAGTAAGTTAAAACATGACACAATCACTACAAAAAGTAGGAGGGATATCACATGATCTTCAAATTCAGTTTTTGATTTTTATTCAAACCTGACTTACCTTCTTGACGAAGACAGATTTCATATTTTACATTCACATGGCACACCTGCAAAACAGATTTCTCATTTGGCATTCTTAGGTACCCAAACCATCTTAGGTCCTTGTGGGTTTGCAGCAACATGGGCATGTGGTTTCTAATTTTTGACATCATTTTTCTTTAGAAAATAATCATGCTTAACATTCCCAGATTTGTCAAAGTGATGGTAGAAGGCACGTGGCATCATATTCTTTCTTCTCATGGGTTCTACTGATTTGTGTGTGTGAGCATGATGTGTTGAGTAGGAGTTCTTTCTCTTCAACAATAACCATCAATGTAAAGTTGTATGACCCCTTTTACCACAGTGATTGCAATGCATGGAAGATTTTGTGATGAAAGCTCTCTTTACATTTTTCAAAATAGCTTGGTTTCTACATGCTCTCAAGTCATCATTTTTCATAATGAAGCAATCATGCATGGCATGTCCAGATTTACCACAGTACAAGCATGAGAGTTTCTTTCTAATTGGTTGTGTGTGTGTGGAAGAGGTATGTTCAACATGCATGGAGGTGCTAGCAGTATTTTTGGATTTTTGATGCAAATTGATTTTCATTGTGGAGACGTGTGTGTGCAACATGATTTTTCTTTTTCAGATTTTCATTTGATCTTTTTATTGTCTGTGAAGAAGATTGATTTGGGGACCCATTTGATGTGCTGGCTATGTTTGAATTGTGCGCAAAAGATGTATAAACTTTATTTTCAAACTTCTTTTTGTTCACAGGATTAAAGCCCAGCCCTTCCCTTTGAAAATTCACTTTCGTCCCCAATAATTTGTCCAAATTTTCTTGACCATTAACAAATCTAGACATTGAAACATTCAAGTCAAGAATTTTAGATTGAATAGATGTAATGTGCAATTCATAGGAAACCATCTTATTTTCATAGGAGTTGACTTGTTCATGTAGAGTAGCATTGATGGTTTTATGACTTTCAATTTCTTGCAACAAAGCATGCACTTTATCAGATTCATCATTATTCACAAATTTTCCTTTTTCAAGAGCAAGTAATCTTTCAGAAATGGTTCTATTGAATTCCTTTAGTTTCTCATTCTCCATTTCAAGATTTTTATCATGAGCAAAATCATTTTGACCATTGCTCATAAGACTAACTCTCTCTCTCAGCTCTTTATTTTTATTTCTCAAGGAAGAAATTTGATCTTTGTGAATTTCAATGTCGAACACATGACTATCAATCAATTCTTTCAAGTGTGAGCATTCTTTACATGGAGAATCACATTTATTTTGTCCAACATTCTTTTTTAATTTTTTATTTTCAGACTTAACCCTCTCATATTTATCAGCAAGCTCATCATATGCAATCAATAACTCCTCATAGCTAAATTCATCTTCATTATCAGAATCAGAATTTACCTTTGAGCTTGATTCAACTTGTTGATCACTCCCTTGATCACTCGTGCCTGCCACAAGACATTGGTTTTCATGCTCTTCCCAGACTTTGGTTAAGCCAACCAAGATATCCTTCGCAGATCTGAAATGGGAGACAAAAGGGAAATGATTAGAATCAACTGCAGCAATAAGCAATTTTAGAACCAAATAATTTTGATCATGTTTTAGCTTAGAATCTGTGGTCCAGATAGATTTGTCTTTAGGCAACTCATAAGGACCATGCGAGATAAGCTTCCATAGCTTAGGATCATATGAGTTGACTAGACTACACATCCTTCCTAACCACAAATCAAAATTACAACCATCAAACACGGGTGGAGAATTCAAAGTGTACATAATGGTAGTCATTGATCTGGATCACTCTAGATCGTTAGATCTATGAAATTAGAGCCTTGGCTCTGATACCAATTGAAGTTCCGTGATCAATGACACCCAAGAGGGGGGTGAATTAGGTGTTTACCAATTTTACGAAAACTTTTGACCATTTCAAAATATGTGATACAATGTTAATCAAGAGGTTCAAAACTGTTTGTTTGCAAATTGGATTTATCAAACTGAATTGGATGATGATATAGATTATGCAAGATATACGAGGATAAATCCAGAATCACAATTATACTAACACTCATGTAGAATGGAGGTAGAAGAAAAGGACCAAACCACATAATACAAAACACAATGCACAGCGGTTTTTAAGGTGGTTTGGATGCAACGACGGTAATCCTACGTCCACCCCTCACCAAACTCGGTGAGGCTTCACTCGGGGATAAATCCCCAAACGGAGACGACGCTCCAAACACACACGTAGGACGGCACCTGCCCATACACACGGGGATGCGCCCCAATACACACACACACACATACACGGAGATGAGGTCTCCAACACGATCCAACAAACGGATCAATAAGACACACACACGCTGCGACAAGTGCAGCAAACCACACACTAAAACAACTGGATCTAAGTAGATCCACACACACACGTAGATCTAGGAAGATCTACACACACATGAATGGAACACAATGACCACACACGACCACGGATCCACAACGATCCACACACACACACGAATGTTTCCAGATTGTGAAGAACACAAATATAAAGCCCAAAACATAACAACAATGAGGCACAGTTTAGAAGACTCCTGATTTGGCTTCCCTTGAGTGTATGATATAGAGCTTGGAACGATGCTTCCTGCTTCACTTGAATGACTTCAGATTAAGCATGAATGGGCTTGGAGTGGATGTAGAGTTGCTGCACAGAGTACTGTTCACGGCTACAGTACTCTTCCTTCTTCACTTGGATAACCTCCCTTTGATCTCTTCTTGAAACTCTTGCTTGCTTCTTGATAGCCTCCCCCTTGATCTCTCTTTGTTGGTTGCTTGATTCTTCACTTCATATATGCTTGTTGGCTTGAGAAGTACCTTGAATGGCTTGTAGATGGATGAATAACTTGCTGCACGAGGCACTGTTCACGGAGCTACAGTACCTCTTCTTCCTCCTTGGACAGCCTCCCCTTAGATCTCCCTTGAAGCCCACTTGGTTGGTTAGGGTTATGGCTTCAATGAGATGTTTTATATCTCTTAAATGGTCCATAGACAAGCCTCAGACCAGATCCACAAATCATGGTGGATTGGGTGTCTTTAGGATTAAACAAATGGGTGGAAAGACCACTCCTCGAGCTTGAAATAAAAGTCAACAAAAGGGTGCCTCGGGGCTGGCGGTCGACGGTGGAGGGCTGGCGGTCGACCGGAATTTTACAGGTTTCAGTCCGTTGCTTGCTGGGAAAAATGGTTGACCGCCCCTATCTGGGCGGTCCACCGCTGCTGGCGGTCGACCGGTCCTGGACCGGCGGTCGACCGCTAACAGGGGAAGCCCCAGGTTTCTCCCGTTCAGCCCTTTAAACCCTTGAGTAGCTCATTCACGTTTGTGGCATCAAACTCCTTCGACCTTGAGGATTTGTACTGAGTGTATGGACCTGCAAACACATGGATAATTGATTAGAACTATAGCTCAAACATCCATATGATAAATGCATAAACTCCATGCAAACCATTGATTATTAAATCAGAATTTGTTTCGGGGGCTCCGCCCCCGGAAACCCCCGCAAGGGGCGCTGCCCCCTTGACCCCCGCGACCTGACCGCGCAGGTCGATCCGCGGGCGAGGGCGCACGATGGCCAGAAGGGTTTCATGTTGAATGTGCATGAATGAGGTGTATACATAAGATACACAAGGTGAGATCGATGCTAAGCATGAGATACACAAGGTAAGAGTCTCACCAATGGTTCTTGATAGTAAATGACATGTACCACCTGTTTTGGATTGTAGAGGAGCAGGGTGCTTATCCACAAGTTTAGTTCACCAGGTGACTGCCATGTGTTTGATCCTTCTAGTAAGATAGTTAAGGTTAATACCATGCTTATTCACATTAAAGAGGTTATGAAACCTCTTGCCTCTTGTAAAAATAATTCAATCAAGCATGAATCAAGACCATGTACCATTGCCATTTGCCATCTCAAACATATTTAAACATGAATGTGCAATCAACCATAAGTTTAGTTATCATCAAAACCATAATGCCAACAATCATCAAAACCATAACTCAACAAGCCAGACAAAGTTACGGTCATTGCAAGGCTGGCTAGCCTACATCCGTAGGTTCATCTCTAACTTATCCGGGAGGTGTCCGCCGTTCCATAAATTAATGATGAAGGATACCCTGTTCCACTAGAGCGAAGAATGTCAAAAAGCCTTCAATCAATTGAAAGAATACCTGAACACCCCGCCAGTCCTGGGGGCACCTGTCAAAGGGTGGCCGCTGATCCTATACATAGCCGCCATTGAATACTCCTTAGGGGCAATGCTGGCCCAAAGCAATGAAGAAGGAAAAGAACAAGCCCTCTACTACCTCAGTCGAAGACTGGTCGGGGTTGAAGCCAAATATACACATATTGAAAATGTCTGCCTCGCTCTGGTCTTCGCGGCCAAGAAAATGAGGAACTATATGCTGTCGCATGAAGTCAAGCTAATATCTTTGGCCGACCCGGCCAAATATATACTCTCTCAACCGGTCCTTAAAGGGTGCCTGGGCAAATGGGCTATCATCCTCTTAGAGTTTGACGTTACTTATGTGCCACAAAGGCCCTCAAAGGCCAGGCCATCACAGACTTCTTTGCGGCGCACCCAGTGCCTGAAAATTCTCCATTGATTACGGAGCTTCCCGAAGATGAAACTCTAGAAGTGGGCCAAGTCTAGCAAGCCACCTGGCAGCTACACTTTGATAGTGCTTCAAGAATAGAAGCGTCCCCCTCAGGACAAACAAGAATAAGAGCTGGGGCAGGCGTCGTCCTCAAATCTCCCGAAGGAGAGGTACTACATACCTCTTGCTCAATCAACAAAGCCTGTACAAACAATGAAGCAGAATATGAAGCTCTAATTATCGGTCTCTAGGTCACTCTTCACATGGAGATCCGGATGCTACAAGTGTTTGAGGATTCAATGTTGATTGTCAAGCAAATCTGGGGTCAATTTGAAGTCCAAAAGGATGAATTACTCCCCGACCATGCTAAGGCAAAGCAACTCATGGAGAAATTCTACTTTATTGAAATAAACCATGTTGGCCGAAGTCAAAATGCACACGCCGACGCATTAGCAAAGCTAGCAAGCTCACTGGCAATCCCACCGGATGAATCACTCAACATACGGGTGATCAACCGACAGTAGGTCCCCAGCATGATAGAAAAGGAGCCAGGTGGAGAAGAGCCTGAAGTAGCAACCGCAGAAGTGGTCGGCTCACCTAACTGGCATGGGCCCCTCATGTAATGGTTTAAACACCAACAGCTACCGGGAAGAGAAGGTTAGGTCGACCCGAATAAATGACTCCTATAAAATCAGAAATGGAATTCTATTTCGAATTATGGCAGACGCCAAGAAGAAAATACTCCTTCGATGCCTCTCTATGGAGGAAGCCTGGAGAGTCATGAAAGAAAAATTCATGCCTGGTTGGGTCGAGCACACCAGGCCGGGCCGAAAATGAAGATCGAAATTAAAAAGCTGGGTTATTATTGGCCAACAATGTTTGATGACTGCAGCAAATACGCTAAGTCATGTCAAAAGTGCCAAGAGCATGCAACAGTCACCAAGAGACCTCCAACACAGCTACATCCAACAGCACCCAGTTGGCCATTTGCCCAATGGGGAACAGATGTCGTGGGCCCATTGCCCCCATACACTTCGGGATGCAAGTATATCCTGGCAATAATAGACTATTTCTCCCGCAGGGCGGAGGCTATATGTAATATCTTGGATTCTTCAGATCGGAATCGGAGAGCTATCGGATCGCTTTCGTGGGTCCTGATACGTGTTTTACGATCCACGCGGATTTTCCCCTAGTATAGCTTGCGGAACCCTGTGGAGAGTTAACCGTTGAGTTTTGCTACTCAAGGATGCTACATGTGCGTTGTGCTCGTTCCGAGGATCGCGAAGACTATTTTTTATATATTTTTCTAAATTTATGGATTTTCGTGTAGAAAATTGGATTTTAGAAAAATTGCTAATTTCCTATTTTCTTTTCTCTTCTTAATCCTTTTCCTTCTCTCCTCTCTCTTCATCGCCGTTCACTCTCTCTCCCTCCGTTGTCTCTCCTCTTTCCCCCTCTACTCCGGCTGCAGACAGAGGAGGCCTGGGGATGACGTGGCGATGTCATGGAGGTGTCGTGGAGCGTGATGGTGTGAAGAATGGAGCGTGGTGTTGGCACGATCCCGTTCGGTGGATTCAAAGCCGACGTGTGGTTCGTGTGATGATTTTCAGTGAGGTTTGGTGTTCTCGGTGCGTGAGATCTTCGGTGGAGGTAGGGGGACAGATGCCCTACTCTTTTCTTGTGTTCTCTTGCAATTTGGAGTCGAAGGGTGAGCGTATGAGTGGGTTTTGCCTTGTTTCGGACGAAAGCATGTTCGGGGGGTATGAGCCGTGTTCCCCGTTCCTGGCGACGGTTTTTATTTTAAATGGTTTCATTTGAAACCCTACCATGTTGGGAATCTTTTCCTGCCAGTTTTATTGTATTTGGTTAAGAATCGGAGCTGGGATGTGCCCGGTTGTCCTTGCGAGTCATTTTGGGTCGATTCGTGGGAATCATCCATTTCTTATGTTTTTGTGAGTCGTTTGGTCCCTTCCGGCATGTGGAAGGTTGACATCGGCGTTAGGGTTGTTTCCCCGTCGTTCTGGAGACGATTGGGGCGTGGAAAAAGGGTTTTTGTGTGGATTTTCTATGTTTTGCTCCATGACGAGAACGTGCCGGTTGTGTGCATCGCGTTCTCAGTGGAACGCGCTACAACGGTGCACCGCGTCTCGTGCCGAAGATGAACAGTAGGGCGGTTAGGAATGCAACCTAGGTGATAGTTGTGATCCTCTATGAATGCGCTCGAGGTGTTGGTCCCGATCATGTGAACGTGCTCGAGGTGTTGGCCGCGTCTACGTATTGTCATGCATGAGGTTCAGGCCGCTTCTATTAACGTGACCCAGGTAAGCGCCGCATCATTGTGTTATCGCGACCCAGGAGATGGGCACGTTCGATTGACATCGCGACCCTATATAGGGGTCCGTTAATCATCGCGACGCAGTGGGTAGGCGCGTAAATGTTTTCTATTTTTCGTGTCTTATTTGAGCTGTCTCGGGCTCCGATGAACCCAAGATTCAATGCTTTCTTGGCCTTAGACTCGATGGATGCCATGGGTGTCCTATGAGTGAGTCATATGTGTGTTAAGGGATTCCGGAGGAGCGACCTTATCTCGAACAGCGCATAGTGATGTGTTCTTTCCGGTTAATGTGGCTTCGACCCCTTGGTTAGCCCATTGTCCCGTGGATGTCTTGGACGTCCTATGAGGGCTTTGACCGTGTTATAGGGTGTCTGAGAGGGCCATTGTATCGAGCTGTGTTTTGTATTATTTCGAGGGTCATTATGGTTTCTGGTCAACCCAGTTGTGACCTAGTGGTTGACACGTGACCTCGTGAGTGTCTCGTCTATCCTGTGAGGATCGAGACATGGTTTTGGGTGCTAAGAGGTAATGCCTTGTCTCAATTTGCGTGCCATGTGGTTTGAGGGCTTTCGATAATCCCTCATGTTCTGTGTTTCATGCTATACAGAATTGTGAGTCCGTTGTATGGTCCGATGGCCGAGGGCTCATGGTTATTAGTATTGCTATTATGGATTTGGCTGTTCTGTGCCATCTTCCATATTGTGTTTCTTGTGGAGTTTGGATTAGCGACTAGGCAGATTAACAGTGTGTTGCTGTGATATGCGACGATCTTGACCCGAGTCTTGTGACTCAAGGATCGTTGTCAGCAGGTCTAGTTGACTGTCCTGAGTCTGGTAGCAGTGTGAGCTGCCATGTGCTTCGTAGTACGTGCGATAGGTGTCCTTACCCTGTCTGTACTTCGGTGTTCACTATTTTGGAGTCTCTGTGTCAAGTGAGCCTCCACTAGTCGTAGCGTGACGACACTTTCCTGTGTGTCGGCGCACCTAGGAGTGGTGGCTGGGCAGTTCTCGACAGACGATTTTTAGGCTAGTTTTTGTGGGCCCCCTTACTTTGCGGTAGCGTCCTACTGGGGGGAAAACTAGCTAGAGGCCTGGCTCAAGGCATTGGGCTTGTGTGTGCACACGTGGTCAGGGGCGGTTGGACGAGCGTTGACGGGAGTGACCAGTCAACCCTGACTGGTCACTCGTTACTGTAGTTCCTTGGTTCTTGTTGAGTATCTCAGTTTACCGCCGTTCTAGGCATGTCGGAGATACTTGTGACGTAGTGTAAGACGTCAGTGGACGCATCCGGTTGTTCTTCTAGTGAGGAGGAGCTTCTGTCACATGACAAGATGACTTGTGTTTTCGTGACTTGTCGGGTAGTCAGCGGTGGCTTCACCCAAGGTCTAGTCTTGTAGCGTACACGACAGTGAGTTTGTGTAAGTCTTTGGTAGGCTCTTGCCTGTTTTAGTAGGCTTTTGCCTGTTCTTGTAGGCTTTTCATGATAGGGTTTCATGATTTGACAATGGATCGGTAACGCCTGACTTTGTGAGATCGGGGTTCGCCTTTCTATTATTGTTCGGAGTAGTTTAGAGGGCCGAGATTCCTTCGTCTGTCTTGTTTTCATGTTATGGCTTTTCCTCTTTACTTCTGTTGTTTCTACTCCTATTGTTATTGCTTTGCTTTAGTGTAGCACTGCTGTTACTGCGTTGTTTTGGGGTAGGGTTCTGCGGGATCCCTATTGAGCCAGTGACATGAGGCTCACCCCTGACTTTTCAGGTGTAGCAGTTCTTCCTCTTGCTGGGAGGTACCTGCTGCGTGGTTCTTAGTTGCCAGCGTTGCCTGTGTCGGGTTTTCCCCGACTTGAGGGTACGTTTATCTTTCTGTTGGACTGTACTTATCTTTCTAGTGGACTGGACTCTGTTAGTTTTAATTGTTGTAGAAAAATGTAATTTTATTTCTGCTACTTTAGCAATTCTAATCATTGAAATTTAATTGCTTACTATTATATCTGGAAGTTCAATGTACTCTCACACTCCTTTTATCCCTTCGGAGCTTTACCACTCTTGGGAGGCCTCACAGGTTCCAAGTGGTATCGGGTTTACCCGGTATCCAGACCCTGGGTCGTCACAGAATGGTATCAGAGCAAGAGTTTAGAGTTGTTCAGAATTTTTTTGAGCTGTCTGAGCTATTGTTTGTGAAGTACATGGGAATTCGAGATATTGCAGTGCTCAGAGTCCTTAAGGTCCAGTACAGTCTGCAGCTGGCATAGGTTTTGCGATTGTTTATCGCTTTGCTTTCGTGTGTGGTCTTGTGCGTGCTGTGTTGGCACTGTACGAGATGGTTTTGCTCTTGTCAGATTCTGATGGAGTCTTCTTCTTTTGTCTTGGTGTTTGTCTCGATTATGCTGTACTTGGCAGAGTTCGCCAGTAGGCGTGAATCTGTGGTGCGGTGTTCGAGATTTTTCTGTGGCTTGTTCAAGTGGCTAGTGACTTTATCGTTGGTGCGATGGCCATGCACATTTTCCTGTTGTTTTGGCCATATCAGCTTGAGTTCGTTCAGCCCCTGAGGTGTTAAGCTGGTGTTTAGCTGGTCGATTGGATGCCTTGATTGAGAGAATGCTCGGGCGAACCTAGAATTTTCCTTCCTGGTGAGCTACTGTTAGTTGAGCTTGATTCTTCTCATCTTGTCTGGTGGCGTCTTTTTGGGGTAAGTGTTGGAAGTGCTGTCTCGGTGAAGCCTTTTTTGTGTATCTGCTTAAGTGTGGACTGTGTTAGTTTTGAGCATGATATGCTTTTGTTCGACGGTTGCTTGGCTTTGGACCCAGTCTTTGGTATTGGGGGCCGTTGTGCACCATGTTTGACGTGCCGTGTTTGGCGGCTGTTGTGCTGTGAAGGTTCATTAATCATTTCAGGACGTGATCGGCTGTTTACAGGATCGGTACTCGAGGCGTGGTATATTGCAGTTTTGTGAATTGCGATGGCACTGAGTGTGAGCTGAGATACAGATGCCGAGTTGTTTGTGATGCCTGTGCGTTGTATTGAGTGTGCAGCAGAAGTGTGTGGGCTTATAACCCACAGGTCGAGGATCGTTGGTTGGAAGATTCTGGCCGACCGAGAGGTATGTTTCCTTGGTGTGACATCGTCTTGGCTTTGTGTGCCTTGATGTTGTTGGTTGCCGTGCCGTGCTTGAAGCGTTGTGGTTGTTGGCACTGGCATGCGTGAGAATTGGGGAAATCTATCGGCGTATCAACTGGTTGAGTACATTTTCTTCTCTGTATTTTTCTTGGGAATTATGCTCTCGGGACGTGATTGTGGTCCTCGAGATGCGTTCTCTGAGATTCTTATTGTTGTTGTGGGTCCTTGTTGGTGAGTTGCTCACAGCATGGCTTGTATATTCTTGTCGTGTGTTCAGCTGTAATTGTGCCTTGATGTGACCCAGCTTGCAGTTCTATCCCATGGTTCTGTGTTGAGAGCGGAGTGGGGATTCTGTAGGTGCTGTTGTTGTTGTTGGTGGTTGGTGGTTGTGTTCAGCTTGGGAGGAGTTCCCTGTGAGTCTGATTTGGCATTGTGTGGATCGAGGTCTTATCGGTTAGTTTTGCTGTACTCTTATGTTGTGGTAGAGTTGGCATGCGACTCGAATCAAATGTAATATCTGAGTGAGGATTGACTTGATTGTGCTCGTGGTCCAGTGCTGTCGTTGGCGTTCTGCATGCCAATCTCGTTGTAATGCTTGGCGCGGAAGCCGATGGTTGGAGCTATCAGTTGAGAGGATTGTGTTTCCTTGTCTAAGCTGATGCATGTTGTGTCTACCGAGTGTGTTATCGGTAGCTATTTTCGTGGCATGGGTCATGTCTCCTTTCCCTGTGAGACGACAGCGATGGTGCCATGATGTTTAGGAGGTGTCAGACTTGTGTTCACTTGTGTTCACTTGTGTGACATGCTCGTTCTGTGGATCAATGTATCTTGTGATCCGGAGCGTGTGCCTGGGATTATGGTCTGGCAGCGTCCCTCTGAATGGTGTTTTTTGAGATTTGTGTTATCGTGCTTTGTATTTGAGCTTTGGCTGATGCTTGGAGAGCATAGCCAGTGCTTTGGGTTTATTCTTCCCTGTTCACTTGTTGGCTCCTTGAATTTGCGAGGATGAAATTCCTAAAGGGGGGAGGACTATAATATCTTGGAATCTTCGGATCAGAATCGAAGAGCTATCGGATCGCTTTCGTGTGTCCTGATACGTGTTTTACGATCCACACAGGTTTTTCCCTTGTATAACTTGTGGAACTCTATAGAGAGTTGACTGTTGAGTTTTGCTACTCAAGGACGCTGCAGGTGCGTTGTGCTCGTTCCAAGGACCGCGAATACTATTTTTCTGTATTTTTCTGAATTTATGGATTTTCATGCAAAAAATTGGATTTTAGGAAAATTGCTAATTTCATATTTTCCTTTTTCTTCTTAATCCTTTTCCTTCTCTCCTCTCTCTTCATCACCCTTCACTCTCTCTCCCTCCGTTCTCTCTCCTCTTTCCCCCTCTGCTCCGGCTACAGATGGAGGAGGCCCGGGGATGACGTGGAGATGCCGTGGAGGTGTCGTGGAGAGTGATGGTGTGAAGAATGGAGCGTGGTGTTGGCGCGATCCCGTTCGGTGGATTCAAAGCCGACGTGTGGTTCATGTGATGGTTTTCAGTGAGGTTTGGTGTTCTCGGCACGTGAGATCTTTGGTGGAGGTAGGGGGATAGATGCCCTACTCATTTCCTGCGTTCTCTCGTGATTTGGAGCCGAACGCTGCGCGTATGAGCTGGTTTTTCCTTGTTTCGGGCGAAAGCATGTTCGGGGGGTGTGCACCGTGTTCACCATTCCACGCGACAGTTTTTAGTTTAAATGGTTTCATTTGAACCACTAGCATGTTGGGAATCTTTTCCTGCCAGTTTTATTGTATTTGGTTAAGAATCGGAGCCGGTATGTGCCCGGTTGTCCGTCAATTCGTGAGAATCGCCCATTTTTTGTGTTTTTGTGCATGGTTTGGTCCCTTCCGGCATGTGGAAGATTGACATCGGCGTTAGGGTTGTTTCCCCATCGCTCTGGAGACGATTGGGGCGTGAAAACTAGGTTTTTGTGCGGATTTTCTGTGATTCGCTCCGTGACGAGAACGCGTTGGTTGTGTGCGTCGCGTTCTCAGTGGAACATGCTACAACGATGCACCGCGTCTCATGCCGGAGATGAACAGTAGGGCGGTTAGGAACGTGACCTAGGTGATAGTCGTGATCCTCTGTGAAGGTGCTCGAGGTGTTGGTCACGATCATGTGAACGCGCTCGAGGTGTTGTACGCGTCTACGAACTGTCACGCCTGAGGTTCAGGCCGCGTCTATTAACATGACCCAGGTAAGCACCGTGTCATTGTGTTATCGTGACCCAGGAGATGGGAGCGTTCTATTGACATCGTGACCCTCTATAGGGGCGCGTTAATCATCGCGACACAGGGGGTAGGTGTGTTAATGTTTTCTATTTTTCATGTCTTATTTGAGCTGTCTTGGGCTCCGGTGAACCCAAGATTCAATGCCTTCTTGGCCTTTGACTCGATGGATGCCATAGGTGTCCTGTGAGAGAGTCATATGTGTTTTACGGGATTCCGGAGGAGCGACCTTATCCCGAACAGTGCATAGTGCTGTGTTTTTTCCGGATAATGTGGCTTTGACCCCTTGGTTAGCCCATTGTCCCGTGGATTTCTTGGACGTCCTATGAGGGCTGTGACCGTGTTATAGGGTGTCTGAGAGGGCCATTGTACTGAGCTGTGTTTTGTATTATTTCAAGAGCCATTATGGTTTCTAGTCAACCCGGTTGTGACCCAATGGTTGACACGTGATCTCGTAAGTGTCTCGTCTATCCTATGAGGATCGAGACATGGTTTTAGGCGCTTAGAGGTAGTGTCTTGCCTCAGTTTACGTGCCATGTGATTTGAGTGCTTTCAATAATCTCTCATGTTCGTGTTTTGTGTTATATGGAATTGTGAGTCCGTTGTGTGGCCCGATGGCCGAGGACTCATGGTTATTAATATTGCTGTTATGGATCCGACTGTTACGTGCCGTCTTCCATATTGTGTTTCTCGTGGATTTTGGCTTAGGGACTAGGTTGATTAACAGCGTGTTGCTGTGATGTGCGACGATCTTGACCCGAGTCTTGTGACTCAAGGATCATTGTCAACAGGTCTAATTGACTGTCCTGAGTCTGGTAGCAGTGTGAGCTGCCATGTGCTCCGTAGTACGTGCGACATGTGTGCTTACCCTGTCTATATTTCAGTGTTCGCTATTTTGGAGTCTCTATGTCTAGTGAGCCTCCACTAGTCATAGCCTGAGGACACTTTCCTGTGTGTCGGCCAACCTAGGAGTGGTGGCGGGGCAGTTCCCGACAGTCGATTTTTAGGCTAGTTTCCGTGGGCCCCCTTGCTTTGCGGTAGCATCCTACTAGGGGGAAAACTAGCTAGAGGCTTGGCTCAAGGCATTGGGCTTGTGTGTGCACACGTGGTCAGGGGCAGTTGGACGAGCGCCGATGGGCGTGACCCTGACTGGTCACTCGTTACTATAGTTCCTTGGTTCTTGTTGAGTATCTCAGTTTACCGCTGTTCCAGGCATGTGGGTGATACTTGTGGCACTGTGTAAGACGTCAGTGGACGCATCTGGCTATTTTTCTAGTGAGGAGGTGTTTCTGACACGCGACATGATGACTTGTGTTTTTGTGACTTGTCGGGTAGTCAGCGTTGGCTTCACCCGAGGTCTAGTCTTGTAGCGTACACGACGGTGAGTTTGTGTATGTCTTGTGCCTTCGACCGTGTAGGTCTTTGGTAGGCTCTTGCCTATTTTAGTAGGCTTTTGCCTATTCTTGTAGGCTTTTCACGATAGGGTTTCATGATTTCACAATGGATCGGTAACGCCCGACTTTGTGAGATCGGGGTTCGCCTTTCTATTGTTGTTCGGAGTAGTTTAGAGGGCCGAGGATCCTTCGGTTGCCATGTTTTCGTGTTACGACTTTTCCTATTTACTTCTATTATTTCTACTCCTGTTGTTACTGTTTTACTTTAGTGTAGCACTACTGTTACTGCGTTGTTTTGGGGTAGGGTTCTGCGGGATCCCTGCTGAGCTAGTGACACGAGGCCCACCCCTGACTTTTCAGGTGTTGTAGTTCTTCCTCTTGCTGGGCGGTACATGCTGCGTGGTTCTTAGTTGCCAGCGTTGCCTGTGTCAGGTTTTCCCCGACTTGAGGGTACGTTTCTCTTTCTGTTAGACTGTACTTATCTTTCTGGTGGACTGGACTCTGTTAGTTTTAATTGTTGTAGAAAAATGTAATTTTATTTTTGCTACTTTAGCAATCCTGATCATTGAAATTTAATTGCTTACTGTTATATCTGGAAGTTCAATGTACTCTCACACTCCTTTTATCCCTTCAGAACTTTACCGCTCTTGGGAGGTCTCGCAGGTTCCAAGTGGTATCAGGTTTACCCGGTATCCGGACCCTAGGTCGTCACACTATAGCCCTAAGAGAAGTGACAGGAGAAATCGTGGCCCAATTTATCCGACAAAACGTAATATTCCGATTTGGCATCCCCAATCGGATCGTCTCAGACAACAGAAGTCATTTTCAGAATCAAAAGGTCTACAGATTGGCCGAAAAATACAAGATTGACTGGAGGACATCCACTCTGTACAACCCGCAGGCAAATGGGCTGGTAGAAGCATTTAACAAGACCCTATGCACCCTCCTGGCGAAGACTGTCATCTCTAACAAAAAGGACTGGGAAGACAAGATGTGTGAAGCGCTCTGGGCATACTGTACCGTCTATAAAACCCCAATGGGCTGTTCGCCGTTCTCTTTGGTGTACGGCTCAGAAGTAGTTGTCCCCATTGAACTAGAGGTACCCTCACTTCGGGTCGCAATCCAACATGAATTGGTCAAAGATGACCGAACAAACGCAGAGCGAAGGTTGGAAGAGCTCTCCGATCTAGAAGGGAAGAAACTCCAGGCTCAGCAAAACATACAGGTCTATCAGGCCCGCATAACACATGCCTTCGACAAGCTAGTCCAGGGGCGTGAATTCAAGAAAGGCGACCTTGTGATGGTCAAAAATAGAGAGGTCATGGCCGCCAACCATAAGAGCAAGTTGAATGAAAACTGGCCTGGGCCCTTTGTTGTCCAGAAAGTCTACGAAGGAGGTGCGTATGTAGTTGTCAACCATAGTGGAGAGACTCAATTCCTACTCCTTAATGGAAAGCACTTGAAACTATATCACGCATCACTTTCCCAATTTAATGAACAATTGAAACCCGCGCCTCACGCGGAGCAAGGATGTTTCTTAGATCTCCCATGAGACTGTGCAATATCCATTCAAAAAAAAGAAGAAAAAGAAAGAAAGAAAAAAAAAGAGAAAGAAAGAAAGAGAAAGAATGAAAAAAGAATGAAGAAAAAAAACTCATCAAAGTCACCGGGGGTTGTCGATTCATCAAGTCCCACCGGAATTCAAAACTCCTTTGATCCGGCTCAGACCATCTCCTCTCGGCCAAACAACCAAACAGCTGTATACATAGCTCAACACTACTTCATCTTGTCCCACCGACGCATAAAGCTTCTGACTTGGACCTCCCAATTGAGCTGGTAAAACAAAGACCCCCCTTTGCTTCGACTCAGACCTTTCATCCTAGTCAATGAACGAAAAGACCTCTTTCCTTTGACCCAGATCCTCCATCTAGATTCGGTGAACAAAAAGACCCCCTTCCTTGCTTTGACACTAACCCCATGTCAACGAATAAACCACCTTAACATTACAACCTCTTGTCTCACCGATGAACGAACCTGTGGCCCGGACTTTCCGTCCGAAGCCATGAATAAAAAGACCCTTCCACTTTGGATCGGACCTTTCGTCTAACTAGAGAACAAAAAGACCCCTCATACAGTCGGCACGGCCGGCACATTAAAGAACAAAAAGGCCCCCCTGCATACAATCGGCCAACCCGGCATATTAAAGAATGAAAAGACCCCTACCGCTCTGAATTGGACTTCCCATCTTGATCAGAGAACAAAAAGACCCTTCCACTTTGGCTTAGACCCTCCGTCCAAGTCAATGAGTAAAAAGACCCCTTGCTTTGGCTCGGACCCTCTGTGATGTGGCACAGCCCAATGATGACTAAATATGTAATGAACAACCTAGGACCTAGATCCACAAGCATACAAGCACTCAATGATTCTCACAATAGCGTCTTACTTACACGGCACACGCGATCACCCGGCGGGGCCGGGGGATGATGGCAAGGGTCTGAGGCGAGACCCAATGAGTCTAATGGACTTAGTTGGCTTAGGCTGACCCCAAAGAGTCTAGGATTCCCAACTTAGTGGGTGGCTGGCCCACAAGGCGGGGTTTGGGTGGCACTCTCTCACGGCCCGCGGTGGGCACCAACAAATGAACATACAAGAACGGACCCTCTTCTCACCGTCCGACGAGCAATCAAAGTAATACTAAACTTGCAGAAGTAAGGCTATCAAGGTTAGTATCAGTGGCTCACCTGATCGGTGTAAAGACACCGATCCCGCTCGGAGACGAGGGTGCGCCGGGAGGTGAGGGTATACACCCGATCGCCGCGGCGACGTAGCTTGACCTGAAAATGTAAAGGTGTACAACACTACGCCTCGCGCAGGAGGGGTGATCTTGGGGTGGGGATTAAGCTTATTACATTCAAAACTACCTCCACGCAGGGAGGGGCCTTCAGCCGGCCAAGCGGGGTGGGGAATTAAGCTAAGTAACCCGACTTGTCGAATCCCGCCGATTCTGCCAATCTGCAAATTTTCCGGATAGTGGGGCGGTGTTGATGTTGCCAAAAATTCCACAGAGCGTGGATCTTGATGAAACCTGTGCCAAACGTTCCCCAACAGGACGGGGATGGTGTCTGAATTTTGGCAGGAGCTCTGGAACTCAGGGCTAGTCGGGCCGGTGACTGGAACAGGTCAGCAACTTCTTCCTCTGGCTGGTGCAGAACAGGTACAGCGAGTTGCAGATGGCACCACAGATGCTCCTGAACTCCAAATGAGGCGAGCCTGGCGGTGACGTGATCATGGTCAGAGTATCTTCGAGCAGGAATTGACGGGGCCCCAATCGGAGGTCAGGGAAGAGTGAGGTAGCCGGATAAGCAGGGACAGGTCAAACCTGGACCCACAGGGGGCAGACGACACACCCCGACAAAGAAAATGGTAACTGGAAGCTCCGGAGGCCGAATGAAGTCCTTCTTCTTGGAGATGACAGCTAACGGATAGTAGTTTCAGCCCTTCGAAAATGGCTCTCAGATCTTCAGGGAGTAAGCCGTGGTCGGACTGTGACTGCAGCTCTGGTTCCCTGCCGGAGAGCTTCTGCGAGGTCGCGGGAGAATGGCTGCTGTGGACTGCTCGGAGCTCGGATGCCGACGAAACCACCTCGCCTTGGAAGCTCTCTGGACGAACTTTCCAGAGATGTAGGCCTTGCCACCAGGAGTATCAGGGAGCATCCGGAGACAATGCAACTTCAGGACCCCACTCTGCTGCCTGCGCCCTGCAACCTGAAACTCCAATCTTGCAAGACCAAAGGGAGTGGGAGGGAGAGTAGCACAGCTTGGGGTGATGGCTGATGGTTTGTGGATATGGGAAGGACGTGGCTAGGGCTTCTGGAGGGTCTGGAGTGGCAGGGATAGATGGAGAGGGGGGCTGGAGCAGCTAGAGGTGGAGATGGGGGGTGGATGTGCACTAGAGAGAGGATGAGTGAGAGAGGAGGTGGGGGGCGAATTTGGCTGTAGGGAAGAAGAGAATTTCGACCTAGGGTGATTAAGGAGGTGGGGAGATGGAAGGGCATAGCCCTAGGGAGAGGGAAATTCAAATTTGGGCTTTGGGAGGGGTTAATTCAGCCTTGGGAAGGTGGTGGGGTGCTTTGGAAAGTGGAAAGGTGCCTAGGAGAAGGGGTTTCCACCTAGGGGTTGGAGGGGGAATTGAATGAGTGCATGGGGAAGGGGAAGGGGCCTTAATGAGGGGTGAATGGGGAGGAGAGAGAATGAATTTCGAAATTGGGGTGGGGAGGAGAGAGAGAGGGGGTACAACCCACTTAGAGAGAGTGATAGTAAGAGAGAGAGAGAGAGGGAGATATTGAGAGGGAGATGGCAAATGCTTTTCAATATTCATCAAAAGTTGTTACAATGAGAGGGAGGGGAGGCCTATTTATAGGCTCCATACTTTCACATGACCATAATGACCCTGACAAGCTAACTAATGACCAAAGCAGTCCAAGGGAGGGGTGCCCCTGGGCCTAGCCCACTAGTTGGGCCCAATAGCTTAACAAACCAACATAATGACACATGACTTTGGTAGATAACCTACTAACCTAGGTACATGACTCAAATAATAGGAAAATTACATGGTTTAAGACTCAAATAAAATATAAAAATTACATGACTAGACTCACAAACACATGACGAACATAATGGCATAAGTCGACAACGATTCGAGCCTCAAAAAAGTGGAGGGGCAAAGGATGCCCCCATCATACCCCCGGGGTGGGGAGAACTCGACCCCGTCGAGTATGGGTCCGCCTGGCGATAGTACTAGCTCCAGAATGTCGAGGTCAAGTCGCAACAGGTCCTCCCGACTCGCCCAAGTATCCTCAATCGGGCGACGGTTCTTCCACCTAACCAAGTAGCGCTGATACACCCTGTGCCTAGTAATGATACTCTGCTCATTCAGTATTGCCTCTACCTGCTCTCGTCGGTCTCTCAAGCTATGAAGTGGAGTCCCACCGGGAGTGTCTCTCTCAAGGGGGGGTAAAGGCTCGAGCTCCTCACTGGGTTCCACCGCGGGGCCCTTGTAGGGTACCAGGTCCGCCATATTGAAAGTAGGGTGTACCCCAAAAACTCTCAGGTAGGTCTAGCTCATAAGCATTACTGCCAAGTCATCTCAGAACTCGAAAGGGTCCCGAACCCCGTGCCCTCAACTTGGAGGCAAGTCCCGAAAGGGGCCGCTCCGTCCTCACCATCACCGAGTCTCCCACTTGGAACTCGCAGTGGCACCGATGAGCATCTGCCCGCCTTTTGTAAGCCTCATTGCTCTTTCCTATATGCTTGCAAGAATGCGTATGCCATGCACTATGATGCGATGTTGGTATGAAAAGTATGGTGTGCAAAGGTGGACCTGGGCAGCCAAATGTAGACCGATCACACTTTGATGCCATGAAGACTGTGATAGACTTAGGAGGGCCGGGACATCCATAGATGAACCTTTTATGCATGGGTGTGACAAATGTAGGGGGACCCGGACATCCATGTATGCTCCTCTCATGCTTAATACTCATGATGAATGAAGGTGGGCCAATACATCCAAATACGGTCCACTTATGCTTCCTACTTGACATGTGGGTGATGTGAATGAATGTATCCGACTTATGAATCATGTCAAGTGGTGTGGTAAGCTTAGACACATGCATGTTTATCCCAAAGGTGACTTCCATGTGCATATATGTGGGATGACCTTTGAACTTCCATGTGAATGGGTCGAAGGGATCTAAGAAGGTGGGCATTATGGAGAGGAGCACTTCCTTGTCTCCTAGGCATATGTTGTTTATGGTGATGGTTCCCTTTGTGGGGCCTGAGTCTTGGAAGAGTTGGTCTTGGTCAAACATGGTTGGTTGGGGTAGAGAAAGGTGGGTTGTGGGTAAGGTGGGCGGGTCACATGGGTAACTAGGCTCCCATTGGAAGGGATCAAAGGGGTCATGGATTGGGCTTCCTAGAGGAAGGAACTCCATGCCCACAAGGTCCATACAAGGTGGGTCATCCTCTTCTAATGAAGTAATTTGTTCGAAGCTCTTGGGAGGTAGATCGACCATGAGGGAAGAGCTTGGCTTTCTACCCGAGATAAGAAGCTCCAATTTGAGGAGATGGTCGGGCTCATCGGGTGTGGGGAGGAATAATAGAAGGTGACTAGTGTAGCAACCAATGGTGCACATTGAGGTGATAGACCCAACACATAGGTGTTGGAGGTCAAGGCTCCTAGGTTGTTCGGTCATGGGGGTCAACATGCTAGTCAACTCTAATTGCCATGCTAAGCCCTTGAGAAGGTCCCCTAGTGTCTCCACTTGATAAGATGATTGGATAGTGGTGCAATAGGAGTTGAAGGGCACTATGGGGAGGTGTCGCTCCAAGGAAGGGTAGGCCATGATCGGGTGAGCTGGGCTGTCTTTTAACCATCTAGCCAAGGACCCACTTATGATGAGTTCACTCCCTACTAGAAGAGAGGGCATAGAGTGAAGATCGTGATGCAAGGCTTTGTCCTCATCTTGGGCATGTGTTTCTTTCAAGGTGGGAGTTGGATCCGGGGTGTTCACCACTATGGGGCTGGGTGTCAGGATTATGGGTTCTTCTTCCAAGGAGGTGGGTAGGTACTTTGTGGGTGGGGTGATGATGATTGGCGCATGGTGCATCCGGGGTGGTGAACGAGGTCGGATTTGGGTTGGGGTTGGAAGTGGAAGTAGTGGTGGCCTAGGTTGGGGTAAGATTGGGGTTGGAAGAGGAAGGTGGGGTGGGTGTGGAGGCTTGATTTGATTGGTTTTGGGAGGTGTGTCCCTTTTAGGGGGCGATAGAGGGGTAGTGGTGGGGGCCAAGGGGATTTGTGGGGTAAGGGTTTGGTGATGGATTTTGGATTGGGGGGTGGTGGCCATCATGGGCTTCGGTGGAGCTATGGTTGTGGTGAGGACTTGGAGGTAGGGTGTAGATGTAGTGGTGGGAGATGTGGGAAGTGGTGGGGATTGGGTGATTGGGGTCTTGGGTTGGCCAAGGGGAAATGAAGGAGTTGAAATACTCTTTGGGCTTTGGTGCTCGGACTGGGAGGGGAAAATATATCTAGCCCTAAGTTGTTTCTTCATGTCTCCCCATGTTGTGAGGGGAGCTTCCCTTCTAATTATCCTTAAGCCTTCAATTTTCAACCAATGAGTGTGGGCCCGTTTGGTAAGTTGTAATTTGGCAAATCGGACTTTCTCATCCTCGGACATGGGATACCAAGTGAAGTAATGATCCATGGAAGCCTCCCATTCTAAATACTCATTATGATGAGTCCCATCAAAGGTGAGAGGTGAGGGAGGAGCCCTACTATCATTCATCCTTGGGGCGGGCCAATTTTCTTCTAGTTGATCAAGTCGTCTAGATAGGTTATCAAGCTTGCCATTGGCATGGGTCAAGGTTTTCATGAGGTAACTGACGTGGCCAGGGAAGTCATGGTTGTTAGTGGTAGGTATCCCTTGGGGTTTTGGATTCATGGTGGTATTTAGAAGAGGATGGATTGACTTGATAATGGACTCCACTATGAGTGATCATGCAAAGTTGGGTGGGCTATGCAAGGGTGTGCGGATGCACCTATGAAAGACTTAGTGTGACCCAAGACTAGACTTGTAAGGACAATCCTATGACCGCTCTGATACCACTTGATAAGATGATTGGATGGTGGTGCAATAGGAGTTGAAGGGCACTATGGGGAGGTGTCGCTCCAAGGAAGGGTAGGCCATGATCGGGTGAGCTGGGCTCTCTTTTAACCATCTAGCCAAGGACCCACTTATGATGAGTTCACTCCCTACTAGAAGAGAGGGCATAGAGTGAAGATCGTGATGCAAGGCTTTGTCCTCATCTTGGGCATGTGTTTCTTTCAAGGTGGGAGTTGGATCCGGGGTGTTCACCACTATGGGGCTGGGTGTCAGGATTATGGGTTCTTCTTCCAAGGAGGTGGGTAGGTACTTTGTGGGTGGGGTGATGATGATTGGCGCATGGTGCATCCGGGGTGGTGAACGAGGTCGGATTTGGGTTGGGGTTGGAAGTGGAAGTAGTGGTGGCCTAGGTTGGGGTAAGATTGGGGTTGGAAGAGGAAGGTGGGGTGGGTGTGGAGGCTTGATTTGATTGATTTTGGGAGGTGTGTCCCTTTTAGGGGGCGATAGAGGGGTAGTGGTGGGGGCCAAGGGGATTTGTGGGGTAAGGGTTTGGTGATGGATTTTGGATTGGGGGGTGGTGGCCATCATGGGCTTCGGTGGAGCTATGGTTGTGGTGAGGACTCGGAGGTAGGGTGTAGATGTAGTGGTGGGAGATGTGGGAAGTGGTGGGGATTGGGTGATTGGGGTCTTGGGTTGGCCAAGGGGAAATGAAGGAGTTGAAATGCTCTTTGGGCTTTGGTGCTCGGACTGGGAGGGGAAAATATATCTAGCCCTAAGTTGTTTCTTCATGTCTCCCCATGTTGTGAGGGGAGCTTCCCTTCTAATTATCCTTAAGCCTTCAATTTTCAACCAATGAGTGTGGGCCCGTTTGGTAAGTTGTAATTTGGCAAATCGGACTTTCTCATCCTCGGACATGGGATACCAAGTGAAGTAATGATCCATGGAAGCCTCCCATTCTAAATACTCATTATGATGAGTCCCATCAAAGGTGAGAGGTGAGGGAGGAGCCCTACTATCATTCATCCTTGGGCTGTGCCACATCACTCTGTCCATGTCAATGAACAAAAAGACCCCTTGCTTTGGCTCGGATCCTCCCTCCAAGTCAATGGACAAAAAGATCCTTCCACTTTGGCTCGCACCCTCCGTCCAAGTCAATGAACAAAAAGACCCCTTGCTTTGGCTTGGACCTTCCGTCCAATTCAATGAACAAAAAGACCCCTTGCTTTGGCTTGGACCTTCCGTCCAAGTCAATGAATAAAAAGACCCCTTGCTTTGGCTCGGACCCTCCGTCCAAGTCAATGAACAAAAAGACCCCTTGCTTTGGCTCGGACCTTCCGTCCAAGTCAATGAATGAAAAGACCCCTTGCTTGGCTCGGACCTTCCGTCCAAGTAAATGAATAAAAAGAACTCTTTTGCTTTGGCACTCACCCCATGTCAATGAATAAACCATGTCAGTGCTGGGCACCCTATCGGCACTGGCGAATAAACCCTTTGTCTCGAACTTTCCATACGAATACATCAACTTGGCATACAAACTCCTCGCGTTCCATCGGGCCCCTTACAAAGCCTTCGGCTTAGACCTCCCATCCGAGTCGATAAATAAACAACCTTCGTTAACCCAGCACGGGTCACCAGTCTCCCCCCTCGGGATTGGCCTCACCCAGTTGACTTAGGCCTTTCCTCTAGGTTGAAGCATAAAGCCCCGTCTCTTTGCTTCGGCATTGACCCCATGCCGATGACTAAGCTCCTCCAGAGTTAAACTCATCGGCCCGCGTGCTCTCTGCGGTGAAGCAAACCCCTTATCCATTCACTAAGGGGGTGAGCACTTTCCCTCAAATTCACACCGGACCAACGATCTATCGGCTCGGAGAATAAAATACTGTGCTGAAGGACTCTACACCCACGGGCCCCACACACTCCTCCCTCGCTTGCGCCACCCGTGGATGGGGGGCATTTGTGGACACCTAAAAATTCTCCAAACAACTCCGAGCCGAACAAGGGCAACGGAGAAGAAAAAGAAGAAGTATGCAAGCACGCATGCCCAGAGGGTGAGGAAATAGAAGACAACACACCCGGTGGCCCACCACCAGATAAGGAGGCTCCCCGAGTCGAAAAAATAGCCCTGGTCCCTCAAAACAGGGTGCCGAAGGCCGAATCAACATAAAATCTGAGTGACCTGATAAGGGCACATCGTATCCCGAAAAGGTCCGTAGGAAGCCGAAGAGTTGCCCAATGAAGGCCAAAACACGTTGAGTGGTTGCCCACTCGATGAAGACACTCTCCATAGGCAGGGAGCAGGCCTGAGGGCACGATTCATAGTACCAAAGGCCAAATCAGGACGAAACCCGAGTGATCCGACGTGGGTTCAGTGCGTATCAAAAATCACTCGGAATGACAAGCCGAAGCCTGGGAGCTTCGAAATAAACACTCCAGAGTCGACGAGGCCACTAAACAAACGCCATCCTAGTTGAGTTGGCGCCACGCCACCTGAAATGGCGCCACTCACTTGAACCGGCATGGCCCTCCTTGATCCGGCACGGCCCCTTTGGCCATTGAAACAGCGCGTAAAAGGGCATCCTCTCTTGGCCCTTGAAATGGCGTGGCGGTTGCCAACCTAAACCTATGTGCAAAAGCCATTTGAAATGATGCGCTCACCATCAAATCGGCGTGAGGAAGCCTCACTTAAAAGGTGCATAGAAGCCCATTCAAACCACCTGAATCGACGCCAAGGAGGACGTCCCATCCACGTTGCGGTACTCTATTTTTCTGCTAAACTATCAAGGCCGTCGCACGAGCATTGAATGCTCGTGCATCTGGATCGCACTCCAGTCGACAACGCAGTGGTAGCAGGTCGTCGACGTCACCCTCGGCCACTCGCATGAAGACACGGCAGCCACCTTCTGCATCCCTACCTGTAGGATCTGATGCCTCCTCGAGCGGGAAGAGAAGATAAAGAAGAAAGAGGGGTTGAGCTACGAAGCTTTTGACATTCCTCCTCCTATAAATGGAGGAGAGGAGAGGGGCTTGAAAAACACAAAGGGGGGGGGGGCAAACAAAAAGAGAGAGTCTCCATCTACGCATTGTGTCTGCTCTGCAGAACTGAAGAAGAGAAGGGAAGAGGAAGAGAGGTGAGAGTGGAGGGGGAGGAGCTTATGCTCTGTCTCCCCTCCCACGAGTGTACTTCTTTTTCTCTTGTTGTTTCTTTTTTGTTACGGGGTAGATTCCCCTCTTGTATCTGCTTCTCCCGTATGCCCCTTTGCTCTTATGAGTGAATAAAAGAAAAGCTGTCGTGATATTATGTGTTGTGTTCTACCTTACCAGCATCCCTTCGTTTCTTTATCCTTTGATCACTCAGGGCACTTGTGAAGCCTACTTCTCTGTAGTATGGCTTTTGGGGGACCCGTCCAAAGGGTGAATAGCGATGGCCTCATGCACGGCAACATGGTGAACTCGCATTCTAGAAGTTCAGAAGCTACGGCCCGTGAGCCCCTAGAACCCCTCGAAGGCTAGTCCTCGGGCTTCTATGCTCATCTCTGGGTCATCGGGCAGCTATCTTTAGCTCACCTGAATTTTGGGGGTCGTCCCGGAGCATTCCGATTGACGACTCTCTATTTCACACCTTGCAAACTCCGGGTCCGAGGGAGGTGCTGCCAAATTTTTGCTAGGAACGTGAATAACATAGGGATGAATAATCGAACAATGCTAAGAACAAAAAATGAATGAATGAAAAGGGCCCTCTAAAAATAAAAATGTGTATGTGCTCTCCTGAACTAAGCATAATACAATCCCTGCATTTCACCATCTCTGCTCCTTATCTCCTTACGCCGGTTTAGCATCTACATGCATACCTTTTCTATTTGTCACGTCCAATAAGTCATTTGCCACCCAAATTATCTATTTGTCACCCCTACAACACATTTATCACCCCTAATCACCTATTTGTCACCACTATTAAACCATTTTTCACCCTTAGCATGCGGAAGCCGTCTCTTTTGGATGAGCCTCCCCATACCCTCTCTTAAACCGGCGCGCCTTCAACCATGCCATTTTAGCCTTCCATCATGCCATCTTCTAAAACGGCGCGCTTCGCCCATGCCATTTTAGCCTTCCACCATGCCATCTTCTAAACCGGCGCGCCCTCAGCCATGCCATTTTAATCGAATAATCCCCACGCCGTTTCACCATCAAACACATATTCACATACCTGAATGGTAATAACAAATGGTAATGGTAAACAAAACAATCAAAAACAATCAAAAGGATAATAATGTAACAAAAAAAGGGGTAATAACAGATGGACAAAATGCATTCACACTCCTAAACACAAAAAAAATCCAATAACCAAATAGAAATAACAATAATAACAACAAGAACGCAACAATGTCCGCTCCCGAGCCCTCGCTTCCAGAACCCGATGAAAGGAATATCAATGACGCCCCACTGAGTCGGATTTGGACCTTGGGAACCATCCCGATATGGCCGTCATCCGGCATCTCCTTGGGCCGGTAGTTTGTCAAATTTGACTCGTTTCTACCGGGATCTAATCCCCCATTCTTATCAAACTTGCCATATATGCGGCAAACACTTGCACGGTTTTATCGCCATCTTTTATGTTACACACGCGGACTTACGTCCGAACATGAAATGGTCCGTGAGTGGCCGACACAACTGTGAACGTTGTCTCCCCAATGCGGGGTCAGTCTAAACGTAGTTCGAGATTTCATTATCTTATTTTGTCAATATTAAACCTCAGGCCGTAGGGCCCCTTTTCTTGGCGACTAATCAAGGGTTTTCCCCTCTTCGAGGGGATGTAATTAACATCCTGACCTTTACAGCACGACGAGTTTTTATCTCGACACGAATTTCATAATTGTCTGATCAGTCAGACGACGCGCATCGCAGCTTGCTCAAAGTCTGAATAAATCATCACACACATGACTGGCACGCCATCGCACAAATAAACCAAATAAATGAATGAACAAACGAACCAACGGATAAACAAATTAAACAAAAGAAGTGTTAAAAAGTGTGTCCACAGTTGCGTATACCTACCAAAGTTCACGTTCCACTTAGAGCACAAGATCTTCAACTCACAAATCTAAACCTCTCTATGGATTCGACCTGGACTCGTCATTGTGCTACGTTATTAATTTTTGTCGCGAGTTCGGTAATTATTTGAGATTGGTTGCCGCGTGTGTTACGTTTTAACGACAAACCTCGCGGTGCATCAATTTTTTGGCGCCATTGTCGGGGAGGTTTATGATTTTTGAATTAACTATCTTGTTTTCTTGAATATTAAATCGGCACTAACAATTTTTCTTTTGTTTGCTTGTAGGAAAAAAATATTAGCTACCAATAAAGTAAGCTTCTTCTTCCCTATTCCCATCTTTTTGTGTCATTTTACTAAGAATGCGGGACCGCGGTCCAAGTAAGTATCCTAAGTTCCCCTCATTTTATTTTATTTTATTTCTTTAGTTTTATATTTTCCTAGTTAGATAGGTTCACAAAAAAAAATTCAAAAATACTTGAACTTAAATAAAAGACTCAATTCCAATAATTAAAACCACACATCATGTTTTTGGTTATGCATCATGTAGGTTGCATTAATTTTGTTCCTTATTTTTATTTTAGAAAATAATTATTCTTGTATTTAAATTTTAAACCCCTTATTTGCAATTGTTTGTTGCATTACATTCCTCTAAAACACTCTAAGGGCGCTATCCCCTAAATAATATAAGGTGGGGATTTCATCACCCTTCCTTGGCCCACAAATCATAACCATCTTAGCATTTCTTGCATTATCTAAGCCTTAATAAAATGTAGTCAACGTTGGCCCTAGGATTACACTGTGCTTTTGGTGCAACGTGAGTCCGTCCTCGTTTTTGGAAACCGGTGACTAAGGCTAGATGTCAATGGCAAACGCTATAAGCAGGCAAATGATTTTTAATTAGGACCCTACGAATGTAGGGGGAGCCTCCCACTACCCCACCTCTTACCTGGCTGGTGAAAGAATTTGAGGGCGGATTTCGGTTGTGCCTTAATCACTTTGTGAAACGCAACATGTAGATCTAGGGTATACTTAGGTCTTTAGGTTGTTTATGTGCCAACATGTTTGTCTTTGCATTAAAAAAAACAAACATGGTGATTTTCTAATCAACAAAAGAAAGGGGAAAAAAGAAGAGAGGAAAAACAAAAATAAAAAAACAAAAATAAATAAATATAATTTTTTTAAAAAAGAAGTGAGAAATTTATTCACATTTATGGATTGGGCACATAAATTGGATATGTTGGACCAAGTGGCCCATAAACTTAAACAACTCCTGGCCCTGAAACTAAATTCCTCAACATCGCCACCTAATTCCCAGGACAACACTCACATGTGGACCACTCTGGTCTATTATAATGGTGATTGCTCAAACCAATTTTCATCTCTCACCCCTTCTGGCCCGACCTATTGTAAAAATCCATACTCCTGGTGGGCCTATAACGAGAGCCCTCAACCTATGGCGGCCCAGTCTCCATTCTTTACCCAAGACCAGGCCCAAACCACTCAATTCTTTGACAATGGGGCCTACGACCCATTTATTACCCAAGAGCAAGTCCAAATGTCTCACGGTTTTCCTACTCCTTCTTATGACTTATTTCCATCCACATTCAATTCTGGATGGGAAGCCAACCAAATTTCTCTTGGGAATCTCACCAAGGCCCATCTCAAGGTCCTCCAAACCAAAATTTTCTAAATTGGGCTCAATACCCAAATGATTCCTATGATCAAGCCCAACATGGAGGACAATCCATATACTCTCCACCACCTCACTATCAGGCTGATCACCCTTCAAATTTCTATCTATCACAGTCTGACTCTCACCCCACGTACCTATCTCCTCCATACTTGGATTTCAACAAGGAGAGCTTTCAACAAATGTATCAGCTCATCATGGCTCAAAATCAATCCATCCAGGCCCGATTAGACCAGTTTTCTGAAAATCTCAAGGGAATAGAAAAGGATCAATTATCTAGCTACTCTACTAAAAATCTTGAATATCAATTTCCTGATTCTGACTCATGTGCAAGCATATATAATCAACCCATGATTCCTCAAACCCAAAGCATTTCCAACCCTGATAAGAAGGAAGTTATGAAGGAGTCACATCAAGAAGACATAGAGGAAGCTAGTGAAGAGCCGCCCATAGAGCCCAAGCGTAATTCCATGATGGGAATCGACACCGAGCCTGTACCTTTTTTATTACATTTATGTCCTTATTAGTTTGTGTTTACATCCACGGGAAAGTATACGCGCAATTGTACGGCTTTATCGGCCAATGCGTCACTCCCGTAGATTGTGTGGGTTTTTATGCAATTATGCAGTAGGACCAGCAAGGGGGCCCTCAGCCCTTTCCCATTGGTCCATGTCACATTGTGGGGCTGGTCAACCTTCCTAGGTGGACATCTAGAAGGGTGGACTAGTCATATGGACACATGGGGTTAAAATGGGTCAATATTCCAATGGTTGGCCACCTACCCATTCAACCTTACATATAGTCAAGGGGGCGCCCCATTCCACTAGGATTAGTTTATATTTTTTGTGTGTGATTCACACTTAATCCTAGCCCTTGATTCCCCTTCCCTAGATCCAAGGGTCCACATTGCATTTGATGTAAACCATATATAAGCTTGTATTTTCATGTGAAATTCAATGAAAAATCAGAAAATTTTGTGAAATCCAAGGAGCTTCTTGCACCCCCAGCCCCTCTCCCTCTGGTTTCTCTCCTCCAACCTCAAGTTCTAGAGTGATTCTACCTTCTATCATCTCCTCTCAACCTCCGGTGATCGTCTGTGCCGCCGCCGCCGCCGCCGTTCGTGCCGCCATCGAGCCGCCTCTGCAGTTCTATCTTCGTCCGACTATAGAAGCTTCCACGAATTGTCTGTCTCAGCCACGAGCATGTATTGATCTGAATTTTTTATGGTGTCTTCAGCCCTTGCATCCCAAGATCCACCTAAATTTTCACGCCAAAATACCATCTTTTAGTATTTTTACATTTTCATCCAACCTATCATCCCAAATCTGCTAGGTTTCTGTCTACAGTGATAGAACCTCTGAGTTCTCACCCTCCGACACCCTTTTTCATTTGTCCAAACCCTCCCAATTTTACTGAGAGTTTTTTCCATCACCCACTACCTCCACAAATTTTCTTAATTTTTTATCATCCTTCTACCTATTTTTAGAAATTCATGTTCTTCCTCTGATACAGTATTTTTAGTCAGATCCCAGATCTGACCACCCTCCACTTCCAAAATCAGAACAAATCACCACCACCTCCAAATCCCGATCCAAAAATAGTCCTGGTTTCCTTGTTCGATTTCCTACAACCTTGCGGAAGAACACATCTTCAAATTCGGACATCTACTTCACGGTCAAAGGCAATCAACAGGAAAGTTCTCTGCACATCTGAATCTTCGGTTACTGTACAACAGCAGCATATAAAATTCGCCAACACAAAGTACAAATCTGGTGAATTTTTATGAAGTCCACTAGATTGCAGTACTTCGAAGCAGCTTTCCAACGGCTCTGATCTCGTCGCATTCTGACACCGGTGCTGATCGCAGCGTCTGTTCTCGCCGGAGCGCGCGTTGAAATACAGAACCGGCAGATTTCGATCGGTTTTTCCGACCGGTGCCGAACGGAGCCGCCCGGCCTCCGGCCGGCGAACCAGCCTGCCGCCAGCCCGGGGAGCGCTTCTCCAAGTGTCTCCACTACAGTGGTACCACCGGGTCCCACACGGCCCCTCCGGACAGCACGTGGGCCCCACGGTCGTGAACACGTGTGTAGCCGAATCAACACACGAAGCTGCCCGTCAACCCGAATTCGGTCCTCCCGGACCCATTTGTATAGCCCTTTACCTCCCTGCGTGGAGTGGGCATGTTCCCATTGCTGTAATTATTGTGTGTTAAGTTTCCCGGGAGTACGAGTTTTCGGCCGGGTCCGTCTTCCCCACGCCGAGCGCGTGGAGGTATCGCATTCGCTCCCTTACTTGGCATTTTGCTTAATTTCATATATGCTTGTTTATGCCGCTGCTAGAGAGCATGACAGGGTAATTAGCTCGCTTTCTATTTATATCACCGCTGCTGCCTCCCGTGACCCGATCCGGGCACGAAAGAGAGAGCCGACCACCCTAGCTCTTGCCGGTTTCTCAACCGCGCACGTCCGACGCTTCCCTTGTTACGGGACGATCGCGAGCTTGTCGTGTCCGTGGTCCCGTCCCGCATCAATTTGGTATCAGAGCGAGTTTGAGTCTAGAGTGTCCAAAAAAAAAGTGTAATTCATTAGTCATTTACATCTAAGTCGTGTTTAGGGTCATCATTGTTTTAAATCAAACAAAAAAAAGTGTCTTTTTGCATTGCATCCCTTTACTCGGTATATCAAAAGGTGTTGTCCGAACGTTAGGCTACGCCTATCGGGAAAGCCGCACACTTGCGCGAGTGACCTTCGGGTCGATTACCTCCGCCGCGTACCGCGTTTTGGTTAAGTCTAGGCGCATCATTTTGCATTAGTGTGTTTTGCTTTAGTCGGCGTCTTCTAGTCGGTGTGTTTGCATGCCTACTCGTCAGGGTACTCAGTACTCACCCCCACCACCACCTATGGCCAACCCACGGGATACCTCGGGAGACTTCCACTCCCTACAAGAGGCGATGATGGCCATTATGACTAGGTTGGACCAATCCGATGCTAACTTTCGGACTTTCTCCGATAATATGGATGGTCGCCTTAGAGCCATGGAGGGGCGCTTGGAGACCTCCGACAGGTCGGTCCAAGACCTCATTGGGCGGTTAGATAGGATGTCACACGGGGACCCTCCAGGGGCAGCCCAAGGCCCACCCGCACCTCCTCCCGCGGTGGCCCAAGTCCAACCCACTCCCATGGCCCAAGTCTAGGCCGCTCCCGCGGCCCAAAACCAGCCACCACAGGCTCCTCCACCCGCCCTTCCTCGGGTTCCCCAACTACCGCACCGTGACCTTGGTCTCAAGGACTATGGTTCCGACAATGCCTATGAGGGATATGGTCAACGCCGTCGTGGTTTTCAGCCACAATGAGATGAGGATGATGACCGGGTCCTTAAGACCGTGCGAGCGGACCCTCCCGCTTTTTACGGGTCTTTGGATCCGAAAGTCTACCTAGATTGGGAGTTCGGCATGGACCGTTACTTTGAGTGGTATGATATGTCGGAGCGTCGAAGGGTCCGATTCGCCACCATGAAACTCATGGGACAGGCACAAACCTATTGGAAGAATGTGGAGAGCCTGCTACTTCAGCGGCTAGAACCCCCGATCGACACATGGGCCGAGATGAGGAATAAACTTCGGTAAAAGTACCTTCCTCCCACATACCGCCAGCGACTCATCGATAGATGGCAAAGTCTTAGCCAGGGAGACCGGTCCGTCTCTGAATACATCACGGAGTTTGATGAGTACTTTCTACGATGTGGTGTCACAGAGGAGAGTACCATGCCCGTGTCCCGCTTTCGACGTGGTTTGCGGCCACACTACCAGTATGAGCTTTTCCGCTGCAATGCCAAGACGTTGGAAGAGGCATACCAGGTTGCTCTCGAGATGGAGCAATTTGAGGGAGAGTTCGAGTCTAGCCAACGGTTGGGCCCCACCCCTCTCCGTAGTACCGAGCCCCGCCACTCCATAGGCCCACATCAGCGGCCTCCCATGGCTCGATCCCAGGAGCCCACCCGTCAGGAGCACTTCGCTCCACGGCCTCGTCCTCCTGCACCCCGGGATCTATTCCCACCCCAACCACCGGCACCCGTTGCCCGTTCCCCGGCTCCTATAGCCCCTCCTCTGGCACCGGCACCCCCTCCACTATTGTCCAAGGCACCTACATCTCCCCCTTTGCTGCCTACACCCCCTACCCGATGGGATGATAAGGGTAAGGCCCCTTTTATAGGAGAGAGTAGTCGGTCGAGACTGCAGTGTTTCCACTGTCATGGATTTGGCCACTTTGCCAGCGAGTGTCCCGCTCGCGCCACCCTAGCCTTAGGTGTTAGAGAGCCCGCACCTCCCGAGCTTGAGTGTGTCAATTATGAGGCCGATGACGCACTAGCCGATGAGTACTATGCCTTGGGGGGAGAGTTGGATGGCTCACCAGCCGCCCAGGATGCCGCCACCTAGTGGGCTTGTGTCACCATCTTAGTCTAGGGTCATATATGAGTCGGTGTGTTTTTCTTGTGTGGTTTGTTTGTGTGGTGTGTCTCGAGTCGATTGTTGTGTGTATTGCATGGTAAGTCTGCATGAGTCTTGTGCAAGCTCGTTGTCGGTCTCTTATGAGTAAGAGGCGAGTGGACTCACTTGATGAGTATGGGATCGGTTCCACATCTATACCCGGATCAGTCACCTATAGGGACTCAGCGGTGATTCCTAGTGAGTCTTCGAGCTGTTTTTCTTCCCTTTTGAGATTGCCCCTTCGGAGTGACCACCTTTAGCCCATAGCAGTTCGCATATCGAGTATATATGGAATGAGCAGGTGACGATCACTTGGAGCGGAGCATACCCGCGCTACTTGGCACGGTGACAGATCCGCCGGAGTATTCGAGCATCCTTACCCCTACTCGACGGGGTCGAGTTCCTCCCACCCGGGGAGAGTTGATGGGAATCGACACCGAGCCTGTACCTTTTTTATTACATTTATGTCCTTATTAGTTCGTGTTTATATCCACGGGAAAGTATACGCGCAATTGTACGGCTTTATCGGCCATTGCGTCACTCCCGTAGATTGTGCGGGTTTTTATGCAATTATGCAGTAGGAGGAGCAAGGGGACCCTCAGCCCTTTCCCATTGGTCCATGTCACCTTGTGGGGCTGGTCAACCTTCCTAGGTGGACATCTAGAAGGGTGGACTAGTCATATGGACACATGGGGTTAAAATGGGTCAATATTCCAATGGTTGGCCACCTACCCATTCAACCTTACATATAGTCAAGGGGGCGCCCCATTCCATTAGGATTAGTTTATATTTTTTGTGTGTGATTCACACTTAATCCCAGCCCTTGATTCCCCTTCCCTAGATCCAAGGGTCCACATTGCATTTGATGTAAACCATATATAAGCTTGTATTTTCATGTGAAATTCAATGAAAAATCAGAAAATTTTGTGAAATCCAAGGAGCTTCTTGCGCCCCCAGCCCCTCTCCCTATGGTTCCTCTCCTCCAACCTCATGTTATAGAGTGATTCTACCTTCTATCATCTCCTCTCAACCTCCGGTGATCGTCTGTGCCGCCGCCGCCGCCGTTCGTGCCGCCATCGAGCCGCCTCTGCAGTTCTATCTTTGTCCGACCACAGAAGCTTCCACGAATTGTCTGTCTCAGCCACGAGCATGGATCGATCTACATTTTTTATGGTGTGTTCAGACCTTCCATCCCAAGATCCACCTAAATTTTCACTCAAAATTCCATCTTTTAGTATTTTTACATTTTCGTCCAACCTGTCATCCCAGATCTGCCAGGTTTCTGTCTACAGTGATAGAACCTCTGAGTTCTCCCCCTCCGACCATCTTTTTGATTTGTTCAAACCCTCCCAATTTTACTGGGAGTTCTGTCCATCACCCCCTACCTCCACAAATTTTCTTAATTTTTTATCAGCCTTCTACCTATTTTTAGAAATTCGTGTTCTTCCTCTGATACAGTGTTTTTAGTCAGATCCCAGATCCGACCACCCTCCACTTCCAAAATCATAACAAATCACCACCACCTCCAAATCCAGATCTAAAAATATTCCTGGTTTTCGTATTCGATTTCCTACAACCTTGCTAAAGAACACATCTTCAAATTCGGACATCTACTTCACGGTCAAAGGCAATCAACAGGAAAGTTCTCTACAGATCTGAATCTTTGGTTACTGTACAACAGCAGCATATAAAATTCACCAACACAAAGTATAAATATGGTGAATTTTTATGAAGGCCACTAGATTGCAGTACTTCGAAGCAGCTTTCCAACGGCTCTGATCTCGTCGCATTCCGACACCGGTGCTGATCGCAGCGTCCGTTCTCGCCGGAGCGCGCGCTGAAATACAGAACCGGCAGATTTCGATCGGTTTTTTCAACCGGTGCCGAATGGAGCCGTCCGGCATCCGGCTGGCGAACCAGCGTGCCACCAGCCCGGGGAGCGCTTCTCCAAGTGTCTCCACTACAGCGGTACCACCGGGTCCCACACGGCCCCTCCGGACAGCACGTGGGCCCCACGGTCGTGAACACGCGTGTAGCCGAATCAACACACGAAGCTGCCCGTCAACCCGAATTCGGTCCTCCCGGACACATTTGTATAGCCCTTTACCTCCCTGTGTGGAGTGGGCATGTTCCCATTGCTGTAATTATTGTGTGTTAAGTTTCCCGGGAGTACGAGTTTTCGGCCGGGTCCGTCTTCCCCACGCCGAGCGCGTGGAGGTATCGCATTCGCTCCCTTACTTGGCATTTTGCTTAATTTCATATATGTTTGTTTATGCCGCTGCTAGAGAGCTTGATAGGGTAATTAGCTCGCTTTCTATTTATATCACCGCTGCTGCGAGAGAGAGCGTTACCGTCCCGTGACCCGATCCGGGCACGAAAGAGAGAGTCGACCACCCTAGCTCTTGCCGGTTTCTCAACCGCGCACGTCCGACGCTTCCCTCGTTACGGGACGATCGCGAGCTTGTCATGTCCGTGGTCCCATCCCGCATCAATTTGGTATCAGAGCGAGTTTGAGTCTAGGGTGTCCAAAAAAAAGTGTCATTCATTAGTCATTTACGTCTAAGTCGTGTTTAGGGTCATCATTGTTTTAAAACAAATAAAAAAAAGTATCTTTTTGCATTGCATCCCTTTACTCGGTATATCAAAAGGTGTTGTCCGAACGTTAGGCTACGCCTATCGGGAAGGCCGCACACTTGCGCGAGTGACCTTCGGGTCGATTACCTCCGCCGCGTACCGCGTTTTGGTTAAGTCTAGGCGCATCATTTTGCATTAGTGTGTTTTACTTTAGTCGGCGTCTTCTAGTCGGTGTGTTTGCATACCCACTCGTCGGGGTACTCTGTACTCACCCCCACCACCACCTATGGCCAACCCACGGGATACCTCGGAAGACTTCCACTCCCTACAAGAGGCGATGATGGCCATTATGACTAGGTTGGACCAATCCGATGCTAACTTTCGGACTTTCTCCGATAATATGGATGGTCGCCTTAGAGCCATGGAGGGGCGCTTGGAGACCTCCGACAGGTCGGTCCAAGACCACATTGGGTGGTTAGATAGGATGTCACACGGGGACCCTCCAGGGGCAGCCCAAGGCCCACCCGCACCTCCTCCCGCGGTGGCCCAAGTCCAACCCGCTCCCATGGCCCAAGTCTAGGCCGCTCCCGCGGCCCAAAACCAGCCACCACAGGCTCCTCCACCCGCCCTTCCTCGGGTTCCCCAACTACCGCACCGTGACCTTGGTCTCGAGGACTATGGTTCCGACAATGCCTATGAGGGATATGGTCAACGCCGTCATGGTTTTCAGCCACAACGAGATGAGGATGATGACCGGGTCCTTAAGACCGTGCGAGCGGACCCTCCCGCTTTTTACGGGTCTTTGGATCCGAAAGTCTACCTAGATTGGGAGTTCGGCATGGACCGTTACTTTGAGTGGTATGATATGTCGGAGCGTCGAAGGGTCCGATTCGCCACCATGAAACTCATGGGACAGGCACAAACCTATTGGAAGAATGTGGAGAGCCTGCTACTTCAGCGGCTAGAACCCCCGATCGACACATGGGCCGAGATGAGGAATAAACTTCGGTAAAAGTACCTTCCTCCCACATACCGCCAGCGACTCATCGATAGATGGCAAAGTCTTAGCCAGGGAGACCGGTCCGTCTCTGAATACATCACGGAGTTTGATGAGTACTTTCTACGATGTGGTGTCACAGAGGAGAGTACCATGCCCGTGTCCCGCTTTCGACGTGGTTTGCGGCCACACTACCAGTATGAGCTTTTCCGCTGCAATGCCAAGACGTTGGAAGAGGCATACCAGGTTGCTCTCGAGATGGAGCAATTTGAGGGAGAGTTCGAGTCTAGCCAACGATTGGGCCCCACCCCTCTCCGTAGTACCGAGCTCCGTCACTCTATAGGCCCACATCAGCGGCCTCCCATGGCTCGATCCCAGGAGCCCACTCGTCAGGAGCACTTCGCTCCACGGCCTCGTCCTCCTGCACCCCGGGATCTATTCCCACCCCAACCACCGGCACCCGTTGCCCGTTCCCCGGCTCCTAAAGCCCGTCCTCTGGCACCGGCACCCCCTCCACTATTGTCCAAGGCACCTACATCTCCCCCTTTGCTGCCTACACCCCCTACCCGACGGGATGATAAGGGTAAGGCCCCTTTTATAGGAGAGAGTAGTTGGTCGAGAGTGCAGTGTTTCCACTGTCATGGATTTGGCCAGTTTGCCAGCGAGTGTCCCGCTCGTGCCACCCTAGCCTTAGGTGTTGGAGAGCCCGCACCTCCCGAGCTTGAGTGTGTCAATTATGAGGCCGATGACGCACTAGCCGATGAGTACTATGCCTTGGGGGGAGAGTTGGATGGCTCACCAGCCGCCCAGGATGCCGCCACCTAGTGGGCTTGTGTCACCATCTTAGTCTAGGGTCATATATGAGTCGGTGTGTTTTTCTTGTGTGGTTTGTTTGTGTGGTGTGTCTCGAGTCGATTGTTGTGTGTATTGCATGGTAAGTCTGCATGAGTCTTGTGCAAGCTCGTTGTCGGTCTCTTATGAGTAAGAGACGAGTGGACTCACTTGATGAGTATGGGATCGGTTCCACATCTATACCCGGATCAGTCACCTATAGGGACTCAGCGGTGATTCCTAGTGAGTCTTCGAGCTGTTTTCTTCCTTTTGAGATTGCCCCTTCGGAGTGACCACCTTTAGCCCATAGCAGTTCGCATATCGAGTATATATGGAATGAGCAGGTGACGATCACTTGGAGCGGAGCATACCCGCGCTACTTGGCACGGTGACGGATCCGTCGGAGTATTCGAGCATCCTTACCCCTACTCGACGGGGTCGAGTTCCTCCCACCCGGGGAGAGTTGATGGGAATCGACACCGAGCATGTACCTTTTTTATTACATTTATGCCCTTATTAGTTTGTGTTTATATCCACGGGAAAGTATACGCGCAATTGTACGGCTTTATCGGCCAATGCGTCACTCCCGTAGATTGTGTGGGTTTTTATGCAATTATGTAGTAGGACCAGCAAGGGGGCCCTCAGCCCTTTCCCATTGGTCCATGTCACCTTGTGGGGCTGGTCAACCTTCCTAGGTGGACATCTAGAAGGGTGGACTAGTCATATGGACACATGGGGTTAAAATGGGTCAATATTCCAATGGTTGGCCACCTACCCATTCAACCTTACATATAGTCAAGGGGGCGCCCCATTCCATTAGGATTAGTTTATATTTTTTGTGTGTGATTCACACTTAATCTCAGCCCTTGATTCCCCTTCCCTAGATCCAAGGGTCCACATTGCATTTGATGTAAACCATATATAAGCTTGTATTTTCATGTGAAATTCAATGAAAAATCAGAAAATTTTGTGAAATCCAAGGAGCTTCTTGCGCCCCCAGCCCCTCTCCCTATGGTTCCTCTCCTCCAACCTCAAGTTCTAGAGTGATTCTACCTTCTATCATCTCCTCTCAACCTCCGGTGATCGTCTGTGCCGCCGCCGCCGCCGTTCGTGCCGCCATCGAGCCGCCTCTGCAGTTCTATCTTCGTCCGACCACAGAAGCTTCCACGAATTGTCTGTCTCAGCCACCAGCATGGATTGATCTGCATTTTTTATGGTGTGTTCAGCCCTTGCATCCCAAGCTCCACCTACATTTTCACGCCAAAATTCCATCTTTTAGTATTTTTACATTTTCGTCTAACCTGTCATCCCAGATCTGCCAGGTTTCCATCTATAGTGATAGAACCTCTGAGTTCTCCCCCTCCGACCATCTTTTTGATTTGTCCAAACCCTCTCAATTTTACTGGGAGTTCTGTCCATCACCCCCTACCTCCACAAATTTTCTTAATGTTTTATCAGCCTTCTACCTATTTTTAGAAATTCGTGGTCTTCCTCTGATACAGTATTTTTAGTCAGATCCCAGATCCGATCACCCTCCACTTCCAAAATCAGAACAAATCACCACCACCTCCAAATCCCGATCCAAAAATAGTCCTGGTTTCCTTGTTCGATTTCCTACAACCTTGCTGAAGAACACATCTTCAAATTCGGACATCTACTTCACGGTCAAAGGCAATCAACAGGAAAGTTCTCTGCAGATCTGAATCTTCGGTTACTGTACAACAGCAGCATATAAAATTCGCCAACACAAAGTACAAATATGGTGAATTTTTCTGAAGGCCACTAGATTGCAGTACTTCGAAGTAGCTTTCCAACGGCTCTGATCTCGTCGCATTCTGACACCGGTGCTGATCGCAGCGTCCGTTCTCGCCGGAGCGCGCGCTGAAATACAGAAATGGCAGATTTCTGATCGGTTTTTCCGACCGGTGCCGAACGGAGCCGCCCGGCCTCCGGCCGGCGAACCAGCGTGCCGCCAGCCCGAGGAGCGCTTCTCCAAGTGTCTCCACTACAGTGGTACCACCGGGTCCCACACGGCCCCTCCGGACAGCACGTGGGCCCCACGGTCGTGAACACGCGTGTAGCCGAATCAACACACGAAGCTGCCCGTCAACCCGAATTCGGTCCTCCCGGACCCATTTGTATAGCCCTTTACCTCCCTGCGTGGAGTGGGCATGTTCCCATTGCTGTAATTATTGTGTGTTAAGTTTCCCGGGAGAAGGAGTTTTCGGCCGGGTCCGTCTTCCCCACGCCGAGCGCGTGGAGGTATCGCATTCGCTCCCTTACTTGGCATTTTGCTTAATTTCATATATGCTTGTTTATGCCGCTGCTAGAGAGCATGATAGGGTAATTAGCTCGCTTTCTATTTATATCACCGCTGCTGCGAGAGAGAGCGTTACCGTCCCGTGACCCGATCCGGGCACGAAAGAGAGAGCCGACCACCCTAGCTCTTGCCGGTTTCTCAACCGCGCACGTCCGACGCTTCCCTCGTTACGGGACGATCGCGAGCTTGTCGTGTCCGTGGTCCCATCCCGCATCATTCCACCTTCGAAAAGGACTATGATGAATATGATGAGCTTAAGTTGGGGGGAGAGGAAAAGGAAGTGGATACACTGGATAATGATCAAATGCCATTAATTTCCCTTCTTGTATTTGAGGAGTCCTTGCTCCAAGTGAAGGACAATAAAGATGAGATGGTGGAGAAAGAATTGAGTGTATATATGGACCATTCTTTTTGGGTAAAGGAGAAGCCGAACATCCCGCTTGCAATCCATTCTAATCGGGCATCTCATGATCTTGGAGAGGATGTTAATTTTTTACCTATTCCTGACCTCGGCACCTCTATACACATCCCTGATATCTTGCAACTAGCCGATCGATCGATTCCTCCTGAGCCTCATGATCATCCATGTGTTGAGGAGCACATCTATTTCACTCCTGACCCTCTTTGTCTCTTGGACACTAGCCTTTTTGTAGAATCTTTAGGAACTCCTCCCACTCCTCTCTCTCACCTCGACATTGTGCTTGAAAGTTTTTAAATTAAGTTTGAAGAGGAACATGCGGGGAATAAAAAGATCGGCATTAACACATACAATACTTTTAAAGGCCTTAATTGTGAGGATGAATATTTCATAATTTAAGATATGATCCTTAACAATGTTCCTCTTCTATTCTTTGGCCAGGGCATCCCCTGACATACCTTTGGCTCACATGTGTATGCACATCATCTTTTCCTCCAGTGGCATAAGGGCTGGAATTTGAAGGAGGATGAGATCATATGGTGGCTAATCATGAAATCAACTTGTTGGTTATTGGGCCTCATTGCATCCGGCTGAAGACGTTAAACTTAACGCTTGTTGCACTACAAGAAAACTGGCCTATAGCCATGAATTTTACCCACGCTTTCAAAAAACGTAGGTATATACGACATATTCCGACGTTTTTAAAACTACATATGTAAATTTCGTACGTTTCATTATAGCGTAGTTATATGGTCATATTATTCCGACGATTTTCAAAAAAATGTAGGAAAAGATCATACATTCCGACATTTTTAATGTAAACGTGAGAATAGACCATAGATATTGTTTCACTTTTAATAAAATGTAGGAATAAGATGTTTTAAAAAAATAATAAAAAATATTAAATATGTAGGAATTACATATTAACCTGATGGCGCCAATGCACAGTGTATTTGGGGAGCCCGATAGATTTTGATTCCCCCCCCCCCCCACTTTTTATCCTCCCCATCCTCAAATATGTCTTCCCCCTCTCGACCTCCTCCACCCTATCCTACCGATGAGCTCCCTTCTTTCTCCGTCTCCAGCAACTCCCTTCCTCTCCGTCTTCGATGATCTCCCTGGATGGTCGGTGTCCAAAAAAAAAAGATCAGAGGGCTCACCAGTGGGAGTCTAGAATGCTGCTCGAGGCATCCGTCCCACGACTGGCAGGGACTCTGACGCCCCCATCTGTGGTGTCCGATATAGTTGTAAGCGGCCTCCGACGACATGCTCTGCCGGGACTGGCTGAAGGGGGTTTCGACCAGACGAAGGAGGGTGGGTGCTCCGGCATGACCATCTGTTGTTGTGGACGTCAAAAAATGATGATGATGATCATACGACACTCGCGTCTACACGTTCAAGCACAAGTCGAAGACGAGAGGGCCGAACAAACCCATACCTCGCCCAACCAGGACGAGGACTCACTTGGTGGTCCGCCATCTGTTAAGGAAGCCCCCGGGCAGAAGATACGGCCACCACTCTACGACCAGCCATGCCGAGAGCAGAATCAAAGAAAAGTCGGGAACTCGAGCACAGCCCGGCATGCACCGAAAGTCACGTAAAGTCTGGACCGAGCCCCAGAAGCTACGAACGGAACATTGCGGAGGCCATGCATCGCAACTAAAACATTCCGAGAATGCCAACGTTCATATAAATGGCCGCGCTTCCGAGGAGAATCACTTTGAGGCTTAAAACGGCGCCGTAGAGCATCAATCTGGCGCGCCCCTTGCTTTGTTAATACGGCGTGCCCCCTTTATGCTCTAATACGGCGCCCCTTTGCAAAGGTTTAATCCGGCGCGCCCCCGGCCGCGCCGTTTTAACTGAAGTACCCATTTGCCCATTTTTAAAAGCTTCTCCTTCAAATGCTAAAGCGGCGTGTCCATTTGAAGGCCAAAAACTTAATATGGCGCGCTACTTTTGGAGAACCCATCACAATATCCTCTTTTTAATACGGCGCGCCAAATGCAAATGAGTTTAACCTCATTCTGTCCCGTCTGCCGACCGATGCTCTGTTCGGCATAAATGCGACGCACAGAGAACATTCAATGCCCATGGCTCTGCTTCTACCTCCGTTCGACAGCACAGAAGCGGCAACGGCGAAGCAACCCCCGGTAGACCTGTGAACATCCCGTCCTCGGATGAACGGCAACGTACGGCGCGAACCAGCATCGTCCAGCGCATCGAGTCAACTCCCAACTTCGTTGCGAATGTGGTGGAAGTGGCAAGAACGCTCCCAGGCTGGCCATTCTATAAAGGGGCAGCATTGTGAAGAAAAAAGAAGAGAGGCTGAAGGGGGGCTGGTTGGTTCGGCTAAGGTCTCCGGCGTCCGAAGAGAAGAAGAAGAAGCTCCATCCATTCACATCGGCAAGGTGAAGAAAAAGGAGAGAGAGGGTGAGAGAGAGAGAGAGGGGAGAGAGGGGGAGGAGCTTGTGCTCTGTTCCTCCTTCTCCCCCACCGGTGTATCTTCTTCTCCCCCCACCTCAACGCCTAACTTTTTTTTATCTTCTCTGTTGTATTCTTCCCTGTGCTTTAGGGGTAGATCCCCTTTTGTACCTCTCTTCCCTCCTTTCCCTTGAGGATGAATAAAAGAGTGGCTTTGTAAGCATACGCAGTGTTTTATTGCTCTGATCTGGCTTCCCCTTTCCTTCAGTTTTTCTTTCTCTCAATTTTCAGCATCACCTGGGGTCCTCGGGAGTTTGCCCCTTTTGTGGCATGAACTTTGAGGGAACCCGTTCGAAGGGTGAATACTCATAGCTATTCATGGCGAACATCTGTCCCTGTGGAACTTCCACAAAAGCACCACCTATAAGCTGCTGGAACTCTTGAAGGCTGGTCCTCGAGTCTCCACACGCACTTATGGGTTAACAGAGGCCTCACTCCGAGTTTTGAGGTTCACCCCGGAGCAATCCATTTGGTGTTCCCCAATTTTTCTCTGGCAAGTCCCGGTCTAGGGGAGGTGCTGCTCGATTTTCGCCAGGGCTAAGAACGCACAACAACAGGTGAACGAGTTGAACTAATGAAGAACAAACCGAGGCCTCTGTGAGCAAACTGCCTGAATAAAACACTTAGACGTTCATGTTGTTTCATCTTAATAAACGATTAAAACAGTTAAAACTCTTAAAACCTCTTTATTACCAGCTTGATCTATCAACAGAGTGAGCAAATCAACCCTTGAATCAACCTACAGGTGAAAGAAAAAGAAAATGCAGTAAACATAGCTTTGAAACAACCCCATATAGCTATTCCGGCGTGAGTTAAAATGGCGTGGCCACTGTTCCACTGCGCCGTTTTAACCCTCCTCACAAAAGCCCTCATCTCCTTCTTTGAATGCTAAAACGGCGCGCCCTCACTCTTTAGATCCTAAAACGATGCGCCCATTTACATTCCAAACCACATACACGGCGCGACCCTCTCCCCTTGCATGTCCTAAAACGGCGCGCTCCTACCCCCTGGGCTTCTCTTCACCGGCGCACCCCTTGGGTTTCTCTTCACTGGCGCCCCCCCTTTGTCATGTTAAACCGGCGCGCCCCTCTCCTCTATTACTCTTAAACCGGCGTGCCTAAAAGAGAAAGAATTTGATTAACCAAAAGAAAATACTTGAAGTTAATGGAAAACTAATCAGAAATCGAACCCCGCGACCTGACCGCACAGGTCGATCCGCGTGCGAGGGCGCACGTTGACGAGTTTGGGCTTCACACTTTACGATTCACTTCCCTGGGCTGTGCGTGAAGAGAAAAGCAATGACGCCCCATGGTACTGGACGTGGACTGCGGGAACCCCGTTATGGCCATAGTTTGAAACCATCTCGGGCCAATAGTTCGTCAAGCTTGACCCGTCCCTCCCGGGATCCAATGCCGCAATCTCATTAAACTTGCCATGTTCGCGGCAAACATCTGTGCAGTTTTGTCACCGTCTTTTATGTTACAAACACGGACTTCTGTCCGGAGATGAAACGGTCCATGAGTGACCGACACATATGTATCTATCAACAATTACGTCCCAATGTGGGTTTGTTTAAACGTGATCCGAGACCTTTGCTCTCGCTTTGTTACCATGAATTTCAGGCCATAGGGCCCTTATTCCCGGCAATCAATCAAGGGTGTTCCCCCGTATGGGGGATGTAAATAACGACGTGGCCTTTATGGCACGGCGGGTTTTGGTCCCGACCCGAACCACACAATCGTCTGACTAGTCAGATCGAGCGCACCATGGGCTTCATCGAAACCCGAATAAATCGTCACTTTGTGACTGGCACGCCCTCGTACTAAATAAATGAATTAACCCCGATCAACAAACGAATCGATTCTTTCCGAATTTTAGTGCGTCCACAGTTGTGTCCAGTGCAAGTGGCTCCGGCGGCACATCCTTTGGTGTGCGGTGCAAGGGGGCGGTGGATTCGGCGTTTGTGACTAATGGAGGTGAGGCGGGGGAGGGCCTCCGCTTTGGCACTGGTTAGCTGAGGCTCTGAGGTCACGTTCGCCGACGTCCAGTGACGAAATCACCGGTGTCGGGCCAGGCGATGGTAGGGTCGCCCCTCCTGCCTTCTCCTTTGTCCCCTCTCTCCCTCATTGTCGATGGAGCATGCGGCTAGAGTTCTTGCAACCATAAATTAATTTTGAAGGGAGGGGCTCTGCTTCAGCACTGGTTAGCTGGGGCTCTGAGGTCACGTTCGCCGGCGTCCAGTGACGAAATCACCAGTGTCGGGCCAGGCGATGACAGGGTCTTGTATTTGCATTCAAGTCATAGACCATCATGATTACCTCTTTTCTATGGCAAGTCAGGTGAGTAGAGATGTCCATGAGGTCCTTTCAATTAGTATCATCATCTTTCACAAATACTTTTACTTTTAGTTGGGGGCTTTTCTTTTTAAATTTCCTTGGTATATCTCACCTCACCTTATGGACTAGCTTGGACATTTCAATGGAGACATGTTTAATCCCTACAGCCACTATTGCACATTCCACTTCAGATCTCAATATAATGATGTATAAAGTTTTGTCCATGCTGAGGTTTGTTTTTATGAATTTCTCTTCTTTCCAATTTTTAAAGGTTGCCACTGGATCTATGCAATTGGGCCTAGGTTTTATTAGTTTATACATTAGCACAGCAGGAAAACTGTGTCCTCCTTTACTCACCATATCATTTGTGAAGTTCATTCAGGTTCTTTTTTATGTTAACTGACATATATGGAGTCAGCATCTTGTTTGTCATTCTGATCCCCCAAAATGTCTTCTCTCAACTCCCTAGTCTTGGATGTTATATAAAACATTTATGTACCTTATCCCATGTAGTTTTGCTTATAACGCCAAAAAATGTTCCACCAAGCACCCTCTGTTGCCCTAGATCACTTATAGAATAAGTTGTACTTAACCATACCAACCTTGTTTTCATGCTACTCTAAAATAGCTCAGCCACCTACAGAACGAATCGCATACATGAGACAACTCCTGTTGTGTTTTTTCTTTGAGGATTATCTTATCTCATCTCTTCTCTTTTCCCTCCCAATCCACACTGTATGTTCTGTATCACATGACAATCAACTTCATCCACCCCCCCCCCCCCAAATCCTAGCAGATGGCCAACATTGAAAGCTAAATACCGATGGCTTGAGGAGGGGCGGCTTTGCTAGAGGTGGGCTTTCTCACTGTTGCAGCCTCCAACGCAGTCTCAGACCGAATGTAGACCTTTATTGGATGGGCATCAGTATTGTCAAGAACTTGCAGGTCAGAATGATGAAGTTGAATCGGGTTCTTTGGTGATACTATTGGAGATAAAATGGATCCTTAGGTTGTCCTTGGAGGATGGCTCACTATGCTTATGCAGCAAAGCTCATTCTCTTTGATATTCAAGCTACTACTCAACCAATATAGGATCATAAGGGGATCCAACTTACAATTCACCTTGCTAAGCATGGCCTCAAATCCATGTAAAATTAGTTTTTGTTCTCCTGTGAGCAACAACCACCAGAGGCTTAAGGATGTATGAGGACCTGGACAACCTAGGATGCCTAACCAGTTGGTTGTGATGTTTTTTCTTTTCTTTTTCTATTTGCCATCCATTTAAGGTCATTGGCCCATCATATTGCTACTCCTTTGTTTATGCCTGTACATAAAGTGGCGGGTGCAGAGCTCTCTTCTCTACCCAAGACCCAATAAAAGTGGAAAAAGGAAAAAGCATTCCATTTTTCCTTAACCTGTTCTTGATAAGTTGGCCTGATATTGCCTAATGGCATAAGTTTGACTTGTGATATATATGTCCATCCAAAGAAGGCAGTACTGGAAGGTTCCTTTCTCATCCTGTATAGGATTCTCTTATTCAACCTCTCAATTAAGACCAAGCTCCAGAAGAAGATCAAATCATCCAGCCTACTTTCCTTTTCATTATGTATACCCAGGTAGCATAAGTAATAGTAATACCCATAAATGGTTTTCAACACTAGTCGTAAGATTTTTTATATATCAGCATTCTTCTTGCCCCCAAGTTTTATTGCAATTTCTCTTAAATGGTTTTGGTAGTGTCCTTTTTGTTAAAACCTCACAGAAAAAGAAATTAAATTGCAACCGTTTTCCTTTCTGTTCCATTTCTGAGTTTACACTTCACTTCAAATATGAACTCTTGTTATCTGTCTGACAGCATGACTTTGCAAGGAACATGGATTGGTCTATTGCAGGATCTGAAAACGTTGAAGGAAATCCTACTGTTACTTTAGAGCTGAAGGACAATCCCTACAGTCGTGCAATGTGGGATTTCAGCTTTCGGACTCTATATAAGGTGAAATGAGTTCTGTTTCTAAATGATGCAGTTTATTATCATTTATTAATTAGGGGCAGTGTGGGACTTTAGAGAAGCACTGGAGTATTCAACCCAAAGATAATTAAAAGCGAAACCTATGTAGTCAGAGGCGAGTGGCGACCGAGGAGACCAAGGGGTCGCCTCATGCCTCAAACACCTTCACTATGGCCTAGGCATTTGAGGTGATATTTTACTAAAATAATATATATAATTTAGAAATATAAATGTATGGCTAAATATTACAAAAATACATACATAAAATCGATAAACTTCCTAAATTCATTCATTCCTAAAATCAAACAAATTTAAATAAAATCAACAACAAATCTAATCAAATTTAAACAAAAAAACTCAAACGGGCTGGGACGTGCAGAGGTGGGCCAGGCCCACGAGGCCGGATGGAGGCGCTTGAGGCAGAGACGAGGTGACTTGTGGCCGCCTCCATCGCCTTTGACAACACATAGTAAAACAGATTGAAAAAAAGTTGCCCCCTTGTGTTGTCAAAAAGGGAAGCTCTCAGGACTGGTCCTTGGATTCTTGATCCATGTCTTGCCAGGTTTGGGAGTCTTGGAACCAAATCAAGTTGCAATCTGCAGTCGCCCCAAAACTTCTAGTCACCCCTATCTAGATAAAGGGGGAATAGACCCTTTGGGTACAGGCCCAACAATCAGGGTAATGCCGCCATATTGCAGATAATTGCAAAGTGAGACAAAGCCACCCACCTGTTCAGGTCCTTCCATGTATTTCATATCTCACAGGCCTATAATAAAGGTGTAGACACAAATGTTTTACAGAATGTGCTTCATTTTTTCCCCCTTAGAATACCTTAGTTCCATAGCAACAATTGGATGTCACCGTGTTACTTCAGAAAGGAGTCCACGTTAGTTTATGGCAAAAAGACTAGAATGTTTTGTTTGAGGCAAAATCGTTACCTTCTTCTTGTGTAAAACTTCATAAGAAAATGTCCCATATATTTCTTATTTGAAAAGCAATGGTTTGGTTCTTGGCATTATTCCAGAAGAAATGCATATTAAACCACATGACAAATGGGCTGGAATATTTCTAGACCTGCGTTGGATCAAAGCAGACCTTATTATGGCCTTTTAGATTGACTTAAGTTTCCTAAACCAATGACCTGTAGTAGAATATACTTACAAAGCGTGATGTGTATTTATTATCTTAAAATGGCAATTGCATATCATGTGTATTTCATTATTTCATAAAAAAATCGAAGGCATTGTCTTAGTGGAAAACATGTAATTCTATAGTACAAAAAAGACTGGAATGTTTCTAAACCAATTTTAAATTAAAGCATTTTTATGTCATTTAAATTAAATAAAAAATTGTGTGATATCGTCAATTGTTATAGTTGCTCATTTTTGTGCAGGTTACTTTGAAATCAAAATCTCTGTCAATAGTACTAACTATTACAAATACAGATAGCAAGCCTTTTGCTTTCAGTAGTGCACTGTATACTTACTTCTATGTAAGAATACCAAAAATCATTTCTCCTGAGTGGCCATTTTGTATCTGTATGTCTTTCTCATAAAAATCTATATCAAGGTTCTATTTGACACTCTTCAGCATATTTGCAACAGGCTGCCATTAAGGATGTATCAGTAAAAGGCCTGAAAGGGCGCAAGACTCTGAACAAGGATCTTGACCCATCGAACCCTTCAGAGGGTGTGGAATAGAGGTCCGTCTTGTCATTCATAATATGTGCTTTTGTGATATCTTTCTATCAGAAATATGTTTGTTATGCTTTTTTATGATAGATGACTTTTGAGTGAGTTGTTTCTTAGCATTCGTTGTTATTCAGGGACGACATCACTTTTCCTGGATTTGTCGACTGCATTTACCTTGATGCACCTTGTGAGCTACCTCTCGACAATGGATTGAGTGACACCATAATCATCCAAAACAGAAAGTATGAGTTGGTACTCATGAATCAATTTCTGCTTTTTATTTCTACGTGCATGTTTTATTAAAGTTTGTTTCATGAACTTTTTTTTGTTCCTGCAGTTGGTCAGATGATGTCTTGTGGAACCCATACTTGAAGATGGAACATTGCTACAGAGATTTTGTCTGTGTTGAAAATGCCAAGGTACCAGGACGTTTATCTTCTCTCCAGTGGGTTTTTAGTTTTTGGGATGATCCTTCTGATGCGAATTCTTGTTGGTGTCAGATTGGTGGAGTATAAGTAGAGCCCGAGCAATCATGGACTGCGGAGCAGCACCTCAGGATCAACTAATTGAAGCAAAGCACATCCAGATGTTGTGTGATTGACAAGATTTTGCATCGGTTAGATATCCTCCCAGAATACGTCCAATGCAGAATTCTCCTACTTCCTATATATGAGAAGTTGATCCCTGCAATTGGTTCAATGTAATGATATAAATTCTGATGGTTAATTTGATATGATGAAATAATAAGATGTAGGGGCTATTTTCCTTTATACTCTTTCCTTAGTTTTGTGTTCCTACGTACAACTTCTCAAGCCTTTTAAACTTTTCCAGTTAGCTTATGAATGGTACTAAGCAGGAATAATCAATAATTGAGGGTTTAACTTCATTTATTTTTATTGCAGCTGCAAGAGGTTGTTAAGATCAGTCCCCTTTGTATACTCTTTCCTTTTTGTATCTACCTTACTTTGTGAGTATCACCATTTCTTTTGACAATTAATTGACCATTAAGAGAAAATTTTCTCTCTTCTCTAGGAGTACATGAACATATCAATCTTCAATCATGGGACCATTAATAGCAAGGACCCCAAGGACCTCCATATCAAGATCGTGGAAGTGGAGGTTGATGTGCCCCTCGACTAGAGAGATGGGGACGAAGGGGAGGAGGTAACAGTTCTATTTGAGGATGGCCACTGTCTCCTAAAACAGGTTCCAGAGTACTGGAGGATCTTGGACTGAACCTTTTTCTTTCAGTTGTTCATCCAAAAAATTGACAAAGATTAGTAATGTAGTTTTTTTCCTCCTACCTCCTAGAGACATATAGCTTGACAATTTTTTTCATAGATTTTGTACTTATCTTCACTAATATGTTTCTGTTTCAGTAGAAGGTTGAGTTCATGAATTTTAAGTTCAAGCTACTTTGCACCTAGACCATGTGCATTAAAATTTTATGCTTGTCAGTGGGTAAATGAACCAATCACATTCTTTACCTCACCTCACTTGGATTGGCTATCATATTGTGATACCTTAATGCCCAAAGTTTAAACAGAAAACGTAAATAGCTATTAGGTTGATACCATCCTCTAAACTTTTTCCATCTCCTTTCTAGTTGTCATTGGCAGTGAACAAATTATTAGTTTGTTTACAAGTTCTGAACTAACATGGGTGGCTGAGTATAAATGCTTGATCATGCTGTCTTCAGTCACTAATTTCTTGAAATAGACCTGAGAAAGTGTTTCTTCTCAATTGTGAAGGTATTCCATCAGCTTTGAGGAAGGATGCTTGACCTTGCACATCCAATTGTGAATCTTTGACACAAAAGAGATGTTAGAGAAGGAAATCCAGGATACCCAGAAATCCAACCCCCTTTCCGAATTTGAATCCACAATCTTGGATGGTGTATGTGTTGGAAATGAGTTTTCATCTTTGGGGTGGGAAAACTTGTCTGACAGATCTAAGGACACAGCTGCTACAGCGACAGCAACTGTTGTAGATAGAGGTGGGTTAAGGATTCTAGGAACAAGTGGAGGGAGAGAGAATTGGAGGGGGCCTGTTAGGATCGGGGTGAGCTATGTTACATTGTTAATTTTGAACATCATTCTCATGCTTTAGAAGATCTTCAAGGGCTTTGACTATCTGTGCTAACTTGTTCTGATTGCTATAATATTTGTTTCTTTAGTCAAATCCATACTACCATTGTTGATGATGTTTGATATCTACATTTTTATCTTGTGCTTCTTTGACCAACTTTTTATTTTCCATTGGCTGTGAACACTTGCTGCATTTTCTTTTGTTTCTCTTTGGTTTGGAGGGGGGTAGGACTCCTTGTAGTTAATTATTTTTTGCAATGTATGAACTGATAATCTATTTGTTCATTTATTTCATATTCAAAGCTGAAATGCTTTGCATCTTACATTTTGTATATCTTAGCTACAATTCAGAAAATTTGTTAGCCCATGTGTAAATATTTGGTTAATGTACACACTATGATATACCTTACCATTGGTGCTATGTATGAAGCTTCTGCATGTAGCTATTTCTATTTATTAACAATGATATACCTTACCATTGGTGCTATATATGAAGCTTCATTTGACAGATAGTGGAACATTAGCAGATCCAACCTGTTATTAATAGCTCATTGAGGCGCTATTGGAAGTATAGAGTGCGCAAACTGTATTTCAAAAGGAGTGAAAAGGCAACCCATCAAGTCTTCCCAAATGCACCACACATTAATGAGGAACAATGGAAAGGGGCAGTTTCTTTGTGGTCAACTTCACAGTGGCACGTTTGATTCAAATGCATTGTCCGTATGCTTTGAGGTCATGTAACTCTAATTTTCAATTGCTTGCAGAAAAAGAGTGCCATGAACAAAGGATGCAAGCTTTCCCAAAAGTGGGTCCATTATGCTGGGACACATTCCCTTGCAGACATTTCTGAGAAGGCGGTTTGTGGTTTATTTGTTAGGGGATTTTATAGGGATCTTTTCCGTTCATTATGTATGTGATACTATTGACACCTCATTTTTGTTTGTTATAGCATGAGAGACATGGGATGCACTTAGATCGTGCTGATTTGTTCATCAAAACACACAAACGTAAGGATGGGGCCCCAATAAATGAGGCGGCTGGTCATGTCATTGTAAGTTTCTTGACATATTGTGCTTAGAACACATTTTCATATGATTTTTGATGTATGCCGTATTTTAAATTATATTCACCCATTTTCATTAGGAAAAAATGGGGATGTTAAAGAGTTCCCAACCATCGAGTTCAATCACAAGTGATGCCCATCAAGTTGCTACACGATATGATGTTTACTCCCAAGTTCTCGGTAAGGAGAGGTCAGGCTGTGTGTGTGGTGTGGGTACAGGTCCCACACCATCTTCATTATGGGGGAAAGATACAAAGGAATCTCTTAGGGCGGAGAACAAAATGTTAGTGGATAGAATGAGGGATTTGGAGTTGTCAGTAGAAGTAAAGCTAGCAAGGATGGAAAAATTGATAAGAACATCGAAAGTACATTATATCGCTTGAAATACTTGAGAATACTTTTATTACTTACTAATTTTGGTCCTCATCTCCTTTTAGAGTCATAACAACAAGTATGAATCATCTCCACATGTGCCTGCATCATCTACTGCCAGTGCCTATGACGAATTTGGTGCAACATCTGACATGTAAAATGTTAACACCCTTGACGATCCAACAAAGGTGAAGACATTATATTGCTACCATAGAATATGTTTGATGTACTATGCATAAAGGTCTGAAAAGGATGTATTTCATATTGGTTTTTGGGTGTTTGGAATGTAAGGAGCATATGTCCCGACATCTCATGACTCATTTTTAAATTCTGGGAGCACATGCGTCCCTCATGTGGTGTGTGATTGCGTTATGCACTCATAATGTTTAAATAATAACTATGTGAGCGTCATATTTTTTATGAATTTTGTATGATAATACTCACCCAAGTGGATATATTTTGTGTTATGTTTAGTTGCAAGGTCGCAAAGTGATCTTGCTAGACCTCGAGGGACAACATGTGGCAGTTGGCATGGTCATATGCATCAACGAAGAAAAGGTCGTCATGGGTAGGAAAATAAGATATGTGTATTGTGAAGTCTCTGTGCAGTATGCTCGCCATCCAGACACACCATTGTTTGTGAAGGATCAGAATAGAAAAAGAATGAAAGATGCTATTGGGAGTCACATCTTGTGGCTCATGGACTATGTAAGATAATTTCTAATTATACAATGCCATATCTTTTGATCTTATTTTGAATTACTGGAAACTTGACTATCATCTTCTCTCTTTTTCAGGTGTTAGTCCAGATGTGATGCTTGTCAGCTATCTATTTTTTTAACATCCTTAGTTATTTCTGATGTAACCTTGTGTATGTTCTAGGTGGATTTAAAAGGAATGACGTTTTGGGCTACTCTATGTCATTCTTATACAAGACAGTTAAATACCTTTTTAGGGTTAATGTTGCATTGTATGTTATATTTTATTCTTGCACATAGCACTTGCATGGATGGATGGCTCTCTACTTTAGATATTTGTGATTGACGAATCTGTGTGAATGATCTCCTACTATTTTTCTCTTTTCCCTTTTGGCTATTTAGATAATGCATGCATTGGCTACTTTTTAGCTTCTACTACTAACGAATTTGTACTCTTCTGTGCCTGACAAAAAGTGAGAAATTCTTTGATTCGGCAAAGTTTTGTGATTGCATTACTTGCCATAGTCATTGCAAAATTTTCAACAGGTGTCGATTCTAGATCCTTTCAGGTATATCAACAGATTTTATTACTTATTACGGGTGCATCGATCTATAATTTCCACCAAATGCTATCACTTTCTCATTATAGGAGTATCTATGATTTCCACTGAATTTTCTCACCTTTTGTAGTTTAGGAAGACGGAAGCAGAGGCAGATGATGTTCCTTCTGGATACGACTTCTTCCATTTTGTTATTGCCATGGGCGCCATGTAAATAAAGTTCAAGATAACTAGAGCAGAAGCGTAGCTGAGTTACTTCCATTTTAATTTTGCACCTTTGTTACAAGTTTAGGATGATGAAAGTGGTATAATGTGGTTCATTAAGGAAAATATGGTTGACATGGATTTTCCCTTTCGATGGTCAATATTGAATTTTTACACCAAAATTCTGTCAAATTTGCTATTCATCCAAATGAAATGTACATTTTCTTTGCAGATGGACGATAGATGTCGGATGGGCCAGTTCGAAGCTCAGAATTGTAAATGATGCTGGGTCCCACGTGGTGCAGTCAGATCTAGAAGGGGGGGTTGAATAGATCCTATGACAAACTTTCCCCAATTAAAACTCTTAGAAACAAAGAGCATAGACTAGTCCTATAAAGCAAATAAAACACTTAGGCACAATGCACAGTGGAATTAAAAGGAATGGCTTAAAAGGAGACGGCAATGCACAATGCATAGACAGCAGAGGTCGACACTCCCAAGGGTGAGGTCGACACTCCTTTAATAGATCACAGCTAAGTGAAGAGCAGAGGTCAACACTCCCTAAGTAATGAGGTCAACACCTCTTCAGAAGCAATTAAAATCTAAAAGAGACTTAATGCAGTGGATAGCAAGGATCATATAGCTCATCAACTAAGAATGAACTGACTAGCTTTGTGTGTGTGCTTTAGTGATCAACCAGAGTCCCATATATTGAGATTGGAAGCTCAATGGATCTTCAATGTGTGTGTGAGCAAGATCGCTTGCTTTGTGTGTGTGTGCTATGGTGATCAACCATAGTGCGTGTGTGTGTAAGCAATGTGATCCTTGTTTGCTAGAGTATGCTCCCTAGTGCCTGTGTGCAAAGGTGCAGCAGGTAGCCAAGGGGATGCAAGTACAATGCAAAGAATAAAAGGTGTGTATATAAGATAGCGCAATCCACAAAGCTTAAGTGTGCGATGGAGATAACCAAGATTACATACGTTGAAACACACACACCAACCTGTGAATGGGGATAGAGAAGATGGAGCAATCACACAAGGTGCACAACCCACAACACATGAATTTTTAAGGTGGTTCGGTTGTAAACCCGCAACCTACGTCCACCCCTCACCAAACCTGGTGAGGCTTACCCTTGCAAACGCAAAACCGTGGAGAACCTCCACAACAACTGCTGACTCACAGCTTGACACGAGGGAGATAAATCCCTCACCATGATCTTGTATCCACAAGATCAGACACACTACCAGCGGTAGTGACCGGAGGAGCCCAAACCTCCCTTCTTATGTGAACACAGAAGGACACGTGAGACAGCACCCAGCTGCTCACAGGCCCAGAGGATCAGATCCTCTCTTCCTTTGAAAACACAGAGGGAACCCGGAGAAGAACACTTCTCCCTTCCTCTGAAACCACAGAGGGAACTCGGTCCCTAAACAGGGGATCAAAAAAACAAGATGAAAAGAAGAAACATAAAAAGAAAAACTGAAGGTTTTTAGCTCCGCAGGAGCAAAGTAGCTCTGGATTTGATCTACGAGTGACACACAGATCTTCTATTTCTTTGGCTGCACACTCTTGCTTCTCTCACGATCTAGACTCTCTCAGCTTTCTCTTTCTCTTATGCTCTCTCTTACAGCACTGGACAGAGTTAACCTTGGTGCTGGGCTGCTTTCACTCACTCCTTTTCTTTCTTACAGATATTCTTCTTGAATGCTCAAGGCGTGGCCTTTCTTCCAAGGCAGCAGCATCATCTTCTTTTTTTGTAGATGCTTGATATAAATAGAGAGTTGCAAAGAGATGTAGTGGAGAATTTTCCCTCCAAAAAGGATTCAGCAGATTGGCTGAGTAAAACAATCTCCTTTGACTGTTGAGCATTGACTAGATCCATCGAAGATAGAGGATTTAAGATAATAGAGAAAAATAGCTTTTTCCTCTAAGAACATTATTCCTTTGAGGTATGCGCAGGTTGTACTTGAGAGCCTCTCCAAAGCAGTCCCATAGATGGGACGGTGGCAGGTAGAAGAAAAAGACCATATCTTTTCTTCTGTTACTTTTCAGATCTCTTCATTAAATGGCCCCTTTGAAATCAGCCTTCCCATTGGCTTAAGTCACTTTACTGTCCTGTGTGCTCTGCCTGGACAAGTGTCCCATTGGTTGACATCAAAAGGTAGTGGCAGACTATAGTGACCTTTCCCAATTGTGATTTTTGACATACCCATCTCCAAAAAGTAGATTAGATGTGATATGATGGCAGCGACAAAAAGTCAAACCTGGGAACTTCCTAAATACCTCGAAATATGTGATTTTAGGGATTTGTGATATATATATATATATTTGCTCTCTGGATCCCCTTTGATTTGATAGAAAACTAGCTTAATAAGCTTCTGGGAGAACCATAGTGTTGACCTCCTGTAAAGGAAGTGTCGACACTTCTTAGAAAAATTGCCAATATAACGCTCTCTGGAAGATGTCTGAGGTCGACCTTCTGTAAATGAAGAGTCAACCTGTCTTATAAAATTGCCAATGTAACGGTCTCTGGAAGCCCATGGTGTCGACCTGCTATAACTTTAGTGTCGACACTGCTTTAAGGAATCATGTCTTCAACACTCTCTAGAAGACCATAGTGTCGACCTGCTGGAACAAAGTGTCAACACTGCTTTAAGGAATCCTATCTTCAACGCTCTCTGGAAGACCATAGTGTTGACATGCTAAGAGAGACAGGTCGACCCTTCTTTAGACGGTCTGGCTTAAGCCCTTTCTGGAATCCCATGGTGTCGACCTCCTGAGTGAGACAGGTCGACACTCCCAAGCAAAATGATGTTTATAACGCTTTCTGTGACGCATACAGGTCGACCTCCTGAATCAACAGGTCGACACTGCTCCTTTGGGACTTCAATGGACCGTCGGCTGCTTGAGCGGTGAGGTAGATGCAGTGGCTCCATGAGGTCGGGGCAGCCATAAGACTTGATGTTATGAGGTCGACCTGACTTAGTTAGTTTGAAATTTTTTATTCTTTTTCAACATCTACCTTGATTGCCTCATTTTCTGTGCCTTGCTTGATGCCCCTTCTTGTTTTCTTGCATTCACTAGTATATTGGCTTATCATCAATCACCTGCCTTATTTTCGTGTAGCCAATTACAATGATTTTTGTGCTATATTTCTTACCAAATGCTGGCTTGGCCTGAAATGCATGAATGTGGATATCATCAAATGCAAATCAGACTCATCAATGACTTCATAGGCAGACATCATCAAAACCAAAGAATTAAGCATGTTACACACATGCTCAACATTCTCCCCCTTTTTAATGATGGCATGTCACGCCCCGACGCAGAAAATCGAAACGTAACAGTTTATATCATTCATGTCAATCAGAGCACACATTGCCACAAGAGACTAAACCACCAAACTAATAATAAAGAAAACAATTAACCCATCTTTATTGATAATAATAAGAGAAAGTATTTAATTACACCCGACACCTTGTGGACTTCTAACTTATCAAAGGAAAATACATCAACTCTAGATAACAACTCAACAACTAATCTAACTTGACTGGAACATCATTCTAAATGGCTCGCTCCTGGAATCACTCGTTCCCGTCCCCATCGGAGCGCACGTCCTCATCCGAACTACCTGAAAAGGATTGGAAAGTAGGGGTGAGCAAAGCCCAGTAGGATTTTATATCTCTATCATCAGGCATAATTAAAATAATTAACCATTCAATTAGGAATAACATTGTAACAAAAGCAATGGTACATAAATGACAAAAGATAGATAGAAAAAGAATATGAACTTTCAATTAAAGAGTAACCGCAAGATATAGTAAGAACTTTTCATGAAATTGCATGAAAAATGATAAAGGGAATTGGCCATAACAAGCACGCATATCATGTCACGCAAGAATTTCAAATAATTGAGTAAAAGTGGAATGTCTTAGACCAATCACGCTAGTCATGCACTTCGGTGCAATGCCACACCTTGTCATTACAAACTCCCCGAGGCACAAGTACTTTCGGGCGCTCCTCCCAGGACCAGACCGGGCCCTTTTTGATGCGTTGGCATTAAAGGGTTGGATCATAGATCCTAGCCTAGACATTCATCACATTAAATGTCCAAGAGTTCCAAGGTTTAAACTCACGAACTTACTTCTAAGATTAAGAGAAATTCCAACATCGTTGGAATGAACATTAGGTAGAAAGACAAGGATGCAAACAAGGATCACACACGATTTCACAGTTCAAGGCCAACCTTGATGATTGCTACATGATAATAAAACAAGGGAACATATGAAATATCTTACCTATGGCGGTCGATAACTGGGCCGCTACAGGAATGTGATGGTCTGACCTTAGTCCGTTACGGTGACGTGACGGTCCAACCTTGGGCCGTTACAGTTCACGAATCAATCTAGTTTGGACTGGCCCAAAACATAATATAAACCACGTTCATGGGTTCAGGTCTTTGGGGTACAACCTGCCCGGCGTCCTGGTGGAAATCCTAGGCTCACGGGGTCTTACGAAGGTCTCATAATAGTGGTCCTAGTCCGACAGAAGGAATATCCAACGGAGAGTCCCATCTATCACAAGAATTGAGGCTTAAACAAACACGGAAAACCAAGACGGTGCGGTCAGTCAATCCCACCGGAGTGGAATGACTGTAAAGAAAAATGCCAAGCACAATATACATCTAGCATAGACCAGAATTTATACAAGTATTAAGGGTTTTAAAATAAAATTTCATATGATCATTCATCTTAAGATTATCTATCAACTTTCATGTAGAGAATAAAAATTTAATGTTTATGATCATGATACTAGATTATCATTACGTCTTGTGTTGGTATAGATCAAGATGTCGTACTAAAACGCAAGAATTAGAGTTTAAAACACCCTGCCAGAAGAATGTGACGGTCCATATAAGGGGCGTTACAAGCATGTAACGGTCTATAGTAGGTGCGTTACGTATCAGAAAATAAAAATCTTAAAATTTTAAAGCACAAGGGCATGTGACGGTCTGTCGTGAGGCCGTCAGGCTCAGGTGACAGTTTATCGTGCGGCCGTCAGAGTTCTAACAGTCACTGGAAGGACCGTCAGATCAATCCGAGTCCCGCCAATGGCAAACCTCGACATACCATGATAAAAACTTCGATTTCTCACGAGAGAGTGGACAGAATTTAGGGGAAATACCACCGTTTGAAAGAGCATTAAAAATCGTACAAGATAGCATGCTTTGATTAAGATCTAAAACGATTAAATTCAACTTTAGACTAGTTAACATGAAAGTTACCCTTTTTTTATACCTCGGAGTAAAACATGAAATTAGAACAGCATGGTGTACGAAAATTAGGCAATTAGGTATCAAAAGAAAAAGCTCAAGAAGACGAACAAGATGGTATCATTAGATTTTCGTTTGGCTTGAGAGATACCTACCTTTGCTTGAAGGAAAGAAAGATGAAAGGATGGGTCGCCGGAACCCTAGGTACCGCTCCTAGAACGCCCAAATTCTCTCCCGTCCGGTCACGATCAGCTACGCCACCCACCGTTGGTGCAAATAGGGTTCTAGAGTGTCGAAAGCCCTCAATAAATAGGACCTATAGGGACTCCTAGCGATCGAATTAGGTTGAAGAGTCCAAAAAAGAAACTCCGGTGAAAAACTCGGATGGGGTTCTAATCCACCGCCACCGCCGCCAGAAGAAGCATCTAGACTTAGGGTTTTCGAAGAGGAAACATGGACCTATCAATGGGCTAGGGTTTGGCTTGAATTGGAGCGCAAATGGGCTTGAATTGGACCCAAATTACGATGGCTAAACTAGGTCTTCTGACCCAAGAAAAATGGCTAAAAATGCGAAATTGGGTCTTCACGAATTTTATTTTGGGCTCTTACCTGAAGACAAAGTTATTACAAATTCAATTTTACACTAGATACATATTTTTCTAGATTTTTAATAATTTCATTAGAAGTTGAGCCAATAAATAATTAACTTATATGGAATTATTATAATAAAAATGCTGAATGCTACACCCTCCCCCTCTTTAAGGAACTTGATCCCCAAATTCACCGAATCTGATAACAACCAACCTTAAAACAATTCGGGATATATTTTCCTGATTGCATCCTCGGATTCCCATGTTGCTTCCTCTGCTCCACGCCGACTCCACTGGACCTTGACCATCGGAATAGATCGATTTCAGAGTTGTTGTTACTTGAAGTCTAATATCTTGATCGGCTTCTCTTCATAAGATAAGTCTTTCTTCAATTCCAAATCAGCATACTGGATAATGTGCGAAGGGTCATACACATACTTCTGAAGCATAGATACATGAAACACATCGTGAATGCCTACTAGTTGTGGTGGTAAGGCCAATCTATAGGCAACTTCGCCTATCCTCTCTAAAACTTCAAATGGGCCAACGAACCTTGGACTTAACTTGCCTCGAATTCCAAATCTTCTGATTCCTCTTGATGGTGAGATTTTCAGAAATACGTGATCTCCAATATGGAATTCTAACTCCCTTCTTCTATTATCTGCATAGCTCTTTTGTCTGGACTGAGCGACCCTCAAACGGTCTCTGATAACTTGAATGTTCTTGGAGGATTCTGAGATAAGATCTGACCCGAGCCATTACTTTTCGCCAATTTCTTCCCAACAAAGAGGGGATCTACAACTCCTGCCATACAAAGCTTCAAATGGTGCCATCTGAATGCGGGATTGATAACTATTATTGTAAGCAAACTCAATTAACGGTAAATGTTCATGCCAACTGCCTCCAAAATCAATTATGCAGGCTCTCAACATGTCTTCAACAATCTGGTTTGCTCTCTCTGTCTGCCCATCATTTTGAGGGTGAAAAGCTGTACTAAAGTTCAAATGAGTGCCTAATGATGCTTGTAGTCCTTTCCAAAAGTGAGATGTAAACCTGGGGTCTCTGTCAGATATGATGGATACATGCACTCCATGTAATCTTATTATTTCCTTCACATACAAGGCAGCCAAAACATCCATAGTCCACTTTGACTTAATAGGGAAAAAGTGCACAGACTTTGTTAGTTGGTCAATGATCACCCAAATTTCATCGAGGCCTCCTCGTGTTTGGGGTAAACCCATAGTAAAATTTATACCGACACTTTCCCACTTCCATTGTGATATTTCAAGAGGCTTTAATTTCTCAGTAGGCCTGAAATGCTCTGCTTTTACTTGTTGACATACTAAACACCTGCTCACAAAATCGGCCACTTCTCTCTTCATGTTCGGCCACCAAAAAGTTCTCTTCAAATCTTTGTACATCTTTGTAGCTTCTGGATGTATAGTATACTTAGATCTGTGCGCTTCTTCAAGAATCTTATTGTTTATCTCCTTGGAATCAAGGACACAAGTTCTCCCTCAGAACAACAACCTCCCATCATCAGCTAACATAAAATCTGGTCGACTACCCATTTGTTTTTTAATTTCAACGAGCATTGGGTCATTATCCTGCAACTGCTTAATTTCTGCTAGTAATTCCGGACAAAGCTAGACATGAGCTACCAAGATTTGATCTTCCTTTTCTGAAATATCTAGACTGGCAAACTGTTCTAACAACTTCCACTCTTGAAGCATCAAACGGGCTAATCTAGCTGTCGGCTTCCTGCTCAAAGCGTCTGCTACAACACTCCCTTTTTCGGGATGATATTCAATGGAGAAGTCAAAATCCTTTAAGTACTCTAGCCACCTTCTCTGTCCCACATTCAATTCCTTTTGAGAAAATAGATATTTTAAACTCTTATGGTCTGAGTACACGATGAAAGTTTCTCCATAAAGATAGTGCCTCCATATCTTAAGAGCAAATACAACAGCCGCTAACTCCAGATCATGAACAGGGTAATTCTCTTCATATTTTCTCAATTGCCTGGAGGAATAAGCTATCACTCTCCCTTGCTGCATCAATACGCAACCCAAACCGATTCATGAAGCATCGGTGTAAACTTCAAAACCTCCTTTACCTAAGGGCAAGGCCAAAACTAGGGCAGTGGTCAAACACCCCTTCAAAGTCTGAAAACTCTTCTCACAATCGTTAGTCCACTCAAAATAATTCTCCTTACGAGTTAACCTTGTCAAAGGTACTGCAATCTTGGAGAAATCCTTAATGAACCTTCGATAATAGCCTGCTAAGCCTTAGAAACTTCTGATCTCAGTTACATTCACAGGTCTTTCCCAATTACGTACAGCCTCAACTTTGGAAGGGTCTACTGCGATTCCCTCTTTAGAAATAATGTGCCCCAGAAAAGATACCTCTTGTAACCAGAACTCACATTTACTAAACTTGGCGTAAAGCTGATGCTCTTTTAATATTTGTAACGCCATTCTCAAGTGCCTTTCATGTTCCTCCTTGCTCCTTGAATAAATCAGAATATCGTCGATAAATACCACGACCCACTGATCCAAGTAGGGCCGGAACACACTATTCATTAGTTGCATAAAAGTTACAGGAGCATTAGTTAGTCCAAACAGCATCACCATAAATTCAAAATGCCCATACCTACTACGTAATGCCGTCTTAAAAATATCTTCATCTTTTATCCTCAACTGATGATACCCAGATCTGAGATCGATCTTTGAGAAGTACTGGGCTCCAGATATCTGATCAAATAACTCATCGATCCTTGGTAATGGGTACTTGTTCTTCACGGTGAGTTGATTCAACTGACGATAATAGATACACAGCCTCAAGGAACCATCTTTCTTCCTTACAAAAAGAAAAGGAGCACCCCACGGGGAAGTACTCAGACGAATGAACCCTCTTTCTAGCAAGTCCAACAACTGCACCTTCAATTCTCTTAACTCAGCAGGGGACATACGTTAGGGGGCTCTCGAAATAGGTGAGGCGCCAGGAATCAGATCGATAGAGAAAACCACCTCCCTTTCAGGGGGAAGACCTGGTAATTCATCTGGAAATACCTCCTGAAAGTCTTGAATAACAGGGATATTCTTCAACTCCACTTTATTTTGATCAGTTAAAAAAATCAAAGCCAAGAATGCTGGACACCCCTTTCTTAACAACTTATCCGCCCGAAGTGCCAAAATGAGCGGCATGGACTTGGATAGCCTAGAGCCAGAGAAAGAAAGCTCAGGACGACCAGGGAAAGACACTACTCCTGACTTGCAATGAATACTAGCACCATGCTTAGATAACCAATCAGCCCCTAAGATTACGTCATAATCTTTCAGCTTCATGCATACTAAATCGGCAGGTAAATTACAACCATTTATCAAAACCTTAGTGGAAGGATAATAATATTTAATCTCAGATCCCGAACCAATAGGGGTGGATATCATAAGATGAGAGTCTAATAACACCGGTTCCACAGATAAAGTCTTAGCAAATTTCAGAGATATAAAAGAATGAGTGGCTCCAGTGTCAAAAAGTATGAATGCTGGCTTGGAAAGAATAGTAAGAGTACCTTCGACAATACCTCCTTCCTCGAAATAGTATAGATTACAACCATTTATCAAAACCTTACTGGAAGGATAATAATATTTAATCTCAGATCCCGAACCAATAGGGGTGGATATCATAAGATGAGAGTCTAATAACACCGGTTCCATAGATAAAGTCTTAGCAAATTTCAGAGATATAAAAGAATGAGTGGCTCCAGTGTCAAAAAGTATGAATGCTGGCTTGGAAAGAATAGTAAGAGTACCTTCGACAATACCTCCTTCCTCGGTAGTTGGGGTCTCAATCTCTGCCTCCTGGAGGGCTTGGAGCCTGCCTTGCCACTTGAAACTTCCTTGCGACTTATCAGATGCTGCTGGTTCATTAATAAGGGGACATTCTGGAATTCGGTGGTCCCTACTACCACATCTCAAACAAGCGCCTAACTTGCGCCAACATTCTTCCATCTTGTGACCTGGACGGTCACAATACTTGCAAACTGCCTTGGACGGCACAGCTGGTCCAACTTTCTTCTCACCTTCCCTGGGTTTCTTGCTTTTAGAAAAACTCGGCCCGCCATTGGGCCTCTTCTGACCATTACCGGGTTTAAAGTTCCCGGAACTGGTAGTCTGTTCCTTCTTCTTATCCCGACCTCTTATTTGATCAGTCATTTCCATCGTGTCCTCCAAAACTTGTGCTTTCCTTATAATCTCAGCATAGATATGAATTTCCAAGGGTGCCAATTGATTGATGTACTGAAGCTTCAAACCATTCAGAAATCTTTTAGCCTTCATTTTCTCAGTGGACACCAAGTGTGGGGCATATTTACACAATCTAGAAAACTGTGCTTCATATTCTGCAACCGACAAGTTTCTTTGTTTCAAAGCAACGAACTCGGCCACTTTCTTCTCCTGCACCCGATCAGAAAAATACTTGCTATTGAAAAACTCTTTGAACTCGTTCCACGTTGCATGCCTATTCCCAAGCGTGGCTTCCACGGCTTCCCACCAAGCACGAGCATCGCGTTCTAACTGGAAAGTCGCTAACAAGATGCGATCCTGATCTCCGCACTGCATAACCCTGAAGATCTTCTCCGTCTCCTTCAACCAGTTCTTGACCTCATCTGGGTCCGGAGATCCACTAAAACATGGGGGATTCATGCCTTGAAAGTTCCGATGTAGATTGCCTGCTCCTTGCTGTCCGCCGCCTTGGGCTACTTGCTGTAAGGCCTGGGTCAAGCCCTGCACGGTACGTTGCATGTCTCGCCATTGAGCGTGTTCTGCCGCCATCACGGGAAATTCCTACAGCCAAAAAAAAATGATTAAGAACATTCTAATGAATCTATCTTCTCGTAGTTAATTAATTAACTAATCTTAGCCCAAGTTTCTACCCAACTCACTGGGTCGGATTCTGACTTTACTAATGGTAAAGGTTCTATAACACTACTAGCAACCTAGGGTCTAAGGAAAACCTAGGCTCTGATATCACAAAAATTGTCACGCCCTGATGCGGAAAATCGGAACGTAGCAGTTTATATCATTCATATCAATCAGAGCATACAATGCCACAAGAGACTAAACCACAAAACTAATAATAAAGAAAACAATTAACCCATCTTTATTGATAATAATAAGCGAAAGTATTTAATTACACCCGACACCTTGTGGACTTCTAACTTATCAAAGGAAAATACATCAACTCTAGATAACAACTCAACAACTAATCTAACTTGACTGGAACATCATTCTAAATGGCTCGCTCCTGGAATCACTCGTTCCCATCCCCATCGGAGCGCACGTCCTCATCCGAACTACCTGAAAAGGATTGGAAAGTAGGGGTGAGCAAAGCTCAGTAGGATTTTATATCTCTATCATCCGGCATAATTAAAGTAATTAACCATTCAATTAGGAATAACGTTGTAACAAAAGCAATGGTACATAAATGACAAAAGATAGATAGAAAAAGAATATGAACTTTCAAGTAAAGAGTAACTGCAAGATATAGTAAGAACTTTTCATGAAATTGCACGAAAAATGATAAAGGGAATTGGCCATAACAAGCACGCATATCATGTCACGCAGGAATTTCAAATAATTGAGTAAAAGTGGAATGTCTCAGACCAATCACGCTAGTCATGCACTTCGGTGTAATGCCACACCTTGTCATTACAAACTCTCCAGGACACAAGTACTTTCGGGCGCTCCTCCCAGGACCAGATCGGGCCCTTTTTGATGCGTTGGCATTGAAGGGTTGGATCATAGATCCTAGTCTAGACATTCATCACATTAAATGGCCAAGAGTTCCAAGGTTTAAACTCACGAACTTACTTCTAAGATTAAGAGAAATTCCAACATCATTGGAATGAACATTAGGTAGAAAGACAAGGATGCAAACAAGGATCACGCACGATTTCACAGTTCAAGGGAAACCTTGATGACTGCTACATGATAATAAAACAAGGGAACATATGAAATATCTTACCTGTGGCGGTCGATAACTGGGCCACTACAGGAACGTGACGGTCTGACCTTAGTCCGTTACGGTGACATGACGGTCCAACCTTGGGCTGTTACAGTTCACGAATCAGTCTAGTTTGGACTGGCCCAAAACACGATATAAACCACATTCATGGTTTCAAGTCTTTGGGGTACAACCTGCCCGGCGTCCTGGTGAGAATCCCAGGCTCACGGGGTCTTACGAAGGTCTCATAATAGTGGTCCTAGTCCGACGGAAGGAATATCCGACGGAGAGTCCCATCTATCACAAGAATTGAGGCTTAAACAAACACGGAAAACCAAGACGGTACGGTCAGTCAATCCCACCGGAGAGGAATGACTGTAAAGAAAAATGCCAAGCTCAATATACATCTAGCATGGATCAGAATTTATACAAGTATTAAGGGTGTTTAATCAAATTTCATATGATCATTCATCTTAAGATTATCTATCAACTTTCATGTAGAGAATAAAAATTTAATGTTTATGATCATGATACTAGATTATCATTACGTTTCGTGTTGGTATAGATCAAGATGTCGTACTAAAACGCATGAATTAGAGTTTAAAACACCCCGCTAGAAGAACGTGACGGTCCATATAAGGGGCGTTACAAGCATGTAACGATCTATAGTAGGTGCGTTACATATCATAAAATAAAAATCTTAAAATTTTAAAACACAAGGGCATGTGACGATCTATCGTGAGGCAATTAGGTATCAAAAGAAGGAGCTCAGGAAGATGAACAAGATGGTATCATTAGATTTTCGTTTGGCCTGAGAGATACCTACCTTTGCTTGAAAGAAAGAAAGATGAAAGGATGGGTCACCGGAACCCTAGGTACCGCTCTTAGAATGCCAAAATTCTCTCCCGTCCGGTCACGATCAGCTACGCCACCCGCCGCTGGTGCAAATAGGGTTCTAGAGCGTCGAAAGCCCTCAATAAATAGGACCTATAGGGACTGCTAGCGATCGAATTAGGTTGAAGAGTCCAAAGAAGAAACTCCGGTGAAAAACTCGGATGGGGTTCTAATCCACCGCCGCTGCCGCCAGAAGAAGCATCTAGACTTAGGGTTTTCGAAGAGGAAACAAGGACCTATCAATGGGCTAGGGTTTAGCTTGAATTGGAGCGTAAATGGGCTTGAATTGGACCCAAATTGCGATGGTTAAAATAGGTCTTCTAACCCACAAAAAATGGCTAAAAACACGAAATTGGGTCTTCACGAATTTTATGTTGGGCTATTACCTGAAGACAAAGTTATTACAAATTCAATTTTACACTAGATACATATTTTTCTAGATTTTTAATAATTTCATTAGAAGTTGAGCCAATAAATAATTAACTTATATGGAATTATTATAATAAAAATGCAGAATGCTACATGGCAACTATGAGTCATTTTGAGTTCATTATGAGTCGACTCTAGAAGAATTATAATCATGAATTTTATGACTCATATAATTCTCTCCCATAATTTTCTCCCCTGTGCACTCAATGACTGAATTAGAGCATGAAATAGAGCCCAATGACTCATAAAATAGAGCACAATGACTCATATAATTCTCTCCCCCTTTGAAAGCATCAAAATAAAAGCATTGGAGAGAATATATGGCATAGTACCGAAGGAGAGGAGTAAAGTAGGAGATATTTATCACAAAGTAAGGTAATTGAAGCGAATAACATACCTCTCTTTAGGGAGTAGTTGTTGGGTCCCTACATAAAAGCATTGTTGGGTCCTTTTAGGATGTGCAATAGTTAATGATTCACAACAATTCTCTCCCCCTGATACCATACCTCTCAGTTGCATTGGATGACAGTCAATGCAAACTGAGGAAATACAGACCAATGGTTGTTTCGCCACATATGAAAATGATACCAATACTAGAATGCCAATTGCTATGTCCCTAAATTGAGTATGGGGTACCTCTTGAATGTAGGTAGAGCAGAAATTATGCAGAGAGATGTCCATGCAGACAAGGAGTCGATGCTAAGTTTGGAGACCAAGTCACGTCAATAGATAATGAGCAAACATGATACAAGGTTGGGTCCCTTGGCTTGGCAAGAACAAATGGCCATTAGATGTTATGAAGTCACAGCAGAGCAGCATGGACTCAATCATGATAGACAGATATATGCATGAAGTTTAAGCATTGCAAAATGATGCAATTTAGAGAGCAATACTGCAGCCATACAATAGATTTGGTTTTCTGGTTTCTCAAGATTTTTAAGGTTTTCTATGCAATGTATGGAGATGCAACATGCAAACTACCCAAGTATGTAGAGAACTGAAACCAATTGCTTTAAGGACATGATACCGATGGATGAGGAGGCAGAAATACCCATTATTAAGAGTGGTGATGCATTCATAGTAGCCAGGATAGACTATGCAGGTTGACCAGAGATGGCAAATATCATTGAAGCAAGGAGCATCAAGAGGCCAACTTGTCTTAAGGACATAGGCCAGAACAGCCAGACAGAGCTTTGGACGCAAGGGGTCAACTCTTGGGGTCGACACTTGGAATGTTTGAGACACAAGATCCAATAGATCATGAGATGGAAGCCCTTCATCCTGAAGCCAAGTTCATAAATGTAGAGTTATAGATTTTTCAGAATCTTCAGATATAGAACTCTAATGATAAAGCCCTTAAATTCAGATTGGTTTATCACTGGTGAATTCTAAGCTTCTCAATAAAAACACTTGAAAACATCTGCATTCAAAATTAATAGGAGTGAACCAGAATTTCATACTAAAACTAGGTTAACATCCTCTTACCTTACTCATTCAATTCCATTAGCTCCTTTGAGAGTAGCTACAAAAAGTATTGAGGTTAAACATCTAGAAGTTTCTGATTTTATCCATGAGTGATACACATTCAGATTTTTTTTTAAACCATTGTTGGATACCAACTGTTATCATTTTACGAGCAGTCAAGTGTAGCATGCACCTTTTGACGTGAGAGTGCACATTGATTAGACGCCAGCACCCCCAGTTACTCAGTGTAGCTCACCATCTTGCCTTAACCAGAATAGAGGTAGCATGGCACTTCATGACGTTGTCCTCTCCACTTCTTTGGTGAAGGGACTCAGTTTCTCGATGAATCCAATGCCATTGCTCTGCCTTAGAGCACTGAATTCATCACACACCTTTTTACGTAATGATATACATTTATCAGACGCCAATATCCCTAATTACTTAGTATGACTGAAGCTCATTGCTTTCATTATAACCTCCTTTTGAAATCTTCAGATTTAACAAATGTTTAAAAATAATACTAGACTGAAATTTCTCAATCAAAGATGCCTTTGTACTTAAGATAAACTTTCAGATGCAAGAAGGCATAACATGTCAAAACATGAAAAGTTAGTTTAAGTCTATTAAGCTTGAATACAAACATTTTCATGATCATTAAACTTTAAAGCTCAAGAAATCATTAATTTTAAACCAATAGCCTTAATGTTCTGGGCAGTCACAAAAATCCATAAAGGAAGATTCTTCTTGAAGATTTACTCTGATAAGTAAACTCAACGACAGATAGAAAAACCTCCAATAAGTTCAAGGCATTCAAGGACTTCTGGAAACAGTTGGCTTATCATGCAAGAGATTATCAAGGCAATTCAGACCCAAGGTAAAACATAGAGTATCAACATCATGATGCAGAGGCCTGGTTCAAGCAGAGAGTGCAGATGAATAGAAAGTGGGAATGGATAGTGAACACTCCCCCGAGGATATGCAGTGAGCTCAGGCTGGAATAGGTGAGATAAGATCAGCATATACAAGAAGGTGTTGACAGTGGCACTTGATGGTGTCGACACCCTGAGCTCAAACAGAGGACAGTTTTCAGGCATAGTGAACTGAGAGGTCGACCTGTCAAGGTGTAAGGTCGACCTGTTGACCAGCAAAAAGGAGTGATCAACCATGGTGTCGACCTGAATTGGTCTGAGGTCGACCTAATCACCAGCAAGGGGGTTTTAACAAAAATTTCAAGCTTAAACAAGCTCCCCCTAAGAAGATGCATTCTGTACAAATGTCAACAAAAATGTCCAATGATGCAGACTGGATTTTTCATGTTGACTCCTCCTATGCTTGTGCATGGGTTGACAATGGAGTATGCAACCAATGACTTATGCGAACACATGATGCAGTGGTAATGATACCAATTGATATGCATTGTAGTGCATGAGACACACAATGATGCTTAATGACCACAACACATGCAGATTCAACCATATGTAATGCATTCTAATCTAAGGTGCAAACTTTTAGACTCCCCCTATGTCAAATGCTTATGGATGTTAAGATAGTCAATCAACATGTTATCTGTCCACATGAGTGATGAGTTGAAATATATGTGTAGCCATGGCAGACATCATCAAAATCAGTGATTAAGAAATTCATATGGCTACTAATTGGTAGCAAGAAACAAACAACAACTCATCCTTATATCAATTCCATCAGCATGGCAGATTTAAGCACATCAAATTCTGAATTCTGGTACTAGGTGGAGAGCTTAGATCCAAGGATCACCTCACACAAGGTGCTGTCTTCCTGACAAGCTTAGCTCATCACTCTGACATACACCTTTGATATATCAGAGAATCAGTCATTCTTAATGACAAAATTTTCAAAATTTTAACCATGGGGAATGTTGAGATGGAACAAGGAACTTTTTAGACATGCTGGATTTATTGAACACAAGAAGGGAATTCTAAATGCAATATTTACACAACAATCCTATCATGCAAAATAACACAGATCGAAAAGTTTATTTGAAAACATGTGCCTTGAGCTTTTATTTCCAGCTGTTCCTTTGTACAGCTCCAAGGCACCTGCAACCACAATTCTCATTTTGAATTTTGTGGTACCCAAGCTTGCTTGGGTCCTTGAGGGTTAGTTCCATGTCTAGCAGCTTGGCTTGTCTTTTTCAGGGCAATCAAATCATCTTCCCTCATCATATGGCAGTCATACATTTCATGCCCATGTTTTCCACAATAGAAACATTGCACAAAGAATTTGGTATTTTTCTTGTGTGCATGTGCATTGTTCCTTTGTGAAGGAGCATGGATACCATTACGTTGATTATGAGAATGACTCCTACCTTTTAGACGCCAACAGTCCTTGACTATGTGGCCAATTTTTCTACAGTGGAAGCAGCAAGGAGGCAGGCTTCTTCTGACTAATTGTTTAGCCTTGGTGTGCATCGAACTGCCCTTCGGATTGAGTCGATGCATGTGATTATCCATTGGGTTTTGAGCAGAGTTGTGCTGACCATGCTTTCTCCCATCATTGACCTATCCTTTGCCTTGCCCTTTCGTATTGTTCCTTCTATTTTGGCCTGCTCTAAGTTCATCATTCTTCAAGACAAAACAATTATGCACAATATGTCCATGCTTGCCACAGTAAAAATAGTAAACATTCATTTTATGAGGATCATGGTACTTAGTATGAGATTTCCTAGAATGCATTTCCACATCAGCAAAATCATCTTTCTGTTTATGCCAGGAAGCATTCTTTTTCTGATTGCCATTTTGATTTTGGTTTTTCTTTTGAGCAGCATGCAGTTTTGGGAGACCATAAGAGGTGCTAGCTTCATGTGAACCAGGGACAAAAGAAGTATATAATTTATTCTCAATGGCCTTTTTATTCACAGGATTGTAGCCTAAACCCTCTTTCTAAAAGTTCACTCTCGTCCCCAACATTCTATCTAGATTGTCTTGGCCTTGCACAAATTTTGCCCGCGAGTTGTTTAGATCTTGAATTTCATTCTCCAAAGAGGAGATGTGCAGCTCAGATTCAGTGAGGTCCTCCTCGCATGCAGCCAATTGCTCATTGAGCATGACATTCACACTTTTATAGTGTTCAACTTCTTGTTCTAAGGCTTGCGGCTTATCAGATTCATCATTGACAACATGCTTGCCTTTTTCAAGAGCACCCAGTTTCTCAGTTAAGACATTTATTTGTTCTCTCAAGCTTTTGTTCTCTTCAATCAGATCACCATCTCGTATCAACTTATCAGACATAGTTTGATTATTAGAGATTGGTTTAGGTTGGTTTTGAATTTGTCTTACGATCTATTCCAACCTAGTGATCTCAACTTGGAGGGTTTCATTTTCAACTCTCAAACATCCAATGCTTTCTTTGTGTAGATCTAGATCAACCATAATGGTTTCATTTAGCTCCTCAAAAGCAGAACAATTGTTACAGAAGGAAATCTCATTCTGACTATTTTTCTTAAGATCCTTTCTCAACTTCTTGTTTTCATATTTCACCTTTTTAAATTGCATGATCAACTCATCATAGGCCTCCATAAGTTCTTCAAAAGTAAAGTCCTCGGAGTCAGAGCAGCTTACTTGAGATGAGGATGGATCACTGGACTATTCAGGATGATCGGCCAGGAGGCATTCATGCTTTTGCTCTTCCCCTTCATGGATGTTCACCAACCTATACAGAACTTGCTTAGCTGTGCTGCAGGTAGACACATGATGGAGTAACCTGAAATCGACTGCAGCTTTTATCAAGTTAAATGCAGCAAGGTTATCATAATATTTGGTCTCGTGTTCAGCTGTCCATTCATCTATATTTGATGGCAGCTCATGAGGACCATTGTATATAAGAGTCCACAATTGTGGATCTATGGAATTAACATAGATGAACATTCTCCCTAGCCATATAGAAAAATCTGAACCATCATACATAGGCGAAGAAGCCATCGAAGCATGTGTAGCAGAGGAAGCCATTTTCTCAAAATGCACTGGGATCTTTCCCTATAGATCGGAGGATCTGGGAATAGCAGAGCTTGGCTCTGATACCAATTGTTGGGTCCCACGTGGTGCAGTCGAATCTTGAAGGGGGGTTGAATAGATCCTATGACAAACTTTCCCCAATTAAAAACTCTTAGAAATAAAGAGCATAGACCACTCCTATAAAGCAAATAAAACACTTAGGCACAATGCACAGTAGAATTAAAAGGAATGGCCTAAAAGGAGACGGCAATGCACAATGCATGGACAGTAGAGGTCGACACTCCCAAGGGTGAGGTAGACACTCCTTTAACAGATCACAGCTAAGTGAAGAGCAGAGGTCGACACTCCCTATGTAATAAGGTCAACACCTCTTCAGAAGCAATTAAGATCTAAAAGAGACTTAATGCAATGGGCAACAAGCATCATAAAGCTCATCAACTAAGAATGAACTGACTAGCTTTGTGTGTGTGCTTTAGTGATCAACCAGAGTCTCATGTATTGAGATTGGTCGCTCAATGGATCTTCAATGTGTGTGTGAGCAAGATAACTTGCTTTGTGTGTGTGTGCTATGGTGATCAACCATAGTGAGTGTGTTTGTAAGCAAGGTGATCTTTGTTTGCTAGAGTATGCACCCTAGTGCCTGTGTGGAAAGGCGCAGCAAGCAGCCAAGGGGATGCAAGTACAGTGCAAAGAATAAACGGTGTGTATACAAGATAGCGCAGTCCATAAAGCTTAAGTGCGCGATGGAGATAACCAAGATTACATACGTTGAAATACGCACACCAACCTGTGAATGTAGATAGAGAAGATGGAGCAATCACACAAGGTGCACAACCTACAACACATGAATTTTTAAGATGGTTCGGTGGCAAACCAGCAACCTACATCCACCCCTCACCAAACCCGATGAGGCTTACCCTTGCAAACGCAAGACCGTGGAGAACCTCCACAACAACTACTGACTCACAGCTTGACACGAGGGAGACAAATCCCTCACCCTGATCTTGTATCCACAAGATTAGACCCACTACCAGTGGTAGTGACCGGAGGAGCCCAAACCTCCCTTCTTCTATGAACATAGAAGGACACGCGAGACAGCACCCAACTACTCACAGTCCCAGAGGATCAGGTCCTCTTTTCCTCTAAAAACACAGAGGGAACCCGAAGAAGAACACTTCTCCCTTCCTCTAAAACCATAGAGGGAACCTAGTCCCTAAACAGGGGATCAGAAGAACAAGATGAAAAGAAGAAACACAAAACAAAAAATAAAAGGATGTTAGCTCCGCAGGAGCAAAGTAGCTCTGGATTTGATCCACGAGCTAAGTGACACACGGATCTTCTATTTCTTTGGCTGCACACTCTTGCTTCTCTCACGAGCTGGACTCTCTCTGTGGCGACCCAGACTCCGAATACCGGGTAAACCTGATACCACATGGAACCTGCGAGGCCTCCCAAGAGCGAAAAGCTCCGAAGGGATAGAAAGGTGTGTGAGAGTACATTGAACTTACAGATATAATAGTAAGCAATTAAATTTGAATTGATCAGGATTGTTAAAGTAGCAGAAATAAAATTACATTTTCTATAACAAATTAAATCTAACAGAGTCCAGTCCAAAGAAAGACAAGTACAGTCCAACAGGAAAGGGAACGTACCCTCAAGTTGGGGGAAGCCCGACACTGGCAAACACTGGCAACAAAACTACCGCAGCGGAACCTCTAGCCACGAGGAAAAATAGCCACACTTGAAAAGTCAGGGGTGAGCCTCGTGTCACTGGCTCAGTAGGGATCCCGCAGAACCCTACCGTAAAACAATGCAGTAACAACAGTGCTACACTAAAGCAAAGTAGTAACAAAGCAGGAACAACAGAAGTAAAGAGGAAAATAGCCGTAACGATGAAACACGGCAGCCGAAGGAACCTCGGCCCTTTAAACTACTCCAAATAACAACAGAAAGGTGAACCCCGATCTCATAAAGTCGGGCATTATCGATGCATCATTAAGTCATGAAACCCGTCGTGAAAAGCATACCAAAATAGGTAAAGCCTGCCAAAGACCTACAGAGTCAAAGGCACGAGACATACACGATCTAACCGTCGTGTAAGCTACACTAGACTAGACCTTGAGTGAAGCCATGCACATGCTACTCGGAAATCGGTCACGAAAACACAAGTCAACGTCACAAGACATCGACACAAGAGTCATGCGTCATGTGATAGAAGCACCTCCGCACTAGAAGAATAGCCAGATGCATCCACTGACGTCTTACACTGTGCCACAAGTATCTCGCACTCGCCTAGAACGGCGGTAACTGAGACACTGAACAGGAACCAAGGAACTACAGTAACAAGTGACTAGTCAGGGTCACGCCTGTCGGTGCTCGTCCAAATGCCCCCTAACCACGTGTGCACACACAAGTCCAATACCTTGAGCCAGGCCTCTAGCTAGTTTTCCCCCCAGTAGGACGCTACCACAAAGTAAGGGGGCCCATGGAAACTAGCCTAAAAACCGTTTGTCGGGAACGGCCCATCCACCACTCCTAGGTGGACCGACACACAGGAAAGTTTCGTCAGGCTACGACTAGTGGAGGATCACTAGACACAAAGACTCCCAAAATAGCGAACACCGGAGTACAGACAGGGTAAGCACACACCTGTCACACGTACTATGGAGCATAATGCAGCATACAACTACAACCCGACTCAGGACAATCAATTAGACCTGCTGACAACGATCCTTGAGTCACAAGACTCAGGTCAAGATCGTCGCACAAAGCGGAAACATGCCGCCAATCAGCCTAGTGCCTAAGTTAAAATCCACAGTAAAACACCGACAAAGGAAACGGCACAGGGTCACCGGATCCATAGATCCGCATAACATGAATCATGGAGACATGAGGGATCACCATGTCCCTTAAAACACATGGCACACAAACTGAGGTAAGACAATACCTCTAAGCGCCCAAAACCAATGTCTCGATCCTCACAGGATAAACGAGACACGCATGAGGTCATGTGTCAACTACTGGGTCACAATCGGGTTGACCAGAAACAATAATGACTCTCGATAACACTAAACACTACTCAGTACAATGGCCCTCACAGACACCCTATAACACGGTTACAGCCCTCATAGGACGTCCAAGACATCCACGGAACAGTGGGCTAACCAAGGGGTCAAGCCACATTAACCAAAAATCAAACCAACACTACGCACTACTCAGGATAGAATCACCTCTCTGGGATCCTTTGACACACAAATGGCTCTCATAGGGTAGGACACCGAAAGCATCCATCGAGCCAAAAGCCAACAAGGCATCGAATCTTAGGTTCACCGGAGCCCAAGACAGCTCACACAAAACACAAGAAAATGGCCGGTATTAACGCGTCTATACCTTATAGTGCGACATTAACGCGCTATGAAGCTCATGCGCGACAATACCTAGACAACCCGATCACGCTCACCAACCATGGTGCGATGAACAGGATCACGCCTACCTCGAGTTGTGCATTCCCAACCGCCAATGAAGGTCGCGCTCGACACCTACAGCGTGTTCAATAGGATAGCGCATACTTCCTAGAGCGCGTTCACCAAGATCGCGCCTGTTCCATAGGGCGTGTTCCTAACCACCTCAACTGTTCGTCTCCTTCACGGATCGCGACCCATCGTTGCATCGCGTTCTCTGAGAACGCGGCGCAACCAACGAGCGTGTTCCCAGTCACGGAGCGAAAATCGGAAAAACTATATGAAAATGCAATTTCCACGCCCCAATCGTCGCCAGAACGACGGGGATACAACCCTAATGACCAAATACGCCTTCCACAAGTCGGAAGGGATCAAACCATGCACAAAAACACTAAAAATGGGTGATTCTCACGAATCGACCCAAAACGACTCACGTGGGGAAACGGCCTCGCACCGGCCCCAAATCATGACCAAATGCAACGAAATCAGTGGGAATGGCATCCAGACATGCCAGGGGTTCAAATGAAACCAATTAGGCTAAAAATCGTCGCCTGAAATGGTGAACCCGGCTCACACCCTCCGAACATGGTTTCGCCCGAAATGAAGCAAAACTCGCTCGTTCTCACGCCGTTCGGCTCCAAATTGCGAGGGAATGAAGAAGAAGATTAGGGCATCTGTCCCCCTACTTCCACCGAAGTTCTCGCGCGTCGAAACTACTAAACCACGCTGAAACCATCACACGAACCCGCACACGCCGGCTGTGAATCCACCGAGGGATCGCACCAATGCCATGCTCTAACGCTCGCACTAGCACGCTCCACGACAGCTCCTCGACGTTCCTGCCTCGCCCACCTCGCCACAGTCCCGCGCCCCGTGGTGAGAGCAGAAGAGAGGAGAGAGAATAAGGGAGAGAAAGTGAGAGACGTGAGGGGAGAGAAAGGAGATAAAAATGATTAGAAATTAGGAAATTTTGTAATTTTTAAAAAATTTGATATTCGACATGAAATTCCATAAATTCAAAAAAATATGAAAAAATAGTCTTCTCGATCCTCGGAACGAGCACAACGCACCTGTAGCGTCCTTGAGTAGATGAACTCAACGGTCAACTGTCCACAGGGTTCCACAAGTTATACAAGGGAAAAACCCGCGTAGATCGTAAATACGTATCAGGACCCACGAAAGCGATCCAAAAGCTCACTGATGAAGATCCGAAGAATCCAGAATATTACAGTCCTCCCCCCTTAAAAAATTTCATCCTCGAAATTCAAGGAGCTAACAAGTGAACAGGGAAGAACAAACCCAAAACACTGGCTACGCTCTCCAAGCATCAGCCAAAGCTCAAGACACAAAACACGATGACATAATTATCAAAAAACCTAATTTAGAGGGACACTATTAGACCACAATCACAAGCACACGCTCCAGATCTCGAGACAAATCGATCCACAGAACGAGCATGACACCCAAGTGAACACAAGTCCGACACCTCCGAAACAAGGGCAACGTCGCTTACGTCTCACTGGGAAAGGAGACACGACCCATGACACGAAAATAGCCACCGATAAAACACACGGCATACACAACAAACATCAGCTTAAACAAGGAAACACAATTCTCTCAGCTGACAGCTCCACCACATCGGCTTCCATGCCAAGAACAACGAAACCTGGCACACAGAATGCCAACGACAGCACTGGACCACAAGCACAATCAAGTCAGTCCTCGCTCAGACATTACATCTGATTCGAGTCGCATGCCAACTCTACCATAACAGAAGAGTACATCAAAACCAACCGACAAGATCTCAGTCCACACAATGCCAAATCAGACTCACATGGAACTCCTCCTAAGCTGAACACAACAACCAACCAACAACAGCAACAACAACAACACCTGCAGAATCCCGGCTCCGTTCACAACACAGAACCACGGGACACAACTACAAGCTGGGTCACATCAAGGCACCATTACAGCTGAACACATGACTAACAATATACTAGCCAAACTGTGAGCAGCTCACCAACAAGGACCCATAACAATAATCTCGGAGAACGCATCTCGAGGACCACGATCACGTCCCTAGAGCACAACTCCCAAGAAAAGTTACAGAAGAAAAATAGATTTCCCCAATTCCTCACAACATGTCGGTGCCAACAGCTACAAAGCTTCAAGTAATGGCACGGCAACCAATAACATCAAGGCACACATAGCCAAGACGATGATACACCGAGGAAACAAACCTCTGGGCCGGCCAGAATCTTCCAACTAATGATCCTCGACCTGTGGGTTATAAGCCCACACGCTTTGGCTGCGCACTCAATACAACGCACACAGGCATCTCAAACAACTCGGCATCCGCATCTCAGCACATACTCGATGCCATCGCAATTCATGAAACTGCAACGTACCACGCCTCGAGTGCCGATCCTGCTAACAACCGATCACAAGTTGCCAAAGTGCAAACCAGGAAGAGCACCAGCGTCAGCACAAAGCACAAAGAACACTAATCTTAGCTTATCCTCACGTCCTGGAACAATTACTGAACCTTCACAGCATAACAGCCGCCAAACACGGCACATCAAACATGGTGCACAACGGCCCCCAAACACAACATCTGGGTCTAAAGCCAAGCAACCGTCGAACAAGAACAGATCAGGTTCAGAATTAACACAGTCCAAACTTAAGCAGACACAGGACAAAGGCTTCACCAAGACATCACTTCCAAGGCTTACCTCGAAAAGACACCACCAAGCAAGATGAGAAGAATCATGCTCGACTAACAGTAGCTCACCAGGAAGGAAAATCCTAGGTTCACCCGAGCATTCTCTCAACATGGCATCCAATTGGCCACCACGACACAAACTTAACACCTTAGGGGCTGAACAAAGCTCAAGCTGGGACGACCAAAATAACATAAGAATGTGCGCGATCATCACATCAACGATAATGTCACCAGCCACCTGAATAAATCACGGAAAAATCTCGAACACCGCACCATAGATTCATGCCTACCGATGAACTCTGCCAAGTACATCATAACCGAAACAAACACCACGATAAAATAAGAGCACTCCGTCACATCCTGACGAGAGCAAAACCATCTCGCACAGTGCCAACATAGCACGCACAAGGCCACACACAAAAGCAAAGCGATAAACAATCGCAAAACCAATGCTAGCTACCGACTGTACTGGACCTTAAGGACTCTGAATAATGTAGTATCTCAAATTCCCATGTACTTCACAAACAAAAGCTCAGCAAGCTCAGAAAATTTTTGAATAAATCTGAACTCTCGCACTGATACCAACTGTGACGACCCAGACTCCGGATACCGGGTAAACCCGATACCACTTGGAACCTGCGAGGCCTCCCAAGAGTGAAAAAGCTCCGAAGGGATAGAAAGGTGTGTGAGAGTACATTGAACTTCCAGATATAACAGTAAGCAATTAAATTTCAATTGATTAGGATTGCTAAAGTAGCAAAAATAAAATTATATTTTCTATAACAAATTAAATCTAACAGAGTCCAGTCCAAAGAAAGACAAGTATAGTCCACCAAGAAAGGGAACGTACCCTCAAGTCGGGGGAAGCCCGACACTGGCGAACACTCGCAATAGAACTACCGCAGTGGAAACTCCAGCCACGAGGAAGAACAGCCACACCTGAAAAGTCAGGGGTGAGCCTCGTGTCACTGGCTTAGAAGGGATCCCACAGAACCCTACCGTAAAACAACGCAGTAACAGTAGTGCTACACTAAAGCAAAGTAGTAACAAAGCAGGAACAACAGAAGTAAAGAGGAAAACATCCGTAACGCTGAAACACGGCAGCTGAAGGAACCACGGCCCTCTAAACTACTCCGAACAACAACAGAAAGGTGAACCCCGATCTTACAAAGTCGGGCGTTACCGATCCATCATAAAGTCATGAAACCCGTCGTGAAAAGCCTACCAAAAAAGGTAATCCTGCCAAAGACCTACACAGTCAAAGGCACGAGACATACACGATCTCACTGTCATGTACGCTACACTAGACTAGACCTCGAGTGAAGCCACACATTGGCTACTCAGAAACCGGTCACGAAAACACAAGTCAACGTCACAAGACATCGACACAAGAGTCATGCGTCATGTGATAGAAGCACCTCCGCACTAGAAGAATAGCCAGATGCATCCACTGACGTCTTACACTGTGCCACAAGTATCTCGCACTCGCCTAGAACGGCGGTAACTGAGACACTGAACAGGAACCAAGGAACTACAGTAATGAGTGACTAGTCAGGGTCACGCCCGTCGGTGCTCGTCCAAATGCCCCCTAACCACGTGTGCACACACAAGTCCAATACCTTGAGCCAAGCCTCTAGCTAGTTTTCCCCCAGTAGGACGCTACCACAAAGCAAGGGGGCCCATGGAAACTAGCCTAAAAACCGTTTGTCGGGAACGGCCCATCCACCACTCCTAGGTGGACCGACACACAGGAAAGTTTCATCATCCTACGACTAGTGGAGGATCACTAGACACAAAGACTCCCAAAATAGCGAACACCGGAGTACAGACAGGGTAAGCACACACCTGTCACACGTACTATGGAGCATAATGCAGCATACAACTACAACCCGACTCAGGACAGTCAATTAGACCTGCTGACAACGATCCTTGAGTCACAAGACTCAGGTCAAGATCGTCGCCCAAAGCGGTAACATGCCGCCAATCAGCCTAGTCCCTAAGTTAAAATCCACAGTAAAACACCGATAATGGAAACGGCACAAGGTCACTGGATCCATAGATCTGCATAACATGAATCACGGAGACATGAGGGATCACCATGTCCCTTAAAACACATGGCACATAAACTGAGGTAAGACGATACCTCTAAGCGCCCAAAACCAATGTTTCGATCCTCACAGGATAGACGAGACACGCATGAGGTCATGTGTCAACTGCTGGGTCACAACCGGGTTGACCAGAAACAATAATGACTCTCGATAACACTAAACACTACTCAGTACAATGGCCCTCACAGACACCCTATAACACGGTCACAGCCCTCATAGGACGTCCAAGACATCCACGGAACAGTGGGCTAACCAAGGGGTCAAGCCACATTAACCGGAAATCAAACCAACACTACGCACTGCTCAAGATAGAATCACCTCTCTGGGATCCTTTGACACACAAATGGCTCTCACAGGGTAGGACACCGAAAGCATCTATCGAGCCAAAAGCCAACAAGGCATCGAATCTTAGGTTCACCGGAGCCCAAGACAGCTCACACAAAACACAATAAAATGGCCGGTATTAACGCGTCTATACCTTATAGCGTGACATTAACGCGCTATGAAGCTCATGCGCGACAAACCTAGACAACCAGATCGTGCTCACCAACCATGGCGCGATGAATAGGATCACGCCTACCTCGAGTAGTGCATTCCCAACAGCCAATAAAGGTCGCGCTCGACACCTACATCGTGTTCAATAGGATCGCGCCTACTTCCTAGAGTGCGTTCATCAAGATCACGCATGTTCCATAGGGTGCGTTCCTAACCCCCTCAACCGGTAGTCTCCTTCGCGGATCGCAACCCATCGTTGCAGCACGTTCCCTGAGAACGTGGCGCAATCAACGATCACGTTCCCGTCACGGAGCGAAAACCGGAAAAAGTATACGAAAATCCAATTTCCACACCCCAATCGTCGCCAGAATGACGGGGATACGACCCTAATGACCAAATACGCCATCCATAAGCCGGAAGGGATCAAACCACGCATAAAAACACTAAAAATGGGCGATTCCCATGAATCGACCCAAAATGACTCACGTGGGAAAATGGCCTCGCACTAGCCCCAAATCACGACCAAATGCAATGAAATAAGTGGGAATGGCATCCAGACATGCCAGGGGTTCAAATGAAACCAATTAGGCTAAAATTCGTCGCCTGAAATGGTGAACCTAGCTCACACCCCCCGAACATGCTTTTGCCCGAAACGAAGTAAAACCCACTCGTTCTCACACCGTTCGGCTCCAAATCGCGAGGGAACGAAGAAGAAGAGTCAGGCATCTGTCCCCGTACTTCCACCGAAGTTCTCGCACGTCGAAATGACTAAACCATGTCGAAACCATCACACAAACCCGTACACTTCCGCTTTGAATCCACCGAGGGATCGCGCCAACACCACGCTCCAACGCTCGCACCAGCACGCTCCACGATAGCTCCATGACGTTCTTGCCTCACCCACCTCGCCACGGTCGAGCACCCCACGGTGAGAGGAGAAGAGAGGAGAGAGAACGAGTGAGAGAAATGAAGTCCCGCGATCAATGACACCCAAGAGGGGGGTGAATTGGGTGATTACAAATTTTAAGAAAATTTTAGCCGATTTAAAACAAGTATGATGAACAATCTACTTTCAACTTTAGATCTGATGCAGCGAAGAATAAATCCGACAAGATTAACCACCATAATAGATCTTTGGTACTCGACGGAGTTACGGAATCTGAAGATTCTCTCGCGCAAGGTGTTCTCTTCCTGACAAGACTAGCCTTGTCGATCCTAACCCACCTTTTGATATACCAGAAATCTAGTGTGAAGTTAATGAACTGTGCTAGATGTAATGCAAGAGACATAAATAATTTAACTACGCAAGCATGCACAGAATGGAGATAGAAGAGAAGGATCAAACCACATAAGAGACAATGATTTTTAGGTGGTTCGGATGCAACGACGGCAACCTACGTCCACCCCTCACTATCTGTGAGGATTCACACACTATCTTGTAAAGGATTACAAGATCAACACACACACACACTTGTGGAGAGTTCGGAACTCCCACGAAGGTGCACACTCATGAAACCACACACGGATCTGAAAGATCCAAGACACACACACACAGATCTATGTAGATCCACACACACTAGAATGTTTACAGATTACAAGATGAAAACACTTGAAGCTCAAGAATTTTGGAAGAAGAATCACAAAAGAGAATTGCATATTTAAGCTCCCCCTGAATGGATGAAGAGGATTTTGGATGCAGCTTGATCTCCACTTGACTTGGGTTGATTGGCCTTAGATTTTTCTTGAGAAGCTTGAAGATGGATGAAGAAGTTCTTGCATGAAACACTGTTCACGGAGCTATAGTGGCAGCACTCTTTCTCCCCTTGATAGCCTCTTGATCTTCCTTGAGTGATTAGGGTTTCTTTCCCCCAAGAGATGTTTTTATATAACTTGGATGGTCAAGGACAAGCCAAGACACAGATCCACAATTCTAGGGATGTCTAGAGACCTTTGGGATTAAAAAACCATTGATATATGCTTCAGCCTCGTGGAGAAAAATAAGTCAATAATGGAGGCTTCGAAGCAGGCAGTCGACCGGGCATCGGGGGGCGGTCGACCGGAATTTTACAAAAATGAGGCTTTCAACGCTAGGAAAACCGGTCGACTGGCACCTGACCGGTGGTTGACCGCGAGCTGGAAAACCTACATTTTAATAGAGTTAGCCAATAAATCACAGTCTGTGAATGAATCACTTTATGACCATATCTTGTTCCAATCAATATGAGTTGGTTGAGCTTATCCTGGGCATTTCTTGAACCATGGTGGATTTAGGCATTTGCTTGATTAAGGATGGCTTTGAGAGTGGTTTAAGTAAGTTATTACTTAGGTTGTAATGCCGAGGTTTTGTTATCATCAAAATCATCTGGAGCGACTCAACAATCTCCCCCTTGTTGATGATGACAAAACTCTAGATTACAAGAGCATTGGCATGCCTTAAAGCAAATTTGGAGCTAAGTAAGGTCGATAAACCACAAGACGAATAAAACAACCATTCAACACTTTATTTGCCAAATAGATAGGAAATGAGACACAAGGGCCAACCATTTGAGATCAAGCACCAATTGCATTCATTTCATCATTTCATTACAAACTACATTGATGCTTGAGAGAATGTAAGACTTCTAGACATCATGACAAAGGGAAATGCAAAACGGACTCACAAAATGCAATGACTCACAAAATGTTCTTACAAATGATCATTCATACAGAATATAAGATCATGCATGCATAAACTATATAAGACCCTGCATAACTACTTCTCCCCCTTTGGCATCATCAAAGAGGGGATACGATAGATGAAAAGTAGACCCAAAAGACACATGACCCAAGTACAATAGTCTAGAGGTAGGAAGCAAAAGATAATCCTCATGGGTCATCTACAGGAGGCTGATCCTCTGGAGGAGGCTGATATCCAAGGCGCCGGCGAATGTCCTCAAGATGGTGGTCTTGAAAATGAAGACGATCCTGAATATGAGCAATGGAGTTGTCATGGGCCACATCACGTATCTGCATTCCAAGAAGTGTCATGTTCATGATGTGGAAGGCCTGGCTAGAATCTTCATGACTGGCAGTGAGAGAGGTCATATGGGTGGAGAGAGTGGTCATTTGAGTGGATAGGGTGTCCAGAATTATGGAGAAGGAATCTATGCGAGTTGACATGGTGTCAATCACATTCCCCATTGTGTTAATGCGATCCCCAAAAGTAGAGATATGATCCCCAAAAGTGTCCACCCGAGTCTCTAGCCCAGTAAAACGCTTGTCAAAAGTCTCATTGTCTACCCAAGAATGCTATCCGACCCCCTAAGTAGAAGACTCCCCATGAAAGAACAGTGCTAGAGGAGTTATCTCTGGTGCTATATGATGAGGTGAAGGTGGAAGAGGCTGATCCTCCGCCTGAACTGGAGGGGGGGCATCCCCTTGACCCTGCTGCTGCTCTTGTTCCTGCTCTTCCCCACTATCAGCTTCTTCTCCATAAACAGGCACATCCCGGCGTAACTCACCATCGGGACCATAATACTATCCAAAATCTATGAAAATCTTATGCTTATTATATATATCATCTTTTTGAACATAAATGAACTGTTCATTTGCCAAATTGATCCTAGCATTGATGAATATGCCAGTCAACTATGAAGCATAGGGCAAGGATCTCCATAAATTGGTTCAGCAGATTCCAATCAGATTTGTCATGAGGTGACCCATGTTGACTTGAATCCCATTCATAACATTGTAAAACAAAAACCTGTGAACCTCTGTCACTTCATTTCTTCTGCCAGTCTTTGGATAAATGAGGGAGGTAAACATATGGTGCAATATACGTTGCAATGGTGGAAAATGATTGGCATTCAATATGATTAAGTTGCTGACACCATGCACGTAATCACAACTAGTCATAGCAAGAAAAGTTTCCGCAATAGCACCATGACCAAAAATCATGTCGGCTCCTCTAGCCGAAACTCCTAAGCCATGCTCAAATAGATCCGGAGTAATATGAAGCTCAACACCTTGAACAACTGTATATAATTCCTCATTTCTTTCGACCAAATTTCCATAAAACTGCTGCACTATATTGGGGTAATATCGGGTATATCTAGTGACAAAATCAATCCAACCTGGTTGAATCTCAAAGACAGCACATAAATCGGGCAAAATCTCGTTCACCTCATTGAAGTCGACCAACTGAGGGTCGATAATGGGCCGTGGAGGCAAACGAGCTGCACGATGAGGTGCAGGTGCCCGCTGTGGTGGATGAGCTGGGGCCTCTCATCTCTAACCACTGGGCTCCCCTTGGGCAGAACGCCAAGAGCTCCGTCGAGGCGGCATCTTGAACTAGAAGACCTGGTGTAGAAACCATTGAAGATCAATCTCAACCCTGGAGATGAAGATGGACCAAAAGACACTCCAAGGGCTTGGAATGATCTTCTCCACAATCTGGAACCCTGGGTAGGTCTTCACGAATGCACGAACGGCCGCGAAGATGTCATCCCGAAATCATGACGAATCGATCGAGTCTAGTGTGGGTGAAGGAAAGATGAGGTTGTTGGGCTAGAGAGGTGGAGATATGTGGTTCTAGGGTTACGAGATAGGGTATGAGAGAGAGTGGGGGCTTTAGAATGAAGAAGGGGAGTGTAAAGACCCCTTTAAAAGGGGTTCGGATGTTAGTTCGGCTGGCCCGGTTCACCGGGTTCGGTCGACCGGGTCGGGGCTATCGGTCGACCGGAATGGTCGACCTAGCCCTAAAATTGTAATTTTTTTAATTTCTTTTTCTTTTCCTCTTTTTTTTTGATATGAGCACCATCATCTGACCTTCTAAATGGAACAAACATCAGGAAGTAGAGAAAAGGGGAAAAGATAGGGTTTTGAGAAAAGTTCTCTAACTCCCCCTCAGAAAGTGTCTTAGGTTCGGCATCATTGGGTCCACATTTATTTAACCAAGGAATATATGGCCTTAGAAATATTTTCAAAGAGGGCTATATGTATAAGTACATTCAAGCATGCAGGAGTGTGTATGAACACACAAGGCATTTAAGATGAGTACATACAATATGCATGTCAATATACCCTTTATGCATATGAGTTCGTATAAGTTCTACTCTTACCCTAAGTGCAGATCTACATATGTATGCTCTCGCCCTTGCACATGCCAAGTTCTCTTCTTATTTTGTTGAATTGTTCCTGGTTTAGGGGTTTTGTGAAAATATCAGCTAGTTGATTGTGTGTGTTAATGAAGTTCAGTTCAAAGACCCCTTTTCCTACATGATCTCTCAGAAAATGATGTCGAATGTCAATGTGCTTTGTCCTAGAATGTTGAACAAGATTTTTTTACAAGCTGATTGCACTGGTATTATCACATAAGATTGGCACACATTTCATTTCAACATCCAAATCAAGCAATTGATTTTTGATCCAAAGTACTTGGGCTCTGCAACTTTCGGCGGCTACATATTCAGCCTCGGCCGTTGAGAGAGCTACTGAATGTTATTTCTTGGAGGCCCATGAAACTAGTCACCCACCAAGAAATTGATAGTACCCACTAGTACTTTTATGATCTACAATACATCATGCATAATCCGCATCGGTGTATGCAATCAAATCAAAAGAACTACCGATGGGAAACCACAAGCTAAAATATATTGTGCCAATTAAGTATCTAAAAATGCGTTTAACAGCCATTAAATGAGATTCTTTAAGACATGACTGAAAATGAGCACATAGACATACACTGAATTGAATGTCAGGACGGCATGCTGTGAGATACAGTAGTGATATGATCATACCTCGAAACAGTGTGGGATCTACTGTTTTACCATTTTCATCTTTGTCTAACTTCATGGTTGTGGCCATCGGAGTCGACAGGGGTTTCGCTTCAGCCATCCCAAATTTCTTTAACAGCTCCAGTGTGTACTTAGCTTGATTGATGAAAATTCCTTCGGGCATTTGCTTCACCTGCAATCCAAGAAAGAAGTTTAGTTCGCCCATTAAGCTCATCTCAAATTCTCCTTGCATGATTTCTTCAAATTCTTCACATAGAACATTGTTAGTAGCTCCAAAAATTATGTCATCAACATACACTTGAACTACTAATATGTCTTTACCTGATGTCCTCATGAAGAGTGTTTAGTCAACCTTACCTCTTTTGAAATTATTTTTCATGAGGAATGAAGTAAGCCTTTCATACCATGCCCTTGGTGCTTGCTTTAACCCGTACATGGCCTTCTGTAATTTATACACATGCTTTGGATGTCTTGGATCTTCAAATCCTGGAGGTTGCTCTGCAAAAACATCCTCCTTGATGTAACCGTTAAGAAAGGTAGATTTAACGTCCATTTGAAATAATTTGAAGTTCAATGAACAAGCATAGGACAATAAAATTTGGACTGCTTCTAGTCCAGTAATCGGTGCAAAGGACTCAACAAAATAGATACCCATCTCCTGGCTATACCCTTTGACTACAAGTCGGGTCTTGTTCCTAACAACCAATCCCGTATCATTTAACTTGTTTCTGAAAATCCAACGGGTTTCAATTGTGGGATGATTCTTAGGACGCGGCACGAGAGTCCACACTTCGTTCCTTTCGAACTAGTGTAGCTCTTCATGCATAGCATGAATCCATGATTCATTTTGAAGAGCTTCATGGATATCCTTAGGCTCTTCTTGTGAAATTTGGGCCATCAAATCCTCCTATTCTACTTGCCTTAATGAAGATCTAGTTCTTACCCCATCTTGAGGATTACCGATAATGTTTCCAGCGGGGTGGTCTTTCATGAATGTGGAGGAGCTAGGCAAGTCAGGGTGTTGCACTTGCTGTTCTTGAAGTGTCTCAATGGACGGATCTTCATCCTTTTTATCCTTGCTGGAGGTTGCTTCCATTGGTTCATCCTTAACTCCAGCATCAGTTGGATTTTTAGGAGCTTCACCTGCATCCAAAGTTGGAATTGATTGATTGGTCAGTTTCAGTTCAGATTCATCAAAGATAACATGAGGACTCTCTTCAACAACTAAAGTCCTTTTATTAAATAACTTATAAGCTCTAGAGTTCAGTGCATAGCCTAGAAAAATTCCTTTGTCACTTTTCTCATCAAACTTTCCTAGATTTGACTTACCATTATTCAGAACATAGCAAGGGCATCCAAAAGGCTTGAGATGGGAAATATTTGGTTCCTTACCCTTGTAGAGCTCATATGGAGTTTTCTTCAAGATGGGCCTTACCATTGCCCTATTGATGATATAACATGCTGTACTTATCGCCTCAGCCCAGAAATATTTGGATAGGGAATTCTCACTTAACATGGTCCGAGCCATGTCTATCAATGTTCTGTTCTTCCTCTCCACTACTCCATTTTGTTGAGGCGTCTTGGGTGATGAGAAGTTGTGCGTATATCCTTGCTCCTGGCAAAAACTGCTAAAATCATGATTTTCAAACTCACCACCGTGATCACTTTGAATTGTGGTGATAAGGTATCCTTTGTCATTTTGAATTCTCCTACAAAACACTTGAAACTCCATCAAGACATCACTTTTATTGGCTAAAAATAGCACCCATGTAAATATGGAGTAATCATTAACAATTACAAATCCATAAGATTTTCCTCCTAGGCTGGATGTCCTAGTCGGACCAAAAAGATCAAGGTGCAGCAGTTCTAAAGGCCTAGCGGTGGAAACAATGTTTTTATTCTTGAAAGAGATACGTGTTTGCTTACCTTTTGTGCAAGCTTCACAGATCTTATGACTTTCAAATTTTAATTTAGGCAATCCATTTACTAAATCATGTCTAGACAATTTAGAGATTACTCCAAAACTAGCATGACCTAGTCTTCGATGCCACAGCCATGCATTGTCATGGTTATTTGCTACCAAGCACACATCATTACCAACGACATCATCAAGATCAATAGTATAGACATTGTTATTCCTTTTGCCGATGAATTTGATTTCATTAGAGATTTTATTCATGATAAGGCAATGAGTTTCATCAAAAATAATTTTAAAGCCCTTGTCGCACAATTGACTTATGCTTAGCAGGTTGTGATTCAAGCCTTTGACTAAAAGAACATTTTCAATCAGGATTTCAGAATTCTTACCTATGTTGTCGATCCCAATGATTTTACCTTTATCTTTTCCTCCAAAAGCAATTGAACCTCCATCCTTGTCTTGCAGTGTGGAGAACACCTTCTTATCCCCTATCATATGCCTTGAGCAGCCGCTGTCCAGGTATCATTTACTCCCCCTGGCTTCAAGACATATCTACAAGAAACAACATTCTCATGCAATTATTTTTGATACCCAAACTAATTTGGGTCCATAGGAGTTAGTCTAATTCTGCACATATCTTTTCTTTATCCAAGGAGCATGATTTTTTTGTGTGTTTTGTCTAAACCAACAATTAGCAACTACGTGACCAAGTCTACCACAATGAAAGCAATTAACATTCATGAATCTTCTTTAAAATTGATGTGGTTTAGATTGGACATGTTTTGGCTTGGAGTAGGAACATGAAGCACAATTATTTTCTTTTTCATGAACATAGGATGTAGTAATCTTGTGCTCAAAGGATTTTTGGTTTTGGGGTATGTACCCCAATCCTTCTTTCCGGAAGTTAACTTTAACTCCTAACACATTGTCAAGGTTTTGTTTACCCTTAACAAACCTAGAGAGAGTGAACTGCAAGTCAGTCACCTCTTTATTCAAGCTCACATTTTTATTTTCAATTTCTGAAATTGAGGATGTTAGAATTTCTTTTTCATTCTTGAGCTTTTCACAAACTTTTTCAATTTCAGACATTTTATATGATAACTCCTCTTTGGCTTTTTCAATATCTGAAATTGTTTGAAGCAAGGTTTCTTTTTCTTCTATTAACTCAAATCATTCCTGTTCCAATTTTTCAAACTTAACATGAATGTCCTCATGTGTTAAGTCATCAATCTTCTTTTTGAGAGTTTTATTTTCAGATCTGATTTTTCTGTATTTTGTATACAACTTTTCATATTCTGACTCCCATTGTTCATTTGAAATAAAATCAGGATCAGAATTTACCTCAGCTATGTCATCCTCATGTGCCATGAGGCACGGACTTTCCACGAGCTCCTCCAGCTCCTCATCAGATGGTTCGTCCTCTTCGTCGCTCCATGTGGTGACCATGGCCTTGGGTTTCTTGAACTTGTCCTTCTTGAATTTTCTTTTCAACTCTGGGCATTCTCCTCTCATGTGCCCGGGCTTCTTGCATTCATAGCAAATGACATTGTTGGGCTTGCTTGGCTCACCCTTGGTTTGAACGGGCTTTCTTTGTCCCCTTCTGAAATTTCATTGGAAGTTCTCATTCCTTCTCAATAATTTCTTTACTTGGCGTGTCCACATTGCCAAGTCTTCTCCCACATCACTTCCTTCGGTGGACTCCTCTTCTTGGGAGTCATCATCAGTTTGATGGGCTTTCAAACCAACCGTCTTCTTCTTCTTCGTTTCATCCTCGGATGTTCTTTTCATGTTTATCTCATAGGTCATGAGTGACCCTATGAGTTCATCCAGAGAAAGTGTGGATAGATTTTTTGAATCTTCAATGACAGTGGCTTTAGTGTGCCAAGCCGGTGAAAGCGATCTCAGAACTTTTCTCACAAGCTCAGAATTTATGTAATCCTTTCCAAGACTCTTGAGACCATTGATGATCTCAGTCAATCTTGTAAACATCTTAGAGATGGTTTCTTCTGGCTTCAATTGTAATAGCTTGTAATCCCTGACAAGAAGGTTGGCTTTGGTCTCCTTAACCTCGGAGGTACCCTCTTAGGTAAGCCTCAGCTTGTCCCACATTTCTTTTGCAGAGCTGCACATAGATACACGAGAAAATTCATTAGGATGAATAGCACATTGCATGATATTCATAGCATTAAAATTAACTGTGGATTTCTTAATTTGCTCGGGTGTCCATTTATCCTCTTCGTCTGGAAGGGTATAAGGACCCTTGTCCACAACCCTCCAGAGCTCGTACTCCTGAGCCCTTAGGAAACATGCATTCTATTTTTCCAGCAGGAGTAATTTGAACCGTTAAAGAAGTGAGGACGATGAATGGAGTGACCCTCAGGCATCATTCCCTTGTTGGCCATTGATCTGGATCTTACTCTAGATCGTTAGATCTGAAAGAAACAGAGCCTTAGCTCTGATACCAATTGAAGTCCCACGATCAATGACACCCAAGAGGGGGGTGAATTGGGTTATTACAAATTTTAAGAAAATTTTAGCCGATTTAAAACAAGTATGATGAACAATCTACTTTCAACTTTAGATCTGATACAACGAAGAATAAATCTGACAAGATTAACCACCATAATAGATCTTTGGTACTAGGCGGAGTTACGGAATCCGAAGATTCTCTCGCGCAAGGTGTTATCTTCCTGACAAGACTAACCGTGTCGATCCGAACCCACCTTTTAATATACCAGAAATCTAGTGTGAAGTTAATGGACTGTGCTAGTTGTAATGCAAGGGACATAAATAATTTAACTACGAAAGCATGCACATAATGGAGATAGAAGAGAAGGATCAAACCACACAAGAGACAATGATTTTTAGGTGGTTCGGATGCAACGACGGCATCCTACGTCCATCCCTCACGATCTGTGAGGATTCACACACTATCTTGTAAAGGATTACAAGATTAACACACACATACACACTTGTGGAGAGTTCGGAACACCCACGAAGGTGCACACTCACGAAACCACACACGGATCTGAAAGATCCAAGACACACACACACACAAGTCTAAGCAAATCCCCATACACTAGAATGTTTAGAGATTACAAGACGTAAACACTTGAAGCTCAAGAATTTTGGAAGAAGAATAACAAAAGAGAATTGTAGATTTAAGCTCCCCCTGAATGGATGAAGAGGATTTTGGATGCAGCTTGATCTCCACTTGACTTGGGTTGATTGGCCTTAGATTTTTCTTGAGAAGCTATTAGATGGATGAAGAAGTTCTTGCACAAAACACTGTTCACGGAGCTACAGTGGCAGCACTCTTTCTCTCCTTGATAGCCTCTTGATCTTCCTTGAGTGATTAGGGTTTCTTTCCCCCAAGAGATGTTTTTATATAACTTGGATGGTCAAGGACAAGCCAAGACACAGATCCACAATTCCAGGGATGTCTGGAGACCTTTGGGATTAAAATAACATTGATAGATGCTTCAGTCTCGTGGAGAAAAATAGGTCAACAATGGAGGCTTCGAAGCTAGCAGTCGACCGGGCATTGGGGGCGGTCGACCGAAATTTTACAGAAATGAGGCTTTCAACGCGGTCGACCGGCACTTGACCGGTGGTCGACCGCGAGCTGGAAAACCTGCATTTTTAATAGAGTTAGCTAATAAATCATAGTCTGTGAACGAATCATTTTATGACCATATCTTGTTCCAATCAATATGAGTTGGTTGAGCTTATCCTGGGCATTTCTTGAACCATGGTGGATTTAGGCATTTGCTTGATTAAGGATGACTTTGAGAGTGGTTTAAGCAAGTTATTACTTAGGTTGTAATACCGGGGTTTTGTTATCATCAAAATCATCTGGAGCGGCTCAACAAGAAAGTGAGAGGCGTGAGGGGAGAGAAAGGAGAGAAAAGGGATTAGAAATTAGGAAATTTTGTAATTTTTGTAAAATCTGATATTCGACATGAAATTCCATAAATTTAGAAAAATATGAAAAAATAGTCTTCACAATCCTTGGAACGAGCACAATGCATCTGTAGCGTCCTTGAGTAGATGAACGCAACGGTCAACTCTCCACAGGGTTCCACCAGTTATACAAGGAAAAAACCCTCGTAGATCGTAAAACACGTATCAGGACCCACGAAAACGATCCAAAAGCTCACCGATGAAGATCCGAAGAATCCAGGATATTACACTCTCAGCTTTCTCTTTCTCTTCTACTCTCTCTTACAGCACTGGACAGAGTTAACCTTGGTGCTGGGCTACTTTCACTCACTCCTTTTCTTTCTTACAGATATTCTTCTTGAATGTTCAAGGCGTGGCCTTTCTTCCAAGGCAGCAGTAGCAGCTTCTTCTTTTGTAGAAGCTTGATATAAATAGAGAGTTGCAAGGAGATGTGGTGGAGAATTTTCCCTCCAAAAAGGATTCAGCTGATTGGCTGAGTAAAATAATCTCCTTTGACTGTTGAGCATTGACTAGATCCATCGAAGATAGAGGATGTGAGATAATAGAGAAAAAGAGCTTTTCCCTCTAAGAATATTATTCCTTTAAGGTATGCGCAGGTTGTACTTGAGAGCCTCTCCAAAGCAGTCCCATGGATGGGACGGTGGTAGGTAGAAGAAAAAGACCATATCTTTTCTTCTGTTACTTTTCAGATCTCCTTATTAAATGGCCCCTTTAAAATCAGCCTTCCCATTGGCTTAAGTCACTTTACTGTCCTGTGTCCTCTGCCTAGACAAGTGTCCAATTTGATGACATCAAAAGGTAGTGGCAGACTGTAGTGACCTTTCCCAGCTATGATTTCTGACATACCCATCTCCAAAAAGTAGATTAGATGTTATATGATGGCAGAGACAAAAAGTCAAACCTAGGAACTTCCTCCATACCTCGAAATCTATGATTTTGGGGATTTGTGGTATATATTTTTTCTCTCTGGATCCCCTTTGATTTGACAGGAAACTAGCATAATAAGCTTCTGGGAGAACCATAGTGTCGACCTCCGGTAAAGGAAGTGTCGACACTTCTTAGGAAAACTGCCAATATAATGCTCTCTGGAAGATGTCTGAGGTTGACTTTCTGTAAATGAAGAGTCGACCTATCTTGGAAAATTGCCCATGTAACGGTCTCTGGACGCCCATGGTGTCGACCTGCTATAACTTTAGTGTCGACACTGCTTTAAGGAATCCTGTCTTTAACGCTCTCTGGAAGACCATAGTGTCGACCTATTGGAACAAAGTGTCAACACTGCTTTAAGGAATCTTGTCTTCAACGCTCTCTGGAAGACCATAGTGTCAACCTACTGAGAGAGACAGGTCGACCCTTCTTCAGATGGTCTGGCTTAAGCCCTTTCTAGAATCCCATGGTGTCGACCTCCTGAGTGAGATAGGTTGACACTCCCAAGCAAAACGACATTTATAACACTTTTTGTGACGCACACAGGTCGACCTCCTGAATCAACAGGTCGACACTGCTCCTTTGGGACTTCAATGGACCGTCGGCTGCTTGAGCGGTGAGGTCAATGTAGTGGCTCCATGAGGTCGGGGCAGCCATAAGACTTGCTGTTATGAGGTCGACCTGTCTGAGATCTTGTGGTCGGCCTAACTTAGTTAGTTTGAAATTTTTTTTCTTTTTCATCATCTACCTTGATTGCCTCATTTTCTGTGCCTTGCTTGATGCCCTTTCTTGGTTTCTTGCATTCACCAGTATATTGGCTTATCATCACCTGCCTTAATTTCCGTGTAGCCAATTACCTTGATTTTTGTGCTTTATTTCTTACCAAATGCTGGCTTGACCTGAAATGCAAGAATGTGGATATCATCAAATGCAAATCAGACTCATCAATGACTTCATAGGCAGACATCATCAAAACCATAGAATTCAGCATGTTACACACATGCTCAACAAATGAATGAGTTGCAGCAGTTGTGTATGATAAGTGCTTGTGAGAATGCATTTTTTAACATATAAAAATATGAAAAGCATTTGTTTGTTTATGTAAATGGCATAGAAATATGCATCAGAGAAATTTTGTTATAATACACATGCACATGTCAGAGCCATTGGATCATGCTGAGATTCATAATCTTGACCTCATTCCCCATCAACCTCAATCGGTATTAATTACATTGGTTTGACAGCCGAAAACCATTGATTAATTGTGATTGATAATGCCTTTGTCTACATGTTGCATACTTGCTTGTTGTTCGTTGAACTTGCAATTAGGTCTAAATGGGCCATGACACATTATGAGTTAAAGTCCTAGTTTGATTGGGACTCAAATATTTGAGTCCTAGTCAAATTGGGATGCTTGAATTTGAGTTGTACTTAGACTAGTTTGGGTCATTATGTCCTTTTTGATTTTAGAATAGACCTCAGAGTGAGCCAGGTTTAAGAGTCCTAGTTCGATACTTTGATTGGGACTCTAAGACAGAGTCCTTTTAGAACTAGGAGTGATGTTCTTACCCTAACTCCGACCCAAAATGGATTCATTTTACCATAAATTAGAGCCCGAGTCTGTGGCTATATGAGACTTTAAGGTTTGAGTCCCGTAGGGATAGTCCTTACAAATTCAGAATGTTATTGCAAAACAAAGCAAGCCCTAAATTATAGGCACAAGTCAAGACATAAATAATGGAATTGTCCTCATGGTGTGCAATGTCTATGGTTTAAAAACTGGGAGTTTCAAACTGGAACCAGCCAAACTGTGTCACAACTGGCCAGAACCAGTCTGGCTCCATCATATAGGGTTAAACAAGAGGCCTAAAGCAATTTGAGCCAGTTCTAAACCTGTTCTGAGTTTCTTTTTTAAAGTGGGTAGTACCACTATGTGTTTTTTTTACATTCCAATTTACGCACTTAGACTGGAATCATGAAAGCTTACTTCTGGCTTTAAAAAGATATGTTGTTTTCTTTTTATTCTGAGCATCATTCTTTATGCTGAATCTTCAAATATGGTAAACACTTTGTGATATAGCTTCATTTTATTGGTTGCATGTACTTCCCATTAGGTTGGGAGGATGACATTGACTTGCATGTGAAGATGGGGCAGCCAATGGTTTGCTTCTTTGCCAGGTTATTACACATTTTTTATAAATAGCTCGTACAACTTCTTTGCCTATAGTTGCTACTTTGTTATTTTAGAAAATTAAGTTGCTTTTTGCTACTGATATCTTGGTTGGTGACATTTTGGGATGTGTGAACTGTGAATGGTTTTCTTAATCCAGATACTTGGATCCATCTTTGTCAGAAATCTTGTGCACTAAATGTCATATTAGTGTGTAGATCAATCTTGTCTATAGTGAGAACACATTTATGCTATTTCCACACCATCAAGTGTGTATGTTTTAGGTTAACACCCATCTGAATGGAGAGACCTTTTTCCATACTTCTCTTCTTTCTTATTTTTTTATTACATGTTCGTGTTGGGCTTTCCTAGTTTCTGTCTCTCCTTGATGATGTGCATCACCAATTCTTTAACTCACACGTGGTGCCACCTTTGGGGTTCACTATCACTTCATGGAACTCTCGTGGTTTTTTTCCCTTCCATATGGTGTTATTTGTAGTCATCATGTAATCATTTGATCCACCTTGCTGATGCACTATATATATTTTTGGTGCTTGTATTAAACTATATTTTTGACATCAGATGTTCAAGGTATATATATCTCAGCATCTTTAGGCTCTACTTAGTCTTGTCCTCCTATATATAGGAGAATACAAATAAATTTGTTAGATACTATAAACTTCTGGAACCTCTTTCGGGATAGTGGTAGGTCAGACATGAATAAATGCAACATCAATGACAGATGTGTATGTTCTACCGCTCATAGGTACTGTATTTCAGGTTTAGTCATATGTGTGTTTCAGAATTACATCACCGATTTCCCCTTCTGTAGACCTTGCAAAGTCTACATGAATGCCACTTTAAAAAGACCAGCAATTAAGTTTCTCGTTCTATTGTCAATTCCAACTACATGTGAAGATTCTTTGTTGGGATTTTATTCAATTTTTCTCCTCTATTTTGCAACACTTGATGCAGCAACAAAAGGAAACCGATATATAAATTCATGCTTGAGGTTATTGTTTCTCTTGTGTTTAACCCTATCTGCATATCGTCAATATGATAGCAGTATTTGGATTCTCAGAGAAATTATTGTTTGTGGAATCGCCAATACCTTTTATGACATAAATACTTTGCATGATTTTTTTCTCACCACTTGCTACATGACTTTTACATTCTTATGCCTTTTACAATTTAAACTATCTTCAGATGATATATACATATGTATATTGTAGATACCATCTTCACTACATTATGACCTTTGCATTCATCTCAATTATTCATTTTTTTGTTTATTTGGATGGCTGAGAAATTTTAAAATGTCATTGTAGATTGAAAGGCTTGGACGAGTAGATTCAGATTTCACTGCCTTTCTTCATCATCCTGTCATACCATCACTCAACATGTACTTTGGAAGAGGTACAAACACCTGGTGTTAAATAAATGTCAGAGTAACATTTGGCCAAGAAATGGATTTTACTTGAATTTCTATGCATTTTACCCCTTCAAATGTAGTGCAAAGACATGGCATCATTTGTGTATGAATCATGATATTTTGGGCAGGTGAGGGGATGTTTCCCCATCCTTTAAATGGGAAGAATCATGTTGTGCTCCTTGAACATGGTGGGCTGAGGCCAGTTGGAGAGTGAGAGGAGCTTTTGCCTGTTCCTCAAAGAAGGAAAAAAGAAGGCTGACCTTACTACAAAGAACAAACAAAGGCTTGCAGAATGATATGTATGTGTATGTATGTATCAGTGGCCTTCTTGCCCTTTTACATTAGAGTGAGGGGAACTATCTTTTTATGTGTATGTATGTAGTATGTATCTGTGCATGTGTTACTTGTTTAACACATGTTCTAGTGGCAAATAGTTACTAATTGGAAAGTAAATTTGTGTGTAGGTGAGAAATTAATCTCTTGAAGTTGTTACTGGTGATTCGAAGGCCGTATATGATCTATGTTGATATTGATGTGTTGAATGTGACTTTATATTGATGTGTTGATTGTGAGTTTTTATGTTAATAGTGATGTGTTCAATGTGAGATTCATGCAGGAATCATTATATGAATGTACAGGTGTAATATGATTGCACAATGAGTATGTTAAAAAAAATAAAAGAATAATATACCTACGTTTTTTTAAAAATGAGACTAGTTCAAATTCCTACGTTTTTATTTTTTTTTAAATGAGACTAGTTCAAATTCCTACGTTTTTAATTGAGCGACGCTAATACTTTTTCGTACGTTTCTTTTAGACCGTGATAAAAAACAATACCTACATTTTTAGAATCATAGGTATAGCCAATTACATGCGTGTGTATATATATTTTTAACCTACGTTTTTTATGAAAGTGTAGGTATAGGTCGATATCTACCTACGCTTTTTACTAGACTATTCCTACGCTTTAAAAGCGTAGGGATAGGTTGAACTATACTTACGTTTCATAGAAACATAGGTATAACCTATAGCCACGCGAGCCAGCGCCACGTTTTAAAAGCCTGGCAAGCAAACGTGGCTAAAGGCTTTACCTACGTTTTTTTGGACCTATACCTACGTTTTTTAAACGTAGGTAAAGGCCAATTTTCTTGTAGTGTTGGGAGGCAACCCAACATTTCATCTTTAATGTTTCAGTAAGTCGTTTTCATTTTTTGTGTTTGTAGGAGTCAGTAGTAGCACCAAGAGGATGTCCGGCGAGAACCACATCTGTACGCCCCAGGTTGTACCTTTCCTTCCCAAGCATTCATGTTTGCATTTGTCCTATTCTTATATTGTTCATATCAGCAAAGACAATGTCATTTAAGTTGTGGGTAAGGGTAATCAATGTGAAAATCTCATACAATCTAATGCCGCATTTTGTTAAAAAAAAATCAATTGAGTTTTCATGATTCATGCTCTCATGAAAGAGACTCTGGAATGGAGAAGTCTATGGAGATAGATGATGGAATAATTTTTATTGTCTAGTCATGGGAACAAATTTAAAATCTCCTAAAGTCCCTTAGCACTTAAAAAAAAATCACTTGCACACTAATGAAGCAGGTAAGATAAGGCCTATGTCATTTGGTATGGTGTCTGATACTCTGCCCTCCCTAGTGAAGAGTTAGATCTGAAAAAAAATTCATGGAAAATGTCCTTGATTTTAGTAACCGGACCTCTTCACCTAAGGTAAGTGTTGAGGTTCACGTCAAACGGTAAAGGGTTGTGCAGCACCATGTGTTTAAAAAAAAAATAAAAAAAAAGACACAGATATGGAAAATGCCCATGATCTTAGTAACCGGGCCTCTTCACCTAAGGCAAGTGTTGAGGTTTATGTCAAATGGTGAAGGGATGAGCAGCACCATATTTTTGAAAAAAAAAGAGTGAAAGCTACCACAATCAAAGCTCTGATCTGGGACGTGTAGAGTTGAAAGACACCTAACTAAAATGACAATATGGATGATGCAATTTTCCAACTATGGATTTGGATTTCACGAGCCCAAGTGCATTGAAATTTTGGGAGTATTCTAAGAATGTAATGAGCATCATGTTCTCAGCCTATGGTTAGTATGCTTTAATGATTTCAAAGTCCTAATCCGTAGTCGATTCCATGATGGAGGATCTTGACATGAGGTATGAAACTTTTAAACTCTTGTTGGTCCCTAATTTTTAACATGTTTGCATTGCTAAGGGACTAGCAATGAGTAAGTTGGAGGGTGTGATAAGTGCTCATTTGTTTATATTTATTCATATCACACACATCATTTTTTGGGCTTTAACGAAGTTCATTATGTAATTTTTACATGACAATCTCAGTCACACACGAATTGGAGATTTTTCTGTAATTAATGGGACTTGAGACATTTTTAAAATAAAAAATTACACAATTAAATCTTAATGAAAGAAACTTTGCTATAAGTGCTTTTTACAGAATTCATTTGTTGTGACTCCTCTGTTGATGATGTTGACAATAAGCCTTACTTCATTGGCAACAGCTTGTTTTGATTGATTGGCAACTGTTCATATTTTTGATGAAATTGTCTTTATCAGATTGTCTGTGTGTTCCATGCATTCAGAGTCTCTACATTACCTATTGTTGTGTTCGTGCATCATTCTAGCAAGTCTGCACATTGCTTGTAGACTGCACAAAGTCTGCACATTCGTTGCTGGCATGTCTGTACATCGTCTTGAAGATTGCACACAAAGTCTATACATTCACATGCATATGCAAAGTCTGTACAGTCAGTGCATCCTTTGATTTGAAGTCTGTACAACCTATGTTCTTCATACATTTTCAAGTCAATGCTTGTTAAGATCCGTCTTACTTAGCGTCTCACTTAGCGTCTCTGTGCATACCTTAAGGTCGATGCATATGGTGAGCATCTAGTCAGTGAATGTTTAGGTATCATGCTATATTACAAAGTCTATGCATCGGTCAAGTCTATACATTGCATCGGTCAAGTCTGCACATCACTTCATGCTTCATATACTCAAGACAAAGTCTGTACATTCCTTGTGCATGCATCGTTTCTCAAAGTCTGTACAGCCTGTGCTCGCAAGATCAAGTCTGTACATCATCTTGTCTATGCATCATTCAAAGTCTGTACAGCTTGTGCTCGCAAGATCAAGTCTGTACATCATCTTGTGCATGCATCGTTTCTCAAGTCTGTACATCATCTTGTTGACGGCATGTGTGTGCATCTCGCTGCTAAGACTGTACATTGGCCAAGTCTACACATCGCCGCTTGTGGTTCATTCGACTAAGTCTGTACAACCTTCATTAGTTCATACGACAAAGTCTGTACATCCCGTGTTCAGAAGCATTACAAAGTCTATACATCCATTAGTCGATATCTGGTGGCAAGTATGTACATCGCCCTGTGTCATGCACTCAAAGTCCACACATGCACACACTAAGTTTGTGCATCGTGCTCTCATACTTTAACACTAGGCATTGCAAAGTCTATACATTGCTGTCGCATGCACACTAAGTCCATACATTTGTTGACGGCACGACTGTGCATCCACTTTCAATGTACACACCTCACTGCATGCACACTGCATTACACACTACAAAGTCTGTACAAGTTTTTAGTCTTAAACTGATAATTCTCTCCGACTGACTGACAGGTACTTTTCGTGAAGTTTAAGAATGGCACATGATCCGAGAAGGAAGGACGGCTCAGGATCGTGACACGTGTAAAGCAGCAAGCCTGGATGCTGCCACGTGACCAAAATGTTGGGCGGGAAATGTGGAAGACACACGCCCTCCTAATTACTGCTGGTATAAAAGGAACACTTCTTCATCTGGAGAAGCGTATGGTGAAGCTCGAGAAGAGAAAGTGATACAGCAGAGAGCCACCGAGAGCAGAGAAGAAAAAGAGAGAGAAGAGAAGAGTAGAGAAGAAAAAGAGAGAGAAGAGAAGATTGAGAAGGTTGATTTCAGAGAGTTTATTGAGATATTGTTCCTCAGTCTCTTGGTTCAGATACCAGAGCTGAGTTTGCTCATTGCGAGCTATATTCCCTGTTGGGATTTTCTTGTTTTCGTTCTGATTCTGTCTTTTGTTTCCCGAAACCTTTCTTCAAGCTGTTTGTTAGCAGAGCTAAGCTGTATTGCTCAGCAGTTTGTAGAGGTGTTACCTCTGGTCGGGTCAAGCTGTAGTCCCCAGCGGTTTGCAGAGGTGTTACCTCTGGTCGGGTCAAGCTGTAGTCCCCAGCGGTTGCAAAGGTATATCCTCTGGACAGGTCAAGCTGTAATTCCTCAGCGGGCGAGACTAGGTCTCGGACAGCAAGCTGTGAAGCTCAGCGGTTGTAGGCTAAGCTGTAAGGCCCAGCGGACGTAAGCTGTGTTGCGCAGCAGTAAGCCGCACTTGGGTTTGAGTGTGGGGTGGACGTAGGTCTGGAGGACCGAACCACCTAAAAATATGGTGTGTTATGTGCTTGTGTGATTGCCTATGATATGGTGTGTGGTTGCTTCTCTTGATTCTCTTACGAGATCATTTTTGTTTCTGCTCAAATCTATCACTCGAGTTAGTGATCTAGTAGATCTGCTTAAATTCCGCATTAGAGTCTCATTGTGATTTAAATTAGGCCATCGATCTATTCACCTCCCTCTAGATCCACACTTCGTGGTGACAGAGTGCTTTCATCTAACACAACATTTGATATCAGAGCCTAACTCTTCTACAGGGACTTACAGCCCAAAGAGGAAGGTACAGATGGATGCAAGAGGGTTGATCGCTGAAGGACATTCTACCACCAAGCCCCCTTACTTTGATGGATCAAATTATGCATACTGGAAGAACCGTATGCAAGTCTTCTTGAGGGCGAAGGATTATGAGACTTGGAAGGTGGTGAGTAAGGGACCTTTTGAGCTGTCCCCGAACGAGGATGTCTGGACCAAGGAAGAGATCCGAAGGTCCACTCTGAACTGGAGCACCATCAATGCGATTCAGTGCGCCCTGCACCCCACAGAGTTCTCTTGTGTATCGTCTTGCACTTCAGCCAAAGAGATGTGGAATAAGTTGGAGGCTATCTACGAAGGGACCTCTCAGGTCAAAGAGACGAAGGCAAACCTCCTGGCGTCAGAGTATGAAGCTTTCAGGATGAAGCCCAATGAGACCATCAAGGAGATGTACGCTCGACTGACAGTCATCACAAACGGTCTCAGAGGTCTCGGGAAGACATATTCAGAATATGAGATTGTAAGGAAAATCATGCGTTCCCTGACTCCTATTTGGCACACTAAAGCTACTGTAATGGAAGAGTCAAAGGATCTACACAACACCAGGGCAGATGAGTTGATTGGACCGCTGATGGCTTATGAAATACATCTGCCGAAGATAGAGGAAGCTGAGAAGAAGAAAAAACTGATCGCTCTGAAAGCTGGTGCCAGCAAATCCAGCCGATCCAGCTATAATGGATCATCATTCGAGGAGAGCCTATCTGGAGAAGAAATAGAAGGTGATGAGATAGCAACGATCACCAGGGAATTCAGGCGGTTCCTCAGGAAAGAAGGAAGGTGATTCAGCCGAAGGAACCTTAGTGGTGGCCGACAGGATACAAGGTATAAATCTAATCCTGTAAGGAGAACTGAATCTAATGTGTGTTACCAATGCAGGAAGACCGGCCATCTGAAAGCTGATTGTCCGGAGAATCAGAAGCTCAAGAACAAGTCCAAGAGAAAGAACACTAAAGGGAAAGCCATGGTGAGTAACTGGAGTGATGAGGACGAAGGTACCTTGAGCAACAGCTCGGACAGTGAGGAAGAAGCTGAAAAGCCCATTTGCCTCATGGCAACCAGTTCTGAAGACAGAGTGGAAGATTCTGATGAGGTACCCTCTCGATTTGATAATTTTACCATTAATGATTGGGTAGATGCCTATCATGATATTGCTGATAAAGTAGATGATATTAGAAAAGAAAATAGGCATCTAAGAAGAAAAATAAATTCCATGCAAAACGACAAAACATTGACTGATAAAATTGCATGCCTCGAATCTGAAAATGCTAAGCTGAAACTCACATGCTCAGAAATTGAAGAAATCAAGCATGAGCTAAAAATTTCTAAGGAAGAGAATGAGAGGCTAGAAAATGCAATTGATGAATGGAAATTGAGAATACAAAAATATGAGAGTGAAATGAAGATTGTAAATGAAAAGTATGAAGCTGTCCTAAATGTGAACATTGAACTGAAGAAATCTATTGAAAATGTTCAGAAAGATAATGAGGACAAGCTGACAACAATAGAAAGAATGACCCAAGGTTCAGAGAACATAAATGCCTTATTAGGGTCCAAAGTCAATTTCAGGAGAGAGGGTCTTGGATTTAATTCCAGTGCAACTAAAAGTCTTACAATGAAGACTATATCATTTGCTGCACAGAAAGAGAAAAGACCTCTCATTAACATGAATTCAGATAATTCTGTAAATAAAACTGTGAACCTGAAGAAGCCCAGTGCTGAGGAGAAGGGCAAACAAAAGATTGGTGAGCACAGTAGAGCTGGTACAACCAAGCCAAATCCTAAAGCTTAGTCTCAGGTTAGGGGTCAGCCTACACATGCATATAAACCCCATGGTAAGGCCACCAAGTCTCCACCACCACCACCATCTCAGAAGAAGACCCAACACACACCTGTAAATAGGTCAGCAGAGTCGAAGGTGCAAGGGAGACAGAATACATTTAGAAGACAATCCAAACAATTCTACCAACCTAGAGTTCAGTCTCACTACACTGCACAGTCAAACTATTCCAATAGATCAGGGTGGACTAGGACTCCGGGGAGGTACACAGGTCATGCATATCAGGCTACACGGTTTTACAGACCTTACACTCAAAATTGGATTGGTGGGTATGGCACTTGGACACCCAGGAACTTGCATTTCTTCAGCCAGCCCAAAAACTACTATGGCCATAATTTCTTGAATGCACCTTGGTCAAGGCACTGGCACAGAAGCTACAAATATGTAAATAATCCTGCTGGTACTAACAAAAAGAAAAACAACAAAAAGAAGAAGAATAATAACAGAAAGGAATCTGAAAATCCAATGAACAGAACTCTTTTAAACAAATGTGGATTTCTAAAAGTTTGCTTTCATGTTTTACCTATATTTCATCTGCTCTGGAGCCCAAACAGACTTGGGTTCCAAAATTCTCTACCTAATTGTGTGTGCAGGTGTGCCTGGCAGCCAAGAACAACCTGTGGTACCTGGATAGTTGCTACTCCAGGCATATGATAGGAGATAAGGCCAAGTTCTGCATGCTGACAGAGAAACATGGAGGCCTTGTCACCTTTGGTAGCAACACAAAAGGTAGAATTGTCGGGTCAGGTAAGGTAGGTAAGTGTACTACCTGTTGCATTGAAGATGTCATGCTGGTTGAAGGTTTAGCATATAATTTACTTAGCATCAGCCAGTTATGTGATAAAGGGTATAAAGTTATTTTTGACTCTCAATGCTGTAAAGTGTTTGAACCTGATTCTAACTTTGTTAAGTTTTCTGGTAAAAGAATTAATAATACATACATGATAGACTTAGATGACATATCACATTCTAACCTATGTCTCAAGGCTAGCAAAGAAGATTTAGCCTTCTTATGGCATCGTAGGTTAGGCCATGCTAGTTACACAGTATTACATAAATTGAATAAGCACATCATGGTTAGAGGACTTCCTGAAGTCTCTTTTAAGAAAGAAAATAAATTCTGTGATGCATGTACTCAGTCCAAGTTAACTAGGAAGTCATTCAAATCTAGAACAGAAAATCTATCCTCTAAACCCTATGAGTTGATACACATGGACCTTTTTGGGCCAACCAGGTCTGTCAGCTTATCAGGGAGGAAGTATGGGCTTGTTCTGATAGATGACTTCTCTAGGTACACTTGGGTATATTTCTTGTCACAGAAAAGTGATGCATTCACAGAATTTCAGGAGTTCTATCTTAAGATAAACCAGAAAATTGAAAACATTTTAACTGGTCATGGAGGTGAGTTTGAAAACTCACAGTTTAAGGATTTCTGTAGGACAAATGGTATTCATCACAAGTTCTCCTCACCAAGGACACCCGAGCAGAATGGAGTTGTGGAGAGGAGAAACAGAACCCTGGTGGAGATGGGTCGTACACTCTTAGTTGAAGGTGGTCTGCCAAGGAAGTTTTGGGCTGAAGCTGTAAATACTGCCTGTTATGTAATCAACAGAGCTATGGTAAGACCTTCTACCTAGAAAACACCTTATGAGATCATAAAGGGTAAGAAACCTTCAATTGCTCATTTCAAGGTTTTTGGTTGTAAATACTTTATTCATATAAATGATAAAAGAGACCTTGATAAATTTGAACCTAAAGGTGAACCAGGAATTTTTCTTGGTTACTCTGAAAACACCCGGGCATATAGAGTGTGTAATCTAAACTCCAAATCTGTTGAAGAATCTCCACATATTGTTTTTGATGAATCTTTGGTAAAGACTAATATTGGTCAATGCAGGAATGAAGACAATGGTGATATTCTGAAAGAAGGGAACCCTGCAGACAAATCGGAAGATGAGGAAGAAAATGAAGAGCTTAATGGAGAAGAGTCTACAGTTCAGGGGGAGGTAAGTGAAAATCATGATAATCAAGTTGTCAACATTAGATATCTGAAAGATCATCATGTAGGTAATGTGATTGGCAATTTGCATGACCCTCCTAGGACTAGAGGCTATTTTAGAATTCAAAATGAACTGAATGCATATGCTCTTGTTTCTCATGTAGAACCCAAGTCCATTGACTGTGCTCTCAAGGATGTGCATTGGACTAATGCCATGCATGAGGAGCTCAATCAATTTGACAGGAATAAGGTGTGGCACTTGATCCCACCTCCAGATCATGGGACAGTCATAGGGACTAAATGGGTATTTAGGAATAAAATTGATGAGTTAGGGAATGTAGTTAAGAATAAGGCCAGACTTGTAGCTCAGGGGTATAACCAAGAATTTGGAATAGACTTTGAAGAGTCTTTTGCCCCTGTAGTCAGGTTAGAAGCAATTAGAATTTTATTGGCTCATGTATGTTCCCTAGGAATAAATCTCCAGCAGATGGATGTAAAATCTACTTTTCTAAATGGGGAAATCAGTGAGGACGTCTATGTGAGGTAGCCTCCTGGCTTTGAATGTTTAGACTTCCCCAATCATGTTTATAAACTTAATAAAGCTCTCTATGTCTTAAGCAAGCTCCTAGAGCTTGGTATGACAGGTTGAGCAAATTTCTCACAGATAAGAACTTCACAAGAGGAGTAGTTGATCAAACTTTGTTCACTAAGGTAAGTCATCCAGATATACTTATTGTTCAAATTTATGTGGATGACATAGTTTTTGGGTCAACTAACCCCAAACTGTGTGAGGAGTTTTCTCAGATTATGACTAATGAATTTGAAATGAGCTCAATGGGCGAGCTCAAATTATTTCTTGGACTGCAGGTTACATAGTCAAAAGATGGAACCTTCATCACTCAGTCCAAGTACATAAGGGATTTACTGAAGAAATACAAGATGGACAACCTCAAAGAAATAGCTGCTCCAATGGGTACCTCGACCAGCTTAGATACAGACCCTCAAGGTAAACCAGTGGACCAAAAGCTATATAGAGGTATGATCGGATCCATTTTATATCTTACAGCATCTAGGCCTGATATTCAGTTTGCAGTGTGTCTATGTTCTAGATTTCAGGCTAGTCCTAAAGAGTCACACCTTAAGTCTGTGAAAAGGATTTTTAGGTATCTACTAGGCACTCAAGAGATTGGTCTATGGTATCCTGCTAGGTGTGAGTTAGAACTTCTAGCCTACACTGATGCAGACTATGCTGAGTGTCGAGCAGATAGAAAAAGCACTAGTGGCTACTGTCAATTCCTAGGTGGTTGTCTAGTGTCTTGGGCATCTAAAAAGCAACACACAATAGCTTTGTTAACAGCTGAGGCTGAATATGTCGCAGCTGGCAACTGTGCAGCCCAAGTACTTTGGATCAAGCACCAACTGTCTGATTATCAGATAAAATTGGGATGTATTCCAATTTTATGTGATAATACTAGTGCTATATGTTTAGCTAAAAATCCTGTTCATCATTCTAGGACTAAGCATATAGAGATCAAACACCATTTTCTTAGAGATGCTGTCAATAAAAAGGAAATTGAATTGAATTTTATTGAAACAGAAAAATAAATTGCTGATATCTTTACTAAGCCACTAGGGAATGAAAGGTTCAAATTTCTTAGAAGAGAACTTGGCTTGTGTAAATTTCAGCATGATGAATAAACTTTCAGGTGATTTGAATAAAATTCTGATCTGGTTTTACATCTGGTAGTCTAAATAAAACTCTGTGGTTGTTGAATGTTGCACCAGACCATGCATGAATAACATTCATATTTTTCATGACATATCAATTGGCATCACACTCATGATTCTCATTGCATATCATTCAGCCATGACTATGTCTAAGCTCTCTCTCCTCTAATTCTTCTTCCCATTCATTTGCAAAACCACATGCATATAGACAGGGGGAGTGTTGTATGTAATTCAAAGAGGTCATCAACTTCATTGAAACTCAAACTCTTTTCTCTCTTGATTTCATTAAACCCTTTGACCCTGAATGAGTTGAGTCTGATAATATGGTAATCTGTTAGTTAGTTCTAATTCTTAAGCAATAGAAAATAGACTTCTTCCTTTATAAGAATTTTATTTACTTAAAGACTGACTTAATGATTTAAAATTTATAAACTTTAGAGTTTAAAGATTGCAATCAGTAAATAAGAATGCTGATAATTGATAAAGCTCTCAACCCTTATTTCATTACATGTCAGACAAAGTTAACTGTATCTGAAATCTGAAAACTCACCTGAAATCCTGTTAGAGAAGGCTAAGTATGTGTATTGTCCTTAAACAAGTCATTCTGAAACAAATAAAGGACATCTAAGAAAAATATTGAAAAACCTTGAAAAATAATTGAAAAATAATGTTGGCAGAGCAATGATTGGTAAAGCATTGAGAAACTGAGTGATCCATCAAAGAAATGGATAACACTTATGTCATGATGTGTATCAGTTATCTCTGTATAAATGGTCAAAACAGTAGGGTGGTTTCACTGAGTACCTGGGGATACCTGCGTCTCATAAACGTGTACCCTCACACAAAAAGGTGCAAATCAGTCCTGTTAAATTTGATCATAGGCAGAATGGTCCATCATGTTGAGTATCGAGAGGTACTGGCGTCTGATAAACGTGTACCCTTACGCAAAAATACAAATGGTACCTGAATGCCCTTAATAAAATAAAATTAAAAATGATGTTCCTTCAAAAAGAAAACTCAGGTATGTCAAATTGTTTAATTTCAATACATGACCTGGTATCTCTTAACAAATTTTACTGAGTCTAAGAATGTAAGATACATTGAAACTGAATCTCTCATGCTCAAATGTGATTCTGGTTTATTGCTATTATCATGCACAGCAAACTCATTCAATGATTGTAGTGCATGAACTTTAACTTTTATAACCTTCAAACCAGCATTCAATCTCTAAGCAGTTTCTAAATTCATATGACTGAAGGCTCTGTGCTTTAGAATGCTTAATTTCTGAACTACTTGCTCAGAATGTCAGTCAGATATCCTTCTTCCCTTACACTTTCTTTCCCCCCTCTTTGTTGATGTCAAAGGGGGTGAATATATTGTCTGTTTGATGAATTCCAGGGAGAGTGTATACATTGTTATGGCAAAGGGGGAGTGTATGCATCATGTTATGGCAAAGGGGGAGATCTTGTTAGCAGGGAGTTAGTTTTCATTTCTGAGCATGCATTCATAGCATCTGCATGACAAATCTGACTAACAAATCATGTCTTTCATCAAAATATATTTTACATTGTAAGATCATATAGGGTATGACAGGGTGTTGCCATTCTATATGATAGGGTGTTGCCATCATCAAAAAGGGGGAGATTGTTGTGACTCCTCTGTTGATGATGTTGACAATAAGCCTTACTTCATTGGCAACAGCTTGTTTTGATTGATTGACAACTGTTCATATTTTTGATGAAATTATCTTTATCAGATTGTCTGTGTGTTCCATGCATTCAGAGTCTCTACATTACCTATTGTTGTGTTCGTGCATCATTCTAGAAAGTCTGCACATTCGTTGCTGGCATGTCTGTACATCGTCTTGAAGATTGCACACAAAGTCTATACATTCACATGCATATGCAAAGTCTGTACAGTCAGTGCATCCTTTGATTTTAAGTCTGTACAGCCTATGTTCTTCATACATTTTCAAGTCAGTGCTTGTTAAGATCCGTCTTACTTAGCGTCTCACTTAGCGTCTCTGTGCATACCTTAAGGTCGATGCATATGGTGAGCATCTAGTCAGTGCATGTTTAGGTCTCATGCTATATTACAAAGTCCATGCATCGGTCAATTCTATACATTGCATCGGTCAAGTCTGCACATCACTTCATGCTTCATATACTCAAGACAAAGTATGTACATTCCTTGTGCATGCATCGTTTCTCAAAGTCTGTACAGCCTGTGTTCGCAAGATCAAGTCTGTACATCGTCTTGTCTATGCATCATTCAAAGTCTGTACAGCCTATGCTCGCAAGATCAAGTCTGTACATCGTCTGGTGCATGCATCGTTTCTCAAGTCTGTACATCGTCATGTTGATGGCATGTGTGTGCATCTCGCTGCTAAGACTGTACATTGGCCAAGTCTACACATCGCCGCTTGTGGTTCATTCGACTAAGTCTGTACAACCTTCATTGGTTCATACGACCAAGTCTGTACAGCCCGTGTTCAGAAGCATTACAAAGTCTATACATCCATTAGCCGATATCTGGTGGCAAGTATGTACATCGCCCTGTGTCATGCACTCAAAGTCCACACATGCACACACTAAGTTTGTGCATCGTGCTCTCATGCTTTAACACTAGGCATTGCAAAGTCTATACATTGCTGTTGCATGCACACTAAGTCCATACATTTGTTGACGGCACGACTGTGCATCCAGTTTCAATGTACACACCTCACTGCATGCACACTGCATTACACACTACAAAGTCTGTACAAGTTTTTAGTCTTAAACTGATAATTCTCTCCGACTGATTGATAGGTACTTTTCATGAAGTTTAAGAATGGCACATGATCCGAGAAGGGAGGACGGCTCAGGATCGTGACACGTGTAAAGCAGCAAGCCTGGATGCTGCCACGTGACCAAAATGTTGGGCGGGAAATGTGGAAGACACACGCCCTCCTAATTGCTGCTGGTATAAAAGGAACACTTCTTCATCTGGAGAAGCGTATGGTGAAGCTCGAGCAGAGAAAGTGAAGCAGTAGAGAGCCACCGAGAGCAGAGAAGAAAAAGAGATAGAAGAGAAGAGCAGAGAATAAAAAGAGAGAGAAAAGAAGATTGAGAAGGTTGATTTCAGAGAGTTTATTGAGATATTGTTTTTCAGTCTCTTGGTTCAGATACCAGAGCTGACTTTGCTCATTGCGAGCTATATTCCCTGTTGGGATTTTCTTGTTTTCGTTCTAATTCTGTCTTTTATTTTCCGAAACCTTTCTTCATGCTGTTTGTCAGCAAAGCTAAGCTGTATTGCTCAGTAGTTTGCAGAGGTGTTACCTCTGGTCGGGTCAGGCTGTAGTCCCCAGCGGTTTGCAGAGGTGTTGCCTCTGGTCGGGTCAAGCTGTAGTCCCCAACGGTTGCAGAGGTATATCCTCTGGACAGGTCAAGCTGTAATTCCTCAGCGGGCGAGACTAGGTCTCAGACAGCAAGCTGTGAAGCTCAGCGGTTGTAGGCTAAGCTATAAGGCCCAGTGGACGCAAGCTGTGTTGCGCAGCAGTAAGCCACACTTGGGTTTGAGTGTGGGGTGGACGTAGGTCTGGAGGACCGAACCACCTAAAAATCTGGTGTGTTATGTGCTTGTATGATTGTCTATGATATGGTGTGTGGTTGCTTCTCTTGATTCTCTTCACAGATCATTTTTGTTTCTGCTCAGAACTATCACTCGAGTTAGTGATCTAGTAGATCTGCTTAAATTCCGCATTAGAGTCTCATTGTGATTTAAATTAGGCCATCGATCAATTCACCCCCCTCTAGATCCACACTTCGTGGTGACAGAGTGCTTTCATCTAACACAACATCATTTTGTGTGAACAAAATGGAGGGGAAAATGGCAAAGCATATTAAAACTTCTCTTTTGAGGGGCCTAGGTATATTTTTTTTGTATTTTTGGTAAACCATGTGAACAGGACATAACATGGGTGGCAGGGAGTGGCTGAGCAGGCCTCGCGTGTATGAGCAGACCTCGTGTGCGTGCAGGCAATGGACGTGCAAGCGCGACGACAGTGCATGGGCCAGGTTCCTCCGGCGTACGGCATGCTGGCAGGCGTGCAAGGGCGAACGACAAGCTTCTCGCATATGGCATCGACAGACAACAGCAGCGCTGGCGTGTAGGCAGCATGGTCAAAGATGGCTGGGCATGGCAGTGTTCATAGGCGGCCGTGTAGGCAGCAGGGAGCGCATGGGCGTGCATGGGGTGTCGCTTGGCTCCCGACAAAAACCCAGACCCTCTCCTCTTTCTCATCCTCAGACCTCTCCCTTCTTCCTCTCCTCTCTTCTCTTCCCCCTCCCGCCTTCTTCTCCTCCTTCTCCCTCTCCTTCTTCTCCTTCTCTTCTCCTCCTGCTTCTCCTTCTTCTTCTTTCTCCTTCCCGCCCACTTACTTTCTTCTCTCCCCCCTTCGCTCTCCACTAGTTGGCGCCCTTGTTTTGAATAGGGGCACCGCCAGCTAAACTCCCCCCTTCTCTTCTCATCGCTCTCTCTCCCTCTTTCTCTATGTTTTCTCACCGTAGACCACTCTCCTCTCTCTTTTCTCTCTTCTCCTTCCTCCTCTTGCTCCCTTCTTCTCCCTTCTTCCCCTCTCTCATCTGCACACACTTTCCCCCCCTCCGCAGCCGGTCCCTCTATCACTCTTTTTCTTCTCCTCTCTGCGCTCCCTCTCCCTCCAGCTGTCTCTTCTCCTCTCCCTCTCCCGCCAGCTCTCCCTTCTCTTCTCCCTCTTTCTCTTTATTTTCTCATCACAGACGCCCCTGCTCTCCGTTCTCTTCTCTACTCCCCCCTCTCCCTCTCGTTCACTCCTCTCTCTCTGTTCTCCTACCCCCCCCCTTTGCAGCACCTCCCCCTGCTCCACAGCTAATCTCTCTCTCACTCTTTCTTTCTTCTCTCCCTCTCCCTCTAGTTCTCTCGTCTCATCTCCCCCTCTCTCCGTTCTCTATCCTTCTCTCTCTTCTACTCACACAGTTTTCACCCCCCTCTGTCGTCGTTCATCTCTCCCTCTCCCTCTTTCTCGCCTCTGCTCTCCCCCTCTATTCCCTCTCTATGTCTCCCGCTTCTCACACACGCACACACCGCACACCATTTTATTTTATTTTATTTTATTCTTTTATTTTTATCAACTCTCCCTCCACCTCTATATCTTTCTCTCTCTACATCTCTCTCTATTTTCTCTCTCTATTTTCTCTCTCTCTAACCCCTCCAAAGACGGTTCAAGATGGGCATCCTCGACTCTGGGTTGAGTGGAAATCAAAGGCTCAAGGAGGCGACATCACCCTGACACCATAGCCGCGTCATCCTTGCCCCTCATTCCTTCTCGGTGTTGTTTAGGATTTTTTATTTTGAGTTCTACCTTTTATTTTAGCACTTCATGTTGTAAACATTGTATTTTAATTAGTGAAAATCATGTATCTTTATTCTCTCTCTCTAGATCTTTGTCTAACCTCTTTCTTCTTCTTCCTCTCCCTCTCTTCCTTTCACTCTCTAAAACCTTCCAAATTTCATTAGATAGGTTTATTTAATGTTATTTTCATTTTAAGTTGCGTATAACCACCAAAATTCATGTTCCGCTTAGAACACATTCTTCAACTCACAAATCTAAACCTTGATAAGTGGTATGAGTAGATCTAGACGGGGGGTGAATAGATCCCCACAAGATATTCTTAACCACTTATAAGATCAAAAGAAACTGCAGAGCAGAAGGAACAATCTTAATAGCGGTTGCAGGCTAACAAACGTGTTGTATGAGAGTTTAACGTTATCAGACGCACTTAACCGAGTGATAGCCCTGTGAAGGATGTAGAAGAAATGCAATATGCCACAACAAACCACTGCTCAGGAATTTTTAAGGTGGTTTGGCTGCTATCTAACAGACCTACATCCACCCCACACCAACCTGGTGAGGCTTCCACACTTGGCCAAAGAAGAACACACACACATGCGAAACTGGTCCGCTACAACTGGTGACAAATAGGTTGCACGAGGAGCGAGCTCCTCATCCATATGCGGCTGTACAAGAGCCAAGACACACTCCGATCCCTAAAACAGGGTACCGAAAAAATGCTGAAAAACTTAGCAAGCACACACGTAATGTCACACCCCGAACTGATAGCAGCGGAACGTGTCGTTTGCTCGGAACGTGGCAGTTAAATAGTCGTGTCAATCAGAGCAATACACATGGCCAAAATGGACGAAATAAATTTTATTGATATAAACTTGTCACTACAGCTTATTGACTCAATTACGACATAAAAGAAAAGGAAAGGATACACTAACATGACTTAGACATTTGAAACTTGCTAAAAGACACCAAGCTAATTTAGACATGATGAACTAGATAGAGACACCATACTAGACTCAATAAAAGTAAAAGACACGTGTCATCTAGTTTCCAGAGCTCTCTTGCACACTTGCCCTTCCAAGTTGAGTCTCGGTCTCGATAGTCACCTGATTACCTGAAAATGTTGGAATAAAATTGGGTGAGCGAATGCTCAGTAGGAATTATATCTCAAGAATAAGCTTGCTTTAAGCAAATTACATGTTACAGGAAGATGCAAGTATGGCTATGCATGAATGATCGCAAGATGAAACAGAATATATACATAGATATCTCCATTGAGCAAAATATGGAATTACTAGTAAAAGAATAAGTAAAGCTTCAAGGGATTATCAAGCATGTAATAATTGTATAATGTCACGAGATATTGGCTATTTAAAGTTCTAGCAAGTACCATGTCGAGTCAAGTACGTCAAGTAATGTCATGTATTGTCACGAGAGAGAGAATGTGGAATGCCATTAAATCTAGAACGACAAATACTTCGGTGCAATATAACACCGTGATCAATCAACTCCCATGGTACTTTCGGGTGCTCCTCCCAAGAACATATCAGGCCCTATATGCGCAGGCATTGGGTTATGTATATTTTAGACATCCACTATAGTGTATAGCCAATGTAGAGTTCCAAGGAATATACTATAGTAGGATGATAAGGTAGATTCACGGATTTGAAGGAGTTCAAGGTCAGAGCTTGAACAAGAATGATATACCGAAAAATCCTATGATAAATAAAGACATATCGTGAAACTGGGTAATTGGCGTGCACTCAGTCGCCATCAATTACAGAAATAGCGCCCACTGTCTGGTCGCTAATTCCTGTGAACAGTACATGTTTGATGAAATAGAGCCCATACACTGGTCACTATATCAGTGAAACAGCGCCAATGACCTGGTCGCCAATTCCTTATGGCGCCCATGTCATTGTCGCCAATTGCTGACAGGGAACATACTTCTCAAATTGGCCAGAACAGTGCTCTATGATGGCTAAGCATCACGTTTCTTCAGATTGACGTGACAAGTAAGGGTTCTAAGGTTTTTAGGGTACAACCTGCTTGGCTGCCTTGAGAGAATCCAAGTCTAGCGTAGACTTACGGAGGTCTCCATGATGAAATCACCAGTCTGAAGTAAGGAATATCCCACGGAGGGTTCAAACATCACGTAGAATTAGCGTGTAATCGATAGAATCAAAAATAGAAACCCCATTGTTGGCACCGGCTTATGTTCTCGAATTAATTTAGGATTAAGCACAGAGAAATACTCCCTAAATAGAGCAAAATGGCACATCGCCAGAGCTGCTCTACCAATCGAGTTGAGCTCAAAAATCGAGACACTTCATCGGGTCAAGTGGCACAACATCACAACTGGGGATCGGCCCCGAGCAACTGTCACTATGCTAGCCCGTTCCTTGACAACGGGTCAGTTTAGGGATTCAAGACAACCTGCCGTACCTTACGACACTCTGTGAAGATTCGGGGATCACCCTCAGACACTCTGCATACGGTGTCACACCGTTGATGCTTCAACAACCGAGTTAACTCGGGACTTAGAACGGCCTGCCGCTTCATACGACTCTTCGCCAAGGAGCAAGGGTCACCCCGACCACCAGACAAACGGCATCATCATGTCGACGCCCCAGTCACCGGGCCCAACCAAGGGTCCTAACTTGCTAGCCATGACCCATGGCAACATCAACAATCGATCGGGCCCACCCTCGATCACTCAGTTTGCGGGTTTACCCGAGTTCAACATAGCTACCCGAGCCGACCCGAAGGCGCCTTGACTACAAGCCACGCCATGTGGCACCCAGCAACGAGGCCGAGGTCTACCCTAGAGTCGCCTCCCTCTAGCCCTCTGAAGTCAAAGAAAGACCCATCTAGGCCAACCACAAGCTTCAGGAGCTCACAGCACCCGTATACGGCCCACGCACGCGTGTCGGGAATTTCCCCGAGCACCTGGTGGGCACGTGTGCTCCATCCACTCTACAGCAAGTCCGAGCCCAACTCGGGACTCCCAGTGACCCATGGCGTCAGGCACCACCATCGTGCGCCCTCGCACGCAGATCGACCTGCGCGGTCAGGTCGCAGGGTTCGCCTAAACCCCATCCGAAACTTAAAAAAAAGATTTTTTTAACAAAAAAAACCCCTCCGTGAGGGGTTTAGGCGGACCAGACCAGCCCCTTGGGCTGGTCCGCCTAAACCCCCCTTGGGAGAGGTGTTTAGGTGGACCAGACCAGCCCCTTGGGCTGGTCCGCCTAAACCCCTAAACCCTCCCTCCCCCACTCCGTAACAAAAAAAGGTATTTTTTAGGGTTTACCCAGACCAAACCTAGCCCTCAACTTGGTCCGGGTAAACCCCTTCCGCCCCTTCACCTTCAACTATAAAAGCCCCCCCCTAGGGAGCTCAATGGAAAAAATGGAATGGATGAAGGATGCAATTCAACACCCTCCGACCTAACTGTCGCGCCCTCGGACTCCCGAGGCTTTCGGCAAGGGTCGGGGACGAGAGGAACTAAGTGCGCACGTGGTTGGCTTGTTGATCGGCTCGTATACACGGAGGTTATGTCACACGTACTCCCCTCACACGGCATCTAGCCATCGCACATAAGTTCATGCCCATCGTGTATAAGGCGTTATGACAACGGCGAACACACCCGTATCCCGGGTCCACCCGCGTATGACAACCCACGGTGGCTACGCATACGCCATGATGCCGCACCTACTTCCGACACAGAACCGCGTGCCTATTGCTCGCCCCGAGCTGGCCGCCGAACGCTCTGGCGGATGACTCGTGTTAGCCGGACCCTGACCCAAGGGTAATATTCCCGGGGCCGGCCTCGACTCCCCAGCATGATGACATTCGCCTTCCGAGGCCCGGACCCGACAGCTTACCTTGAGCCACATCCAACCTCCGCAAGGTGCTAGCCCACGACCGCCCCTGCAACCAAGGCAGTCGGGCTTGTCTCGATCTCCTTATAGAGAGTCTCTGTAAAACACGCAGATATATGCCATATTCCGCATTGACTCGGGGACTGACCTACGCGTCAGAATTGTCCCGTGGCTTGCGCCAGTTGTACTTTGGCCTCCTCGGCCCTTTTGTAAAGCCCACGTGGCTCTTATATAGCATGAAATCAGTTGAACACATGTACCTACTCAGGTCTCAGCCTCTTCATGGTGCTCGCCTCTTCCAGTCACAACGGTGCCCCCGGCACCCGACTGTCAACTACCCCAGTCACAACGGTGCCCCCGGCACCCGACTGCCAGCTACCCCAGTCACAACGGTGCCCCTGGCACCCGACTGCCAACTACCCCAGTCACAACGGTGCCGCCGGCACCCGACTACCTAGCTACCCCAGTCACAACGGTGCCTCCGGCACCCGACTGCCAACAATTCCAGTCACAACGGTGCGCCCGTCACCCAGCTACTCCAGTCACATCGAGCCCCGCGGCGCCCACCTCCTCAGTCACAACGGTGCCTCCGGCACCCGACTGTCAACAACTCCAGTCACAACAGTGCCCTCGGCACCCGACTGCCAGCTACCCCAGTCACAACGGTGCCCCCGTCACCCAACTGCCAGCTACCCCAGTCACAACGGTGCCCACGGCACCCGACTACCCAGCTACCCCAGTCACAATGGTGCCCTCGGCACCCGACTGCCAACAACTCTAGTCACGACGCTTCCCCCGGCACCCGACTGCCTGCTACTCCAATCACATCGGGGCCCGCGGCACCAGACCACTCAACTCCCTCAGCATAATGGTGCCTATGGCACCCCTACTACCCCGACCTCGACTCTGTCTCATGTCGGGAATACATTGTGACGACCCTCGGGCGCCATCCTGCAAAGTCACAGGTCCTCTAACGGACACTACGTACAGATACGGAACTACCCACACAATAATGCAATGACCCGGGGACCGTTATGAATGACGGAATTGTCCCGTGGCTTGCAAGCAATTGTAATCGGGCTCTCATGCCCCCATATAAATGCCTTTCATGGCATATAAGTCATGTAATCCAGTCAGGGAGCGGATTCCCCTCCTCGCTGGAACCAGTCTCTCTGCCCCCAGTTATCCCTGTTGTGTTGCTGTTGCCCTGTCGCTGTTGCACGGACTAAACCCTCCCAACGTTGCGACTACCAAGGTCCCTGACTCTCTCTTCAACAGTAGAAACAAAGGTGTTCGGGCTCCACCCGATGTAAAATAAACACCGATTGCTTGCGACCGGTGGGGAAATACGTCCAGTACACGAATCCCCATAATCACCTATGCACTTACACTCGTGGAACCCCTTCTATCCACGTGTCACCCTATCTCTCGAGCCACGTGCCGCGTCCTGGCGACGCTTCCCCGGTCAATCCTCGGTTCCATAGGTGATTGTCGAGAAATCGACTGGCACGCCCGCATTCCACCCAGCCATCCCTGTCCCAGTCTCCCAGAATGATGAACCATACGCCATCCCTTTCAGTGCGTTCATATCGTTCTCTCTGCCTTCTTCTCAATACCCACAGAATCCCCGCGTACCCAGTCAACCTATCTCGACCTTCCGTAAAAGGCGAGTGTGCACCCCCACCGCGAGGACCAAACGACAAGTGACTCCCCGCGGTCGCAAACAAGGATGGCATGCCCGGTGGGACGTCTCCTACCTTTCTTCTTTCTTCCGAAGAAGAGTCATTCCTGTCAAGTGTACGCCGCAATGCCCTCACCTTTTCTTATCGGAGAGGAAGAGGAGGGCCCCCGTCCAGCATGTAACATGCGACCGGTCGTCATCGAGCAGCTAACCGATGCCAGCAACAGCAATAACAAACTGGTGGTGATAGTGACCTATGGTCCGATCGTCATTGCCATCCACACCGGGCACGTATGGTTGGCAACGCCAATCATGTTTGGCAACGTTGCCTTGGCCTTCGGCTCGCCCTGATCCTCGGGCGCCATTACCATGGCCGACAAGCAGCCCAGTCTGGCGACTGCCCATACATGCAGCTGGCCCCTCTGCTCCTCCAGCAACAGAGACCCATGCGGTCATTGACCCCTGGGTCCCCAGCTGCGCCAGCACCCGACACAGACTTTCTGCCCCGGGTCCTCGGCTCCTCAGCACCTCACTCGGGCTCTCAGCTCTGAGTCCCAGCCAAACCTACCCCCAGCACGGGTTTCCACCTCTGGGTTGAGGGCTCCCAGCATGCTATTTCGGCCTCTCGACCCGAGTCTCAGACGAGTCGGCACTCAATACAGGCTTTCAACCCCAAGTTCGAGGCTCCCTAGCATCTGGCTCGGGTAGATGACCCCGGGTCTCATCAAGGTCGGTCCCCGATGCGGACTCTTCGCATTGGGCCCCAGGCCTCCCAGCTCTACGAAGGGGTCTTTACCCCTACGATCCAGCAATGCCAACTCCCAGAAAATGGTTTCCTCTTTGGGACAAGGCCACCGCAATACCCAAAACGGGCGTCTGGCCCTGGGTCTCAACTCCAGCAACACCCAACACGGGCACCTAGCCCTGGGTCTCAACTCCAGCAACACCCAACATGGGCGCCTAGCCCTGGGTCTCAGTCCCAACAACACCCAAGGTGGGCGTCTAGCCCTAGGTCTCAGCCCTAGCAACACCCACGACGGGAGTTCAACCCCGGGTCCCAGATACGTCAATACCTGAGACGGGCATCCAGCCCCGAGGCCTAACTACATGAACACCCAAGATGGGCTTGCTGCCCTGGGTCCCAGCTACATCAATACCCAAGAGGGGCGCTCCGCCCTGGGTCCCAGTATTCCCGCATCACCACTACCCTCGACGGGCATTCAGCCCCGGGTTCCAGCTCCAGCGACACCAAAAAAAAAAAAGGGGCCGTCCAACTCTGGGCTCCTGCTCCCACAGCACCCAAGGCAGGCGTTCAGCGCCGGGTTCCAGCTCCATCAACACCCAGGATGGGTCGGCTACCCTGGGATCCAATTCTATCAATACCCAACACTGGTGTTCTGCCCTGGGATCCAGTTCTGCCAACACCTAAGACCGGGCGTTCAGCCTCGGTTCCCAGTTTCAGCCACACCCAAGACGGGTGTTCAGCCCCGGGTCCTAGCTTTTTCGACACCCAAGATAGGCATTCGGCCTCGGGTCCTAGCTTCATCAGCACCTGAGACGGGACTCTAGCCCCGGGTTCTAGTTTCGACAACGCCCGAGATCGGCATCCAGTCCTAGGTCCTAGCATCATCGGTATTGGAGGCGGGCTTCTAGTTCTGGAACCCAGCGTCGTCAAGCACTCATTTCGGGTTTCCAGTCCCAGATTCCAGCTTCATCAACTCCCAACACAGGCTTTCAACATCGGGCACTAGCTTCGTCAACACCCAGTACGGGCGTCAAGCTCTGGGTCACCATCCCCCTGACATCCTCAGTTCACGACATGGGTCACAAACCCTGAGTTTCGGTAACAACTCTGGAGGCCCAAGTGAACACCAAGTTCTAGGTCGCCATTCTGTCGGCCCCAGCTCGCGCACTACACTCCCGAGTTAAAACTACATCAACACTCACCAGAAATGCCATGCTTTAGACAACCCCGGACCGGGTTCGTTCGGTCCACCACATTGGTGCTGAGTAAACCTCGGCCTTGGAAACAAAAAAGGGGTGCCATAGCGGCTGCAAAAATGGGTGACCCACTACCGACACCCCTGCCTCCAGAAGACTAGGTGAGGCTCAGAGAAGCCGATGCACCAGTATCACACTGGGGGCAATCACCCCAGTCCAGTATCTAGCCTTCCAAGCCCGAACAATGGGGGCAACTCCAAGGAGGAGCGTCCCTCCTCCCTCAAATGAATATGGGTCATAAGAAAAGGGGCCCAACCCATTCGGAGGTCCCAAGTCAAGAGGTCCCTCCACTCACCAGAATGGTACCAAGCTCAAGAGCCAGCATAATGAAAGAGGGTGAATCCCGCCGACACCCACCCAGCGGCTCTAGAGAACTCCACCTGCGTCGGCCAATGACTGGGTGGAATCCCAGGCAACGCCAACTGATGATACCAGCAAAGCTCCATTGGGTCCCCACCGTGGCTACCAGTAAACCCTGGCGGGAGGTCTATCCCTTCGGTATTTACCATGTCTCAAGGCATAGCAACACCCCGGTGGACACCCTGTCCAAGCGTGGCTTCGGCCATCATGTTCAATAAGGTCGAGCCACCCAGATCCCAGTGAAAGTCCCAGTCATCTACAGCAAAGACCAGCCATTCTATGGATCCACCCTAAAGTCCCGAGCTACTCGGTTGAGGGTCGATCCACGGTCGCTTCTACAACACCAACAAGTCGTCGTTGGTGCAACCTATAGGCAACGTCCCCCGACAACAACAAGCTAAGGACGATAGCCGCAAGGCTCGCAGGTACCAAAAAAAAAACAAAAGAAAACAAAAGAAAAGGGGGCTAAAAATAGAGATGCCCTGGCAGACTCAGCCACTCTCTCCATAAGGTGGCTGGGGGCAAAAGGCGGCAAACCCAGTTGAGGTGAAAATCTGCGAGGGCGCCTCAGGCAAAATCGCGTTACCCCTCGGTGTGAAAACCCGAAAGGGCATATCGAAAAAAGCAAAAGGGGGCCAGCTCTGGCAAAATCCTGAAAGGGCGGTGGAGCTGGTAAAGAGAAAAAGGAAAAAATCTCTCTTCCTCCCTTGGAACAGCTAACCACCTCACTCTAAATCCCTGACCGGCCCGTCATAATAGTGGGTCAGCATACCTTCTTCTGGCTGTCACACCATAACGGTTGGCCTATACCCAGTCTTTGACCAATACACCATCACGGTTGGTCATCTCCCAGCATCCAGGTCAATACACCATCACTATTGACCCACCTATTTCCTCCCAGTCTTACAACACCCTTGTTGGCCGCTACCCCCTTGACCAATATGCCACCACGATCGATCAAGCCTCCACTTTGGTCATCCCCCTTGACAGTCGACCTACACATACCCTTGACAAAACACCTCCACAGTCAATCTAACACCTGATCTCTGGCCAAAACACCATAATTCTTGGCCTACATATCACTGTTTTCCCGACCGATACACCTCCTCAGTCGGTTAAATCCCTAACCTTTGGCCAATATGCCTCTTCAATTGGCCTACGTTTACTCTTGGCCTATCGCCACCACAACCCAGAACCTCAGCCTTTGCATCACCAAAGTCGATCCGCTCAAGCTTCGGTTCGAGCTCTAGTTACAAGCTACACAGATCAGCCAGTCCGAAGGTCTATGGAAAGCCCAAGATTGCTTGGTAACCAGCCAAGCCCCAGCAAGCAACTCCAGCACCAACATAATGGATCAATAGCAACAATCCCAGCAGTAATGTCCTTCGAAAGCAGCAAGCTAAGGACACCCAACCCCAGTCATCGAATAGCCAAAAGGCTCTCAGGTAAACAAAAAAAAACCAAAAATGGGTTAAAAATATAGATACCCCGGCGGACTCAGTCGTCCTCTTTTTCAAGGAAGCGGCTGGGGGCAAAAAGGCCAACAACTCGGTTGAGGTGAAAACTCGCAAGAGCACCTCAGGCAAAATTGGGTAACCCCTCGATGTGAAGACCCGCAAGGGTGCATCGAAAAAAGTAAAAGGGGGCCAGCTCTGGAGAAAACCCGAAAGGGCGGCAGAGCTGGTAAAGAGAACAAAAATAAAATTTCTCCTCTCCCTCAGCTGGGGCAACCAGCTACCCACCTTCCAGCAATCATATTTCTGGCCAGTTGGCCAGTACCAGTCCCTGACTAATCCCCTACTGCAGTTTATAAATCTTGCACCTCCCTGTCGGCCGTATATCATCACGTTCGGCCTAAGCCAGCTCCCCAGGCCACTCCCCTCCCTTAGTGGCCTATACCAGTCCCTGGATAGTACATCTCTCTATCTCATTGATCTTACACTCCCCATTTAGCCATACACCACCCCAGTTGGCTCACACTTCCTCTGGCCTCACACCTCCACGGTCGGCCCATATACACCAGCAATTCATGCAGTAGTCCAGTCATTCATTCCAGCAAACCTCGGCCTACACACCACCTCGGTTGGCCTTTAAACCACATCAACCTTAGATCCATCTATCGTGAGGATCCATCAACCCATAATTTCCAGTCATCTACCCGTCATGGTCAAGTCACCATGAACCCAATCATAACTCCAGCAATACGCCGTAAAGGCACACCAGTTCCCAGATCCCAGTCATGATTCCAGTAATATGCCACTAAGGCTCACCAGTTCCCAAACAACAAGTCAAAGCCACAGTCATGGCTACAATGGCTACAAGCCATCAACAACATAAACTCCAGGTCACGTCCACTGATAGGAGCGTGCTACGGATGATAACCACAAGGTTCCCAAGTCAAAATAAAAAGAGAAAAAATGGGGTTAAAAATAGAGATACCCCAGCGGCCTCAGTCAAGTCCTTCCATGGGATTACTGAGGGCAAAAATTGCCATTAACCCAGCTGAGGTGAAAACCCGCGAGGGTGCCTCAGGCAAAATCTGGTGACCCCTCAATGTAAAAACCCGCAAGAGCATACGGGAAAAAGCAAAAGGGGGCTAGCTCTGGCGAAAACCCACAAGGGCGGTAGAGATGGTAAAAAGAAAACAAAAAAAAAACTCTCTCCCTCTCTACTCCTCACTGATGAAAGCCGTCAACTGTGACATCCCGCCGATGGCGACCTCAGCATCACTCCACAACAATGGTGGCCACTACACCCCTGAGGGTCGGCCATCGCCAATTCCAGCTCCAGTATTTCGGCTACAACGCCTTTACAGGCCAGCCGACCAGTCCCAGTCTTCAATTCCACCTTCCGGCCACAACGCCTTCACAGGCCAGCCGGCCAACCCCAGTCTCCATTTCTAAATTCTGGCTACAACGTCTTCACAGGCCAACCGGCCAACTCCAGCCCCAGTATTTCAGCTACAACGCCTTCGCAGGCCAGCTGCCCAGTTCCAGTTCCAATTCCAATCTCAGCATTTCAGCTACACACCTCAAGAGTCAGCCGACTAGTCCCAGCATTTCGGCTGCAACGCCTTCAAAGGCCGGCCAGCTACAGTCTCCAGTTCCAGCATTCCGGCTACAACGCCTTCACAGGCCAGCCGCCCAGCTCCAGTCCCTAGTTCCAGCTTCTGTCTACAGCGCCTTCACAGGCTAGCTGCTCAGTTTCAGTCCCAATTCCAACATCGATACTCTGGCTACAACACCTTCACAGGCCAGCCGCCCAGTTCCAGCTCTAGTTCTGCTTCCAGTATTCCGACTACAACACCTTCAAAGGTCGGTCGCCTAGCTCCAGCCTCGGTATCCCAGCTGTAATGCCTTCAATGGCCAGCCGCCCAGTCTAGTACCAATTTCAGTTGCAGTAGTAATTCCAGTATTCCAGCTACAACACCTTCGAAGGCCAGCAAGCCAGCTCCAATTCCAGTCCCCATCTCTAGTTGTAATTATAGTTCCAGTGCCGGTTCCAGTCACAGACTCAGCTCCAACCTCCAGTTTCTATCCCAGTTCCAGTCCCTGGCCGCGATGCCTTCCATGGCCACCCGGCCAGCCCAGCTCCAGTTTCCCAGGCTAACACGAATCACATTTCCGGCTAACAACATGATAATAGTTGGTACACCGCCATTCGGCCTATAGCCAACACACTCCAGAATCACCCCAGTAGCCTTAACCACATAGGCCAACACACCCTCACGGGTCGGCCTCCAGTACCCAGTCTCCAGCAACATGGGCCAACACACCCTCACGGGTCGGCCTCCAGCTTCCAATATCTACTAATATAGGTCAACACACCATCACGGGTTGGCCTCCAGCTTCCAGTCTCCAGCAACATAGGCCAACACACCCTTACGGGTCGGCCTCCATCATCCAGTCTCCAGCAACATAGGCCAGCACACCCTTGCGGGTTGGTCTCCAGTTCCCAGTCTCCAGCAATATCGGCCAACACACACTCACGGGTCGGCCTCTAGCTTCCAACGACACGGGCCGACACACCCTTACGGGCCGGCCTCCAGCCTTCACCCTCCAGTAACGTAGGCCAATGCACTCTCGCGAGCCGGCCTCCAACTTCCAGTTTCCAGTCCTCCGGATCAACACCACCATATGGGTTGTCCTTCAGCTTCCAGTCTCCAACCAGTTGGGTCGACACGCCTCAGTTAGGCAAAGCTCCAGTACCCAGCTCCAATATCCCGCTTCTATTATCCAGTTTCTGGTACCTAATCCCAGCTAGATCAAGTACCCCAATTCCCAGTATCCAGCACCAGTACTCCGCTTCCATCTCCCAGTTCCAGTTTTTGATTCCAATGCCCAGTTCCCAACATCTAATTTCCTATTTCCCATTTCCAATTCCAATTTCCCGCAATAGGCTAGCACCCCTCATAGGGGCAGGCCTCCAGTCCCAGCACCCAGTATCCAATTACTAGTTGCCATATCCAACATCTAGTTCCCAGTCCCAGCCTTCCATCCCAACACTCAGTAGCCAAATTCCAATTTCCAGTCCCGATATCCAGTCCTCAATTTCCAGTTTCCAATCCCAGTATCCAGTCTCCCATCTCAACATCCAGTCCAGATCCTCAATTCCAGTTTTTGACAACAGGCCAGCACGCCTCGTGTAGGTGGGCCTCCGGTCCCAGCGTCTAATACCCATATCCTGGTCTCCAGTCCCAGTATCCAGTTTCAGGCCTCCAAGTTCTCAGTCTCCAGTCTCAATACCCAGTTGCCAGTCCCAGTATCTGCTATCCAAATCCTAACCTCCAAATCTAGTATATAGTTTCCAGTCTCCAGCTCCTAATTCCCAGCCCCAGTACCCAGTCCCTAGTCCTAGTATCTAGCCTCCAAATCCTAGTCTTTAGTACCAACATCCACCTTCTAACCTCTAGTTCCCAGTTTCCAGCCCTAGTACTCAGTTTCCAGTATCTGAGTCATGATCTCTAGTCCCAGTATTCAATCCTTGCCTTCCAGTCTCCAGTCTCTGACCTCCAGTTTCCATCAATAGACCAACACGCCTCAGCCCGGCAGGTCTCTGGTCTAAGCATCTAGGTTTCCAGCCTCCAACTTCCAGTTGCCTTCGATAGGCTAGTACGCCTTAATCAGGCAAACCTGCAATATCCAGTCCCCGGTCTCAAACAGTAGGCCACTTTGCCTCGCAGGCGGACCTACAATAACAACCACATGAACTAGTCAAGATACCTCGCAGACAGACATGCCTCGAAGGCCCGTCCACAACAACACTAGACCAACACACCCCCGAGGGTCGGTCTATCACACACTCCAATCATTACGCCTCAATGTTCGGCCAGCAACAATCCCTTCATCGGCACCTCAGTGATCAGCTGATCGTGGCTCCCAGTCAATATACCTCATCAATCAACCGAGTGGACTCCCAAGTCCATACACCTTGGTGGTCCACCATCACATTAACAGGTACCATCCACCATATTATGATGATTATGTGTCTAACATCATTTGTGTTCATTGTACTGTTTAAAGGGTCGGACAACCTCGACGAGGCTGCATCAACATTCGGCCATACCCCATGAGGATCGACCGAATATGATACCAATCCGACACCCCTCTCTGGGGGCAAATCCAGAAACTGCAGACCAAGACGCCTCGCCTAGGTAGGTCTCCAACAACTCTAGGCCAAGACGCCTCGCCGAGGTAGCTCCCCAGAAACTTCAGACCAAGACGCCTCGCCGAGGCAGGTCTCCAGCAACCGCAGACCAAGACGCCTCATCGACGCAGGTCTCCACCAACCTCAGACCAAGATGCCTCATTGAGGCAGGTCTCCAGTAGCTCTAGGCCAAGATGCCTCACCGAGGTAGGTCCCCAGCAACTTCAGGCCAAGACGCCTCGTCGAGGCAGGTCCCCAGCAACTTCAGACCAAGACGTCTCGCCGAGGCAGGTCTCCAGTAATCGCAGACCAAGACGCCTTGCCGAGGTAGGTCTCCAGCAACTCCAGATCAAGACGCCTCGCCGAGGCAGGTCTCCAGCAACTTCAAACCAAGATGCCTCGCCGAGGCAGGTCTCCGATGACTTCAGACCGAGATGCCTCGCCCAGGCAGGTCTTCAACAACTCCAGACCATAATGCCTTGCCGAGGCGGGTCTACAGCAACCCTAGGCCGTCATGCTTCCCTGAGACAGGCCCTCAACAACACCGGGTCAACGGCCCTTGTCAAGGCTGACCCCCAGCAACACCAGGTCAACATGTCTCACTGAATCTTGCCTCCAGCAGCACACCAACGACATCGATTGTCTTCGGCAGCTTCACCCCAGTCGGCGGATCACCCTACTTCTTGGGAGTGGTCCCCGTGGCTGCTCCACAGTTTCCCACTTCTCAGCTAACGTCATCCATCCCCCTGTTACTCCGGCCTCTCCAGATTCCCCGACACCACCAGCCAACCAACCGTTCGCTACCACTTTGACCGTGCAATGGCGGTCCTGGTAGGAGCTGGAATCTCTCAACTTCGAAGCCCTAGTATAATCCCAGTTCCGTTGTGACCCCTGACCCACCAGCTATAATCCCAGTCACATCCAGCCATGACAAAGTGGCCTCCAGCATCATAACTTGACGATTTGCAAGTGCCCTACAACACAACTCCAGCTATAATGCTTCAGAGCTGTGACCAGCCCGTCCCATAGGACGGTGGGCACCAAGCTTGGCAAATGCGCCCCCATGGGCAGTCAACAAATGATGCCAGCATCCCACAAGAAGAATCAACCACCACAACAGTGGTAGGCTGCTAACGACCGACCATAGGCTTCGCCACAAAGCCCCGGTCAGAGCGGTGGTCATCTTGTCGCTAGCCAGCAATCCCAGAAGCTGAGGGATAGGTGGCCCTCCAATCCCAAAGACAGGGAAGCCTCGAAGCCCTTTACACAACATCGTTGGCAACGGTCACTATTGTGCCCCTGTGGTTTTGATGTCAGCAAGTACTATGAGTATGAATGATTGATTGTTGTGCCCCTGTGGTTTTGATGTCAGCAAGCACTATGAGTATGAATGATTGATCACCATGTGTCTGCATATGAATGATTGATGGAGCATCTTACTTCCATGCATGCATAAAGAGTCGTATGGGTTCTAGTACATAGAGTGCGTTGACGCACTGTAGTGGCTGCGTCGACTCAGTCCAACTTTTCTAGAAGGATACCCATTCTGGAAGGGGGTGTGCGTTGACGCAGTATGGGCACTGCGTTGACGCAGCCAATTGTGTGTTCTAGCATTAACTCTGTAAAAACACATGCATACATCGGTGCATTGTTAGTTCTCCTGCACATTGCATCAGTGCATTCATCAGTTGCTTCAATACTAAGTCAGTACAGTTCATGCATACCGCATACACATATTTGGTGAAATTTATAGCTCCGCATTCACGACAAGTCTGTCCATGCATAACTTGAAGTCGATGCGTGTTCATTGCATCTGTCAAGTCTGTACATCGCCGCATGCTATCAAGTCTATACATCGCCGCATGCTATCAAGTCTGTACATCGCCCGTGTTCTTCATGCATATACATAGTCAGTACATTTGTTTGTTTCATATGTACACAAAGTCTGCACACTCTCTGTTGATATGTCGGTGCATCATCTCACAAGTCTGTACAACCGTTGTTGATACTAGCATTTAAGTTCATGCATCATTTCACAAGTCTGTACAACCTTTGTTGATTCGAGCGTTTAAGTTCGTACAGCATTACATCAGAGTCTGTACATTAGGAAGTCTTGCTTAAACTGTTGGAACAGCAAGTCGATGCATCGTTTGTACATTGTACACAAAGTCTGCACATTCCTCAGTGGTATATCTGTGAATCGTTTGTACATTACACACAAAGTCTGCACATTCCTCGGTGGTATATCTGTGCATCGTTTGTACAGCGCACACAAAGTATGTACACTCGTCGGTGGCATGTCCGTGCATTCATATTCAATGTGCATACTTTCCTGCATGCAAACTGCATTACACACCATCAAGTCTGTACATGCTTTACATCAAGTCTGTACATGCTTAGTTCAACTCTCGAACTAACTCGGTGCGTCTTTCTGTCTTTCCTTTCAGATTAACTCAAACTGATGACAAGTCTGATCTGACAGAACTGTTGGTCGAGGAACTTAAGAAGGGCACGTGATCCAAGAATGGAGGAAGTGCCAGGATCGTGACACGTGTATTGCAGCAAGCTGAAATACTGCCACGTGGTCAAGGTGCTAGGGCGGGAATTCATGGAAGACACACGCCCATCTACCTTCACTGCTCTATAAATAAGAGACTTCTCCATCTGGAGAAAGTGATCATGAGAAGAGTGATCAAAGTAGGGGAACTTATCTGAAAGAGAAGAAGATAGAGAGAGAGCCTGCACGATCCAGAAGAAGAGAAAAAGGGAAGATGAGAGAGTAGCAGAGAAGAAAAGAAACGAAGAAGAAGAAGAAAGATAGAGAGAGAGATAGAGAATTAGGGGAGAAGAAGAGAAGCTTCATCTGAAGATCTGTCCCTACTGGACCGTGGATCAAATCCAGGCCAGTCAGCTCTTTGAGAGCCACTTTATGTTCTATTGTCTACAACTTTCTGTTGATGTGTTCTTTCCATATGTTGTTTTCTCTTTTACCTTTGTTTCAAGCTGTTAGTCAGCAGAGCTAAGCTATATTGCTCAGCAGTTGCGGAGGAGGATTCCTCTGGTCAGCAAGCTGTGTTGCTCAGCGGGCGAGGTGGATACCTCGGACAGCAAGCTGTGTTGCTCAGCGGGCGAGGTGGATACCTCGGACAGCAAGCTGTGTTGCTCAGTGGTTTGTAGGCAAGATGTGTCGCCCAGCGGTTTTCAAGCTGTTTGGCAGCGGAATCAACACTCTGGTTTGAGTGTGGGGTAGATGTAGGTCTGGAGAACCGAACCACCTTAAAAATCTTCTGTTCAGTGGTTTGATTATCTATTGTGTTTCGCTAGTTGCTTGCTTAGGCACGATCCATTTCTCTTTGTATAGTAAGGTTGTTGATTGCACACTGTCTGTTCGATGAGTGTATTGAGAGTCCTTTGACATTGATCCTAAGTCACTAATCCGTTCATCTGTAAGCATTTTAGTTGACTTAGTGAATCTGTTAATTCCGCAACTATTCATCGGCTTTCAGTTTGTATTAGGAAGTTTGAATTTGGGGAAGAGTCTTTAAGGAGATTCATTCAACCCCCCTTCTGAATCCGAGCCTTGCACCCAACAATTGGTATCAGCACGGTTGTCTACACAGAGGGTCCATCGACCTGCAGATCCGATCCGTAATTGGCTTCGGTGCGATTTGAGTTGATCCGTTCGCTTGCATTGTTTTAATCTCTTCTTTATTTAGAATTCTGATCTTGTCTGAGCATGGAATTCATGATTGATCTCCCGAGGTTTGAGGGTCTAGGCTTTTACAAGTGGCTTAATCAATTTAGAGAGTACGTGATGTAGGTTAATCCAGATCTATGGATAATCATTGCACACAGCCCTTATGAAGTTCCAAAGGATAAATCCTTATGGAAAACTTCAGATCAGCTAAAATTCTCTAAAAATCAAAAGGCCCTAGACCTTGTGAAAGGGGCGATAAGATCTAATGTGCTTACATGTATCTTTGAGTGCAGAAGCGCAAAGGAAGTGATAGACAAACTGACTGAAGACTATGGTGGAGAAGGAACTCAGTGCTTTAAGACAAGAGATCACATCAGTGATCAATCAGATGAGTCTCCATCTCAGGTAACTTCTAACTCAGAACAATCAGCTCTTGATGAATTGATTGAAATGTATGAAAACTTATTAGAAGAATACAAATCTCTTAAGACTGAAAAGAGAAAAATGAAAATGGAGATGCTGTACGAAATAAGAGAACTGAAATGTGAAAATGCAAATCTAAAAGATAGTTTGAAAAGAAATGAAAATTCATGCAATGTGTATGTTTCTGCAAAAAATTTGAATAACAGTCTTCAATCCGAACTGAAAATGCAGGAACAACAAATTGACTCTCTGAAAGAAAAATTAGAAGAATTGAAGAATAGAAATTCTGAGCTAGAAATGTCTAAACAGAAATTGAATGAGGATTTGAAAACTGTGGATCAAAATAATTTGATTGATGAAAATAAAATGTTGAAAGACCAAAATAAGAAGTTGATGGTTTTGAACATTGTTGCTATTGAGAGATGCATGACTGTTGAACGGGAAAAATGTGCTGAAATTAAACTTAATGATGAAAAAGAACAAAAACCTCTACATGAGATTCAAATCTTGAAAAATCTGAATGATGCCATGCAGAAACAAATTCTCACCTGTGAAGAAGATCTAACAAACTCTGAAACACAGATCACTTCACTTAAATGTGAAGTTGCTAATTTGAATAAATCACTGTCTAAATTTGTTAAGGGAAAATAGAATCTTGATAAACTACTAGGAAATAAAGTGAACATTCAGAAAGAAGGATTAGGTTTTAATCCAGATAATGAGAGAAGTATCTAAGGAAAAGAACAAATTATTGTTGTGAAAAGTTCAGAATGTGCTGGTACCTCAAAATCTGTTTTACCTAAGAAATCTCAGAACATTCATAAGCACGGGGCTGAACAAAAGAAAAAGAAAAATTACTGTAAAAAATCTTCTCATAAAATTCAGTTTGAAAAGAAAAAGAATGTGCAATGTTTTTATTGCAATAAGATAGGTCATATGATGCATGAGTGTAAGTTGTTTGAATTAGATGACCTAGCTGCTACTACTGCACAGAAAACTCCTGTTAGAAATCATACTTTTCAAAGAAAGAAAATAAATTATTTTTGCTGTGGAAAAGTAGGACACACGGCTGCTCAATGTTGGTTTACAAGTGGTAAGAAAAGATCACGTTCATATCATACAAAATTCTCTACAAACCAACATGGTTTTAATAAGAACAAACTTGTTCCTGTAAACCAGCACATCACTTGCTATAACTGTAACAAATCTGGTCACAAGGCCACCGAATGCTGGTCAGGCTCTTTCAGAAGAAATCCTATTAGCTGTTCTCAATGTGGAAAGCATGGCCATACAGTCAAGGACTGTTGGCATGCCCAAGGAAGCCATGTTAATGACAAATTTTTTAAATTCTCTGCCAAAAGATCTATGAATTTTTCATGTTTTAACTGTGATAAACCAGGTCATAAGTCTGTAAATTGTTGGTTATCAGGTATAAGAAACAAACTGTCCATACATACAACAGAATATTTCATGCTTATGTTCATGGGTCTCAGACTGCTGTTGATATGTATTATAGGACCAAAAAATCTGTTGTTTCATGTAGATATTATGGAAAATCTGGTCACTCCATGGATAGTTGTTACCTGATTGATTATGATGATAATGTTGCTAAGAGACTGTTCAGAACACCTGTCAAGGTTAACACAGGACCCAAGGCTGTTTGGGTCCCGCAGGATCAAAATGATTAATGTGCTGCAGGTGTGCCTTGGAAGTTGATGAATAAAGGGGTAAATAAACCAAGACACTCAAAATGAAAACCCCAGGATCCTACGCTTCAGGTCAGTTCTAAACACTATTTAAATTCCATCATCCAAAAATTGAGAATTTGAAATGACTGTATATCATGTTGCTCTGTTGGTGCTAAATTGAAATTTTCTAAAATAGGAATTGCTCAATCATGTTCATGGTAGCTCACTTCTGTCTGAAGTGCATGGATTATAATTGAATGTCAAACTTGAAATCATGTGATGTGCTTTCATCATATATCATGCACTTAGTCCGGGGGAGTTCAACCATTCTTGATTAACCATACTGCTGCTCATGCTTTGTTGTTTACATGATACATCTAGACAGAGGGAGCTTTTTTAATCATCTTATTCACTTTCACCTGAAATCCTCCTGTCTAGTTTATTGGATCTTCTAATGCTCTCAATTTGTTTCAATTGAATTCTCTACTGTCTTCACTGAAATAGCTGATCTGTCTGTTTTCCAGACTCAGCTACTGCTTGTTGATATACTCTCTTCTAATGCTGTTCTCTCTTGTTGTTGACTCTTCCACCAGCTTACACTCATTTTTCACATACTTCTCAGCTGGTGTAACTGATTTGTAACTATTATTGATTGGTTGGTCAGCTATATCTTTGATCTGATCTGAGGAACATAAACTGTAGGCCATGCAATTCAGTCTCAGAATCATGTAGAAATTCCTATCATATAGGTTTAAGAATGACCACTGAATCAGACTGATATAAAGTTAATGTATTCTCAGATTTGCATTTAAAGGATTTGAAAATATCTGAATGATAAGTTTTAATAAATTTTAACCACATGTGTCATGAAAATCTTAGATTCACTCATCTGAAATCTGAAAATTTGAAATCAAAGTTACTTTGGTTGAGATACATAGAGTGAGTGTTGTTTTTAAACATTAACCTGAAAAAATGTTGACTAAATGAAAAAATTGCATTATGAGCAATGACATGGTCACTGAGAAACTGGGTTCTCTATCAATGAAATAGAGTAAACCAACGTCATGAAGTACCATAGTTATCTTTGGTGAAAATTTATTGAAAAATATGACAGAGCAATGGCATGTGTGTGTTGAGTAACTGGGGAGTCTGGCCTCTAATCATGGTGTCTCCTCACGTAAAAAGATATTTCTATTGCTAACTCTGGTCTCAATGTTGAGAGACAATGACAGTTATCACACTGAGTAACTGGGTCACTTCACCTGAGACGTGTTGTGCCTCACGTAAAAAGGTGTTGATCAACTTAAATTGCTCAGGAAAAGTATAATGTGCTTCAAATGAAAATATCTTGCAAACTATGTCAACTCATGCTCTTGTAAAAGTGTTTAATCTCAATACTAATATGTGTAACTCCTAAAGGAGTCATTGAGATCATGCGTGTAAGAAAAAGATGATTGGTCCTGAGTGTTATCTGATTATTTGATTCACCTTTATTAAAACTTGAATTCAGATATAAGTATTGAGTTTAATTGACAAATTTGGTATACATCATAATTAAATCAAGTTGGTCAAGTTGCCAATTCATAACCCTCTATGATAGGAGAGTCTATTCATGTTAAGACTTATTGTAGTGGTGCATGCCTTACAATCCCTCATGGTCTGATTCACTCCTGACAACTTGATCAACAGGAATTTCGTTGACAATTATCTCTTATCGGTTGATTGATTGCTCCTTGAGATGTACTGTGCTTTGACTGTTTCTCACCCCTACTCTTGTCCACACTGTTGGAATCTTCCATCTTGTTTCTGTAACCAGTTCTGGTTCTGTGGACTTTCCACCTCCTTTATTCTATCCATACATATGTGAGGTGCCTCAACCATTATAGTTTTGGATTCCTTGTGTTGGTAGATTTCAGATTGCTTCATTGGATAACCAGAGTTCATTCCTGCACTTCGGGGGAAGTTCTGGGTCATCTGCATTTAAGGGGAGAGTAGTCAAGCATTCATGTTGAACAGATTTCATTTATTGCTTCTTAAAGGGGGAGGATTGATCTTGGCTGTCTAACTGCCCATGTGCTTGTTGATTGTATTCCTTTATTCAGGGGGAGTTTATTGTATGATTGTTCTTCCTTTTTATCTAGGGAGAATATGTGGTGTCATATTGCTCTTTGGGGGAGAATAGCTAGCTCTAATGTGCTTTCATGTAGTTAAAGGGGGAGATGTTATATCAATCTTTTCATACCTGCTTAATTTCTCTCTCAAACTATTTTCTTTTGAATGAAGTCAAAGGGGGTGAATAGTTTGAGTCTGTGTGACTCATAGTGTTGCCATCATCAAAAAGGGGGAGATTGTTGTGCCCCTGTGGTTTTGATGTCAGCAAGCACTATGAGTATGAATGATTGATTATTGTGCCCCTGTGGTTTTGATGTCAGCAAGCACTATGAGTATGAATGATTGATCACCATGTGTCTGCATATGAATGATTGATTGAGCATCTTACTTCCATGCATGCATAAAGAGTCGTATGGGTTCTAGTATATAGAGTGCGTCGACGCACTGTAGTGGCTGCGTCGACTCAGTCCAGCTTTTCTGGAAGGATACCCATTCTGGAAGGGGGTGTGTGTTGACGCAGTATGGGCACTGCGTTGACGCAGCCAGCTGTGTGTTCTAGCATTAACTCTGTAAAAACACATGCATACATCGGTGCATTGTTAGTTCTCCTGCACATTGCATCGGTGCATTCATCAGTTGCTTCAATACTAAGTCAGTACAGTTCATGCATACCGCATACACATATTCAGTGCAATTTATAGCTCCGCATTCACGACAAGTCTGTCCATGCATAACTTGAAGTCGATGCGTGTTCAATGCATCTGTCAAGTCTGTACATCGTCGCATGCTATCAAGTCTATACATCGCCGCATGCTATCAAGTCTGTACATCGCCCGTGTTCTTCATGCATATACATAGTCAGTACATTCGTTTGTTTCATATGTACACAAAGTCTGCACACTCTCTGTTGATATGTCGGTGCATCATCTCACAAGTCTGTACAACCGTTGTTGATACTAGCATTCAAGTTCATGCATCATTTCACAAGTCTATACAACCTTTGTTGATTCGAACGTTTAAGTTCGTACAGCATTTCATCAGAGTCTGTACATTAGGAAGTCTTGCATAAACTGTTGGCACAGCAAGTCGATGCATCGTTTGTACATTGCACACAAAGTCTGCACATTCCTTGGTGGTATATCTGTGAATCGTTTGTACATTGCACACAAAGTCTGCACATTCCTCGGTGGTATATCTGTGCATCGTTTGTACATCGCACACAAAGTATGTACACTCGTCGGTGGCATGTCCGTGCATTCATATTCAATGTGCATACTTTCCTGCATGCAAACTGCATTACACACCATTAAGTCTGTACATGCTTTGCATCAAGTCTGTACATGCTTAGTTCAACTCTCGAACTAACTCGGTGCATCTTTCTGTCTTTCCTTTCAGATTAACTCAAACTGATGACAAGTCTGATCTGACAGAACTTCTGGTCGAGGAACTTAAGAAGGGCACGTGATCCAAGAATGGAGGAAGTGCCAGGATCGTGACACGTGTATTACAGCAGGCTGAAATATTTCCATGTGGTCAAGGTGTTAGGGCGGGAATTCGTGGAAGACACACGCCCATCTACCTTCACTACTCTATAAATAAGAGACTTCTCCATCTGGAGAAAGTGATCGTGAGAAGAGTGATCGAAGTAGGGGAACTTATCTGAAAGAGAAGAAGATAGAGAGAGAGCCTGCACGATCCAGAAGAAGAGAAAAAGAGAAGAAGAGAGAGTAGCAGAGAAGAAAAGAAACGAAGAAGAAGAAGAAAGATGGAGAGAGAGATAGAGAATTATGGGAGAAGAAGAGAAACTTCATCTGAAGATCTGTCCCTACTGGACCGTGGATCAAATCCAGGCCAGTCAGCTCTTTGAGAGCCACTTTATGTTCTATTGTCTATAGCTTTTGTTGCTGTGTTCTTTCCATATGTTGTTTTTCCCTTTTACCTTTGTTTCAAGCTGTTAGTCAGCAGAGCTAAGCTGTATTGCTCAGCGGTTGCGGAGGAGGATTCCTCTGGTCAGCAAGCTGTGTTGCTCAGCGGGTGAGGTGGATACCTCGGACAGCAAGCTGTGTTGCTCAGCGGGCGAGGTGGATACCTCGGACAGCAAGCTGTGTTGCTCAGCGATTTGTAGGCAAGTTGTGTCGCCCAGCGGTTTTCAAGCTGTTTGGCAGCGGAATCCACACTCTGGTTTGAGTGTGGGGTGGATGTAGGTCTGGAGGACTGAACCACCTTAAAAATCTTCTGTTTAGTGGTTTGATTGTCTATTGTGTTTCGCTAGTTGCTTGCTTAGGCATGATCTGTTTCTCTCTGTCTAGTAAGGTTGTTGATTGCACACTGTCTGTTCGATGACTGTATTGAGAGTCCTTTGACATTGATCCTAAGTCACTAATCCGTTCATCTGTAAGCATTTTAGTTGACTTAGTAAATCTGTTAATTCCGCAACTGTTCATCGGCTTTCAGTTTGTATTAGGAAGTTTGAATTTGGGGAAGAGTCTTTAAGGAGATTCATTCAACCTCCCTTTTGAATCCGAGCCTTGCACCCAACAGTCACGACCAAAGGGGAACAGGCTAGGGAGTGAAAAATGCTCAAAGCACTCCTTGACTTAGACAAGGTGGAAAACTTGAGAAAACATAAATCTCAGTACACGAGTCCACCTCCGGGGGAAAGGCATGGCCTCCGCCAGTGCAACCTTGGATAATGAAAAGGGGAGCCACAAGTGGTCAACCATTGCCCGCCAGCCACCCTACGAGGCGGGATGGACTCGATAGTCCTGGCCTACCCCTGTCTCAGATTCCTAATGAGGGAGGGTTCTTTCCACCGAGCCGCCTCTCCTCAGAAGATCCACAAATCCCGCTGCACAAGGCAAGCCCCAGACATAGGCAACAAAGCCAGAAGCATTATTACACTAGGCTCCCTTGGCCTCTCTTCGCCATCGGCATTGGCATCCAACCCAGTCATATCATCAACCACCGAAGCAACCACCAGTATGGAGAGTTCGACGTCCAGACCAGATTACTCCCGCGATGCGGGCCCTGCGCACCTCTGCCACAAGCCCAACACACGAGACAAACGGGAACAGAATTCCCAAGTCGCGGATAACGGGTTACAAGTTCAAGCACCACGCATGTATCCAATACATGCCATCTCTATCAGCTCCATGCCCTCAGTGGCTTCGGCAAATTGCCCACCAGCCACTCGGATCTCTCTAGAATCCAGCTCTATAACCTCCCAGGTTCAACGGTCTTCTGTAAACGTACCACCGTCGCATGAAAGATCGCAACGGGAGCGTCAACCCTCAGAACAAGTAACTCCCACATGCCAATAAGGCCGGGAGAAATCAAGCTTGAAAGGCCCACGGGCCGCACGCCGTCATCTTCGCCTCCGATGAACGACCCATGGGGGGCATTTGTTGGCACCGGCTTATGTTCTCAAATTAATTGAGGATTAAGCACAGGGAAATACTCCCTAAATAGAGAAAAATAGCACATCGCCAGAGCTGATCTACCAGTCGAGTTGAGCTTAAAAATCGAGACACTTCATCGGGTCAAGCGGCGCAACATAACAACTGGGGATCGACCCCGAGCAAATGGTACTATGCAGAGCCCGTTCCTCGATAACCAGGTCAGTTTAGGGATTCGAGACAATCTGCCATACCTTACGGCACTCTATGAAGATTCGAGGATCACCCTCGGATACTCTGCATACGGTGTCACACCGCTGACGCTTCAACAACCGAGTTAACTCGGGACTCAGAACGGCCTGCGGCTTCATACGACTCTTCGCCAAGGAGCAAGGGTCACCCCGACCACCAGACAAACGGCATCATCAAGTCGACACCCCAGTCACCGGGCCCAACCAAGGGTCCTAACCAGCTAGCCGTGACCCATGGCAACATCGACGATCGATCGGGCTCACCCTCGATCACTCAGTTTGAAGGTTTACCAGCGTTCCACATAGCTACCTGAGCCGACCCGGAGGCGCCCTGACTACAAGCCACGACATGTGGCACCCAACAATGAGGCCGGAGTCTACCCTCGAGTCGCCTCCCTCTAGCCCTCTAAAGTCAAAGGAAGACCCATCTGGGCCAACCATAAGCTTCAGGAGCTCACAGCACCCGCATACAGCCCACACACGCGTGTCGGGAATTTCCCCGAGCACCTGGTGGGCGCGTGTGCTCCAGCCACTCTATAGGAAGTCTGAGTCCAACTCGGGACTCCCAGCGACCCATCGCGTCAGGCACCATCATCGTGCGTCCTCGCACGCAGATCGACCTGCGCGGTCAGGTCGCGGGGTTCTCCTAAACCCCATTCGAAGCTAAGAAGAAAAGATTTTTTTAACAAAAAAAACCCCTCCGTGAGGGGTTTAGGCGGACCAGACCAGCCCCTTGGGCTGGTCTGCCTAAACCCTCCCTCCCCCACTCCGTAACAAAAAAGGTATTTTTTAGGGTTTACCCGGACCAAACCCAGCCCTCAACTTGGTCCGGGTAAACCCCTTCCACCCCTTCACCTTCCACTATAAAAGCCCCCCCTAGAGAGCTCAATGGAAAAAATGGAATGCATGAAGGATGCAATGCAACACCCTTCGACCTAACTGCCGCGCCCTCAGACTCCCGAGGCCTTCGGCAAGGGTCGGGGAAGCGAGGAACTAAGTTCGCGCGTGGTTGGCTTGTTGATCTACTCGTATATGCCGAGGGTATGTCACACATACTCCCATCACGCGGCATCTAGCCATTGCACACAAGTCCATGCCCGTCACGTATAAGGCGTTATGACAACGGTGAACACACCCGTATCCCGGGTCCGCCCGCATATGACAACCCACGGTGACTACGCATACGCCATGATGCCGCATCGACTTTTGACACGGAACCGCGTGCCTACTGCTCGCCCCAAGCTGGCGGCCGAATGCTCTGGAAGATGACTCGAGTTAGCCGGACCCTGGCCCGGGGCTAATATTCTCGGGGCCGGCCTCGACTCCCCAGCATGACGACATTCGCCTTCCGAGGCCTGGACACGACAGTTCACCTTCAGCCGCATCCAACCTCCGCCAAGCGCCAGCCCACGACTGCCCCTGCAACCTAGGCAATCGGGTTTGTCTCGATCTCCTTATAGAGAGTCTCTGTAAAACACGCGGATATCTGCCATATCCCGCATTGACCCGGGGACCGACCTGCGCGTCGGAATTGTCCCGTGGCTTGCGCCAGTTGACTTCGGCCTCCTCGGCCCATTTGTAAAGCCCACGTGGCTCTCATATAGCATGAAATCAGTTGAACACATGTACCTACTCAGGTCCCAGCCTCTTCACGGTGCTCGCCTCCTCCAGTCACAACGGTGCCCCCGGCACCCGACTGCCAGCTACCCCAGTCACAACGGTGCCGTCGGCACCCAACTACCCAGCTACCCCAGTCATAACGGTGCCCCCGGCACCTGACTGCCAACAACTCCAGTCACGACGGTGCCCCCGGCACCCGACTGCCAGCTACTCCTGTCACATCAGGGCTCGCGGCACCCTACCACTCAACTCCCCCAGCACAATGGTGCCTACGGCACCCCTACTACCCCGACCTCGACATTGTCTCATGTCGGGAATACATTGTGACGCCCCTCGGGCGCCATCCTTCTAAGTCATAGGTCCTCTTACGGACACTACGTACAGATACAGAACTACCCACACAATAATGTAATGACCCGGGGACCGTCATGAATGACGGAATTGTCCCGTGGATTGCAAGCAATTGTAATCGGGCTCTCATGCCCCCATATAAATGCCTTTCATGGCATATAAGTCATGTAATCCAGTCAGGGAGCGGATTCCCCTCCTCGCTGGAACCAGTCTCTCTGCCCCCAATTATCCCTGTTGTGTTGCTGTTGCCCTGTCGCTGTTGCACGGACTAAACCCTCCCGACGTTGCGGCTACCAAGGTCCCTGACTCTCTCTTCGATAGTAGAAACAAAGGTGTTCGGGCTCCACCGGATGTAAAATAAACACCGGTTGCTTGCGACCGGTGGGGAAAGATGTCCAGTACATGAGTCCCCATAATCGCCTGCGCACTTGCACCCGTGGAACCCCTTCTATCCACGTGTCGCCCGATCTCTCAAGCCACGTGCCGCATCCTGGCGACGCTTCCCCGGTCAATCCTCGGTTCCATAGGTGATTGTCGAGAAATCGACTGGCACGCCCGCATTCCACCCAGCCATCCTTGTCCCAGTCTCCCAGAATGATGAACCATACGCCATCCCTTCCAGTGCATTCCTATCGTTCTCTCTGCCTTCTTCTCAATACCCCTGGAATCCCAGCGTGGCCAGTCAACCTATCTCGACCTTCCGTAAAAGGCGAGTGTGCACCCCCGCCGCGAGGACCAAACGACAAGTGACTCCCCGCGGTCGCAAACACCCATCTACGGATGTGATATGAGAGTGTCAAGTATACCCGCGATATGGGCTGGAAAATGTGATAAAATCGAGAGACTGGCCCCAACAGAAGTCACTATTTAATGAAATAGCGACCTTCTGAAAGGTCGTTCAATCCTAATTTATAACAGAATTTTTAAGAAACTAATAATAATTAACGACATCGTGTAAGGGCGTTAATTCTAGAATTTTTCCAGAAATTAATATTTCTAATTTCAAATAGCGACTGTATGAGATGGCGTTCATTATTTAAATAGTGGCATTATCTCTGTCGCATATTCATGATTTTCAATATAAATTCTATTTACCAGATTTTCTACAATATAGCGCCACCGTAAAGGGGCGCTTATTATTTAAGTAGCAACTTGGTGACGGTTGCCCATTATTTGTTTGGTGCTACGCATTGGGTGGGTACAATCCTAGACACATATTACTGTTCATGTATTTGGGGTTCACATAATTAGCAAATTACAGACATTAGTAGATAGAGAAATATATCAGGAACCCAGAAACACGTTCATGCATTAATTTTAACATCAGGTTACATAGTTATTAATTTTTAAGCATGCAGTATTTATGAAACATACTAAAAGAATTAGCAGATTGACAAAGGGTCGTTCATTAACTTGCGCCTTGACCACTGTCGCTATTTCGGAAGAATTGACGACAGCGCGTGCGGGCGTTCATTAAATAAGCACCCATGCCAGGGTCGCTATTTACGAAAACATAGTAAAACTACAGGCACTGAAATAGAAATCATGGTATCCATGCCATATGACCTATATGCATGATTTTTACTCTGATTATTAGGTTGGGCTTCATATCTTGAGAACACCTACCTTTTAGGTTGATCGGTCGTGAAGCACGGAGAAGAGAAATAAGAATACTGCAGCTACAATCGCTCTAACAGCAGCAACGGTAGAAGAAGAAGAATAAGAAGCAGCAGGCTTCGTCCTCCCCGTTCAGCGGTAGGAGGCAGCAACTGCAGTAGCAGATCAACGGACGTAGAAGGAAGAAGAAGAACAACTCCTTCATGGCAATCGTCTGCATATGGAAGAAGATGAACTTTTCCACGACAGAAATAACAACAGAGGAAGAAGAGGTAGCTTCTTCCTTTACGTACGATGGCAGCACTGCAGCAACAATAGTAGTAGAAGTTGCAGCACTTCGACGGATGAAGATACGTCGTAGAGGAAGACGACGTCGACACAGGGCTCACGAACTAACAGAGGCAGTAGCCTTTGTACGTTCAGGAGGGGGTTTATTTATAGGATTTGGGGTTTAACCATCCTAATGGGATTTAAGCTTCCACGTAAAGAATCCTAATGGGTTTATATTTCCCTATGCATATCCTATTGCTAAAACACCAGCCACCTTCCCAGCTGGGTTCGAAAACCCTAATGCCTCAAACCTAGTTCAAACGTGATAAGCCTTTCGGGTAAAATAAAAGGAACCCTATTGTCCATTTAATTATATATATATTTATATATAAGCCTATCTTCGTAACCCCTTCTTGGCCCATTGGCTATTGGTTTGGGTTTTTGGGTTTATAGAAACAACCTACTATACGTGTATATACCCTATGCATCCTTTGTCATGGGAATAGTTATGGGTTATGACTAATAAGGCCCATTTAGCTCTTTTAGCTTCTCATGTTCGCGGGTTTACACATAAGGCCCATATATGCATATGTCAAGGCCATTTTGTAATGGGTGTGGTTTGAGAGCCTTTGGTGAGTGTTATGAATTGAGCTTTGGTGTTTAACGAGGCCCATTAGAATGGGTTGTGGGCTATTCTATCTGTATATTTCTCAAAGCCCATTATGTACTAATCCTTCCAACCCATTAGTTGTTACCATACCTCGGGTTTAGGGTCCTCCAATGTTCACTTACAGGTTCAAAAAAGAACTATGAGATTTCCTCTCCTTACTCAACTATAAGCCCATTAGTCTTTAGACTAAAATTGCCTACGTGAGGCCCGCACTTAATTGGTGCAAGGTCTTTTAGCTTTTGATTGGTTCTAGAGTCCTTTGGTTTAAAGCCTATTAAGGTTTAGGTGAGGTTTAGGATGGCCCTTTAACTTATTAATGGGTTGTTCTTAATGGTTTATTACTAATTTCGTATTTGGGGTCGGATCTTTGTAAGTGATTATTATCACTACTCTTATTCATCTAAATACCTTATGGGTATTGTAGACACGCCAAAATTGACGCTATGTTGATCAAATCTCATGTCACTATGTTAATGCCCCAAAGTGAACTTCAATATGTTCATAATATGAAGTTTTTCTATCTTTTTGTGTGTGGTTTTGATTTGTTCTTGCATTTTGTGATTCGTGACCTGAAGAGGGGCGTTATTTAAATAGCGACCTTATCTAGGGCGTTTTCTCAAGAAAGGACGACTAAATATCAGGGCGTCAATTCCTGGTATTATCCGGTTCCAAAATAAATTTAAAATAATTTAAATTATTGATTAACGTCCTTCCTCAGAGCGTGTTTTCAATTAACGCCTTTATCTCAGGCGTGTTCTCATAATTTTCATATAAAGAAAGTTTTATTGCCAAAATTTAATCCAAGAAGTGACGCCCTTGATCATGGTCGTGTTTTGAGTAACGTCTTGATGTAGGTCGTCAATTTGTGATTTGACGCCCTTCCGAAGGTCGTGTTTCACCTTTCGTGTCCTGCTTAAACTCGTCTTTCCTGGAGAGTTCCCTGCCCCCGTTGGTCTCCTTGCTCGAATTGGAGCTAGAGTCCTGCCTTCTTTGATCATTGCCTATCCTTATCTTCCCAATTTGAGCTTATCTTCGATTGAAATCCTATAAAAGGATGCTCTGGTCGATCGAGGCAGAGGTTCAAGAGGTTGAAGAGTTCACGGGTTGAGAGGTTAGACGGGCCAGGGAGTTCAGATCAAACAGAGGTTTATAGTTTACAGATTACAGAGCTTCGTCTTCCTCCTATGCGATCGTTTGAAAGGGGCTCTTCTTCCTCTTCTTCCTCTGCATCTACCCAGCCGCGTCCGCCCTTGGTTTCCCTTTACTGTCGTCAGGGACAGCAGGGCCTTTTATCTTGTTTGTATTGTTTTGTCTTCATCAACCGATCACCACTGTGTTTTTTTTTCTCTTTTGCATTTGCATTAGTTCCATCATCACTGTCTTTTCTTCTTTTACGTTTGCATTAGCTGCATCACATCTCCTCCCTCCCTATTTTCTTTAGGGGTTTTTAAACAAAAAAAAGAGGTGCGCATGTTTTCATCCTTTTCATCATATTTTCTATTTGAGAGTTGATACTACACACTTTTGGCTGATCCACCCTTTTGCTTGTTTGTTTTGTCTCTTTTGCAAGGTAATCAATAAAGGAAAACCCCATTCATCGGTCGGCCAGTTGAAGGAGGAGGAGGAATTCACAATCCATCCCGCGTTCTATTTTCCACCAGGTATTCGCGATCTTCTTTGTTTCTTCTTGAGGTAACCCCTCTGGCGATCACCCTCCTTAGTAGCACCGCGTGCTTCTTTTCCTTATTATCATATCATCTCCCCTTATTTTTATTATGCCTTCTCATATTTGAATCTCTTCTCCATGCGTGGATTTATCACGATCTACAAATTGGCGATCACGGTGGGACCTCCACTGTTTTTCTTTTGATTACCATCTCCTATTGGCACCCACGTGTGCCCTTTCCCCTTCGGCACCCACGTGTGCCCTTTCCCCTTGGTACCCTCGGTACCCCTCCTTTTGTGCCCCACGGGCACCCTCCCTTGTGCACCTTGAACACTCCCCGGGATCAGCCAGTTTTTGCATATTTCCTGAATTCACGCCTCAGCCAGAGGCACCTTTTCTTTTAACGCCTTCATTCAGGGCGTGTTATTACTGTGTTACGTCTTCTGTCAAGACGCCTTTCATCATTTTTACTGCTTTTTATTATGCTATCTGTGAATTCATGCCCTGCCCCAGGGCGTTCTTTTATTGCATAGCGCCTCATCTCAAGGCGTTTTTTCATATTTGACGCCTTCACTCATAGGCATCCTTTTCAGATTTCGCGCCTCATCCAGAGGCGTGTATTTGTTTCTCGCTGCTGGCTCATAGCCTCTCGTAGTGATTCACGACAGTGACCCTGTCGTTGCTTTGGTTGGTAGCGACCTGCCCCAGGTCGTCTCTTTCCTGCGTTTTACAGAACCCTGCTTCCTGTTGCTGTCTGTGATCGTTTGCTTGGTTATTACATTGCTTGCCTATATTGCTGTGATCTTATCGTCTTATTTTGCATATTGTGGCATTTGGTTGAGAGACCTCCTCTCTCTACACTAGGATTCCACACACCTCTCTTGGAATCGGGATGACTCTCCATTGAGCATTCCGTCTCTTTGGACCGAAAATCCCTTTTCCAAGACCTCCGTAAGTCCCCGCACCCGTGGATTCCCTCACGGACGTCGGGCTGGTTGTAGCCTTGAAGTACCCGGAGTATAGAGAACCTATCGTTAGTGAGGAGAGAGAAAGAATCTAGTTGACCTGGAGGTTACACTTGGATCAACTAGGTTTCACATTGCAAACAGAAGTGAACTATTCAACAATTTAATCCATTCTAATCTCAAGCATAACACTAAAACCTTGCGTTCATCTCAACTTGGTTGCATAAACTTGTTTGGGTTGATTTGACTTGTTTGGATTGAGTGGTTGTTTGTTTGATACTGCCTTTATAAAGCCGTCTCTCCTCTTAAACATGCAACTCCGTTCAGGTAAGATCATCAACATGGCAGGCTACAGGTATTCTTATGATGATGAGGATGAGAATGGTTTTGGTCAATATGAAACTCCCCCCCAAGATTCTATTTATTATGAGGGAAATTACCCTCCTCCTCAGTCTCATTATCCTCAAGTCCATGTGGTCGATACCACTCCTCAAGAGGTTGTGCCCTCTTCTCAGACTTTACCCTCCAACACTTCGGGGAACCCTTCCCCATCCTTCAATGTCGTGGACTTAATTAATGCACTATCTCAGTTGGATGATTCCCAACGGCAGGCTGTCCAGGCCGCTTTGAAAGGGAAGTCCGTTCCTTCTTCATCCTCCAATCCCCCTCCGGCCGAGAGTGGCCATCACCCCGTTAATGACCAGGCAGTCCTGCATAAACCTCCTTCCCGTCCCCCAACGCCCGGTACGGCCATGCCGGCCCAACAGGCGAGCCACTCCGCAGTTAGGCATCAATTTCTCCAACCTCCCCGAATTCTACGGACGCCTATACCGCATTCTTTTATTCAAAATCCGGCCCCAGTCGAGTCTGATACTAATGCTCTACTTCTTCAGAAATTGGCTAGCATGGAAGAAAAACTCAACAAGGTTACTGCTGCCAAGAATGCTCCAGAAATCTCCCTACCTACATTGCCAGTTTTTCACTTACCACCTTCTGAGATGCCGAACTTTCGGCGATATAATGGAACCGGCAATCCTTTTATCCATCTAAAGGATTTCATGTATGAGACTTCTTTCTGGCAAGGCAACAAGGCCTCACTGGCTTATTTATTTAGAAGATCTTTAGAAGGACCCGCCCTCGAATGGTTTTACTCCATGGATTCCGCTGATGCCGGCGACTTCGATGTTGTTTAGAAGAAATTCTTGCAGAAGTATAGGGACCGAGTCGGACCATCTTTATCTGTTACAGACTTGGTTGCAGAGAAAATGAAGCCCGAGGAGGACTTCATAATGTTTGCTGATAGATGGCGGTCTATGGCCGAAAAGTTGAAAGATACACTGTCTGAACCGGAACAAGTCAAGATGATAATTTCCAATGCCACTCCTCAGTTCGGCACATACTGGCCATGAACCGGTTAACCACCATGGAGGAGCTCTATGAGAGAGCTCGCTATATTCAGACGCAGATGAAGGATTCGCCCATTATGGGCATGTTTGAGCCGAAGCCACGGCTATTCAAGAAAACCACAACTGTCAACAACAGCGGGCCCACGACTGAGGGCACTATTGCAAATGAGCAGGTTGGTGTAGTTGGCCATCCCCACCACCAAGCTAACCCACGACCTAACCCACCTCCACAACAAAACCCCCATTTCAACTCCACTCCACAACGCCAATTCGCACCCCAACATTCCTTTGCTTCACCGCCAAACCAAGCGCCCCGCGCTAACCCTCCAGCTCCACAACAGTACCACCAGGTACCACCACCTACCAACTACGGGCAACAACAACGGAGACCACCACTTGGCCCCAAAAGGGACCACTATCCTCCACTACCAGAAAGTCTCCCGAATATTTTCAATGCTTTAATGGCCGCCAATTTGCTCATGTTACCAAGGGAAAGAACAGTGTGGCCCGCTAATGTTGATACGTCCCATTACTGCGCTTTCCATCGTGCACCTGGTCACAACATTGATCGTTGCTTCCACTTCAGAGATTACATTTATGATCTAAATGACCAGGGTGACATTAATTGGGATGAGATGAGACAATTCATCGCTACCATGAAAGAAAGAAGGGCTCCTCGGCAGCAACAAGCTCAGCAGCCACAGCAACCAGCTCCACAGCAGCAACAACAAGCTCCAGCGCCTCAGCACGATATGGGGATTGTCCACAATCCACTGTCGGAGCACCCGCCGAACCAGCATGTAAACCCTGTCACGTCTCTCTATGAGGTGGAGAGAGGGCAGGGATGGCATGAAGAAAACGCCTCTGTCGGGGCACTTTATCATAATCAAAATCAACCCTCGCGCCTCTTGCGCACCCATTCTTCTTCTCCTACCCCTCAGGTGGGCCGATCTCTTCTGCGCACCGTTAATCCACCTCCTACCACCAATTCTCCAACCCTGCCGATTCGCCCCCTTCTTACACGCTCACCACCTTCACAGCCTACGCCACAACAAAACCCATCCACCACCAACCCTTCGCCATTGCCATCTAGGCCACTCCTCATCCGCCCATCACCAACACCCACTGCGCCCGCCATCACTACTCCTTTACCGGCAAGGATCCCCCCACCATCGGTTCCGCCACCTTTTGTACCCAGAACCCTTCTCATTCCACCCCCCACCAATTCCCCCCGCATTCGGGTATCCCTTTCTACCTCTACGCCTCCTACCAGGGCACAAGCACCCTCTACAGGGATTCCCTCTGCGGGAACTCCCACTCCACCACTTCTTAACACCAACACACCTTCTTCTTCTTCTAATCCTCCTCCCACACTTGCCCCGACAGAGGCACGTCAAGGCGTTGCGCCGCTCCGCAGTGGACGGATGTTCCACCGCATTTTTCCACAAAGAGAGCTAGAGCCCGTGCAGGGGCCGCAAGAGCAAGAGCAAGAACAAGGGTCCGTGCCGGGCACTGAATATGATTTGTTAAAGCATTTGGACCGGACTCCAGCAAGGATTTCAATCCTGGAATTGGTCAAACGGTCCACCACTCATCAATTAGCATTGAAAGAATATCTGCAAAAGGTGATGGTCAATGAAGATATTCCAGTTGAGCAGATAGTCACGGTTTTAACGCCCGCTAGCAGTCAGCCGGCAATTACTTTCCATGAACATGAGTTGGCACCACTCCCAGCAAGAAAATATGCTCTGTGCATCACAGTTGATATCAACAAGGTGGCTGTCAAGCAATGTCTGGTAGACACTGGGGCATCCATCAATGTCTTGCCACCTAGCACCTTGAAGTTGTGCGGCATTCCGGAAAGCCAAATACGGCCGTCCACCATCACAATCACTGCATATGATAACACGAAGAAGCCTCCTCTAGGCATGATTACTTTGAAAGTAAGTTTGGGTCCTGCCGCCATCACAGCAGATTTCCATATTCTGGATATGGATCCGACATTTAATGGCATTCTGGGACGCCCCTACATTCAGCAACTCGATGCGGTGCCCTCCACAAATCACCAATGCCTTAAATTCCCACACAAGGGCCGCATTATTAAAGTTACCAGTATGCCGATTCTGCCAGAGGAGGATATTCATGTGGCTTCGTCAGTTCCATCCATGTGGCCGGCCAACAAGCCACTATTATCTGTACTGGACATCCCTTGTCCACGACCAATGCCAGAAAAAGTCACAACAGTTGCTATGACACCCCTGCCTCCCAAGGGGAAAAAGAAGAAAACAATGATGAACACCTCTGGCTGGAACATCTTAATGAAAATGGGGTATCGAAATGGCAAAGGTCTGGGCGCCAACTGTCAAGGCAGGATTAGGCCTGTTAAACCTCAGAAACTGATTACACGAGGTGGCCTAGGTTACAAAGGGCCAGGCAAAAACAAAGATGAACCATGGGCATTTATGACATCCACATTAAAAATAGATCGCCAACCACTCACTTGGACATTGAAGACACATTTCGTCACAGGTGGCTTTCAGAATAGTGAGCAAACTACCGTAATTACTTCCATATTAGACTGTCAGGATGTTCATGCTAGACAGTTTGCTCGTCATATTGCCCCGTTGGCCACATACAAAGCCCTGGAGTCCTTAAGGCCTGACAAGAGAAGGAAAATGGATGATCCAGAATGTGACTGGTACAGGTGGTTCGATATGCAGGATATTACTATTTCTTTGAGCCGCCTCTTCATGCCGACTGATCCGGAATGGCCGCCACTTATCCATGAATTGATTGAGATGCCAGCTGCAATTACAGATAAGAGGCAGCTGCTGAGTGACTACACTGATACTGGAGAGCCAGATGTTCCGTTTGAAAAAGGTTTCACTGTGGACAGGCTGTGGGCCGGCCTCTTTTCTCTCACTTCCATACATCCATCTGTGCTTGCTTCTCTATATTCTCATCGGTTCGGTCGCGTGCCAAGACCGCCTCCGATTATAATCAATTTGTCTCCAGATGCAATCCAAGTTTCTCTCACAATTCCTTCTTCGCTCCTCGAGCGATTTTCTAAACTCTCCATCACGCCCCCGCACGGGCCATCATTGATTCAATCTTTCTCTGATCTGGCAATTTCCACTCCTCCTGCTATCCTCCCTTCACACTGCTTTCTTCTTGAAAAAGAAAATAAAAATGAAGGAAAAGACAAAAATGAAAAAAATGCCAAATTCCCAAATTTCCAATCCTCCATTTCTATTGAGGAGACCTCCTATTTCTCTTCTGAGTGCGTCCCAACCCAGGGGTCACTCCTTCAAGATTCATTGCTAAATCTTTTCTCCCCCTCTAGTGAGGGGACTTCCTCTGTATCACCTCTTGTATCCGCTTTTTCACCTCCTTCCCTTCCTTTTTCCGATCAAGCTAGTTTCTCCTCCTCTTCTTCTGCTAACACTAAGATTCAAGGGGTAGATTCACATAAGAAGTCCAAGGGTAGGCAGATTCCCCGTAGATTTCTTAGAGAGTTAGCCATTAAATGTCAGGCTTGCTTAGCCATCCCCGAATTTATGGAGGACCCGATCATCCTGCCAGAGTTAGAATATGAGGATGCTGCTGTTGTCTCTTATGAGGGTTTGGGTGTCTATGAAATCATGAATGATGAAGACCCTATTGAAGAGGGGGAAGAAAGTTATGAAGAATATGAGGACGAGGCTGATGCTTTTGCTAGTGGCATAAGATGATTTGACGAACCATCAGCCTCTGTAGAAGAGCCTACCAAAGAAATTAATTTGGGTACCGAGGAAGACCCTAGGATTGTCCTCATAAGCAAGAATTTGCCGCCCTCCGAAGAGGAGGCGCTCATTTTGGTCCTGCAAGAATACAAGGACACGTTCGCATGGAGTTATGAAGATATGCCTGGTTTAGACCCTGCGCTCGTTGAACATCGCCTTACACTTAAGCCAGGGTCTGTCCCGGTCAAGCGACGGTTGAGGCGCTTCCACCCTAATATGGCTTTAAAGATGAAAGAAGAGGTCGACAAGCTTCATAAGGCTAGATTTGTTAGAGTTGTCCTATACCCCAATTGGGTGGCTAACATCGTCCCGGTTATGAAGAAAGATGGAAAAGTTCGGATTTGTAGAGACTTCCGGGACCTCAATCGTGCGTGTCCTAAAGATGACTTCCCCCTCCCTCATATTGATGTTCTAATCGATAATACGGCAGGATTTGAGACTCTCTCTTTTATGGATGGCTTCTCAGGTTACAATCAAATTCTTCTGGCTGAAGAAGATCAAGAGAAGACATCATTCACTACACCATGGGGTACTTATTGTTATGTGGTTATACCTTTTGGACTTAAGAATGCTGGAGCCACCTATTAGAGGGCTATGATGGCGATTTTTCATGACATGATTCATATTTATATTGAGGTGTATGTGGATGACCTAGTTGTGAAATCAAGGACAAGGATTGAACATCCTAGGGTTCTAGCTAAGGTCTTACAAAGATCATGAGAATATCAGTTGAAGATGAACCCCAAGAAGTGCGTGTTTGGTGTTTCTTCAGGGAAGTTGCTCAGTTTCATTGTTAGCAAGAGGGGAATTGAAGTTGATCCCAACAAGGTAAGGGCCATTAGAGATATGCCTCCTCCCAAGAATTTGAAGGAAGTTCGAGGATTGATCGGGAGGTTGTAATTCATTCGCCGCTTCATCTCCCAGCATTCACAAAGATGTAGGCCGTTTTACGAGCTTACCAAGCCGGGAGTCAAGTTCAATTGGGATGACAAGTGTCAGGCAGCCTTTGACGGATTGAAGGATTATTTGGCCAATCCTCCTGTCCTGAGGCCGCCGATTCCAGGCAAACCACTTATCCTCTATGTTTCTGTCCTGGATGACTCTGTAGGTGCTGTCTTGGCTCAAGTGGACGAAGAAGGTAAGGAGAGGGTAGCATACTATTTGTCTAAACTTCTTAACCCCTGTGAACAGAGGTATTCCGCCATGGAGAAAACTTGCGCTGCTTTAGTCTGGGTAGTTCAGAAGTTAAAGCACTATTTCCTAGCTCACGAGGTTCACCTCATTGCTCGCATGAATCCGATTAAATTCCTCCTTGAAAAATCTATCCTCACTGATCGATTAGCACGCTGGCAAAGCTTCCTCTCTCAGTTTGATATCACTTACATTCAACAGAAAGCTATCAAAGGTTATGCCATTGCCGAACATCTTGCTCACCACCCTCTACCTCGTTTTGATCCTGTCAATTCAGAGTTTCCAGATGAAGAACTGATGTCCATTAATCAACCCCACGATCCTATGTGGACATTACATTTTGATGGAGCTCTAAATTCCCAAGGAAGAGGGATCGGCATGGTTCTTTTAACACCAGAAGGGGTCACCATCCCATTTGCTGCTCGGCTCACTTTTCCCGCCACCAATAATATAGCTGAGTATGAAGCTCTTTTGGCCGGTCTTCAAACCGCTCATCGATATGTGTCACCCATTTGAGGATTATGGGTGATAGTCAGCTTATTCTGCGCCAAGTGTTGGTCAAGTGCCGCACTATCAATCCCAAGCTCAAACCCTACCAGGAACTTGCTTCAGCTTATGTCAAGCTCTTCACCAAATTGATCTTCGTCCATGTTCCTCGTAGCCAGAATATCTTGGCTGACGCTCTTGCTTCTTTGGCCTCTGCTTTAGTATTCCCTTCTGAGCGTGATTTTCATGTTCCCCTGATTCATCAGCGTGACATGCCAGCTATCAAGGATCGTGCATTCCTCAATATTAGAGATAAGGTGCTTGAGAAGGTTAAGCAGAAGGAATCCCTTAAAGGCAAAGAGGTCATGCTTTTAGACTGGGAAGAAGAATTGGCTGACGAAGAAAAGCCTTGGTATTATGAGATTGCCAGATATTGCAATGATCAGTCCTATCCCGAGGAAGCCACCGTAGAAGAAAAGAAAGCAATTAGAAGAGTGGCTCAGCGTTATGTTTTGGTTGGAGGTGTGCTCTATAGAAGAGGGCTCACAGGTGTGTTATTAAGATGCCTCGACGATGATGAATCATGGAAAGTCATGGAAGAGGCGCATTCAGGAGTGTGTGGTGGTCATGTGAATAGCCAGATGCTAGCTAAGAATATCCTTAGGCTAGGTTTCTATTGGCCAACTCTAGAAGAGGATTGTTCCATCTATGTTCGAAGGTGTGTTAAGTGCCAACTGCACACCGACAAGATTCATTCCCCTGCTTCTTCACTCAATCCTACGTCCTCCCTATGGCCTTTTTTCATGTGGGCTTTTGATATCATTGGACCTCTTGGTGATTCGAACCTCCTGACCAAGCAAAAATCGTTCATCCTCACGGCAACGGAGTACTTCACCAAGTGGGCGGAAGCGGAAGCTTACGTGGAGATCAAAGCGTCAACCGTCTGCAAGTTTATAATGAAGAACATCATCACGAGGTTCGGCATCCCGAGAACCATCGTCACCGACAATGGACCTCAATTTATCTCTCAAGAAATCAAGGATCTCTGCAACAGGTATAACATTACATTGCATCATTCTTCTCCCTATTATCCGCAGGGCAATGGCCAAGCAGAGGCAACTAATAAAACTTTGATAAAAATTGTTAAAAAGACGTGTGAGGCTAATAAATTTTTGGATTGGCCAGACAAGCTAGTTGAAGCTCTCTGGGCCTATCGCACTTCCATTCGCACCCCTACTGGGCAAACCCCTTTCGCCCTTACTTATGGAATGGAGGCGGTAGTCCCTTATGAGATTCTTATTCCCTCTCTGCGAGTACAATTGGATAAAGAATTTTCTATTGATGAACGTCGTGAGTCACTCCTCGCCCAATTGGAACTCCTAGATGAGAAGCGTCTGGTCGCCGCTGAGCATGCGCGCGTTTATCAAAATAGGCTCTCACGTTTTTATCAAAAGAAAGTAATTGAGAGAAAATTTAAAATCAGTGAGATGGTAATCAAGAGAATTTTTGTAAAGCCGGGCGGCCCCCGCTCCAAACTCCAACCCAATTGGGAAGGACCGTTTGTTATAAAAGAAGTTTATCCTGGTAATGCTTATAAACTGAGTAATGCTGAAGGGGAAGAGTTAGCTCACCCTTGGAATGGTTTATATCTTAAGAAATACTACCCTTGATTCAACAAAAAATCCAAAAAAATATATATATCTTCAAAATCCAAAAAAATGAAAATTGATTCAAAACCTCCAAAAATATAAATTCTTCAAAAAAAAAGAGAGATCAAAATTGGTGCCATGGCACACGAAGGATCAAGGTCCGAAAGGTCAAAATTCAGAATTCATCCATCAGTCTTGCTAATTTAAAAGGGGGTTGATTCCCGCACACACTACACGCTTCATTCTTGAGCTCAAGCAGTGCAAAATCCGATGGAAAGTCAAAACCCTGACTAAAAGTGAAAGACAATACCCGTTCTTTTCTTCTTCGGCCCATAAAGGAGGAAGGGAGACCTCGAGGCAGACACGCCAAGCCTATCCGCCGCCCTAGTAGGTGGAAGTCAGGGCCCAAAAGGGAGCAAATGTCACAAAAGCCCAAGTACAATTAGGTTTATTTTCATCAATGCAAATCAATTCCAAAGTGAAAGTCAAGCTGTGAAAAGAAAAGCATGTCAAGAGGGCAAAGTCCCCGCAAGGAAAACCTTGGGCGTATGCGTGCAATATAAAAGGGGCAAAAGGTAACAAATTTCCCTACGCCAAAGACCGAACCCCAACAGGCATAGGATAGGGGAGGTAACTTTGCCTTGAGCATCTCAGAATCCCTTATGGGCTTCCCTTATATTTTCTTCCATCCTTTCTATGTGGCAAGTCACGAACTGGCAGGATGGTCAAGACGGACTAAAGAAATTGCACTGTGCGAAATCTCGAATACAAGTCAACTATGACCACGTCGACCCCCTTTTTAATTACTCAAGAAAGGTTAATGAATTTTAGATGGTGACCGTGTAAGAACCGTGGTCTTGATAGCCTTGACAACTTTTTTACAGAATAATTCAATTAACTCCTTTGGCTAAGGCGCTTTTTATATAATTAACGTCCTAGATTAGGTCGTCTCTTTATGAATAACGTCTCTGATCTGGTCGTTACTTTTTCAAAAATCAGATTTCCTTTTCAAATTCACGCCGTCTTCTAGGGCGTCTCTATGCAAACCACGACCTACTCTAAGGCGCGTTTTTCAGAAAATAACAAAATATATATATATAAATAAGCGAAAAAAGAAAAAAAATGCATTGCTTCACGATGTATGCTTGCATGGGCATCTTTTATTTATGGTTGGCATATGCGTGCTGTGCATGAGGAATCTCCCCGCTATCAGCTATTTTATTGCCTTATTTGATTAAAGGCTTGGCCCCTTGACCCCTCATTAAGGTCAAAATATTGCTACCCCTTGCTTATTGGGCAAGGGGCCAAGACGAACAGATGAATTAACCTGTTTGTTCAAGTATGAGTCACAGCTACAGAAACAGGGCAAAGCAAAGCAAGAACGAAGAACGTGGAAAGAGGAAAAGGCCACAACCACACAAAGTGCTCAAGTAACAAAAAATCTCAATCTCATATATATATACATCATGAATGTCTAAGTATAGGTGTGAGGGTGGAGGAGAACAAGTAAATCCCTCAGCTCTCGCCTCCACCCTCCTCTCTCCTACTCTCAACCTCCTCCTCGCCGTCCCGAGCTGGCGCTGGTGGAGGAGGCATGGGCCCCCGTGAAGAAGCTGGAACCCGAACCTGACCCCCTGCCTCGCTCCTCTCTCGGAGGGAAGAGCCTGCCACAAAAGTGGAGCTGGTGAAGGAGTACCCCGCAGCCCGTGCTCGCTCGCGCCCTCGCTGGAGACGCTCCTCAGACACTCGTAGCCGCTCCTGAGAAAGGATCAACTGGGTCCTCGAGTCTGCCAGCTCTCGCTCGCGTGCTGCTACCTGCTCCTGGAACCGGGCACGCTCCGCCTGCTGAAGCTCAAAGTGCCGGGCACGCTCCGCCTGGTACTCCTCCCGCTCACGAGCACGCTCCTCGCGCTCACGGGCATGCTCCCGTCTCTCCAGCTCAAGAGCCACCCGCAGCTCGGCCACGTCCTGAGGCAGCTCCTCTCGTCGCCTCAGGGACCTCTCAAGCTCTGAGATCCGCTGATCACGGATCGCCAACTCGGTACGTACCGCCTGAAGCTGAGTCGTCTGCAAATAGGTAAGCAAATCATCAATTCCACAATTAATGCAATGATTCAATTCAAGCAATATATGATTGAACCAATCACCTGTGTGCTCGTCGCACGGAAGCCCTCATCAACGCAGGTAAGAGCGGCTCGAAGCTCCTCAGTCTGTAAAATGAATTTCATTATATAATCATGTTTGAATGGATTTGTGTTTTGGAATTTACCCGTGAAGCGAGGTCGCGCTCTGCTGCCTCAGCTCGTGCTACCGCTCCTGCTAGCTGCTCCGCCAGTGGAGTCACCTCTGCACTGGGCCCTCTCGAGCTGGAGGCCTCCCCTGGGTCTATCCTCACTGCTCCCTGCTGGGCACGTTGCATTCATTGAGATCGTCAGTGGCTAATCATCAACAATTCAAAAATAAATATATACATGTGCCTATAGGAATAATTTAAACACTCACCAGGGTCTCTAGGTCGGCCCGTGTGGCGGTCAGCTGGTCCTCCAGGCTGTGTAGGTGGGCCTGGGCATCTATCGCCGCTATGTCCCTCGCATCCTGCATCCATTACATATTAGTCACATGATAGTCACATAAGCATTTGCATTTAATTTAGAAATAAGTGCATTCATACATACCCCTAAGACCCTCATCTGGGGTCGGCCGGCGTAAACCTCCCAGTAGCGCCGGAGGTACTCGGAGCTGTCAGTCGCGCGAGAGGTGACTCTGGTCCCGCCACGCTGCCAGTTGGCGTACTGCTCCTCTAACCGCACCCTCCAGTCGGTTACCTTTGTACGACCGCGCGTCTTCTTCCCGATGCCCCGCGGCTCGCCCACCTCTACCCACTCCTGGTGGAGGCCCAGCGTCCTCATCACCAACCTAAGTCGTAACGGCTCGATCTCGCTCAAGCAGTGAACCCAAAGCTCACGCCCAAAGCGAGGACGGCCCGCTACGACCCACGGCTGGCCCTCGTCCGTCATCCCCTCATAGGGTCTCCACTGAACCTGCATTCATAAACATACATGTCATCATTTCATCATCATCATAATAAATGCAAAAGAAAGATGCATAACATTCATACATACCAGCGAGGGAGGGAAGTCGCGGAACTCTCTCCGTAAGACCCACAACTCGTAGCCGAGTGGGGCCCCGAAGACGATCGACAGCCAGCGCCGTGCTAGAGGAAAAGCTCCCTCACCTCCAGGCCGTGGGTCAACGCGCCCCATCGGCACGTAGAGATGGCTCCAAACCTGCATCTATGCATCATATTAGGAAGGCATTCACATGATAAAAATAAAAAAAAAAGAAAAGAAGAAAAATGCATACCAGAAGAAAAGGTGAGAAGCCACTGACGGTCGTCTCTCGACCTGTCCCCGTGGACAAGTTGGCCATCATATGCGCCAGCAGCGCCGCTCCCCAGGCGTAGCTGCCAACTGCCTCCAGGTCCTCGAGTATCCCTAGAAATCGGCAGTTGATGACGTCGCCCTTTGTCCCGAGCAATAGCCTCCCCAGTAGCAGCAGTAAGAACCTCCTCAGGTCTCGGTCTACTCTCTCTCTGTCGGCCGGGTCCTGGCAGTAGACCGCCCTAGCCCCGTCTATCAACCTCTGCGAGAACTGCTCTAGGGTCTCCCCTGATCTGTGCCTAGCATTCCCTAAACCCATCACTGTAGTAAGGTCGGTGCGGAAGATCGTCCTGCACTCGCTAGGCGTCTCATAAACCATCTCCAATCCTAGCAACCTCTCGGCGAACTCGGTGTAGTCTGGGTAGGTGATCCCACTCACAGCCTCTCCATCTACCCTCAACCCCGTAATCCTAGCCACGTCCTCCAGGGTAGGAATCATGTGTCCCCAAGGCATCAGGAATGCCCGGCTAGACCTATCCCATCTCTCCCGTAGAACCTGAATGAGTGGTAGGTCGGGTCTAACTGGCTCTATGCTAAGGAAGGCCCCGAACCCCATAGCATCTACCCTCGCTCTTTGGAACTCGGGGAGGCCGTAGTACGCTGCCCGGACCATGACCCAGGAGATGCGTGTCCTCATCAGCCCCTGCATGCATAAAATACGTTTTTTTGGCTTAATTGTGTTGATTATTCATGCTTACTTCATTTTGATTGCCCCAGGTTGAATTTTGATGTCATTAGAAGTAACGACCTTCCTCAGGTCGTTTTTCGTTGAATTGGCGCCCTTAAGGAGGGCGTGGTTCTATTTATGCTTTAAGATAACGACCTACCCTAGGTCGTTTTTCTTCTATGAAACGCCTCTGTGTTGGGCGTGTGTTTGTGGTTAATTTCTAAAAATCCTAAAAGGTTTTATCGATTCACGCCCTTGGGTGGGGCGTTTTTCCAATTGGGTTCGTTAATTAATCAAGAATTAATGAATGGGCGACCGCTGGTTTGGTCGTCTGTTTTTGAATTGACGCCCTGGTGTGGGGCGTGGTTTCCAAATTTTTCAGAAAATGAAATAAAAAATAACAGCATGCGAGAATTGACAGCATAATATGAATTTAAATGGGCGACATGCTTTAGGGCGTGTTCTCATGGGGTTAATTTATTTTTTAAGAAAATAATTTAATTAACGCCCTTGGGTTGGGCGTGTCATGTTAAGTCGTGACGCCCATGAGGGCGCCTTCTTTTTGGGTTGCAGGGTTTCTACCCCGAGAGATATGGAAATTACAGGAAAAATAAAAATAAAAATATAAAAAAATGGGAATAGGGTTTGGGGGCCTACCTTCTTGTGCTTTGGCTCTGCCGGTTGGGGGCGTGGTTGACGTGGCCGCCGGAGTTGGCCGGGGCGTGGGACGATGGCCCTCGGTTGCTCTTCTTCATTTCTTTCTTCTTCTCCCTCGTCTGGTCCTTCTTCATTTCCTTCACCTTCTTCCTCGTTTTCTCCCTCTTCTCCAGCATCATCTCCTTCTTCCTCGCCTTGTCCTCCGGTCTCGTCGCCGGCCGCCACGGCCTGTTCTTCCTCCGCCGCCGCGGGAGGGGCTTCCTCCTCGGCGTGGGCGTCTTCGCCCAGGTCCACCACCTCTAGGGCAGCCACCCTCTGCCACTTCAAGCCTCCGCCGGCCATGGCTAGGGCTAGGGCTAGAAGGGAGAGAGATAGAGAGAGATTGGGGAGGGGGTTCTCGGTTAGGGTTGCAGAAGAAAGAGGAAAGAGGGGAAATGGACGGAGAAGAAGAAGAAAGGAGGGAAAGTTAAGTCGAACGGTCAAAAAGAATTAACGACTTAAGGAAGGCCGCGTATTGTGGAATCAACGACTGACATAAAGGCGTTTCTTAATAATTGACGACATTTCTTAAGGCGTTATTTTTGTTTGCATGGGGAATGATAACCGTCGTCAGACGCATTTAATGGCAATTGATTGATTTGATGGGAATAATCATTACTATTTTTGAGTAACGACTATGATTGAGGCGTTAGTTAGATGAAACGTGGCTTTTCTGAAGGCGTTACTTTTGGAATTTCAACGAATATATTTTGGAATATGAATCAAATTTAACGCCTTTCATTAGGACGTTTTTCAGTTAACGCCCGTTGGTGAAGGCGTCAAATTTGTGAACTGGAATGTTGAAGATGACCTGTGGTGAAAGCGTCCTTTTATGAATTCACGACATTTCCTGAGTCGTTATTTTCAACAGAATCACACAACGTTGGAAGAGATCAATCAGAAACACAGTATAGATGGCTCAATTAAAGGAAATATCATTGATTTATTTAAGAAAAGATTACAATGTTTAATGAGCCACATTGGGCCTCAATTTTCTCAGAGCTATTACATATGTCTTCCACTGTTCTCTACAGGTTGATAAGTCTTACAGATTTTCCAGAGAGCTTGAACTGTTGTGCATTCTTCACCATCCTCATTGCCGCCTAGATCCCGTGTCTTGATTGGAGGAAGATGAGAGGGATCTTCGAGGATTTGTCATGGAAGCCCGAGTTGAGGGAGGCACCGGTGTGAATTATACAAGATGAATTCCGAAGCACCTATGAGACGAAGGTCCATCCCGGGAGAAAATCTTGCACGGATATCTTGAGTCTTGAGTATTCCCGGGGCGCAAGTAAAGAGATTCTTTGGCATCACTTTGAGGTGCTCTCTCCATTCCACTCTCTTCTTGATTTGAGGAATTCGGTTCGTCACTCTATTGCTTATCCCAAGTGAACCGGTCATATAAGAGAGTGGGCTTTTTGAAAAGATTCTTGAGGGTTGTTGGGTCTTATCACATGGATCAAACTTGAAGTGGAAATCTACCCAACTAGAGAGTGCTAGCATGCATCCGTAGATGGGCCTTCCCATCGCCGCCGAGGTGAGCCCACTATAGAGATAGGCTAGAATAGCCGGTCCAACTCTATCTCCTTCCCATAAGCTCACTATGGCGCTTAATTGGGCCTCTTCTAGAAAGTCCTCCGTGGATGGGAATAAGATCGCTCCTGCTAAGCACACCACGAAGGCTTTTGCTACCCGCTCTATCTCCTCATCTTCTTTGGCTTGATCCGCTCTCTTGTACACCCATGAGGCGAGCTTTAGAAGGTTGATGCCTTTGGTAGCTTTGATTTGGTTCACCAAGTTTGGGCTAGGAATCAAGCTTGTTAACAGTTCATGAGGAGAGATTGGTTTTGGCATGATGGCCATCTTTTCTTCATCTCCTTGCTTCGTTCTCTTCAAACCCAAGGTGATATCCAATTCCTCTAATAAGATAGTGGCTTCAAAAGTTGAAAAGAGAAAGGTATGAGTGGAAGGGTGCCATATTTCAAGTAGAGCTCCTATGGCAGCCCAATCTAAATGGATTTGGTCATGATGTTTGGCATGGGTGATTAGGCCCAAAAGGTGCCATCTTGCAAGATAAATTCTCATGTCTGAAGAAAGCTTGGAAAGAATAAGGGGGAGCCACTTGTTTTTTGTAAATCTCCTAGCTCCTGGCACCAATGGATAGTCCTATGGAAAACAATGAACAGAAAAGAATGCATGGACAGAAGAGAAAGTGAGCATGCAGGAACAGCAGAACAATTGAAAACATCTTTTGGTTCGGAGAAGTTAAGAGAAGAACAGAGGATACATTACTTGGTTCATGGAAATCATGTTGCTTATATGCCCATTGATATCAGTTAACCTGGGAGTGGAGGACTTGGACCTCTTAATCGCCCTCTCCATCTTCGGTTTCCAGGTTGCGGTACCTGTAGAAGAACAGACAGAAGAAGTAGCAGAAGAGCAGAGCTCGAAGGTTGCTTTGATTGATTTGAGGAATTGCCTTTCTTTTATAAGAGTCTGGGGAGTCTTAAGGCTGTTCGGAGTTAGCAAGTTGATTGCCATTAGGACTGGGTTTAGTTTGCGAATCGGAAACGAAAGTTCGTGCTTAATTAACGCCTTCTGTTAGGGCGTCAATTGTTGAATTGACGACCTGACTGAGGTCGTGTTTTGTGTAACGCCCTTTCCAGGGTCGTTTTCTTCTTAAACCCTTGGTGCATTTAACGCCTTAGTGAAAGGCATGTTTATCATTTTGACGCCCTCCTTATAAGGCGCCTTTCTTGTTTTGACGACGTTAAGTGCAGGCGTGAATTTATGAATTTCCTTCCTTACATATTCTGATGAACTTAAGTGCTATTATTTCGTTGGAATTCTATTTTATTTAGCACTTATGATCATGTTATGCTTTGAATTGAGGATTATTTATATTGAAATTGTGGGAAGACTAATGAGTTTCAAGTGCAGAAGAGTGCAGGTTTCGAGACGCTCGGGTTGCTCATGGAAGTAACATCACGCTCATCATCTTGTATTTATTTCCTGTAAGCATTTTTACTATATGGTATCTACGCTATTATAGTATATCAAGGACCTTGTGGTTCTGATGAACCTGGAATTTGAGTTCCCCTTCATTAAAAATAGTGATAGTTCCAGAGGAGTCTTGATCGCACGGATAGGCCGTTGAGTCGTTCAAGGTCTGAGACGATGGTTCCACCTTTCTGAGTTGATGTGTGGACAAACGGGCTTCGGCCTAGTGTCAGCTCAGAGATCTAGATTCTTGACCAAATCTAGATGGCTTAGCGATATTATCCTTGATTATTTTCTCTTTTTATTTTGTTTTCTTTTTTCCTTTTAGCCCAGCATGCATCATCTAGGACTTTGAGCTTCATGCTAAAAATCTTCATATTATGGTAGTAATGAAGGTCACTCGCTCTTGATTGAGTTGACATGAGATATTCCACTCCAAATCAAGTACTTTATTCTATCTGAAGCCGCTCAGGCTGATTCCTTGAAAAGAGCCCTTTGTTGGATCTCCATCTCAAATCTCTTTATCTTTCTGCAAATCTACCTTGGTTGTAGCACGTCCACATTGGCTGGTAACCGCTCTCCAAATGGTCTTTCCCTGTCGTGCCCGCGCGCACACCTTTTACCTTACATTTTTATTTATTTAGTTTAATCTCCTTTATCCAGCAAATTGATACTTCCTTGGAATCACCCGGAGTTGTTTCACTTTGAATCTTGAAAAGATTTCCAATGCTTAGTGTCTGAGGCGTGTCACATCACACCTTGGCATCTACTTATCAGTTCGCTCCACTTCATTCCGTTTGTTGCACTTTCACTCCATTTCGTCTCACTCCCTTGCAAAGCAGACGCCAAGGCGGGGCAGCTGTAGACACGCCAAAATTGACGCTATGTTGATCAAATCTCATGTCACTATGTTAATGCCCCAAAGTGAACTTCAATATGTTCATAATATGAAGTTTTTCTATCTTTTTGTGTGTGGTTTTGATTTGTTCTTGCATTTTGTGATTCGCGACCTGAAGAGGGGCGTTATTTAAATAGCGACCTTATCTAGGGCATTTTCTCAAGAAAGGATGACTAAATATCAGGGCGTCAATTCCTGGTATTATCTGGTTCCAAAATAAATTCAAAATAATTTAAATTATTGATTAATGTCCTTCCTCAGGGCGTGTTTTCAATTAACGCCTTTATCTCAGGCGTGTTCTCGTAATTTTCATATAAAGAAAGTTTTATTGCCAAAATTTAATCCAAGAAGTGACGCCCTTGATCATGGTCGTGTTTTGAGTAACGTCTTGATGTAGGTCGTCAATTTATGATTTGACGCCCTTCCGAAGGTCGTGTTTCACCTTTCGTGTCCTGCTTAAACTCGTCTTTCCTGGAGAGTTCCCTGCCCCCGTTGGTCTCCTTGCTCGAATTGGAGCTAGAGTCCTGCCTTCTTTGATCATTGCCTATCCTTATCTTCCCAATTTGAGCTTATCTTCGATTGAAATCCTATAAAAAGATACTCTGGTCGATCGAGGCAGAGGTTCAAGAGGTTGAAGAGTTCACGGGTTGAGAGGTTAGACGGGCCAGGGAGTTCAGATCAAACAGAGGTTTACAGTTTACAGATTACAGAGCTTCGTCTTCCTCCTGTGCGATCGTTTGAAAGGGGCTCTTCTTCCTCTTCTTCCTCTACATCTACCCAGCCGCGTCCGCCCTTGGTTTCCCTTTACTGTCGTCAGGGACAGCAGGGCCTTTTATCTTGTTTGTATTGTTTTGTCTTCATCAACCGATCACCACTGTGTTTTTTTTTCTCTTTTGCGTTTGCATTAGTTCCATCATCACTGTCTTTTCTTCTTTTACGTTTGCATTAGCTGCATCACATCTCCTCCCTCCCTATTTTCTTTAGGGGTTTTTAAACAAAAAAAAGAGGTGCGCATGTTTTCATCCTTTTCATCATATTTTCTATTTGAGAGTTGATACTACACACTTTTGGCTGATCCACCCTTTTGCTTGTTTGTTTTGTCTCTTTTGCAAGGTAATCAATAAAGGAAAACCCCCTTCATCGGCCGGCCGGTTGAAGGAGGAGGAGGAATTCACAATCCATCCCGCGTTCTATTTTCCACCAGGTATTCGCGATCTTCTTTGTTTCTTCTTGAGGTAACCCCTCTGGCGATCACCCTCCTTAGTAGCACCGCGTGCTTCTTTTCCTTATTATCATATCATCTCCCCTTATTTTTATTATGCCTTCTCATATTTGAATCTCTTCTCCATGCGTGGATTTATCACGATCTACAGGTATCAGAGACAGGTTCGATCCAATCAAGGTCCTTAATTTGAAGGGACATTCATTAACTGGTCCCTTTTCGTACATAGATAAATACTTGGGTTTTATCTAATGGATCTTAATAAAATTGAGAGGTCATGTTCTATTTTATTTTTAATATGAAGATCTTGCATCATCCCTTATGGAAATTTACAAAAATTCACAATATTATTTCTCCTTTTCTAAAATATAGTTAATTATTTATATATTTCCCTTTTATAATTTTACTGGGCGTTACACCCTCCCCCACTAAAAAGAATTTGGTCCCCAAATTCACATCACCTTCTACCTGTAGGACGGGGAACTACTAACTACTAAGGCAACCATGCAGGCAAAAAGGATCCAAAATGGACGGAATGGAAAAGAACTAATTTAAGATTAAGGATTAGGGGTACCTTCCACGATTTCATCTTTTGTGGTCTCCGCTTCCACCAAGGCTTGAGTCCCTTCTTGGAGTTCCGGGTTTATGAGAGGGCATTTGGCTATCCTATGTTCAAGGCTTCCGCATCGTAGGCATGCTCCCGTCTTTCTAAAGCAAACCTCCGATTGATGGTTTATTTTACCACAATACTTACACTTTTCTTGAGATGGATCTATAGGAGCTGCCCAACATTTACCCTTCTTACACTTCTTACACTTTTGGGAACTACCACTCTTGTTTGGCCTCTTCTTAGTTGTGGTGAACATCGTAGAATTAACGACTCGATTCTTCCCTTCATTCCTCTCTACTAGGTTCTTTTCTTCCACCTCCTCTTTCTCTTCTACGGCCTTCTCTAACATTTGGACTCTCCGAACTAGATCCGCATAAGCTTGGACGTCTACCAGTACTATTTTGAGAACAAAACTCGACTTAGACGCTTCCATTTTATTTAGGTTCCTGCAAAAGTAATTGGGGAGATTAATTATTGATTCAAGAATTATGATGGTTAATAATAGTGGGACTTAAGTATTTTATCCTTCTTTTAGAATTAAACCCCGAGCTCTACCCAATCTCACGGAATTCCTATAGGATGACTGACGGGACAACTCAACCTATACTTAGACTTGATGACCTAAGGATTTGGAAAGTCGAAGCTCTGATACCACCTCTGTCACGCCCCAAACCGATAGCAGCGGAATGTGTCGTTTGCCCGGAACGTGGTAGTTAAACAGTCGTGTCAATCAGAGCGATACACAAGGCCAAAATTGATGAAATAAAATTTATTGATATAAACTTGTCATTATAGCTTATTGACTAAATTACGACATAAAAGAAAAGGAAAGGATACACTAACAGAACTTAGACATTTGAAACTTGCTAAAAGACACCAAGCTAATTTAGACATGACGAACTAGATAGAGACACCATACTAGACTCGAAAAAGTGAAAGACACAGGTCATCTAGTTTCCAGAGCTCTCTTGCACACTTGCCCTTCCCAGTTGAGTCTCAGTCTCGATAGTCACCTGATTACCTGAAAATATTGGAATAAAACTAGGTGAGCGAACGCTCAGTAGGAATTATATCTCAAGAATAAGCTTGCTTTAAGTAAATTACATTTTACAGGAAAATGCAAGTATGGCTATGCATGAATGATCGCAAGATGAAAATGAATATATACATAGATATCTCCATTGAGCAAAATATGGAATTACTAGTAAAAGAATACGCAAAGCTTCAAGGGATTATCAAGCATGTAATAATTGTATAATGTCATGAGATATTGGCTAGTTAAAGTTCTAGCAAGTACCACGTCGAGTCAAGTACGTCAAGTAATGTCATGTATTGTCACGAGAGAGAGAATATGGAATGCCATTAAATCTAGAATGATAAGTACTTCGGTGTAATGCCACATCATGATCAATCAACTCTCATGGGCACAAGTACTTTCAGGTGCTCCTCCCAGGACCAGATCGGGCCCTATATGCGCAAACATTGGGTTATGTATATTTTAGACATCCACTATAGTGTATAGCCAATGTAGAGTTCCAAGGAATATACTATAGTAGGATGATAAGGTAGATTCATAGATTTGAAGGAGTTCAAGGTCAGAGCTTGAACAAGAATGATATACCGACAAATCGTATAATAAATCAAGACATATCATGAAACTGGGTAATTGGCGTCCACTCAGTCGCCATCAATTACAGAAATAGCGCCCACTGTCTGGTCGCTAATTCCTGTGAACAGTATAGGTTTGATGAAATAGCGCCTATACACTGGTCGCTATATCAGTGAAACAGCGCCAACGACCTGGTCGCCAATTCCTTATGGCGCCCATGTCATTGTCGCCAATTGCTGACAGAGAACACACTTCTCAAAGAGGCCATAACAGCGCTCTATGAGGGCTAAGCATCACGTTTCTTCAGAGTGACGTGACAAGTAAGGGTTCCAGGGTTTTTAGGGTACAACCTGCTCGGCTGCCTTGAGGGAATCTAAGACTAGCGTAGACTTATGGAGGTCTCCATGAGGAAATCACCAGTCCGAAGGAAGGAATATCTCACGGAGGGTTCAAACATCACCGAGAATTAGTGTGTAATCGATAGAATCAAAAACAGAAACCCCATCTATGGATGTGAGATGAGAGTGTCAAGTATACCCATGATATGGGCTCGAAAACGCGACAAAACTGAGAGATAGGAGTCCACACCCCAACAGAAGTCGCTATTTAATGAAATAGCAACCTTCTGAAAGATCATTCAATCCTAATTTACAACAGAATTTTTAAGAAACTAATAATAATTAACGACATCGTGTAAGGGCGTTAATTCTAGAATTTTCCCAGAAATTAGTATTTCTAATTTCAAATAGCGACTGTATGAGATGCCGTTAATTATTTAAATAGCGGCATTATCTGGGTCACATATTCATGATTTTTAATATAAATTCTATTTACCAAATTTTCTACAATATAACGCCACCGTAAAGGGGCGCTTATTATTTAAATAGCGACTTCGTGACGGTCGCCCATTATTTGTTTGGTGCTACGCATTCGGGTGGGTACAATCCTAGACACATAGTACTGTTCATGTATTTGGGGTTCACATAATCAGGAAATTACAGACATGAGTAGAAAGAGAAAAATATCAGGAACCCAGAAACACGTTCATGCATTAATTTTAACATCATGTTACATAGTTATTAATTTTTAAGCATGTAGTATTTATTAAACATACTTAAAGAATTAGCAGATTGACAAAGGGTCGTTCATTAACTTGCGCCCTGACCACTGTCGCTATTTCAGAAGAATTAACGACAGCGCGTGCGGGCGTTCATTAAATAAGCGCCCTTGCCAAGGTCACTATTTACTAAAACACAGTAAAACTACAGGCACTGAAACATAAATCATGGTATCCATGCCATATGACCTATATGCATGATTTTTACTCTAATCGGTCGTGAAGCACGGAGAAGAGAAATAAGAATACTGCAACTGTAATTGCTCTAACGACAACAACGGTAGAAGAAGAAGAATAAGAAGCAATAGGCTTCATCCTCCCCGTTCAGCAGTAGGAGGTAGCAACTGCAATAGCAGATCAACGGACGTAGAAGGAAGAAGAAGAATAACTCCTTCACGGCAATCGTCTACAGATGGAAGAAGAAGAAGTTCTCCACGATAGAAACAACAACAAAGGAGGAAGAGGTAGCTTCTTCCTTTACGTACGATGGCAGCACTGCAGCAACAATAGTAGTAGCAGTTGCAGCACTTCGACGGATGAAGATACGTCGTAGAGGAAGACGACGTCGACACAGGGCTCACGAACTAATAGAGGAAGTAGCCTTTGTACATTCAAGAGGGGGTTTATTTATAGGATTTGGGGTTTAAGCATCCTAATGGGATTTAAGCTTCCACGTAAAGAATCCTAATGGGTTTATATTTCTCTATGCATATGCTATTGCTAAAACACCAGCCACCTTCCCAGCTGGGTTCGAAAACCCTAAAGCCTCAAACCTAGTTCAAACGTGATAAGCCTTTCGTGTAAAATAAAAGGAACCCTATTGTCCGTTTAATTGTATATATATTTATATATAAGCCTATCTTCGAAACCCCTTCTTGGCCTATTGGCTATTGGGTTGGGTTTTTGGGTTTATAGAAACAACCTACTATACGTGTATATACCCTATGCATCCTTTGTCATGGGAATGGTTATGGGTTATGACTAATAAGGCCCATTTGGCTCGTTTAGCTTCTCATGTTCGTGGGTTTACACATAAGGCCCATATATGCATATGTCAAGGCCCTTTTGTAATGGGTGTGGTTTGAGAGCCTTTGGTGAGTGTTATGAATTGAGCTTTAGTGTTTAACGAGGCCCATTAGAATGGGTTGTGGGCTATTCTATATGTATATTTCTCAAAGCCCATTATGTACTAATCCTTCCAACCCATTAGTTGTTACCATACCCGGGGTTTAGGGTCCTCCAATGTTCAGTAACAGGTTTGATAAAGAACTCTGAGATTTCCTCTCCTTACTCAACTATAAGCCCATTAGTCTTTAGACTAAAATCGCCTACGTGAGGCCCGTACTTAATTGGTGCAAGGTCTTTTAGCTTTTGATTGGTTCTAGAGTCCCTTGGTTTAAAGCCTATTACGGTTTGGGTGAGGTTTAGGATGGCCCATTAACTTATTAATGAGTTATTCTTAATGGTTTATTACTAATTTCGTATTTGGGGTCAGATCTTTGTATGTGATTATTATCACAACTCTTATTCATCTATCTACCTTATGGGTATCAGAGACAGGTTCGATCCAATCAAGGTCTTTAATTTGAAGGGACATTCATTAACTAGTCCCTTTTCGTACATAGATAAATACTTGGGTTTTATCTAATGACTCGTAATAAAATAGAGAGGTCATATTCTATTTTATTTTTAATAAGAAGATGTTGCATCATCCCTTATGGGAATTTACAAAATTCACAATATTATTTCTCCTTCTCTAAAATATAGTTAATTATTTTTATATTTCCCTTTTATAATTTTATCGGGTGTTACACGTAAAAAGTTAGGAGAAAAATCGAAAACAAACGAACTCAAAACAAGGAAACGAAATGTAGCTTCTGATAGAAATCAAGAAGCTGTAAATAGAAAGGTTCGATCCCAGGTCTGCTGCTAAATCGTTCTTCTTCAGAGTCCAGGCAATAGTGGGGGGGAGGATTCTCTCTTCGTGCTCTAAGGGCTTCCCTCTTTTCTTTTTGAGTCACCCAGGCCAAATCTCTTTAGATGTTTTTCAAACAAACTCAGGGCAGCTCAGTTCTTCCCACTCTTCTCCCACACTTCTTCTTCATGGCGATAGGCTCGTATATATAGAGGAGAAATGTGGAGAGTGTCCTTCTTCCATATCTCTTCTTGTGATTGGTTCATTTAGAATCGGCCATCTGATTGGTCCACGTTTTTTAGAATGGAAGCCTGGAGAGTATCTTTTTCCAGATCTGTTCTTCTGACTGGTCCTTTTCCATGGCCGTTTTTGATTGGTCCATGTTTATCGAAAAGACAATATGGAAAAACCCTTTTCCAGTTCTATTTTTTGACAAGTCCTTTTCACAAAAAGTTTTCTGACTGTCCTATGATGAAAAGGAAGGATCTTTATCCTTGATTTTGAGAGAGTATGCATCTGACTGCTTGAAGATTCACGTGATTGTACGAATGGGTTCAAGTAGCCAAAACTGCCAGATGGGCTTCATGTGTGTCGATGCACTTAGTGGGGTGCGTCGACGCAGCTCACTTTCTGCTTGGGCTGCTGCGAACTGGACTGAGAGCAGGACGAGTGTGTGTCGACGCACCCTGATGTGTGTGTCGACGCACCTTGTGAAATGCTTCTAAAGTTGCTCATTTCATGAGTCCTGTGTCGACACACTGAAGAAGTGGTGTCGACGCCACTAAAGAGTGTAGCTTGTATGACTGGTGCTGGATCTAAAGTTGTGGCGACGCATTGAATGAGTTGTGTCGACGTAGCCTGAAGAACATTGCCCGCAGCTGAGATTGGATCTGAAGCTGTGTCGACGCATTGAAGTACTTGCATCGACACGCTAGTTAATGTACTCCTGAAGCTTTTCCTAGAGGCTGACCCATGCCGATGCACTCATGAGTATGAAGTGGGCAGAGTCGACGTAGCCTGAAGAAAGTGCTGGTATAACTGGTATTTACTGATGTGTGGGAATGGCGGATCTAGAGGGGAGGGGTGAATAGATCAGCCCCCTTTTTCACGATGAACGCAGCGGAATATAAAAGAAGCTAACACACATGAAGATCCACAAGCAGTAGAGGCAATGTAAGATATGTAAACGGCCTAAGCATGCATCTACCGTAGGACAAACACACAAGCAAGTCACACAAAATAAGATTTTTAAGGTGGTGCGGACTCAACCCAGAGCCCTACGTCTACCCCTCACTCAACCGAGTGAGGCTTCCTTAGTGCAATTGCACTAAACATGCTGACAAATAGCTTACGGGTGCACAAGGCCGACCACAGAATAGAAACACCTTCTGTCTATCTTTGTATAGTACCAAGTAGGGACTGAAACCACAGACCGGAGCACCCTCCGTCTGTCTTCCTACAACACCTTGTAGGGAAAGTTCAAGGTAGCAATGGAAAAGGGTTCAAACTGAAAAAGAGATAACATAAAACAAAACCCAAACAAGAAATGGAATTCTCGAGTAGAATGAAAAATGGCCCTGTTTGGAATCTGGATGGCGGTCTACGCTTTTTCCAGATGGAGTGCTTCCTAGGAGAGTAGGTTCTCCTTCACAGGAAGCTGGAGCTGATGGTGTCCTTCTTCGCAGGATGAAGAAGGCAGGTTGAAGACGTCTGGCTTCAGACTTCAAGGTCGCAGCTTGCTTTGACCTTCCCCAGCAGCTCCACGGGCTCCTCTCCTTCCTCTATCTTTTCTTCTTCTCCTTGTCTCTACTTCTCTTCTTCGAACATGCCTCTCCTCTTCTCTTCTACCTGAGCTGGAAGCTTGCCACTTCTTACTACAAGTTCCCTCAAAAAATGTCTCCCACGTGCTGCCATTTTGTTCTACACAATCTTCTCTTTTTGCATGAGAAGTAGAGGGTAGGTAACCCCTGATTTGGTAGGAAACCATCTGGACCGTCCATCATGGTAGAAGACTTCCAGATCCTGAGCAAGGTGGCCACTAATTGGCCAAGAAGTGATAAGGCACTTTGAGTTCCTATTGGCTGGCCAATCACCTTCGTCCGGTACACAGTGGGTACAAGACTCCTCAAGGTATGACCTCTTTTAGGATAAAAACACTTTCTAGGTGATTTACCATTGGTCCAGCTGGAAAGTAAGAAACTTTTCTGCCAGCTTATCTTCCAGAACCTTGTACCATCGAAAGATGTCCCTTTCAATGATTTGGAATGGGACTATTAGGCTCAAATCCCTTTTTCGTGCAAGTACGAAAAGGACGCTTCCGAAAATCACGTTGAGTGCCTCGACGTAGCAGAGGTGTAGCGTTGAGGCATCCTTCATGGCACCGGCCACTATTGCTGCTGGAGCCGTTGCTACGTTGATGCAATTGTTCCACTGCATTGATGCCTCCTTCATGAGCATAGCGTCCTTCCTAGCTTTAAAGAAGTTGCGTCGATGCAGCCTTCTAGCTTCAACATAGCTACGACGAGGCATCTTCTCTCTTCAACGAAGCTTCAACACAGCTGCATCGAGGCATCTTCTAGCTTCAACAAAGCTGCATCGAGGCACCTTCTAGCTTCGATAGAGCTGCGTCAAGGCACCTTCTAGCTTCAACAAAGCTTACAAAAACTCATGGATCTTCATTCATTAACATTGTCAAAAACAACATATGAATTTCAAGAATCAAAACGTATTAAACTCAAAGAGCAAAAAATGTATGAAACTAAGGTTCAATGACATGTGAAATTCATGGATCAACAACATATTAGAAATGCCATCATCAAAAATATCAGCAACAATATGTATGACTCATAGTTTTAACATCATTAAAACACATGGACGCAACATTATCCCCCTTTTTGATGATGGCAATACTATGAGTTATTATGATGAAATTGGCATTCACATGAGTTGAAAATTCATATGCACAAAGAACATGAAGAATCATGACATGAAGAATCATGACAAATCATGACTCAACTAAACCAAACTACTCTCCCCCTTTGACAACATCAAAACTGATAGTCTGAAAGCGTGTAGGAATGGGGATACTGGTTGTGGAGGAAAGCTTGGTGACAAGTGTATGGCGATCATGAAACTGAATCATCAGAATTAAAAGACAATCTGAAACATCATTCATTAAGCAAGCTTGTAGTTTTCAGATTTTTCTGTAATAAGAACTCCCATGATTGAGCTTTTATTATCGGCTTGGTTTAAGAGTAATAAAAGTAGAGTTTATCAATGAAGCTCTTTGAAGCATTTTACATTTAGATTTAATAGAAATAAACCAAGTCTACAAAACTATATCCATGTTTAACTCTGTTTACCTTACTCAACCAAAATCAGTGACTCCATTAGGAGTAACTACTGACTAGTATTGAAGTTAAACAAATGGAACATATCTGAGTTTACCTCTGGATTACATCATTATGTCTGACCTTTGATCATGTTCAGATTTTTTCTTTCTGGCTCACTAATTTTGTAAGAATAGTTTAGTTTAGTCCACACCTTTTTACATAAGGGTGTACGTTGTTTAGATGCCAGCACCCCTAGTTACTCAGTGAGACTAACTATTCTGTCTCATTTTGAATAGAGATAGCAATAGCACTTCATGACTAAGTCCATTCCATTTCTTTGATGAAGGGCTTAGTTTCTTAGTGAACATATAGCCATTTCTCTGTCTTGAGCATTAATAAACAGTTTGACATGTGTTGTCCTTTGGAGATTTTTAGACTATTCTATGTTTAAGGACAATACTCAATCAATGTTGCTCAACCAAGGTTGCTAGTGACCTTAAATTTTTAGATCATTGGAGATTGCACAAGAACATAACATTTTGTAGGAAGTGGTTGAGGTCTATTAAATTCAGAATACAAATTGTTCCATGGAGTTTATCTTCTAAACTCATGAAATGCATTAGGCTTAAACCAATAGATTTATTCATGGACAATCACAGAGCCTAACTAAAAGAAGATTCCTATAAATGATTTGCTCAACTTGATGAATAAATGAATAGATTGGAATTATTCCAAAATTCAGATAGTTCAATGATGTGGCAATTGCAGTAAGTTCAACTGAACAATAAACACAAGGTGATTTCAAGAATGGATATTATGATGAGCACATAATGTTCCAAATACCACAAGATGTATGAACATTTGAGTCGGCAGCAAAAAACATGGAGAGGATTTTCCGTTGACCGAAATTGAGGATCGATCGACTGAAAATTCTCTGGAATTGGACTAGCCAGCACTAGGAGTTTCAGTCGACCGAAATTCTTTGGTCGGTCGATCGAAATTTGAAAATTTTGAAATTTTTGGTTGGATATGACATAAACAAGCATTCATCAAAGATTTTCAAATAAATCTCAAGATATGATATGCAAGTGGATATCATATGTATGCAATGACTCCCCCACACTAAATGCAACCTATGCATGAGGAAATGCTAATCAAAACATGAGACACTTACTCCCCCTATCTAAGTGCTCCTCAATCCAACCTTGACCATTGGTACTTGGTGGAGGAATGACCTCACACATAGTGCATGCTTCCTGATAGGCATAACCTGCCTTTCTACAATACATCGTTTTATATACCATAGTCATGCATGAAAAGGCAATTAACTAGATGCAGTACAATGCAATGTGAACTATGATCACTTAGACTTTTCAAGAAAATGCAGACTGATATTTGCAAAACAAAATCAGATATGCATGAGATTATTCATTGTAGTTCAAAAATAGTCAAACTCCCCTTGAAGCTGATTGTCATCAACATATTCATCAATTCAACAGATTATTTCAGAAAATAGGCATCCTTAGTCCTTATGCAAAAAAAAATAGTAAGAGAGTTAGTCAATCGGCTCAAACCTGATTTGATTGAGGTCTACATAGACCTAACTCCCTTCTAAGAGATGAGAACCCGTCGTTGCATAATGGCTTGGTAAAAATATTAGTAACCTGATTTTCTGATTGTACAAAATGTAGCTTAAAGTTTCTCTTAAAAACTTCATCTCTAATGAAGTGATGCCTTATATCTATGTGCTTTATCCTCGAGTGTAGGACTAGATTTTTGACAAGATTGATAGCACTTGTGTTGTCACACAAAATCGGGGCACATCTAAGATCTACTTGGTAGTCTTGGAGTTGGTGTCTAATCCACAACACTTGGGTGCCAAAACTCCCTGCAGCAACATATTATGCTTCTACAATAGAGAGGGCAACCGAGTGTTATTTCTTGGAGGCCCAAGAGACTAAACACCCACCCAGAAATTAGCAATAGCCACTAGTGCTCTTGCGATCCAGCTTACATCCTGCATAGTCATCATCTGAATAAGCATTGAGAGAAAATTCACAAGATGCTGGATACCATAATCTCAAATCTTGAGCGCTAGCAAGGTATCTAAAGATATGCTTGACAGCAGTTAAGTGAGATTCTCTAGGACTAACTTGAAATCTAGCACAAAGGTAAACACTAAATTGGATGTCTAGTCTAGTGCAGTTAAATAGAGTAATGAACCAATCATACCTCTGTAGTTCTTTGCATCCACCATTTTATCTTTCTCATCTACATCTAGTGATGTGGTTGTCCCCATAGGAGTTGCAATTGTTTTAAGGTTTGTCATGTCAAATCTTTTCAGCAGCTCCTTGACATATTTGGCTTCACTTATGAAGCATTCTTCATCACTTTGATTGATCTGCAAGCCAAGAAAAAATTGAAGCTCACCCATTAGGCTCATTTCAAACTCACTAGTCATAAGATCAGCAAAATACTCACACTTTTTGGGCTTTGTAGAGCCAAACACAATATCATCAACATAAATCTGAACTAACAAGATATCCTTACCTTGTCTTTTTGTAAAGAGTGTTTGGTCGACATTACCTCTAGTGTAGCCTTTTTCAGTGAGGAATGAGCTTAGCCTGTCATACCAAGCTCTGGGTGCTTGCTTCAAGTCATAAAAAGCCCTGTCCAACTTATACACATAATCCACATGATGAGAGCATCCAAAATCGGGGGGTTGTTCAATATAAACCTCTTCTTTTATTAGACCATTTAAAAATGTACTTTTTACATCCATTTGTTGCAATTTGATTTTATGTGCATAAGCAAAAGTAAGTAAAATTCTAATTGCTTCTAGTCTGGCTACAGGGATAAAAGACTCTTCAAAATCAATTCCAAATTCTTGATTGTAACCCTGAGCCACTAGTCTAGCTTTATTCCTGATTATTGTTCCATCTTCACTGAGTTTGTTCCTAAATATCCATTTGGTACCTATGACAGTTTTTGTTGAGGGTCTAGGAAAAAGATGCCACACACTATTTCTTTCAAACTGGTTTAATTCATCTTGCATGGAATTTATCCAGTTTTTATCTTTTAAGGCTTCTTCAATATTCTTAGGTTCAATTTGGGAGACAAGAGCAAGTTATTCTAATTCTTCAACAATTTTGAAATGTGACCTTGTTCTAGGTAGATAATCTTGGCTACCAATGATATTTTCTAGAGGATGGTCTTTAAGCACTCTAATATCAGTAGGATTGTTACCTTCACCGGTAGCCATGACCCTTGTATTGCTTGGTTCTCCCGGGTCACCATTTCCTTTTGTCTCCTCATGTGGAAGATCATCTTTTTCTTTGGAGTGAAGGAACTCATCATCATCATCTTTCCTGCAAGATTTATCATCATTAGTTTCATCAAATGTGACATGAGGTGACTCTTCCACAATTAAACATTTGAGATTATAGACTCTATAAGCCCTGGACCTATCAGAATATCCAAGAAATATCCCTTCATCACTCTTGGGCTCAAACTTGTCTAAATCTCTTTTATCATTATTATGAACAAAACACTTTGAACCAAATACTTTTATGTGAGAGAGAGATGGCTTTTTACCTTTGAGCAACTCATAAGGAGTCATTTTAGTGAATGGCCTTACCATTGAGCGGTTGATGATGTAACAAATAGTGTTTACCACTTTTGTCCAAAACCTCCTTGGTAGTTGCTTTTCAGCAAGCATTATCTTAGCCATCTCTATGAGAGTTCTGTTTCTCTTCTCAACCACCCCATTTTGTTCAGGGGTCCTTGGTGATAAAAACCTATGATTTATTTCTTCAGTCCTACAAAGATTATCAAAATCAACATTGTTGAATTCACCACCATGATCAGATAGTATGTTGGAAATCTTAAACTTACCATCTTGCTTCACCTTCATGTAGAGTGCCTGAAACTCATCAAAAGCATCATTTTTATGCACAAGAGGAAATACCCATGTGAACCTAGAGAAATCATCCACTAAAATATATCCATATCTCCTACCACTTAAGCTAGAAGTTCTTGTTGGTCCAAACAAGTCCATATGGATTAGTTCAAGTGGTTTGGATGATAAACTTTCAGTTCTACTTTTGAATGATTTCTTAATCTATTTTCCTAGGGTGCATGCCTCACAAATTTTATTATTCTATTTGAAAGAGAGTTTAGGCAACCCTTTTACCATTGAATGCTTCAAAGTTTATGTAAGACATTGTAGCTAGCATGTCCTAGTTTACGATGCCATAAACATGCAAGATCAGATTTTGGTGCAGCAAGACAGAGATTTATATGAGCTGGATCATCTAAGTCAATCATGTATACATTGTCGACTCTCTTACTAGAAAATTTGATTTCATTTGACTTTGGTTCCAAAATTTTGTATTTAGAAGAGTCAAACACTACTTTATGTCCTTTATCACACAATTGACTTATGCTCAAAAGATTATATTCCAGACCTTCAACTAACAAAATATTTTCAATAGAATTGGAGGGGTTCTTACCAACTTTACCTGAACCAATGATCTTTTCTTTATTGTTCCCTCCAAAGGTTACATGCTCAGCTTCTTTCTCCACCAGGGGATAGAATTTTGTTCTATCCCCAGTCATGTGTCTTGAGCAGTCACTATCCAGGTACCATCGATTATGTATGGCTGCAAGACACTACTGCACATGGAATTAAGTAACAATGTTTGGAACCCAAGGACAATTGGGTCCAATAAACCTTTCATTTCAGCAAAGCAAGATAAGACGGATTTAGGAAGCCAAATTTTCTTCACATTTTTTATTTTCTTGCTTGATGGAGAGTTTCTATTTTTATTTTCTGTTCAGGAACCTTATTACCCTTTGGTTTTTGATGGAAGTTTGAGAAGGGTTGTTTCTGGTTCCTATAGTTTGTCCTTGGCTAATAGAAATTATGGTGGTTCATAAGGTAATAGGTTGGGCTAGGTTTGTAAGTATAAAGACTGTATGTGTATGACCTATAGTAGGGCCAACCGTATGACTATATCGACCTATCCACTTGACTGCATCGACCTGTACCCTGAAAACCATAGTTATAACTGCTTCTGTTTGATGGCTGCGTCAACCTCCTATAATCTGTGTGTCGATGCATGAATGAGTTTCTACTCGCCTGACTATATGATGACCAGGGATGCCTTGACCCTTGCTGAGGATGGTGTTGACCTGTGCTCCCTTTCTGACCACTTCCAACCTTGGTGTAGGCTGACTTGGATTTAGATTTTTGGTGTTTTGGCTGAGATTTTTGAGGAGATTTTTTGGGAATTTCAGGAGTTTTCTTCACAGGTTCTCCCACCTTTTCCTTTCCTTTGTTTTGAGCAGGTTTAGAGTTGGAACTTGAAGCACCTGCTGAGGATACAAAAGTGACAGTTTTTTTACTAATTTACTTTTTATTTGTGGGATTAAAACCCAAACCTTCCTTGTTGAAATTCATTTTTGTACCTAGCAATACATATATGTTTTCCCTGTCATCTATAAACTTTTCCTAAGATTGTTGTTTGTCATTCAATTCTTTTTGCAAGTTTTCAACATTTTCAAGAAGTTGAGAATTGACTTGTTTGACAGCTTCATATTTCTCAAAACTCAGTTTGCTGTCACTTTCATAACTTTGCATTTTAAGTTTCAAATTATCAATTTCATTTCTTAAGTCTTCATTTTCAACTTCTAAGTCAGCCATTTTTTTTCTTCCATTTTCTAAATTTTCAATTTCTTTCTTTAAATCTTCATGTTCATATTCCAGGGAGACAATTTTATCATTCATGCTATGATCATGCATAATCGAGTTAATTTTCTTTTTCAGTGCTTTGTTTTCCTTTTTGTACATGTCATACTTATCCATTAGCTCGATATAGGCTTCTTCCCAATCACTATCAGAAAAATGCTCAAAAGGAGAATGTAACTCAGATTCTTCATCGTCATTTGCCATGAGGCAAATATCTTCAGCTTCATCCTCTGAGGAGCTTGTTCCATCCTCCTCTTCTTCTTCATCACTCCATGTACATACCATGGCTTTGTTCTTCTTTTTCCCTTTTCATTTTGTGGAACTTTTCTTCACTTTGTCGGGACACTCAGTTCTGATATGCCCTGGTTTGTTGCAAGAATAACAAACAACTCTGTCAGTTTTCTTTAAATTTTCTGGTTTAGATTTGAATGCTTTCTTTGCCCGAGGCTTCCATTTTCTAAAACCTTTACCTTCCATTTTTTAAAAAATTCTGAATTAACGGGTGAGCATGGCCACTTCATCTTCATCTTGCTCACTGCAAGAAGTCTCACCTTCCTCGGAAGTAGCTTGAGTGCTAGGTCTAGCCTTTAGAGCCAGAGGCTCTTTCTTACTTACCTCGACCTCCCTGCTCTTCAAGTTTATCTCATAGGTCATAAGGGACCCTGAGTTCATCGACCTTTGTTGTTGAGAGATCTTTTGACTCTTCTACAGCAGTTGCCTTTGTGTGCCAGGCCGAAGTTAGTGACCTTAGGATTTTTCTTAGTATGTCCTGCTCTGAATAAGTCTTCCCTAAATCAGTCAGACTGTTAGTGAGCAGTGATAGTCGAGTATACATATCTGAAATAGATTCTTCAGGCTTCATCCTAAACATGTCATATTCAGTAATGAGTAGGTTGGCCTTAGTCTCACGTACCTGAGCTGTGCCTTCATAGATTACCTCTAATCTGTCCCACATCTCTTTAGCAGTGGTACATGTAGACACTCTTGAGAACTCCACCGGATGTAGATAGCAGTGCATTATGTACTTGGTGTTAGTATTGGTGTGCTACAGACCAATTTAGAGTCGGGTAGACCCGATATATGTACGATCTTGTTCATTATTAATAAAGTGGCATTTGAGCATAAATATGTGATTGTATATTAATTTACGATGGCTAGGATATGTGGTTGTAAAGTCAACTCGAGATGAGATCTCGAACATGAGACTGACTTTACATGGACACATACCATAAACTATTCCTGGTTGGAGGGTAATCACTCGGGGACTTTGATTACCTATTAAACCAGTACACATGATGTGTGAGTGACCTGTCTCATGGTCATTGGTGCGGGGCACCAACACATATGTGTAGGTGTATGTCCTTGGAGGATGTACACTAAACTGATCCGCTATTGGATCTTCAGATGGTTGATTATACCTAATGTCAACTGAAGATCTAACTGTCTCAGTAGCATCGTTGGTCCTTTGACCTGAGACATTGATTGGATCTTACACGAGGAGTGGAATGGTTTAATTACTTGGCTAAGTGACTTTAACCATAAGTCATGAATTACCGAGTCATTAACCATTTCAAGATACGTGTGAAGATCATCAATGGTTAAGAGGGGATCGCTCACTGTTGGGTATATATCAGACAGTTAATGGGTCATGACACTGACACTCCATTAAATCCCTGGCCAGGGTTGTGTGAGTTCGTTTAGAACGGACGTCATACACTTTAAGGAGGTCATAGTCAAATGGCACGATCATGGGATTTGACAGAAACTATACCCTCGATCGAACCAGACTCATAGAATGAGCGAGGGATTATAGCGATGCGGCAACTGTAGACTTACAGGGACCAGACATGCTGGTTTAAACCCGGTGTCCTCTAGGATCACGCGGATTTGCTTGACCCAACGTGATCAAATGTTCATAATAAATTAAACTATTATTCGGTTCTAGTAGAAGCGAATAATAAGTTTAATTTACTTCTAATTGGGAATTAGAAGTTAATGGGCCTTAAACTGGAGTGACTAAGAGCCTAGAGAATCACACACAATGGATTCTTGGGTGATGAATTATTATTGTACAAATGTATATATTAATTCCCTTGAAATCCTTTTTTGGAAAGGCATATAAGAGGGGCTTAATATATATGTACAATAATGAAAAGAATATATATACAATTTTGATTCTTATGGGTTCTTTTCAAAAGGGGCCTAATCATATATATATGCCACTTACGAGAACTCTTCCTGATGTGGCAGGACCCCTCGGACCTAGATTCGCAAGCAACCGGACCGAACGGCGATATCTCACAAGCGGGTTCACCCGCGTCGCGCGCACCTGGGTCCGTAGGCGGACCGGCGATGATGGTGAGGGTCCGAGGTTGGACCTTGGGGTTCCAAGAGTATGGATGGCTGGGGATGGACCCCAATGGGCTAGGGATGCCCAATTTCAAGGGCGGCCGGCACGCCGAGGGCGTGGGATGTAGTGTCTCCCTCACAACTCACCCGCGGTGGCACTCGATTAGATGGAAAGTTGGAACGAGCCTCTCTCATTGCCGACGGCGCAACTAGAGATAATACTAAGCTAAGCAAAGGTAAGAAACCAGCAGAGGAGAGTGGTCCAAAGCTCACCTTATCGGTGTGAAGACACCGATCCCGGCCGGAGATGAGGGCGAGCGGGGAAGCGTGGGCTACCCACACGCTGCGCCAATGAGGCTTCCGGTGACGAACTACTAATACAATCACTACACCCTCACAGAGGGGTTGGCATAGGGGAGGGGGACTGTGGGATACATAAAATACTACCTCCGCACAGGGAGGGGCTGTAAGCCGGCCAGGCGGGGGTGGGGAAGCAAGATCGGCGATCGTTGTTGGTTCTGTCCGCTTCTGGGATGGCCTGATAGGGGGCCGATGATGGCACTGCCACGGACGCTCCCGAACTCGGAATATGACGAAACCAGGGCCAAAATGTTGCTGACTGTTCGGGGATGACTCCTGAATTTCCTCGGGATGTCGGGGTGTCGCTGTCAGCTGAGGGGGAGGCTGTACCGGTGCTACTCGATTCTGGTTCGGGCTGAGTCCAGATTGTAGCAGCAGGTTGGCGATGACACCACGATCGATCCCGTTATCCGATCGAGGCGGGACCAGGACGGTCGCGAGCGTGGTCAAGTCTTCTTCATCCAACAAGGAAGAATGGTGACAGAAGTGGTCGGGGTCGAGAGAAACGGCCAGAAGAGTGGGAGGGGGTCTGGCCGGATCCTGACTAACCTGACCTGCACACCAATGGTATAAAATTTGTAACTTTATGCTTCGGGCTTCAAACGGTGCTCTGTTTCTTGGTGATGTTAGGAGGCTTGTAGGAGAAGAAGTCTGAGAAGGAATCACATCCAAATTCGTCCCGGAGAAGCCGTGGTCGCTTCTTTTCTTGGCTTCTGGTTACATGGCGGAGCAGCTTCGCGCAGTCGTGGGAGAATCGCTCTCCCGCGCAGGCCGGAGCTCAGACGGATGCGAGACCACCTTGCCTGCAAAGCTGACTAGAAGAGCTTTCCAACAATATAGGATTTGCCACCAGGAGACTCGCGATGATGAAGAGGAAGCCTCTGCAACTCAGGGGTACTCTGCTGTTGCAAACTGCTACTAGAACTGCAACTTGATGAAGGTAAATGGAGTCGGATAGGGGGCCCAATACAGCAAGGGGCGGGGGTATTGGTTGTGGGGGATGGGGGAGGGCGGCTGTGGCAAGGAGGATGGGGGTGGAGGTGGTTGGGGTCGCAGCTAGCAGGTGGAGGGGGAGGGAGGTGTGGCCAAGGGTGGAGGGTGAGAGAGAGGGGGGGGCGCAAGTGACTCTTGGGAAAGGGGTGGGAAGTGTTTGAATTTGGTTTAATGGTGGGTGATCAATGGTGGTCTTGGGAAGGGGAAGGGGTGTGTTGGGAGATGGAGAGGTGTGTTGGGGAAGGGAAGGGGTGGCTTGGGAAAAGGATTGGTTGCTTGGGAAAGAGGAAGGGTTACTTGGGAGAATAGAGAGGTGCCTAGGAGAAGGGGATTCCACCTAAGGGTTGGAGGGGAATTAAATGGGAGGTATGGGGAAGGGGGAGGGGTCTTAATGATAGGTGAATGGGGAGGAGAGAGAGAGAATTTTGAAATTGGGGGTGGGAAGGAGAGAGAATGGGGTTCGCCCCCTTTAGAGAGAGAGAGAGAGGGAGAAGTAGGAGAACTCACAAGAACTCTCTGGATTTAAACTCAGGTTTTTTCATTCAATAATTCATTAGTCTTCTCCAAGTGGGGTTGGGGTCCTATTTATAGGGATCCCAACATTTACAAAAAGTCCCTGAGATAAGTGCTAATAACAAATAACCAAAAGAGGTGGGGAAGGGGGAGGGCGCCCCTGGGCCAGGCCCACCTAATTGGGCCCATAAGACACTCTAACTCATCATGATGAACACAAACTTAGGTAAATAACATAATAACCTAGGGACTTGACTCAAAACAAAGGAAAATTACATCAAAATGACTCAAATAAAAGGAGAAAATACACCAAGATGACCCAAATAGCAAGCCCAAGTGTCGAAGCGGACCCGTCCAGTCGTGGAGCTGCATCCTACCCGTCTCCGGGAGGGAGAGAGGTGCCGAGCCAGAGGGAATCATGGGTGATGTCCCCATCACTTCCCCCCCTTGGCTTAATCAAGCACTAACAGCAAGGGAAGAGAGATTTCTCTCCCCCCTTTCCTCCCTCTTGCTCTCTCTCTCTAGAAGCCCTTTCTCTATCTAGATGGGGAAGGCTTGAGGAAGATCATGCCGGGAGTATACCATCGCTGCGCGAGGATCCGTGTGGATTTGTTCTAGAGGCCATACTTATGTGCGGCTCGGTGTTCGCGAGATTCTGCACTAGGTATTGCGGACAGCATCGTTCCGCGCAAGGTGAAATCTGCAACCCGTAGTTAGGGGTTGGGTAATTAATGCATCGATTAGAGCACATATCTACGAATCCATCGAGCCGTGTTCGGGTTAATAAATTTTTGTTATCCGCTGCGTTGCCCGAACAGTGCTGTTTAGAACATTACAGTGGTATCAGAGCTAGGTTGGCACTCTAGTCGGTGTATTATCGCCGTATAGAACCATGTTTTAGGGGAAATCTAAAATCTTCAATTATTATTAGAAGACAGGGGTGCTGGGCATTTTTGTTCTTCCTGGATGTTGGGCATCTGAAACAAATTTGTTTTGAAAAAAAATAAAAAATTTCGCTGGGCGCACTTCGCCGCTCAAGGCGCAGTGCGCGCGGGATGCGGGCGCGTCCGCGCACGCGTCCCGCGTGGGCGGCCGCCCCCGAAGGGCGTTGACCAAATTTTTTTTTATTTTAAAAATTGCTTTTATTTAATTTAATTGTGCTAGTATATATATATATATGATATATATATATATAAATGCATATTAAATTAATCTTATTTTTATCTCATATATTAATTATGTTATCTCAATTGTAAAAGTCAAATGTTAAATTTTATTTAACTTTTGAATTTACCAAGGTGAGATAATTACTATTTACCTTGAGATAAAATGGTATTAATTGAAGTTACTTCGGTAAAATTCAATTTTTTAATTTTTAATTATTAGATAATTAGTAAATTTAGAATTTGAATTTCATTGAAGTTAAATATATAAAATACAAATATTTGAATTTTTAATTATTAGATAATTATTAAATTTAAATTTTAAATTTTAAAAATGATAATTATCCTCGAATTACATTATTTAAATTTTCTTTCAAATAAAATTATTGGATAATTAGTTTGAATTTAAATTTAAATGATTGTCATGTTTAAATTTTAATTTTATATTTGATTATTAGATAATTAAATTTAAATAATTATCTCAATTATCTAACTTATTTGAATCAGATTCAAACATGCATGCCCCTGTTATAAATGATGGTTCTTTACGTGGTTTGCTTAATTTACCTTGCATTAGCTTGCTTATGTGTTTAATTTTAGTTAATCCTACTTCGATTTTTAAAATTAAACAATGCTAGCCTATTTTTGTTTGCACATCCCATTTTTAAATCCAAAAGTAAGGATTATTTTCAGAAATAACCCTTGATTGATTTTACATGAATGGGTTGGCAAGTGATCATGGACTTGGTTAATGTAATTAATTGGGGTCTGCGAACCTCTTTTCTCTCTCTGTTAAAATTCCTATGTACTTCTATCTCCCTTTAAAGTTGTACTCGCCCTAAGGGCTGCTGGAATTTGAGTGACATGTAATTTAAATTTTTTCGGCCTGCGAGCCGTGTAAAAGTTGTAATTAATGCGGCGTCAGAGTTTGAAAGCGCGAAGCACACCCGACGAGGACGATCCAGCTGCTTCGGAAGCGGGCCGGATGTCTTAGTTACATTAAGAATAAAGTCCATGATCACTTGCGATTTAATTTTTCATTGGATGCATTTACTTTGTGCAAACTACTAGGTACAGTAAATATATTGGATATATTTATGTTACCACATAGGGTGAGATCAAGATAAAATCAAATTCCCTCGCGATTTAATTTTAGATCTGGTAAACGTGGCTCTAGGAGTCATCATGGCCCTCCATCATTATGAGGTTAATGAACGTCTTCATCTCATGGATTTGTTGTGCTTTCCACAAGGTCCATGGGCTTGGGGGCAGGATGCAACTCCAAGGTTAGGCCTCAATACGGTGAGGAATTGAACCCGACCGTGCTATGTTTTCCACAAGGGTCGGATCATGAACTCATTGCTATATCGTAATGGTGGTTAGATCTAACTGAGGGTATCCCTTGTTGTGCTTTCCACAAGGGGATGATTTCTCGGGGGCCGAAATCGGATATTGCATTAGATGCAAGTGACTGTTGACTGCCCTTGAGATGGTGTATGACTTGTTGTGCTTTCCATAATGTCGTACATCAGTCTCGTTGGGATTCCGACCCACTAGGTTGATCTCGTTGATCTCCCGTTCTATATACTGAGGGTTATATAGTTCGATCCAAAAATAGTGGGACTAACTAAGATAGAAAATAACATCTAAGTTAGAATTTGAACATATGCTAAGTTATCTTTTATTTCTTATCCAGGTTACAATGTCGTCGTCCAACCCCCTCAGCGGCATCTTGGATGCCAACAGACTGACTGGACCGAACTACTCGGATTGGCTGCGTAATCTACGCATAGTCCTCACCGCCGAAAAAATAGCCTACGTGTTGGACACGGTTCATTCTGAGCCAGCTCCCGATGCCGACGAGCGCGAGTTAATGACTTATGCCAAATGGTCTGAAGACTCTTCCCTTGCCCAATGTTACATGCTGGCCTCTATGGCTCCCGAGCTGCAGATGCAATTTGAAAAGACTGATTGTAGAAGCATACTTCTTAACCTACGCCAACTCTTCGGGGAGCAGGGCAGGATTGAGAGATATGATATCTCCAAAAGGCTTTTCAGGACATGGATGTCAGAGGGTGCTTCAGTACATGCTCATGTACTGAAAATGATGGAGTGGATGGAGAGACTCAATGCACTAGGGTTCAAGTTGGATCTTGAACTGTGCATGGATCTTATACTCTAGTCATTGACCGATTCCTTTTCTTCCTTCATCATAGACTTTAACATGAATAGGATTGAAGCAACTCTCCCGGAGCTGCTCAACATGTTAAAGAGTGCTGAAGGGACTATGCAGAAAGATAAACCATCTTCTTCTGTAATGATTGTTGGCCGGGCCAACAAGAAAAGGAAGGCCATCCAGATATCCACCAAAGGTGACAAAGGGAAGGGAAAGAAGAAGGCCATGGGTAAGCAACTCGCCAAAGTTGACAAAGGGAAGGGCAAGAAGAATGAAAAAAAAGATAAGTGTTTTCGATGCGGGGAAACAGGGCATTGGAAAAGGAATTGCAAGGTAATTCTAAATGAAGATATTTTTGTCATAGACCTTAATTTTTCATATATGGAATCCACATCATGGGTACTGAATACTAGATGTGCATCTCATATCTGTAATTCTATGCAGGTGCTGGCAAATAAAAGGCGGCTGGGCAAAAAGGAGATTGAACTGAGGATGGGCAATGGAGCTTTAGTTGCTGCCAAAGCTGTCAGGACTGCACGCCTCAGTTTACCTTCAGGAGTCATTCTGGAGCTGAATGACTGCTATTATGTTCCTAATATTATTAAGAACATTATTTCAATCTCTGGCTTGTATAACGTTGGATATACATTGGCTTTTAACAGCACTGGGTGCTCTATAATGAATAATGGTTTGATTATAGCCAATGGTTCATTAGTCAATGGTCTTTATGTATTAGATACACGTTCTAATGTTATGCAGGTTTCCAATGCTAATGAAGTGCATTCTGCATATCTATGGCATTGCAGGCTTGGTCATGTAGGTGAGAAAAGAGTCTCTCACCTACACTCAAATGGATATTTAAATTCATTCGAATACAAGCCGTTTGATACCTGTGAGTCGTGTCTCATGGGGAAGATGACAAAGGCTCCCTTTAATAGACATGGTGAGAGAGCTGCTGACCTTCTCGAGCTCATACACTCGGATGTGTGTGGACCCATGTCCATGGAAGTAAAAGGGGGTCATCTCTATTTCATTTTTTTTATTGATGACTTCTCAAGATATGGTTATGTGTATTTAATGAGACATAAATCACAAGCCTTTGAGAAGTTTAAGGAATACAAGAATGAAGTAGAGAAATAGACTGGCAAGAGTATTAAAGCTCTTCGATCGGATCGAGGAGGTGAATACCTTAGCCATGAATTCACTTCTTACCTTAAAGACAATGGAATTATTTCTCAGTGGACTCCCCCGTATACACCACAGCACAATGGTATATCCGAAAGGAGAAACAAGACCTTGTTAGACATGGTCCGATCCATGATGTCTATGTCAAGACTACCCTTGTCTCTCTGGGGCTATACCTTAGAGACTGCAGCCTATTTACTAAATAGAGTCTCAAGTAAATCTGTTCCTTCTATGCCATATGAGATATGGAAGGGCAGGAAACCAAATTTTAATCACATTAAAATTTGGGGGTGTCCTGCCCATGTGAAAAGGAACGATAGTGAAAAACTTGAGTCTAGAACTGATAAGTGTAGGTTTGTGCGATATCCAAAGGAGATATTTGAATATTATTTCTATCACCCTTCTGAGCAAAAGATCTTAGTGGCTAAGAGAGCTGTATTTCTAGAAAGAGAATATCTTCTCCAGAAAGATAGTGGGAGCCAAATAGAATTGGACGAGGTCCAAGAACCACAACCCGTAGACACAAACTCATTAGATGAGACTGTATTGGTTGATCCTATTCAGAGTGAAACACAGACACTACGGAGATCTGGTAGACTACCAAGAGAACCTGAGACATATGTTGGACATGTCTCAGAGAGGTCCTCTAAGGTATGCATCGATGAGGATGAAGATCCTCAATCCTACCAAGAGGTGATCCGTAGTGCGGACTCCGAGAAATGACAAGAGGTAATGGATTCAGAGATCCAGTCCATGTACACCAACAAAGTTTGGAACTTGGTTGATGTACCCGAAGGGAAAGTCCCTATCGGCTGCAAGTGGATTTTCAAAAGGAAAATTAGTGTAGATAGATAGATAGACACATATAAGGCCAGATTAGTGGTGAAAGGGTATTGTCAAAGATAAGGTATTAACTATGACGAGACATTTTCACCTGTGGCCATGGTTAAGTCAATCAGAATTCTCCTTGCCATTGCTGCATACCTGGATTATGAGATTTGGCAAATAGATGTGAAGACAGCTTTTCTGAATGAAAATCTGTTAGAAGAGGTGTACATGATACAGCCTGAGGGATTCACTTCCATGTTTCATCCTAATAAGGCATGCAAACTTCAGAGGTCCATTTATGGATTGAAGCAGGCATCTCAGAGTTGGAACTTAAGATTTGATGAGGCTGTCAAATCTTTCAACTTCATTCAGAATGAAGATGAACCATGTGTTTACAAGAAGGTCAGTGTGAGCTCTGTGACCTTCTTGGTCCTATATGTTGATGACATCTTACTCATTGGGAATGATGTAGGGATGTTGACATCAACTAAGTCTTTATTGTCTAAGACCTTCTCCATGAAGGATTTGGGAGAAGCATCCTATATGCTGGGCATAAGGATCTATCGAGATAGATCTAAAATGATGCTAGGATTATCTCAATCTATATACATAGATACTATCCTCAAAAGGTTTAGGATGGAAAATTCCAAGAGAGGTCACATTCTTATGAGACATAGAATTTACCTATCTAAGGGGATGAGCCCTAAAACATCTGAGGAGGTGGCACACATGAATAAGGTACCCTATGCTTCGGTCATAGGGTCAATCATATATGCAATGCTATGTACACGGCATGATGTTGCCAATGCTTTGAGCATTGTCAGTAGATATCAGGCAAATCTCGGCGAAGAGCACTGGAAGGCAGTAAAGGGAATCCTTAAGTACTTGCGAAGGACTAAGGATCTTTTTCTACTTTATGGAGGAGAGGACCTACAGCTTAGAGATTATACAGACTCTAGTTTTCAGTCATATCCAGATGACTGCAAATCCATGTCTGGATTTGTATTCATGTTGAATGGAGGGGCAGTCAGTTGGAGAAGCTCCAAGCAAGATACGACTGCAGACTCGACGATAGAGGCAGAATATATTGCTGCAGCTGAAGCTGCTAAGGAAGCTGTCTGGATGAAGAAATTCATCTTGGAACTTGGCGTAGTTCTCGAGATATCAGCTCCCATCCCATTATTTTGTGATAATTATGGGGCAATCTCCCAGGCGAAGGAACCGAGATCTCACCAGAGGTCGAAGCATATTCTGAGGCGCTTCCACCTTATTCAGGAGATTGTTGATCGTGGAGATGTGGTGGTAGAGCGTGTACCGTCAGAAGATAACATAGCAGATCCACTAACTAAGCCTTTGACACAGATTATATTTGAGCGCCATCGGGATAAGATGGGCCTCAAAGTTGTGGGTAATTGGCTGTAGTTCAAGTGGGAGATTGTTAGTATTGGTGTGATACAAACCAATTTAGGGTCGGATAGACCCGATATATGTACGATCTTGTTCATTATTAATAAAGTGGTATTTGAGCGTAAATATATGATTGTATATTACTTTACGATGTCCCTAGGATATGTGGTTGTAAAGTCAACTCGAGATGAGATCTCGAACATGAGACTGACTTTACATGGACACATACCTTAAACTGTTCCTGGTTGGAGGGTAATCACTCGGGGACTTTGATTACCTATTAAACTAGTACACATGATGTGTGAGTGACCAGTCTCATGGTCATTGGTGCGGGGCACCAACACATATGTGTAGGTGTATGTCCTTGGAGGATGTACACTGAACTAATCGACTATTGGATCTTCAGATGGTTGATTATACCTAATGTCAACTGAAGATCCAACTATCTTAGTAGCATCGTTGGTCCTTTGACCTGAGACATTGATTGGATCTTACACGAGGATTGTAATGGTTTAATTACTTGGCTAAGTGACTTTAACTATAAGTCATGAATTGCCGAGTCATTAACCATTTTAGGATACATGTGAAGATCATCAATGGTCAAGAGGGGATCGCTCACTGTTGGGTATATATCAGACAGTTAATGGGTCATGACACTGACGCTCCATTAAATCCCTGGCCAGGGTCGTGTGAGTTCATTTAGAATGGACGTCATACACTTTAAAGAGGTTATGGTCAAATGGCACGATCATGGGGTTTGACAGAAACCATACCCTCGATCGAACCAGACTCATAGAATGAGCGAGGGATTATAGCGATGCGGTAACTGTAGACTTACAAGTACCAGACAGGCTGGTTTAAACCCAGTGTCCTCTAGGATCACACAGATTTGCTTGACCCAACGTGATCAAATGTTAGGAATAAATTAAACTTTAATTCGACTCTAGTAGAAGCGAATAATAAGTTTAATTTACTTCTAATTGGGAATTAGAAGTTAATGGGCCTTAAACTAGAGTGACGAAGGGCCTAGAGGATCACACACAATGCATTCTTGGGTGACGGATTATTATTGTACAAATGTATATATTAATTCCCTTGAAATCCTTTTTTGGAAAGGCATATAAGAGGGGCTTAATATATATGTACAATAATGAAAAGGATATATATACGATTTTGGTCCTTGTGGGTTCTTTTCAAAAGGGGCCTAATCCTATATATATGTCACTTTCGAGAACTCTTCCCCCCTTGGTTTAATCAAGCACTAACAGCAAGGGAAGAGAGATTTCTCTCCCCCCTTTCCCCCCTCTTGCTCTCTCTCTCTAGAAGCCCTTTCTCTCTCTAGAAGGGGAAGGCTTGGGGAAGATCGTGTCGGGAGGATACCGTCGCTACGCGAGGATCCGTGTGGATCTATTCTAGAGGCCGTACTTCTATGCGGCTCGGTGTTCGCGAGATTCTGCATTGGGCATTGCAGACAGCATCGTTCCGCGCAAGGTGAAATCTGCAACCCGTAGTTAGGGGTTGGGTAATTAATGCATCAATTAGAGCACAGATCTAGGATTCCATCAAGCCGGGTTCGGGTTAATAAATTTTTGTTATCTGCTGCATTGCCCGAACTGTGCTGTTTGGAACATTGCACTTGGCACCCAAGTTGACTGTAGACTTTCTTATATATTAATGAGTCCAAGTCTCTTCATCCTCTGGTAGCTCGTAGAGACCTTTGCTCACTACTCGTTAGATCTCATGATCTTGCATAAGGATAGTTAGATCTAGTAAGGATATGTATATCAAATGAACACTTGCATGCGATTTTTCCAATAAGGATAGTTAGATCTAGTAAAGAAAGATGGCCTATTGACAGAATGACCCTCAGGTGTCTGACCCTTTGTTGCCATTTCACCGTTTCTCTCAAGGTCACTGGACCCTTGCATGAGAGATTGGCTCTGATACCACGTGATGTGTGGGAATGACAGATCTAGAGGGGAGGGGTGAATAGATCAGCCCCCCTTTTCGTGATAAACGTAGTGGAATATAAAAGAAGCTAACACACAGGAAGGCCCACAAGCAGTAGCGGCAATGTAAGATATGTAAATGGCCTAAGCATGCATCTACCGTAGGACAAACACACAAGCAAGCCACACAGAACAATATTTTTAAGGTGGTTCAGACTCAACCCAGAGCCCTACGTCCACCCCTCACTCAACCGAGTGAGGCTTCCCTAGTGCAACTGCACTAAACACGCTGACATACAGCTTACGGGCGCACAAGGCCGACCACAGAATAGAAAAACCTTCTGTCTATCTTCCTACAGTACCAGGTAGGGACTGAAACCACAGACCGGAGCACCCTCCGTCTGTCTTCCTACAACACCTTGTAGGGATAGTTCAAGGTAGCAATGGAAAAGGGTTCAAACTGAAAAAGAGATAACATAAAACAAAACCCAGACAGGAAATGGAATTCTCGAGCAGAATGAAAAATGGCCTTGTCTGGAATCTGGATGGCAGTCTATGCTTCTTCCACATGGAGTGCTTCCTAGGACAGTAGGTTTTCCTTCACAGGAAGCTGGAGCTGATGATGTCCTTCTTCGCAAGATGAAGAAGGCACGTTGAAGACGTCTGGCTTCAGAATTCAAGGCCACAGCTTGCTTCGACCTTCCCCAGCAGCTCCATGGGCTCCTCTCCTTCCTCTATCTTTTATTCTTCTCCTTGTCTCTACTTCTCTTCTTCGAACAGGCCTCTCCTCTTCTCTTCTACCTGAGCTCGATGCTTGCCACTTCTTACTGCAAGCTCCCTCAAAAAATGTCTCCCACGCGTTGCCATTTTGTTCCAGACAATCTTCTTTTTTTTCATGAGAAGTATAGGGTAGGTAACCCTTGATTTGGTAGGAAACCATCTGGACCGTACATCACGGTAGAAGACTTCTAGATCTTGAGCAAGGTGGCCACTGAATGGCCCAGAAGTGATAAGGTACTTTGAGTTCCTATTGGCTGGCCAATCACATTCATCCGGTACACAGTAGGTACAAGACTTTCTCCTCAAGGTATGACCCCTTTTAGGATAAAAACACTTTCTAGGTTATTTGCCATTGGTCCAGCTGGAAAGTAAGAAACTTTTCTGGGAACTGGTCTTCCATAACCTTGTGCCATCGAAGGATGTCCCTTTCAATGTTTGGAATGGGACTATTAGGCTCAAATCCCTTTTTTGTGCAAGTATGAAAAGGGCGCTTCCGAAAATCACGTTGAGTGCCTTGACGTAGCAGAGGTGTAGCGTCGAGGCATCCTTCATGGCACCGGCCACTGTTGCTGCTGGAGCCGTTGCTGCGTTGATGCAGTTGTTCCGCTACATCGATGCCTCCTTCAAGAGCACAACGCCCTTCCCAGCTTCAAAGAAGCTGCGTTGATGCAGCCTTCTGGCTTCAACATAGCTGCGACGAGGCATCTTCTCTCTTCAACAAAGCTTCAACACAACTACATCAAGGCATCTTCTAGCTTCAACAAAGCTGCATCGAGGCACCTTCTTGCTTCGAAAGAGCTACGTCGAGGCACCTTCTAGCTTCAACAAAGCTTACAAAAACTCATGGATCTTCATTGATTAACATTGTTAAAAACAAAATATGAATCTCAAGAATCAAAACGTATAAAACTCAGAGCAAAAAACGTATGAAACTTAAGGTTCAATGACATGTGAAATTCATGGATCAACAACACATTAGAAATGCCATCATCAACAATATCATCAACAATATGTATGACTCATAGTTTTAACATCATTAAAACACAGGTACACAACATTTGCTTTGAAGGTGTGTCGACGCACTGAGGGCATTGGGTCGACGCACTAGTTATCCGCTGATGTTGTTCTGCATTTTGTAAGACCAAATAGGTCGACGCACTTAAGAAGTGGGTTGACACACTTTGCTGTCTATTCTTGTTTCGTGAAAATCAGTCGACTCCTTGGGAAATCAGTCGACTGACTTTCATGTCTGTCGATTGATTTGGAACTCAGTCGACTGAAGTTGGGCTTTGTCTATGAGTTGACTTGAGATGAACATTTAGACAGTTTCTTCACATTTAGCCAATCATAAAAGGAGTTATTTCATGTGATCTCAAATTGACTTGCTAATGACTTATAGTTAGACATCATCAAAACACAATGCCCACAACATTCTCCCCCTTTTTGATGATGGCAACTATGAGTCATTGTACTCATATTTTTGTTATTTTAGGTTCAAAGCAAGGTTTTAGCAGACTGCATGCTATGAATAGCATAATCATCTTGTATTTAAGAAGCACTTGATTATTAAAGGAACAAAATTTCAGATCATCAAGATATGCATCATGTTGGATCCCCTAGTTGATTTTGGTAGTTAAGTTTCAATGATGACAAATCTTGTGTTTATGTGTTATTGAAATGTTGACTGAAGAACTTTGCTAACCAATTAAGGTGTTCATTCTTTGTTCATCTTGCATTGCAGGAAGAAGAGAATTGAATCTTTGTGGTTTATCAAGTGTAAACACTATCATGCTACCAAGGATCAAAAAGTAAGTGGTAATTCATGTTGATTTTCTCAAGATCCATTGGTAAGATTGACATCTCTCAAAATATTTAAGATGGCTATAGACTACGTCGACCTCATCTAGGATGGCGTCGACCTCACTTTGAAATATAAGCCAATTCAAGCATTATCTTTTTGATAGTGTCGACCCCACCTTGTGCTGAGTCGACCTTTCAATGAATTTCATGCTAAGTGTTTTTCATGCATATTTCTCATGAAGTTTTTAGCTTGCAACATGTATAATCAATTCCATGTGAACTTTGGTAGAACAATAGTTAAATGGAGCTCACATCTTGTTCTTATGCATAGCTATAAGCTCTTGATGTTAAAGTGTATGATTTATGTTTTCAATGGATCATTCTTGTGTTTATTATGGGTTTTGATGTTCATACTTCATGGATTTCTTAATTGGATTGTTTGAGCTTAAACTCTCACATTTTCCATGTTGTATAGGCCTTCTGCACTATTTTTGGTCAACCAAATGAGGGACTTCGGTTGACCAATTAAAATAGCATGTAGGGGTATGTGAAATGTCACAGTTCGGTTGACTGGCCAAGGGCAATCGATCGACCGAAATCCACTGGCAGTATTGGTCTGAAACCTGCAACATTTCGGTCGACCGACCCCTTTCGACTGGTCGACCGAATACGGCAGACGGGCCAGTTTGCTTATGTTTGAAACCCGTTAAACATGATCCGTTTGGGCTCAAAATTGACCCCCTGGCCCCTAGGGTTAGCATACATATATTGGGGCATGTTCTATAGGGTTTTAACAAGGGTTAAATGGTATTTTCATACATCTCATGTGTGGATATATATGAGTTGCGAATTTGGGACGAAATACCTAAGTGCTTACATTCTATCTATCTTGCAGGAGAAGAAAGGGAAGAAGGAGAGGAGCAGAGGAAGATCTGTGGATATTATCTACATCCATGCATTTCTGGAGATTGTGATAGAAGATAAAGTGAAGCGGATTGAAGAGAGGAACGCGTTGACGTTCAAATCGACGGCATCCGGCTTCCCTCCAACCTAAGCATCAAAGAAGATTATCTACAGCCCTTTCAACATATCGGGATCTATTTCTACATCTCTTTTACACATATTCCAATGATTTACATTTGGTTTATGAGCATGTATTGATCATATCTTTACTTTCCGAACACCGACTCTGTGTGTGTGTCGAACCGTCTACATACGGTTGTGGTTTATTGTGCTGCGGTGTTGCAGCTCGTGTGTGTGTGTGTTTAGATCCGTGGTGGATCGTGTAAGAGACGACGTCTCCATGTGTTTGGTGCGTAAGCTCCATGCGCTTCAATTCGAAGAGAGTGGATCCTCACCGATTCGGTGAGGGGTGGACATAGGGAGTTCGTGGTGGTCCCGAACCACCTAAAAAATATGTCTCACATTTTGGGTGATTGTGGTTTGCTTGTCTATATTATTCATATCGATCGTGTGAGAGCGGAGAGCTTGAGAGAACTTGTTCGTGTAGAGCATAAATTTCGTTTGATCATATCTCGTGTTGGTAGTTAATAATATTCCGCTACGCATATTTTAAAAACTACCATTGTGCTTGGTGGGGACAATTCAACCCCCCTTCTTGTCCATACGTGAATCTAGGGACAACAATCGGGTCTCTGATTTTTAGGACGACCTCACGGTTGTAGAGCAAAGATCCTTTGCTATGGCCTACAAGGGAATGCTCCCCGAGGGACATTCAATCCATCGACCACCCTTCTTTGATGGTACGAACTACCCCTATTGGAAAAATAGAATGACTGTGTTCATGCGAGCACAAGATTATGATACCTGGAGAGTCATAAGTAAAGGTCCTTATGTTTTACCTTCGGATGAAGATGAATGGGAAGATGAACATATTAAGAAATCTCAGAGCTATGAATATTATTCAATGTGCAGTACATCCGAATGAATATTCACATATATCTATGTGTTCATCTGCGCAAAAAATGTGGAACAAGTTGAAGGTCATTTATGAAGGTACTTCAGAAGTATGGGAGACAAAGGCAAATCTGCTAGTTCGGGAATACGCGCTGTTCACAATAAAGCCCGAGGAGAACATAAACGATATGTATGCAAGGCTAAGTGAGATTACAAACAGCTTAAAAGCCTTGGGAAAAGAATATTCAAACAAAGACCTGGTCAAGAAGGTGCTGCGGTCACTCTCACCGCCATGGCACACAAAGCTGACTGTCATCGAGGATTCAAAGGCACACTCACGATGGATCAATTGATCGGGTTACTGATGACATATGAAATCAACATCATGAAGCCAGTTGAGGAGGAAAGCAAGAAGAAGAAAACGATTGCATTAAAAGCTAATCCAGGATCTTCGGATGAAAGTGATGCAAGATCTATCATCGATAGTGAAGAAGAAGAGATGATAGCTCTAGTCACAAGGAAAGTTAAAAAATATTTCAGAAGAGCAAGAAGAGAAGGAAACATTCTGAGAAGATTCTTAAAAATAAACCCCAACAAGAAAGGGGAGTCGAGCAAGAAAGAAGAAATCATATGCTACGAGTGTAAGAATGCTGGCCACATGAGGGGTCAATGTCCCGAGCTCTAGAAGAAGCTGAAAAAGAACAAGCCAAAGAAAGGGAAAGCGATGAAGGCAATGTGGAGCAATGAGTATTCAGATAGCTCAAGATCCGAAGGCGAGAAGGATGAATTGGACGAGCTGGTCCAAAATTTATGCTTCATGGCGGATGAAGAAAATTCTGAGGTAAATTCTGATTCCGAAAACCTTACTGTTGAACATTGGCAGTTAGCATATGCTGACATCTATTAGAATTATAAAAGTTCTAAAAATGATGTCAAGAAGTTGAAAAAGAAGTTTCATGATTTGATTAATTCTACAAATCCATGTGATAGATGTAGTTTCTTTGAAATGCAAGTTGAAAAATTCAAAGAAGAAAAAGAAGATTTTCAATCTAAAATGACTTTGTATGAAGATGAATTGGCATGCTTGGAAGTTGAAAAAGAGAATGCTTATGAAAACATGGAAAACTTAAAAATTAAAAATTAAAAATTGGTAAGGGAGTTGGATGAACTCAAATTAAGATTGAATGAGTGTGAGAAATCAAAGAGAGAATTAGAAACCAACTTCAATACCATGCATGATGAGCTAAGAAAATTGAAAGATGTGGTTCAAAAAGAATTGAAAAGAAAAGAGAAAACATTTGAATATGGTGAAACTAGCAATGAAAATGCTAGGAATGAGAAGAGAGATGTTGGACACTCACCCACAAAGAAAAACTCATTTGTGAGAAATCAATTTCAAAAATCATATGATTCATATTGTTATTCTTCTGTTGATCCATGCACGAACTCGTTTGTTAATCAGTCAAACATGCATAGGAAAAACTATTTTAGAAAGCCAAATGTTACTTGTTTTTATTGTGGGATGTTCGGCCACTCCATGTATGTATCTAATTTGATGAGGGCCCATGATGAGTATTTTGAAAGGAAAAACAGAATGTATTTTGCTCAAGGTAGAACTAACACTTTGGGACCCAAGCTTACTTAGGTACCTAAATCAACTTGAGATGTGTTTTGATTGTGCAGGTCTGTCTAAGAGCCAAGAGGAATAAATTGTACCTAGATAGTGGATGCTCCAGACATATGACAGACAATAAGGAACTCTTCTCAGACCTGAAGGAAAAGGATGGTGGACTGGTCACCTTTGGCGGGAACGACAAAGGTAAAATTATGGGAATTGGACGGATAGGTAAGGATTTCAACCAGTCTATTGAAGATGTTTTACTTGTAGATGGTTTAAATCATAGTTTGCTTAGCATTAGTCAACTTGGTGACAAAGGTCACAAAGTCATTTTTGAAAACACACATTGCCCAATTGTAGATGTCACGCCCCGAATTGGTAGCAACGAAAGCTGCTCAGAATGTGGCAGCGAAACATTCGAGTCAAGCAGAGCATTGGGGGTCAACTACCACGAGGAAGTAACTTGGTAAAACCTTATTTGACAAAAGATTATTTATTAATAATACACTTGTTATTACAATTCTAGATGACTAAATAGTACAATTTTAAGATTTAAAAGAAAAGACATGAAGTACAAGACCCTCAACTATAAGGCTATACTTAAATCATTGGAAATGACTCGTGTCTTCTAATATAACAACACTCGGTCACTCTTCCCCTTCTATAATGGTGTGCATTCGAACCTCCCTACTCCTTGAAAATGTTTGAGGAAGTTGGGTGAGCAAGAAGCTCAGTAGGATTTATATCTCTATCGCCAGGCATTCTTTACGTATTAACAGATTGATAATGTAAATTTTGCTAATGTCGAGGAAACGTAATAAATCATGGAATATAAATAGGATGATATAAGATGCAAGAAATTGGTGATCAAATAAGTCAAGGTAATAAAAAGGAGAGCAAGTATAGATTTAACAAGTATAAAAGTGAACGTCTAATTGGCCATATAACCCAAGAGTGAACAAGTCAAGTATTCCAAGTGTTTCACGTGAGTCAAGCAAGTGTAGGTATTTATGAGTGAGTGAAATGCCATAGATTAATCTAGCTAGATAGTAATTTGGTGCGATGGCACACTAGGTCAATTATAGCTCCCATGGGCACGAGTACTTTCGGGCGGTCCCCCCAGGATTAGACCGGGCCCTATTAATGCTGGGCATCAAGATTTTGGATCAATGACCCAATAATATAAATATCTAGACATCCACATTAAAGTAATAATGATGGCCAAAGAATTTCAAGGTAAAACTCATTAAATAAAGTAAGATCTAGCAAAATTTACCATTCAAGGGACAAGTAGTACAAGAGCGCAAGTAGTTGTAAGAAAAGTTCAAAGATGATTTAAGGCATAATGTTTAACGACATTAAGTTGATAAGAAATTGGATTGCCGGACAAGGCACAATCAGCCCTTGCCGAAAATCTCCTAAAACGGGTTTAGATCAAGTTTTTCATAGTCGGGTGTTTAGCTAGAAAACTGAGGAATCACAGTCAGGTAAGAGGTGGGATAGTGGGAGGCTCCCCTCGCATTTGTGAACTCCTAATTAAAAAACCACTTATCCACTTAAAGCATTTGCCCATGGACCTCTTTCCTTAGACACCGTTCTTCCTTGAAAATCTAGCAAGCTACACGATTTGTCGAAAACACGGTAACACGGAAATTGTTAACTCATATCGGTCAAGGTTATGCAACTAAACCGATGTAGTTTTAATAGATAATATCTACTCCATTTAACATGCTAGAAAGGTAATATAGTCATGGAGATCAAGGATATCATGAAGGTAACAAGAACTAGGAAGGAAATAAGCTCATGGAAATAGAATTATTTATCTTCCATATACTTAGCTTAATCATGTGTGAGTTAAATGACATGCAACATAATATGATTTGGAACTTAAATTTAACAGATCTAGCTTGTTGGACAATCTATTGGTTCAGTTAGAACTTGAAAATGACACGGTCGTCACGGAGATCGCGCATCCGGAACACAGTCTAGAAAGACACCGTGATCCGAGATGGAGCTTCCGACGCTTAAGAATCTCAATTAAAAACTCATGTTCAGTTGTATGGATATCCCCATGGCCTGTGTTACTCATGAGGGCACATGAAAACAGAATAATGATGTTTCGCTCTTTTTTTTTATGAAACGGGCGAAGGGTGGTGACCTTGGCTGAACACGGTTGTCCTGGACACCGCGTTAAGAACGTGGTCTCCATGGGCACCACGCTTAGAACGTGGTCGTCAGAATGACCACGTTCATAACAAGAATGTGGTCATCAGACAAACCACGTTCAGACGAGAACGTGGTCTTCAGACAGACCACATTCAGAACGTGGTCGTCAGGATGACCACGTTCAGAATGAGAACGTGGTCTTCAGACAGACCGCCTTAAGAATGTGGTCGTATGGGTGGCCGCGTTCAAAAAATATAATTTTTCTTTTTTTCTTTTTTGAAAATAGTTGGACGGCAGGAAAACTTTTGTATTAACACGGGTTGTCGGGCCGTCACGTTAATGTCGTGCCCTCTGTGAGTACCACGTTCAAAACAGAATCCGTTCTACGAAAAACGGCGATACCCCTTCAATAAAACGCCTCTAACATGCTTAATACTCAATAAAAATTGGGGAAAATGGTACCAATAGAAAGATCACTTGAAAACACACAAAATGGCATGATTTATTAAAGGTTTAGCCTGAGAGAAACCTACCTTAAATCGAATTGAAGAGGAAGAAGGAAAAATGGGACGAAATGCTTAAGAGCTCCCTTTCTCCTCCAAATCACAACCCCAAATTGCCTCCAATATCTCTCTTAACGTAGCAAAAGCCTAGAGGGTGATTAGAGGGACTGAGAGGCTCTTATTTATAGTAACAACTTGGCCAAAATTGTCAAGATTTCTTTCTCCAAAAATTAAACTTCTCCACTCCGAATTTAATGGCTTAAGAAGCAAATTCTAAATTCTCTTCTTAATCTAGCCTTAATTTGGTGGAAAACGTGGGAAAGATGGCTAATCCATGGTAGGCTATGATATAAGGTTTGAATTGTGTGATAATCTTCTAGAAATGAGACTAATTTAATCATATACAAGGGTATTTAACATGTGCTACGAATTTAGCCCTATTTAACCCCTTTTTAGCCCATTAGCCCATAATCCAGCCCATTATGAGTTATCCAATGGCTGAGTTGTTAATCATAATCCATTCTAGGGAATTTAATTAGGTCTCCTATATTTTTTTAAAATTTAAAATGTCTAATTTCGATTTATTTCAAGAGAATTCAATTATTAAATATATTTATGCTTGAAAAAATATAATATCATTATTAATTCAAGAAATTATCATTGTTTGAGAATTATATTATTAAAGTAATTATCTTTATAGAAATATAATATTATCTCTATAGAAACATAATATTAAAGTAATTTTCTCTATTATTTAATGAAAATCTTTTAGTTATTTGATATATTTAACATTAAGAAATTATCGCATTTGTAATTACTTAATATATTTTAGATCTTTAAAACTCAACTCAATTTCATTTCTAAATTAAAATTTTCAATCCTTTTTCCTATTTAATGCTTTTACTTATTTTATATATACAAAAGATCTTAATTATTTAACCTGATCATTTAGAATTTAACCCACTTATCCAAATTAAAATTTGGGATTTTTAGAGGTTTGAATTTTAAGATATTAATTCCTTCCTTCATAAAAGACCCATCAAACTTTTAATTACAAGCCACTTTCCTAATTGGAAATTTTATTTCACTAACTGAAACTACCCCCTATTTGTTCATAAAATTATATTCATTTAATTATATCTTTATTTGAATTCGGGTTACTACAGTAGATAGAGTTTCAAATGGAATAAAATTCATTGGAATTAGAGATGGAAACATTTACTCAGTTGATTTTGAAAGTTCTCCAAATGAAAATCTCTGTTTAGTTGCTAATAAGTCGGATGATGCATGGCTATGGCATCGACGACTTGGTCATGCTAGCTTTAGTATTCTTTCTAAACTGTATAGAAAAGATTTGATTAGAGATTTGCCAAAGTTGAATTTTCATGTAAATAAAATCTGTGATGCATGTGCTATGGGGAAACATACCAGGGTATCGTTTAAATCTAAAAACATTGTCACCACTTCTAGACCCCTAGAACTCCTTCGTTTGGACTTATTTGGTCCCACTAGGACACAATCTAGGAGGGAAACTTTATGGGTTTGTTATTGTAGATGATTACTAGAGATTCTCTTAGGTATTATTTTTAACCCATATGAATGATGCTTTGTAGGAGTTCGAAGATCTCTGTAGGAAGTTACAAAATGAAAATGGGTATCTTATAAAAGTAATTCGGAGTGACTATGGAAGAGAATTTGACAACCATGACTTTGATGATTTTTACAGGAAACGGGGGTTTACACACAACTTTGCAGCACCTAGAACCCCTCAACAAAACGGAGTCGTGGAAATAATGAATAGGACGCTCGTGGAGATGGCGAGGACGATGCTTGCTAAAAATGGCTTACCAAGATATTTTTGGGCTGAGGCGGTGAGCACGGCCAGCCACATCATCAATCGAGCCATAGTAAGACCAATACTCAAGAAAACTCCATATGAGCTATATAAAGGTAAGAAGCTAAATATTGAATATCTTAAACCTTTTGGTTCTCCATGGTATATTTTGAATAATTCTAAGGAAAACTTAGAGAAGTTTACTGTAAAGAGTGACAAAGGTATATTTCTTGGATACTCATCATCATCTAGAGCTTATCGAGTATATAACATGCGCACTCTTGTTGTAGAAGAAAGCCCACATGTAATTATTGATGAATACACTTTAAGGTTATCTAATAAAGATAATCATTTTCTTGATGTAGGGCATGAAGATGGAGAAGAAAAGAAAGACAAGGAAAAACAAGATGTGAATCAAGCGGAGTCGAGTAACAAAAATGATGAAGCTCCAACCCAAGGTGAAGCTGAATAAGAAGTACAAGTTGAAGACCACCCCAGATAATGGATTGAACTTAAAGATCATCCACTCAACAATGTCATTGGAAATGTGGATGAACGTGTGAAGACAAGGGCTTCAATCAAAGAAGTTGAACAATATGATAATCTTGCATTACTTTTCGATATTGAGCCCAAATCTATAGATGAAGCATTAGATGATAATTTTTGGATCTTGGCTATGCAGGAGGAATTACACCAATTCTAAAGGAATGAGGTGTGATTTCTTGTGCCTAGACCTAAGAATCACCAGGTGATTGGAACTAAGTGGGTTTTTCGGAACAAACTTAGTGATCAAGGGGTGGTGATCAAGAATAAAGCCCGGCTAGTAGTCAAAGGCTATAGTCAAGAATTAGGAATTGATTTTGATGAATCATTTACACCTGTGACTTAGCTTGAAGCGGTTAGAATATTACTTACCTTTGCATGCTCTAGGAATATAAAACCTTTTCAAATGGACGTTAAAAGCATATTTTTGAATGGTGTAGTGAAAGAAGACGTCTATGTTGAGCAGCCACCGGGATTTGAAGATGAGAAGCACCCGGACCATGTGTACAAACTTGACAAAGCTTTGTATGGTCTGAAGTAAGCCCCCCGTGCGTGGTATGAAAGGTTAAGTACGTTCCTTTCAGAAAATGGCTTCAATAGAGGTAACATTGATCAAACTCTTTTCATTAAGAGCAACAATGAACATATGCTTCTTGTACAGGTGTATGTAGATGACATTATGTTTGGAGCGACATCTGACTCCTTAAATGATGAATTTGTTAAATTGATGTAGGGGAAGTTTGAGATGAGTTTGATGGGGGAGTTAACTTTTTTCTTAGGTTTGCAGGTGAAGCAGCTAAAGGATGGAATCTTCATCAATCAAAGGAAATACACAAAGAAGCTCATCAAGAAATTCAAATTCAACAATGCAAAGCCACAAAAGACACCGATGTCAACACCGGTGAAATTGAAGAAGAGTGAACAAGATAAGTCTGTCGATCAGAAACCTTTTCGTGGAATGATTGGTTCGTTACTGTATTTGACTGCTAGTAGGTCGGATATCATGTTTAGTGTTTACATGTGTGCTAGATTTCAATCCGATCTGAAAGAACCACACATGTTAGCAGTCAAAAGGATTTTCAGATATTTGTTAGGCACCACGGATCTTGGTCTTTGGTTTTCGCGTAGTTGTAATTTTGATTTAGTAGCATACACTGATTACGATTATGCTGGGTGTTTAGTAGATCGTAAGAGCACGAGCGGGTATTGTCAATTCCTTGGAGGGTGCATGGTTACATGGGCCTCTAGGAAACAAAATACAGTGGCATTGCCAACTACTGAAGCCGAATACATGGACACCGGTAGTTGTGCAGCCCAAGTGTTATGGATCCAACAACAGTTAGTTGATTTTGATATTTCTTTAAATAACACACCGATTCTTTGTGATAACACATCTGCCATTAACATTTCTAAAAATCCAATTTTGCATTCTCGCACAAAGTACATAGACATTCGACACCACTTTTTGTGAGATCATGTGAGTAAGGGTCATTTTGAACTTATACATGTAAATATTGAAAATCAACTTACAGATATTTTTACAAAACCCTTATCTCCTGAAAATTTCACAAGAATAAGAAGAGAACTAGGAATTTACTGTTTGAATGAGTAATTGTTCATATTAGGCTTGCATACACACTTTTGCTTCATTTTGCAAATAACTGTTCAGATTTGCATTCAATCAATTTCATGCTTTAGATTGCACATATCTTTGAATATTTGTGAATAGAAATAATCTTTCATCACCTTTCATTAACATGCATACATGTGTACATACTTTACATACTTGCGTGCTCTAATGTCATGATTTTTCGGTATATAAAATGGTGTTTGTGGAAGGTTGTGTTGTGCCCCTTGGTTTTGATGCTAGCAAACACCATTGCTTCATCTACTATATAGTGCATATGAGTAAAGTTCATGTCGTGCATATCATCGCTCATGAGCATTAAGGTCCGTGCATTTCATTCTTTGCACGTAGCCTTGGCAAGTGTTAGGGCAGTGCATGTTTGCGTCTCACTTAGCGCATTGTGTGTGTCTAAGGCATAGACACTCGGTGCTAGTTCCTTTATGCATTTCATATAGTCTGCGCATATAGAGCATATGAGTAACTCGGTGCAGGTTCTAGCCTGCGCTAAGTCGGTGCAACTTTTGTGCGTGTAAGGGTCAGTGCATATTTGGTGTTGGTCTAAGTCGGTGCAGTTTTTGTTGCAAGCACAAGTTGATGCATTTTGTTGTAGCTTAGGTCGATGCATGCTTTGCATTTGGCAGATCACGTAGGTGCAAACCTTGCATCTGTCGCATACGAAGTCCATGCACAAGTTGAGAAAGTCGGTGCGTGTTCTGCCTCTCATATATAGAAAGTCGGTGCACCTTTTCAGTTAAGTCTGCGCATGCATAACTCAAGTCGATGCAACTTTTGTTGCTGCACGCGATTAAGTCCGTGCATGTGTGCGTCTTACACAACAAAGTCTGTACATTCTTCGGTGGCATGTCTGTGCATCTTTCTACTATCCTCATATTGCTTCTGACTAATATTAAGTCTGACCTTGGAAGGATATCTGCTCGAGGAGCTTAAGAAGGGCACGTGATCCAAGAATGGAGAATGTGCCAGGATCGTGACACATGTAAAGCAGCGAGCTGAAATGCTTCCACGTGGTCAAGGCGCTAGGGCGGGAATTCGTGGAGGACACACACCCACCTATCTGTTGCTGCTATAAAAGGAAGACTTCTCCATCTGGAGAAGGATGATCGTGAAGTGTGATGATCGTGAAAATACTTTAGAAGAGCAGAAGCAGAAAGAGCATGCACGATCCAGAGAGATGAGAAAAAGAAGAAAGAGAGAAGAAGAGAAGGAGAGAGTTGAGAGAGAGGAGTCTGAGAGAATTACTTTGAGAATTTGTTCCTTAGTCTCTCGGTTCAGATACCAGAGCTGAGATTGCTCATTGTGAGATACATTCCCTTTGGGGATTTCATGTTTTTCGTTTGTTTCTTCCTTATTTTATGAAACCCTATTTTCAAGCTATTTGTCAGTAGAGCAAGTTGTGATGCTCAGCGGGTAGAGGAGGATTCCTCTGGACGGGTGAAGCTGTAAGTCCCCAGTGGTTTGCAGAGGAGGATTCCTCTAGACGGCATAAGCTGTAATGCCCAGCGGTCTGTAGGGTTTTGACCCCGAAGCTGTGGATCAGCGAAGCTGTGTATCAGCGGTAGAAGACACATTCCGGTTTGGAGTGTGGGGTGGACGTAGATCTCGGGTTTGAGATCGAACCACCTTAAAAATCTCTGTCTACTGTGCGATTGTCGTGTGACTTGTGTGCATCCTGTTCATCTCTTCCATCCACAATAGATGCATGTTTAGGATCGTTTAAGTTCAGATCTGCTAGAGTTGGTATTTTGTGATCATGTTCATTTATCCTTCTGCCGTCCAGCAGTAGTTTGTTTCAATTCTGCACTTGAAGTTGCTGTAGTTGGTTTTATTGGGTGACTGATTTATTCACCCCCCTCTAGATCGTCTATAGAGTCTTATCGATTGGTATCAGAGCCTAACACTTTTTCAGGGACTAACATCCTAAAGAGGAACGGCCATGAACGCTAAGGGAATGACAGTAGAGGGACATTCAACCTCCAAGCCTCCGTACTTCGACGGCTTCAACTACACCTACTGGAAGAACAGAATGCAGGTCTTTCTGAGGGCAAAAGACTACGAGATCTGGAGGGTAGTAAGCATGGGACCGTTCAAACTGCACGAGAATGAAGAGGTTTGGACGAGAGAGGAAATTAGAAAGTCTACTTTGAACTGGAGTGCCGTCAACTCTATTCAGTGCACACTTCATCCCACTGAATTCTCCAGAGTTTCATCTTGCAAAACCGCCAAGGAGATGTGGGACACACTGGAGGTTATCTATGAAGGGACCTCACAGGTGAGAGAGACCAAGGCGAATATGCTGGTCTCTGAATATGAAGCATTCCGGATGAAGACCGGTGAAACCATGACTGAGATGTATGCTCGTCTGACGATCATAACTAACGGTCTGAGGAATTTGGGAAAGAGCTATTCTGACTATGAGATTGTAAGGAAGATCCTGCGATCTATGACTCCTGTCTGGCACACAAAGGTGACAGTGATCGAGGAGTCAAGAGATCTTCATAGGATGAAAGTTGATGAGCTGATAGGTTCTCTAATGGCATATGAGATGAACCTTCCCAAAGCTGAGGAGCTCGAGAACAAGAAGAAACCAATCACGCAGAAGGCTCGCTCTAGCAGAACAAGCAGATCCAGCCACAATGAATCATCAAGCGAGCAGAGTAGCCTCTCGAGACCAACTTGCTATGCTGACCAGAGAGTTCAGGCGATTCTTGAGAAAGGAGGGTAGAAATTTCGGCCGAAGATAATTCAGCGGCCGACGACATAACATGTATAGGTCTAACCCTGCAAAGAAACCTGATACTAATGTTTGCTATCACTGCAGGAAGGCCGGTCATATGAAGGCAGATTGTCCAGAGCTCCAGAAGCAAAAGGAGAAACTAAGGAAGAAAGCTGGAAAAGGAAAAGCCATGATTAGTACTTGGAGCGATGAGGACGAGGGCACACTGAGCACCACCTCAGAGAGCGAGGACGAAGAAAAGCCCGTCTGCCTGATGGCCAAAAGTGACAAAGAAGAAGAAGAAGATTCTGATGAGGTATCCTCTCCCTTTGAGCACTATACCATTTCTGATTGGGAGGATGCCTACGGAGACTTGCTACATAAAGTGGATGATATTAGAAAGGAGAACCGACATTTGAAGAAGAAAGTAAACTTTTTTATGAATGATAAAACCATGTCTGATAAAATTGCCTGTCTGTAATATGAAAATGATAGTTTAAAATTTTCATGTGCTGAATCTGATGATTTGAAGCATGCTTTAATTGATTCTAGAAAGAAAAATGAATGGTTGAAGAATGTTATTAATGATTTGAAGTTGAGAATTCAAACGTTTGAAAATGAAGCAAAAATTCCAAATCAGAAATATGAAGCTGTTTTGTGTGTGAATTCTGAATTAAAGAAAACGGTTGAAAATTTAGAGAAAGAAGATGTTGATAAAAGGAAAATAATAGAAAATATGACCCAAGGTTCATATAATCTCAATGCTTTGTTAGGGTCAAAGGTGAATTTCAGAAAAGAAGGTCTCGGATTCAACTCAACTACCACGGAGAGCTTTGCCGTGAAAACCATATCATTTGTGGCAGAGAAAAGGAAGGGACCTCTCATAAAAATGGTTAGTGGAAATTGTGTTTCTAAAAATGTTAATTCGAAAATGTCTAGTGCCAAGGAGAAGGGCAAACAGAAGGTTGGTGAGCCTAGCAGATCCTGCCCTTCACCCAAAAGTAAGCCTCAGGTTTGGGGTCAGCATCCAAGTAAATCTAAACCCCAGGGCAAGGCCACCAAGTCTCCACCACCATCACCTGTCCAGAAGAAGACCCAACATAAACCTGTACAGAAGTCTAGTGGGTCAAAAATGCAAGGGAAACCTAATGCTGCTTGGGGCCGGACCAGCAATACTCACCAGCCCAAGGTCCAGACCTATTTCACTTATCCTCAGAAACAGCCACAACCATTCTATAGGTCTGGATGGAATAAAGTCCAAGGGAGGTCTAGATATCAATCTTTTCCCCCTCACTGGCATAGACCTCAGTTTACTAGCTGGGTTGGTCAGTCTAGGACATGGGGTCCTAATAGACAAGTCTTCTTTGGTCAACCTAGGACCACTGCGGGTCGCAATTATCTGAGTACCTATTGGCCTGGGCACTCGCACAAAAATAATCATGCTGCTAATAAAGATGGTGCCAGAACTCAACAAAAACCAGAGCACTAGAAGAAGAAGGTTCAATCAGTTGGTGCTGAGAAAAAGAAAAATGATGAAAAGGATGTTAGGAATTCCACTAAGCCAACCATGTTTAGACAAATGTGGATTCCTAAACAATTGATGTCTTGCTTAAATTGTTCTGTTTCTGCTTCGGAGCCCAAACAGTTTTGGGTTCCAAAATTCTCTACCTGATTGTGATTGCAGGTATGCCTGGCAGCCAGGAGCAATATGTGGTACCTGGATAGTGGCTGCTCCAGGCATATGACAGGAGACAAGTCCAAATTTTACATGTTGACTGAAAAGAATGGAGGTCTTGTCACCTTCGGAGGAAATACAAAGGGTAAAATCATCGGGTCAGGTAAGGTAGGTAAGTGTACTACCTGTTGCATTGAAGAAGTCCTGCTGGTTGATGGTCTTGCATATAACTTACTTAGTATCTGCCAGCTCTGTGATAAAGGACACAAGGTGGTCTTTGATTCTCATTATTGCAAAATCTTTGAACCTAATTCTGATGTAGTTAAATTTTCAGGAAAAAGAGTGAATAACATTTATTTGGTAGATTTAGATGATTTAGCTCATTCCAATCTTTGCCTCACTGCAAATATAGATGATTTAGCATTTTTGTGACATCGTAGATTAGGCCATGCTAGCTATACTGTTTTGCATAAATTGAATAAACATAGCATGGTTAGAGGACTCCCTGAAATCTCATTCAAGAAGGAAAACAAAGTTTGTGATGCATGCACACAGTCCAAGCAAACTAGGAAGTCATTTAAGTCCAGAACTGAAAACATGTCCTCCAAATCCTATGAGCTGATACATATGGATCTTTTTGGACCCACATGATCTGTCAGCTTATCAGGTAGGACATATGGATATGTCTTGGTTGATGACTTCTCTAGGTATACTTGGGTCTTTTTCCTTACACATAAAAATAATGCCTTCACAGAATTTCAGGAGTTCAATTTGAAAACAAAACAGAAAAATGAAAATTCAATTGAAAATATTTTATCTGATCATGGAGGTGAGTTTGAAAACTCACAATTTGATAATTTTTGCTTATTCAATGGGATTACTCATCAGTTCTCCTCACCAAGGACACCAGAGCAAAATGGAGTGGTGGAGAGGAGGAACCGGACTCTTGTGGAGATGGCCCGTACACTCCTAGTTGAAGGTGGCCTACCAAGGAAATTTTGGGCAGAAGCAGTCAATACTGCATGCCATGTAATAAATAGAGCCATGGTAAGGTCGTTCACTCAGAAAACCCCCTATGAAATCCTCAAGGGTAAGAAACCTTCAATTGCACACTTTAAGGTCTTTGGATGTAAATGTTTTATCCATGTTAATGATAAAAGGGACCTTGATAAGTTTGAACCTAAAAGTGATCCAGGTATGTTCCTAGGATATTCTGAAACCACTGGGGCATATAGGGTGTACAATTCAAATTCTAAAATTGTTGAAGAATCTCCACATGTAGTCTTTGATGAGTCCCTAACAAAATGTGACAACGGTCTGTGTAGGAAAGAAGATGATGGAGAAATATTGAATGAAGGATAGTCGACAGACCAATCAGATCAAGAAGAAGAACCAGAAGAAAATAATGCAGAAGAGCCTGATGTTTAGGGGGACGTAAATGAATATCAAGGTAACCAAGTTATCAATATCAGATTTTTAAGAGATCATCCAGTAAGTAATGTCATCGGTAACTTAAATGAACCCCCTAGGACTAGAGGCTACTTTAGAGCTCAGCATGAATTAAATACATATGCATTGGTTTCTCATGTAGAACCCAAGTCCATTGACAGTGCCCTAAAGGATGTGCATCGGATCAATGCCATGCACGAGGAGCTTAATCAGTTTGACAGGAACAAGGTGTGGCACCTAGTCCCACCTCCTGATCATGGGACTGTCATTGGAACTAAATGGGTTTTTAGAAATAAAACTAATGAGCTTGGTAATGTAGTGAAGAATAAGGCCAGACTTGTTGCTCAGGGGTATAACCAGGAATTCAGAATTGACTTTGAGGAGTCTTTTGCCCCTGTAGCCAGGTTAGAGGCAATTAGAATACTTTTGGCTTATGCATGCTCATTAGGAATAACTCTCCAGCAGATGGATGTTAAATCTGCTTTCCTCAATGGGGAAATAAAAGATGATGTCTATGCCCGACAGCCTCCGTGATTTGAATGCATAGATTTCCCCTCTCATGTTTATAAACTGAATAAGGCTCTTTATGGCTTGAAGAAAGCTCCTAGAGCTTGGTATGATAGGCTCAGCAAATTCCTTACCGAGAAGAAGTTCTCGAGAGGTGAAATTGACCAAACGTTGTTTACAAAGGTTAGTCAACCTGACATACTTATTGTTCAGATTTATGTGGATGACATTATTTTTGGTTCAACTAACCCAAGGATGTGTAAGGAATTTTTTGATTTAATGACACAAGAGTTTGAAATGAGCTCAATGGGTGAGCTGAAACTCTTTCTTGGATTGCAGGTGACTCAAACCAAGGATGGAACCTTCATCACCCAGTCCAAATACATTAGGGACATCTTGAAGAAATACAAGCTCGAAAACCTCAAGGACATTGCAGCTCCAATGGGTACCTCCACAAGTCTTGATGAAGATACTAAAGGTAACCCAGTGGATCAAAAGTTGTATAGAGGTATGATCGGATCCCTTTTGTACCTCACTGCATCTAGGCCTGATATACAATTTATGGTGTGTTTATGTGCTAGATTTCAGGCTAGTCCTAAGGAGTCTCATTTTAGTGCAGTGACAAGGATCTTTAGGTATCTGTCAGGCAACCAAGAACTTGGTCTTTGGTACCCTGCTAGGTGTGAGTTAAAGCTTCTAGCCTACACTGATGCAGACTATACTGGGTGCCGGATAGATAGGAAGAGCACTAGTGGCTATTGCCAATTCCTAGGTGGTTGTCTAGTATCTTGGGCTTCTAAAAAGTAACACACAGTAGAACTTTCCACTGCAGAGGCAGAATATGTTGCTGCAGGGAACTGTTCTGCCCAGGTACTATGGATTAAACATTAGCTCTCAGATTATCAAATAAATCTGGGATGCATTCCACTTCTATGTGATAACACTAGTGCCATCTGCCTTACTAAAAATCATGTTCACCACTCTAAGACTAAGCACATTAAAATTAAATATCATTTTCTTAGAGATGCAGTGAGCAAGAGTGAAATTGAGTTAGTCTTTGTTGAAACTAAAAAAACAAGTTGCTGATATTTTTACTAAACCCCTCAGAAATGAAAGATTTAGATATCTAAGAAGAGAACTGGGGCTTTGTAAATTTTAGCAGGAAAATGACTAATTTCTCTCTTGAATTGTCTTTTGGAGTGCTTGAAATAATTATGTCTGCCTGTTTTTGAACTTGTGAATACAGTTATTTGATGGTAGAATAATCCCTTGTGCACTGAGTATATATGTTGCTGCACGTCTTGCACGTATTATCTCTGAAATCGATGCATAGTTAGGCATATAGTCGATGCATTGTTATGCACATAGTCGATGCACGTTTTCACCGGGGTGTATAAGCTTTCAGCATGAAGTCGATGCATCTAGTGTTTTAACAGCATGAAGGTCGGTGCATCCTATGTTCAAGTTGCATGTAGGTCGGTGAATCGTGCATATTACATATGTCAGAGTCTTATCAATTGGTCTTCATACCATCTGCACACAGAGTCGGTGAAACTTGAGTTGATGCATCATGATGTCAGGGGGAGTGTTGTTTAGTCTGATCCTTGTTCAACTTCTCCTATCCTTTCCTCCTTTTTCAGATATATTGATCCATTGATATCAGTCCATTTAATCTTGCAAACCTTTTTGAGCTGCTCATATGCTTCATTATTACCATTTATCAATTGGTATCATTATCACTTGGTATCACTCTGATTGGATAACAATCTTGCTATCAGTTCATTACAGTAAGCTGTAGTTATTGCAACTCTTCCTTTATAAGAATCATGGTTACTTCTTGACTGAATTGAAGGTTTAACCTTAATAGACTGAAGAGTTCAGAGACTGTCCATCAGAAAATAAGGTGTTCGAAACTGTTTATTGCTCTTAACTTTATTTTCGCATGGTTAGAATAGAAAGGTCTTCACTGTACCTAAACATAACAGACTTAGTGAAGTCAAGATGCAGAAGACTAGAGTATGTATTATCTTTAAACAGTCACTCCGAAAAATCATAAGGGTAGCAGAAATAAGATCATAAAAGAAAAGAAATGAACAAAGTGGCAGAGCAATGACTGAATTACACTGAGAAACTAAGGCCTCCATCAAAGAAATGGAGAATACCTTAAGTCATGAAGTGATTCAGATTAACTCTATATCATTGATCAAATGTACATGGGTAGTTTCACTAAGTAACTAGGGGTACTGGCCTCTAATCAAGGTGTACCCTTAACGTCAAAGGTGCAAGCTGTCTTTGTAGACTTTGACATGAAATAGATCCAGTAGTTTATGCCTAGTAACTAGGGGTACCTACCTCTGATCAAGGTGTACACCTAATGTCAATGGTATAAATGCCACTGATCTCTTCACTAAGTTCAAAATCAGAAAAATCAACGGTGAAAAAGGAACTGCTGTAACCCTTAGATAACAAAAGTCATTGAGTGTCAACTGTTTAACTATAATACAAATTCAAGTGACTTTCCTTGATATCCACTGTTTCTGAAATCACTAGGGTACTGTCCTGACTCAGTTTATTATGACTATGTGTTTTAGGTTCATTGCTATAAACGGAGTCTATAGCCATATTTCTGGAAGTCAGTTGCTTTACTCCACTTCTATAACTATTAAACCTAGATTTAATCAAGCAAACACATTGTTGACTCTTATATCCCAAGGGTTGATTTATAACTTGCTCATTTTGTGAACCATTGCATGGAATGTTATCTCATTCATCCTCCCTGGTTTCCTTATCTCTCACCTTCCTCCTTTTTGCTGACGTCAAAGGGGGAGAATTATTGTTTCTCGTTAAAGGGAGAGAATTAGGGGGAGAGATTATGTCAAAAGGGGGATAGAAAGTAATACATTCAGGGGGAGAATTTTATTGATGTATTAGTCTGCATATGCATTGTCCTTTGGTGTGGTGTTGTCATCATCAAAAAGGGGGAGATTGTTGTGCCCCTTGGTTTTGATGATAGCAAACACCATTGCTTCATCTACTATATAGTGCATATGAGTAAAGTTCATGCCGTGCATAAATTCCATGCATATCATCGCTCATGAGCATTAAGGTCCGTGCATTTCATTCTTTGCACGTAGCCTTGGCAAGTGTTAGGTCAGTGCATGTTTGCGTCTCACTTAGTGCATTGTGTGTGTCTAAGGCATAGACACTCGGTGCTAGTTCCTTTATGCATTTCATATAGTCTACGCATATAGAGCATATGAGCAACTCGGTGCAGGTTCTGGCCCGCGCTAAGTCGGTGCAACTTTTGTGCGTGTAAGGGTCAGTGCATATTTGGTGTTGGTCTCAGTCGGTGCAGTTTTTGTTGCAAGCACAAGTTGATGCATTTTGCTGTAGCTCAGGTCGATGCATGCTTTGCATTAGGCAGATCACGTATGTGCAAACCTTGCATCTGTTGCATACGAAGTCTATGCACAAGTTGAGAAAGTCGGTGCTGTTGATAATTTTATCTCTCATTCCCTTACCCCGCCCCTAACTATGCTAATAACATAATATCATGAAAGGCATAGAAGATGATGAACAAAGGGCGATGAGAGATAGAAGAACTGACCGTGATCGCCACCAAGAGTTAACAACGCCGCAAGAATGAAGAAAGGAGAGGAACGGCGCCGTGTACCTTGGAACTTAAAGACTCGATCGCGCTTGAAATGGGGTGCGGGGAACTTTATAGGATCAAATCTTCTCACCTTCCAGCCGGCTAGAAGAAGAGGGCCTCACGTTCATATCATGCTCTCCTGTAAAACAAAGCCAAAACAAGGACAAAAAAAACCATTAGAACATGAAGTGTGGCGTCAATCCCAAAGTGATAAAATAGGGTGAATAAAAGGGGGAGAACGCACCGGGGGAGGGTTTTTAACCCCTGTGGAAGGGTGGAAGTAATAGGTGTGTGTGTTGTGAATGCATGAGAGTTAAAATCACAAGATTTGATTGAGAGAATAGAAAGAAAATGATGATGCAAAACAAGGAAAAACGCACGTGTAGCAGAAAAGTGCAGGAAACTGTGATGATTTGTGATTTTGAGGAGACTAAAACTAAGAGAATAGACCATGAAATCAAGCCCAGAAGGATGCAATGGAAATCCAATACTTCTCTCTTCAAGTTGGGGTCGAAGTTGTGAGTTGGAGTTGCAGCATGGCTTCGCCCCACGTCCGGAAAATGCCCTCCTTTGCAACTGCGAACTGGGCAGTTTATATAGAGGTTGTAGAAACACCAAAAAGTTCTCCCATGATTTTAGAGGATAGAGTTCACCAAAATTCATGTTCTATGGATCAATCTCGAGATAATACAAAGGATAAGAGGTAGGAACAAGTGGGACTCAATTTGGTGGAAGGATCTGGAAGATATGGCTTCTAGAAGGGAGCCCCGGAGCTTAATCTGTAGAGTTTGTGTTCAACTAGGATGCATAAACCTCCAACTTCCATCCATATTTTTGAGCAAGATAGCCAATGAAATTCGGAGTTCTTTGGACCGAATTTAAGAAAATATAAAGGAGAAACCATAGGAACAAACGACGCTCAATTCGGAGTAGAATTCAAGAAGTTATGGGCTCTGCAAGAGGGCCACGGCGCATAGAAACGGAGCAGAGTCCAGCACGAATTGGACTCTCGGTGCGTGTAACGGTCTATCGTAAGACCGTCAGAGTGATATAACGGCCTAGGGTAGCTCCGTCAGGCTCTGGGGGTCAACCGGGGTGATTTCGGGTAAGTTTGTGTGTGACGGTCTATTGTAGGATCGTCACATGGGCTCTGGCGGTCTTACGATAGACCGTCACATGGGCTGTGATGCACCACTACTAGACCTTCACACCGATGAAGGAACATTTTGGGCAGATTACGTGGGACTTCAGAAATTGAAGCATATCTCTCAAACGGTGCAGAACTAGCAAAAGTAGTAGAATAAAAAATTGTAGATAGCTGAGAGAGGAACAACTTTTATGAAGAAAGCAAGATGATAAAATGATCATAAGATGGAGAAAATGGGGCGAGAACAGAGAGAAAGAATTTTGGGACCCTGGTGAACAGCGTAGCCTGCTGGAAAAACGTAAATAACTCACAATTGGGGCAGAATTGGCCAATGGCGTAGAAGAAAAAGTTGTAGATATTGAAAATACGAACAACTTTAGTGAAGACAATGTTTTGAATAAATGAATGGAAGAAGGTGAAAAAGAACCACTTTCAGGACTGCACAGCGGGAGAGAGCCGATTGCTTGATGGAAGCGGGCCTAAATGGGCCGTAAGTCGATTTGGAAGCTGGAAGTTGATAAGATAAGCTCCCGGCTCTAGAAAATCATGATCTCTAAGGCTCAAAAGGAATGAAATGGGCTCGAAATCCATCCAAAGAAGGCTCCAAAATAATGGGTAATTCGGGACATCAAAATGATTAATAAGAGAAATGACGCAACTTGCGGGCTAAAAACGAGTGTCAACAGATGCCCCTCCTTGATGTCCGCTTTGCAAGGGAATGAGCGGAAGCGGTGCGGAGGTGAAATGGAAAGGAGATGGAGTGAAAGCGACATCGACGTGAAATGGAGATGACGCCGAGATGAAGCGGAGAGAACTGATAAGCGGGCATCAAGGCAAAAAGACACCCGTCATAACAAACAAGCGATAGGAATTCTCCTGAAAACGCCGAACTAACCACAAGGAATGATTGACAAGGATGAGACATGCCTGGAGAACTAAACTAAGGGAAAGGAAACACGACCAGCCTCATTGGAGACACAATCCACTGATAATGAGGGGATCGGAAGGAAACACAGCATAAGAGCTGGAAAAGGAGAGATAAGATTGAGGTAAAATCCAGACAAGAATCACGCAGGCCAACCAGACCAAGCGGACAGATCAGAGAAATCGTTCAAATTCAGAGTGGAATGAGACATCTCTTATCCAAGAGAATTGAAGCGTAATTAACCATTGCTGAGGAGAAACCACTGAGAGAATTTCGAGGTGTGAATGCTCAAAATGACATGATGCATGCTGGGCTAAAATAAAGAAATCATCAAAACGAATGCAAAGAAAGCATAAAATAGAAAGTACTCAAGGATAATATTGCTAGACCAAGCCAAGACGGGGTCAAGAGTCTTCTTGTAACTACGGCGTGCGAGACAGAGTCCATCGTCCCCCACCCGACTCAACCGAGCGGCTTATCCAACGATTAACCGTATGCTCCTAGATCATCATCGTTTTTGTTAAAGGGGAACATCAGATCCCAGAACACACGGGTAACCAGCCGGTCCTTGAGAGGCTATAATAAGGTAGATATCATATAGTAATGCAACAATGAGAAGGGATAGAGAGCCATACCTGACTTACCTGCCAAGCAAAATTACATTTTTTTTGAATTTTCTGATTTTTTATGATTTTTATGGATTTTCATCATAAGACGCAACCACATGGCATGACATGATGTGAACATGAACGAATATAAACAAGCATGACATGAACACAACATAATAAGAGAAATATGAACAAAACATGGCACAACATAACATAACGAAGATGGATGAAACATAACAAACAAACAAATGGCAAACATGCATGCGACTAAAGGCACGGTGGTACAAGACAATACCCACACGGTGGGACAACACACGCGGTGGTATAAGGGCATGGTGGGACAAAGACACGTGGGATGACAATACCACGGAGGACAAAGACACGTGTGATGAATGACACGGCAGGATAGGGACACGCGTGACGAATAACACGGCGGGACAAAAGATACGACCAACATGAGAGGACATAGACACATATGACAAGGACACATCGGGACAAAAGATATGGAGGACCATAGACAAGATAAAGACAACAAACGCATTCTTCAATCAAAGCCCAAGATCAGATGAAGCGGAACCGTCAGGTTCAAAATCGTGAGGCAATTCCCTCTTATGGAGACATGATTAAGCAGATAAGCGAAAGCCGAGAAAGCCATGAGCTTCAGAACAGATCCAGAGATAGGATTGAAGAGATGACAACAGATCGAAGAATATGAGTAGGAGGCAGATCGAAAGATAGAGTAAGGAAAGCTTGAACCTGCAACCTACCGCCTACACACTTAGCAAACAGATTACGTACCTGTCCTCAAGATAAAAATAAAAGGAACAGAAGAGAAGTATTTTTGGATTTCTGATTTTTTTTGCCATATTCAAATTTTTGAGATTTTTTTGACATAATTGATTTTTTTCGAAATTTTGACATATTTGATTTTTTTGGAATTTTGACACATTTATTTTTTTGGAATTTTAACATTTTTTTTGAATTTTTGACATATTTCATTTTTTTAGATTTTGACAATATTTCATTTTTTTTGGTTTTGAACCATATTTCATTTTTTTTGAATTTTGACAATATCTCTTTTTTTTGGTTTTGAACCATATTACATTTTTTTTGGAATTTTGACAATATTTCATTTTTTTGGAATTTGAAAAATATTTAATTTTTTTAGAATTTTGACAATATCTCATTTTTTTAGAATTTAAACAATATTTCATTTTTTGGGATTTTTGAAATAGCAATCCGCAGCACCCAAAGACGGGCTCGAACTACTGGCCAGGGATCGTCGCTCCTACCCCTCTCATTAAAAGCTTCCCTTAAGCAGGGCGTGCACGTGAGGGTGGCTTACCATAATCAACCGCCTCTAAAGAACGGTGCCCCTACTAAGGCTATACCTGGGATTCAACCCAGCCTAAGAGGGAGGAGCAGAAGAAAATTGGAGACAAGCTTTGTGTAGGATGGGAGACATCAGGATTCGACTTCCTTCCAGGGCACTACCCCTCAAAAAGTAGGTTTGTTGCGCCGGGACTTTTTATCTTTGATTTTTAGGACCCTTATTTATCAGGCACATATGCGACCGGGCTCATGACGTCCCGCGGGGCTCCGCCACTCTTGCCATGCCTTTGATTTATAATTTTCTTTTTGATTCATCATTGATTTTGAGAGCCCTTATTGGCTAGATATAACAGGAAATCTCATTTTTGAGGGTCAAGACTGCCCCTATTTGAAACCTCTCCCGTATTAGGGAGCTCCTAGGTTGGTCATCTCATCCATCCATCTCTTGCCCCATGTATTTGGCCAAGTAGAGAAAAGAAAAGGCCTCAGTGTATACCCATGGTATGGCCAAAGTAGCAACGGTGTTCGAGAGGAGATCGACTATGGCTCGCCGTGAAGTGTGTAAAAAACACATGCCTAAAGGTCACCATTAGCAATCGGGGAAATAACTCAGATTCCCAGCGCGGAGTTATTACCAGCCTAAGAATGCTGCAGAAGCAAACCCATTTTGACTAAGCTTAACTAAGCAAATTTCTAAAAGCAACTTAACCATGTTGAGAAATAGCATTATAAGCATGCATAGGAATAAGAGAGATAATAGCGATGATAACATTTTCTTGCACAAAATAAAGATACCTTGCAAATCCATAGTGTGGAAGTAGCATCCTGACGCGATCTTGATTATCGAGCTTCGTTCAACACGAGCTTTGTATTCCTTGCTTGACAGGACGAAAGGGAGAGGATAGCAAAGGATCAAAGATTCTCCTACACGGAGGAGCGGCAGACATCAAACTGGACAAAGAAGGATAAAAAGGAAGAGAGACGAGGGCTAGAACTCCATCGTTAAGGTGTCGAGGCCCTGATAACAAGGAACCAAAATACAGAAGAAACCAGATCAGCTGAGATCAAGGCGGGCTAAAGCCTTGAAAACAGCAAGAAAAAAGGCAATGACCATGAAATGGTGAAGAGGAGAGAATAGACAAACCATGAGAAGATTGTGGAAAAGGTAAGGGGGAAGAGGAGTGATCATCCGACGTGGTCGGAGAAAAGGAACTAGGACCACCCGACAGAGTCGGGGAAGGAGAATGAGAGCCACCCGACAGGGTCGGGGAAAGAAAATGATAAACACCCGACAGGGTCGGGGAAAGAGAATGAGAAGTCGAACCCGAGGATACCCGGGGAGGAGAATCAGAGGAGGACATAGGCTGAGGTCGAGAATGGTGAGGAGATGGAAAGTCCAAAGGTTCTGGATAGGAAAAGGAAGAACGGGGATTCGCGGACCCGAGATGGGAGGAGAGAATCGTGGAGGGAGAATTAGGAGAGGGCAGATACACCACCCAGGGGGGGAACCGAGCAGAAGAAATGATGAGTGAAATGAAGAAGAAGGAAGAGAAGTGGACCCCTGAGTGCACAACTGACGACCCTTAAACTTACGCTGCCGCCTCTTCTTAGCTGATACTTCTTGAACATGGACTCGCCTGGCGCGGACTCGAACCTTTGGCCTTCTCAATCTGTAATACTTTCTCAAATAATGGGTCCACCTGACAGATGGCCTGGCCCGGTTGTGAACATACAACTTCATCAAGGCGGCCCCTAGACACCCAGTGCTAACCATAGGCAAACATTCTTGAACGGATAACTCCTCAAACGAACGAATATCAGAAAACTACGGAGCTTTGTCACTTGGCACTAGCGACATGAGATTCTGCATCTCCACTCGGCAATTGGGCACGAAGCATAACTCCCTTACTAGAAGAGCAGGATGAAACTGAGGGAGAGTAATGCGCGGCATTGACATGGCCGGCTTGCTAATGAACCAAGGGAGATTGCATAGAATGTGCAGAATGTCCTTGGAGAATATAGAAGATACGGCCAATTGCCATTTGAACATAGAGTGCATAATCTGCTTAGCAGCGGTATGAGTTAGCACAACACGGGTAGAGAACCCTTCTTGGCCTGTCATCTGAATAGCAATAGAGCGAGGAGAAATAATAGCATCAACGGTGAACTCTCCGGCGAGCAAGGAGATTGCCACCGGCCTCGCTCGAGAAGAAACTGGCATCAACTCAAGGGAACTCTTCTTAGCAACAGTCATCTTTGAAAGTAGAGACGCATCATCCCCAAAATAACCAGGGATGAGGACGCGGATCGGCATCCGACAGATAAAATCCTGAATTTTAAAATGCACGGTCGACACTGAATCATCTTGACTTGGCTTATTGTCTCCCTGGGGTTTAGACCCAAGGGGCACCAAAGGAAGCGCTCACCCACTACGTGGGGTGGAAGTGGTTGGAGAAGTAAAGGGAATATGTTTGGGTGGCACATGTGAAGGTTTGGAAGGCATCGAGGCTCCAGCGGGAGTGGTGATGGAAAGTGAAGGCGCAAGCGATGCGGCGATGATAGGCTCGGGTGGCGACAAAGGCGAAGGTGAAGGCGTGGCTGAGGGTAAAGGTAAAGGCAAAGGTGTGGCTTGCTCAGGCTCGGGCAAAGGTGATGGCGGAGATGGAGGCGAGGGTGGAGATGGAGGTGGTGATGGAAGCACTGGTGGTGGAGACGGAGATGATGGTGATGGCAATGGAGATGGTGAGGATAGTGATGAAGGTGATGGGGGTAGTGGACATGGAGGTGGAGAGGGTGAAGAGGGAGGCTGTGGTGTCCACCATCGACGTGTTGACACAACGCGTCGAGCGGTGTTAGGGATAGAAGTAGTGGTAGTGGCGGTGGGAGAAGAAGGGGAGGCACTAGCATGAGTAGAGGCATGGGTTTGTGGCGGCGATGGAGCCGGGGTAGGAGATGGCGAAGGTAATGGAGTAGGTGACGGAGCGAGTGCAGCACTAGACGAGGAATCACAGGGGTGCCCCTGGCATTGAAGTAACGGAGACGGCTGCCCGGGCGGCACTTCTTGCTGCTGCTGTTGGCTACGAAGATGTAAAATGACTTTGTGAATAGCGCCTCAATCAATCCTCTTCTCAGCTTCCAGATCATAAACATAATCCTGGAACTCGGGGCAATCCTCAACCAAATGCCCCTGTTGGCGGTGGAAATAACAGAACTGGAGCATATGCCCTACCGCGATTCGGCAAGGCATAACTAGAGAGAGCGGCAACGCATGGGTGGCCATCAAAGCCCTGAAAATATCCGTGAAGCACTCCGGCAATAGAGAGTGAGGAGCCTACTTCGGGCAAGGTGGATGCCAAGGGGTATGAGGTGGTGGAGAAGGTTGTGGAGATGGAAGTGAATGTTGCGTAGGCAACACTACAAGAAAAATCGCGGATAGCGACCGACCTAGCGGTCGCTATTCAGTCGTAGATCGGTCGCAAATATGCATTGCGACCGAACAGATACTATCTAGCGACCGAATATGTCGGTCGCTATATAATAGTCGCTATATGGCGACCGACATAATTCGGTCGCAGTATCAGTCGTTACCAGAGACCGATTATAATCGGTCGCCTGACCGGTCGCTAATAATTCGGTCGCTATTCAGTCTCTATTCGGTCGCTACATTTGTTGTATTTTAAAAAATAAAATTAACCTATCGGATTAAGTCGGTCTCAATTCGGTCGCTATTCGGTCTCGAATTATGTTGTATTTTTAAAAATAAAATTAACCTATCGGATTTATTCGGTCTCAATTCGGTCGCCAAGTAGGTCGCTAAATTTGTTGTATTTTTAAAAATAAAATTAACCTATCGGATTGATTCGGTGGCTAGTCGGTCGCCAGTCGGTCGCCAAGTATAATTATTTAATAAAAGAAATATAACGTATAGTCGCTATTCGGTCGCAATTCAGTCTCCATGCGGTCGCTAATTTTGCATTATTTTTTTTTTAAAAATTTATTTAAACTGATAAATAAATTACCTGATAAATAACAAATTCATAACATAAATATAAAATCAACTACACAGACAACAATATCGACAAATCTCAAATTCATCACATACAAACACCTGATAAATAACAATTTCATAAAACAATAATAAATCAACTACACGGATCACAATCTCCACGAACCTCAAATTACACACAATTAAAATAAAATCACAAATTAATCATACATCCATAATAATAAAATGACAACATACACAACTAAAATAAAATCACAAATCCTCCACATATGTCTCATCCTGGTCGTCGTCTCGTCCAACATCTCGCGACGGATGATCCTGTATATCATTTAAAAAAATTATAATCAAATCCTTAATAAAGAAATCAAGCATTAACAAGACTTAATAAAGAAATCAAGCATTAACAAGAGTATGCCAATAGTTTAAGCCAGCTCATTTTCATATATATAAATACACACACACAATATAAGTTCAAATTTCATCTTGTATTTTAAAAATGAAGTTTGAGCGCCGAGCTCAAACCGGGCATCCGATTTGGATTCCGTCAGTTCTGACAAGTCACTTTCATCTCCCCGGTCGTATTGGAATGATCGGCACGGCCATCCGACCGGTATTTCGAATTTTAGACCCCCGGACCCGTCCTAACAGTTCATTTGAACTAAGTGTATTTTAAAAATGAAGTTTGAGCGCCGAGCTCAAACCGGGCATCCGATTTGGATTCCGTCAGTTCTGACAAGTCACTTTCATCTCCCCGGTCGTATTGGAATGATCGGCACGGCCATCCGACCGGTATTTCAGATTTTAGAACCAAATGCCCCGTCCTAACAGTTCATTTGAACTAAGTGTATTTTAAAAATGAAGTTTGAGCGCCGAGCTCAAACCGGGCATCCGATTTGGATTCCGTCAGTTCTGACAAGTCACTTTCATCTCCCCGGTCGTATTGGAATGATCGGCACGGCCATCCGACCGGTATTTCAGATTTTAGAACCAAATGCCCCGTCCTAACAGTTCATTTGAACTAAGTGTATTTTAAAAATGAAGTTTGAGCGCCGAGCTCAAACCGGGCATCCGATTTGGATTCCGTCAGTTCTGACAAGTCACTTTCATCTCCCCGGTCGTATTGGAATGATCGGCACGGCCATCCGACCGGTATTTCGAATTTTAGACCCCCGGACCCGTCCTAACAGTTCATTTGAAATAAGTGTATTTTAAAAATGAAGTTTGAGCGCCGAGCTCAAACCGGGCATCCGATTTGGATTCCGTCAGTTCTGACAAGTCACTTTCATCTCCCCGGTCGTATTGGAATGACCGGCACGGCCATCCGACCGGTATTTCAGATTTTAGAACCAAATGCATAAGTTGCTGCTTCTCGCTGCCTCCATTCAGGTTTGTTAATGTTTTCTTCTATGAATGGCATAACAAGAGGCACAATGTCATCTCCCACGGTCCGTGCAACCAAACCCAAGCATGTTCCTCCAGCCATTGCAAGATTCCAAACTCCTTCATCCTGATCTTGGTCGTCTTCTTGCTTAAGGAGTGTCTCCAACAGCATAGGGACAAGCGCAGGTAGTGCCTGCTTGATAAAATAAAAGCAAGGGGTGTCAGAATCAGCAGAAAAATCCCCTCCATATTCATCTAAGATGTCAATCTCTTCATCGCATATTGAGCTCCAGAATTCAATAGCTTGTAGAGCAACAGGTTCCTCATCTTCCCTCACAGCTTTTGCAGTGATGTTAAATATGTCCTGCATATACGATGCAAGCTTCTCATAATACATGGAGGATATGGAGACCAAGCATTCGAATGCAGCCTGCCGTATCTTCACCTCAGGGGACAGAGTAGCTTCACAAATGACTCTCATGATATAATCCCTCTCCATATCATTCCCGAAGTTTGCCTGAGCAAATCCCAAAGAATTATGCAGAGCTCGAGTTGCAGCCAGCCTAACATCAATGTTTCCCTCAGAAGCACTCATGCCTTGAACAACCGCTGTCAATATCTTATTGACTTGCTCTTGATCAACTTCATCAGGGGAGACTTCTTCACACATGTAACCTAGGGTGTCCAAAGTTGCTTGCTTAACATCTGGCTGAAGTTGGTGAATATTTGACAAGAGAGAACTGATAAGTTCAGGCCATTGATTTTGAGGCAACTCAATACCAGCAATCTTTGCAACAACTTGAGATGCAGTAGATCTTGCATCAATCACCGGTGAAGAGAGAGTCTGTAGTAAACATCCTTTGACCTGGGCCCTAACAGCTACATCCAATGATAACCATCTCTGCACATGCTCAAATTTTCTGTGTTGCTCCTTTGCATCCAGGGCATTTTTGAGAATCAAGCCTGCCAATTTACGGCTAACAACAGGCTTGTCATTATTTGCTAATTCACTCGAAAGAGATAGCAAGAACCCAGTAACATTTTGATCCTGAAATTGTTTTAAACTTTCCTCAGCATGCTTGCGAACCGCTGAATCTATTGACTGTGCATTCAAAAGAACTTGGGTAACTTCCATAGCCATTTCTGTATGGTATCTTCTCCGCCTTTCCCTTGCAGGGATACGCCCCAATGGCGGCCGCCGCCGACTATATATAATATCCTTCACTTCTTGTAACTTATGACCTATGCTCCTTTGTATGAACTGCCCTTCCTTTGCTTAGAGGTGCTGTTCCTGGCTTCCTGCCATGACAGTTACCAGACTTTGGGGAGATCTTTTCACCTAAATTGGCATATTTTATTCATGTCTACATGTTACTTTCCTTATATTATTCTAGCTTTATGAATATTTATAGATCTGTATCCTCCCCCACTCAAGTGAATAGAATTTATACATATCTTTTCACTTTCAGTTCTAACCAAAATCTCTATACACCTATGGAAAATCCTGCAGAACAGTCTGCCTGTTGATTCTAATATCCAGAGGATAGGTGTAAGATGATATTTAGAGTTAAGAAAATGATATTTTCCCCTCCTCAATCTAAATTCTTATATTTTGTAAGATGATATTTAGAGTTAACAAATAGAAAATCAATCAAATAAAATACTTACCGGAGGCTGCTGTGCAGGAGGTGCAGGAGGTGCTCTACTACTATCAATTCCCAAGGATGTGAGCATCTGGGAGACGGTCTGAGCGACGATGGTTGAGATATTCTGAGAGATATTCTGAGAGACGGTCTCGTTGACGATCTGCCTAAACATATCTGGAGTCATGGTCGGGGCGGCACTGGAAGAACCATCTGGGGCTGCTGGTGTGGTAAATGGAGAGGTCGCATGTGAGACCGAACTCGAGCATGATGATAACACCCTAGTCGTGCCCAAGCTATGTCCAAAACCATAAACATGTCCTTTCTTGGGTGCCCCAGATGCTGCAACCCAAATGGCAGGATCCAACTCTGGACGCTGACTGTCATCCCCGTACCTCTCATCCATTCGTCTACTATATGAGTCCTGCAAAAACCAAAAAAAAACAAAACCAAATTATTCTACAATTTAATCTTAAATGAAAACTATTAATGTATACACTTACCGCTACCTCCCGAGCTTTCTCACTAATGTAAGCATTTGTCCCTTTCTTCTTATGAGTTCGATCAAAAAGTTCATGAAATTGAGCTGGCCGCTTTAACTGTGCTTCCTGTTATTCAAATAAATCACAGTTTCATAATAGAAACAAAAAATTTATATATGTAGAAGTGTACTTACTAATCTCGCTTTATGTGTTGCAAAGGAGACAGAGCCACCCGTGTGTAAATTCGCTTCAGGATGCGCTGCTCTGTTTTGCTTTGCTTTGTTTGAATTGGCATTCCATTTCTCCGCTTCCCAAATGTTGCACAGCTCTGTCCAATACTCCTTTCTCATCCACACAGGCCCATGCTCCTTCCATATGTTCTTATCAGTACTTGCACATGCTTTTTTTGCATATCTTCGGGCATTGTACATAAGATGTTTGAAATTATCTCTTGCAGTAGCTGTCCATGCAAATCTAGCACGTAACTCATCTGAATGTTCTGTGAATCGATGATTCCTCTATATATTAACAACAACAAAAATTTATATGTTACATAACAAAGTGGGTTAAAATAATAATTGAAAATGACTTCATATGATAAAATAAGATAAATACCAAGAACATAGAGAACAATAAATCCTGAACACCCATCGGAAAATCAGCAAAGCGATGGATGGGGCCTGGAAAATGTGCTTGAATTGTCTTTGTAATAAATTGTGATGCTTGGGCTGGCTCTATTTTATTCCTGAAATTAAAAATATTAATACCACAATGACGAATAAATAACAAAAATAATGCATTACGTACCCTTCATTTATCCACACTGCCCGCATCGTCTCATTACAACAGCCCTCCCCCTCATGATGACTCGCCTCGTCATCAGCACGTACTATACGAATTAAATAGTATAAATAAAACAAACTATCAAAAAAACATAAATATGCAAATGAACATACCTGACTCAGCTGGGGGAGGTGTAGATCCACTCGCCATGTGTGATGGCGGTGCATAGGCCGTCAATGTACCCGTTGTCAGTGGTAACGGTGCAGAGGCCGTGGGTCCTGTAAGGATAAGAATCAGATAACACAAAAACATAAAGAATTATTTTAAACAAATACTCAAATGAATTATACATGAAAGTATACATACCTACTACCGGTGGTAGCGGTGCATCCCTCGGTGGTAACGGTGCAGAGGTCGTGGGTCCTGTGAAAATAAGAATCAGATAACACAAAAACATAAAGAATTATTTTCAACAAATACTACAATGCATTATACATGAAAGTATACATACCTACTACCGGTGGTAGCGGTGCAGAGGTCGGTCGTAACGGTGTAGAGGTCGTGGGTCCTGTGAAAATAATAATCAGATAACACAAATACATAATGAATTATTTTCAACAAATACTACAATGCATTATGAAGGGAAAGTATACATACCTACTACCGGTGGTGAAACGGAAGTAAATCTCCTCCCGCTACCCTCTCCCCTCCCACCTCTGGGAGTCCCACGCCGTCCTCGAACCATATCTTCAACTGGTAATAAAATACATGCATATTCATCAAATAGTGAAAGAAAGAAAGTTACAGAGTATTAAAATTCCCAGATAAAATTGTATACCATTAATCAAACATTCTCCATTTCTTCTTCAGATGTTGGAGATATAACAAATTCAGCATTCACATCTTCATTATCAGATTCATTTTGATCACTAATATATTCCTCCTCTTCGGAGTCCCCCAACTGTATTTCTGGTTGTTCTGGATCGACTTCCTCCACTTCATTCTCTTTAGATAAAGACGGTGCCTCCACAGATTCATCACTAGAAGCAGGCAAGTCTACATCATCACCCAAGTCTGATTGAAAGAATTCGGCATTCACATCCAACTGCTCTGTTTCAGTCAAATCCAACTCATAATCCGGGAAAAGCCTTGTCTTAACCTTGCAAACTGCCCACCAATCATTTCTTTCTTTATTTCTAGACGATGGATACTTTGTATAATAGACCTGCTGGGCTTGTGCGGCCAAAATGAATGGATCATAAGTATTCAATTTAGACTTATGTCTGATATCGACAATCCCATATGTTGTGTCATTTCGAACAGAATTAGGATCAAACCAATGACACTTTAACAGAAATATATGGTTGTCATCTCCGAGATATTGCAATTCTAAGATCTCCTCAATAATACCATAATAATCACATTCGTTTTCATTATATGTACTTCCTTTCACACATACCCCGCTGTTCATTGTTGACTTATTCTGCCCATATTGTCTAGTGTGAAATCTATACCCATTCACAATAAATGCTGGATATGTACGTGCAACTTTCGATGGGCCATAACTGATCACTCGAATTCTTTGATCAGTAATAAAATCATTTTCAACCTACATATGGACAGCACACTAGTCAGAATTTGTCATTGACCCAACAAGGAGAAAGAGTAGTAATAATACTTACACGATATTTCAGCCAAGAAGCGAATGATTTTTCTCGTTCTTTTTCAACCTCCATGTCAGTGAGATATGGACATCTTTGGATTAATTCTGAGTCAAATTGTCTGTATTACGACCATTGGAGCATTATAGATGGAATGAAAAATAATAAGTTATAGACACAATGTAATTTGAGCAGAGAACTTACGCAACATAAGGTTCAACCTCCATACAATTTAAAAGGATGTAAATTTCTGCACAGTGCAATTCTCTATCATTTAGCATCCGACTCGAGGAACGTCCATACGCACGTCCAGGATACTTAAATATCGACAGTCGCTCAGAGTGAACGGAGTCTCCCCCATCATCATTACGTGGTGGCCGAGTTCGACGAGTTTGTACCTCAGGTTCAAAGTACATTGAACAGAAATTTGATATTTCTTCCATAATGTACGCCTCGGCAATGGAACCCTCTACTTTTGCCTTGTTGCGAACTTTCATTTTCAATTCATGCATACACCTACCAGAATGTTCATAAGATAATGAAAAACACATCACCATGTAATTGAATTATGAGGAGAAAATATATATATATTACCTCTCAAATGGATACATCCATCTAAATTGTACTGGCCCTCCTACTTTAGCCTCATATGGTAAGTGTATAAGCAGGTGCTCCATTGAATCAAAGAATGATGGTGGAAATATCTTTTCCAATCTACAAACTGTCGTGATCACATTCTGTTCAATAGTTTCCACATCTTCATACCTGAGCTCTGATGCACATAAAATTTTGAAAAACTGACTTAACTCAGTCACTGCTCCCCATATCGCCTTCGGCATCATATCACGAAATACAATAGGTAACAACCTCTGCATGAACACATGACAGTCATGACTTTTCATTCCATATATTTTCCCCTCATTTGTATTCACGCAACGAGCAATGTTAGACACATAACCATCTGGAAATCTCAACTGTTTTAGCCAAGAGCATACTTCTTTAATCTGTGCAGCTCCAAGGGCGTAACTTGCTTTCGGTTTAACTGTTTTACCATTTCTATCAATAAGGTACAGTTCTGGACGTTTACAATGTATTTTCAAGTCTAAACGGGCATTCACATTATCCTTTGTTTTGCCTGTTATGTCCATAACAGTGTTGAACACATTATCAAAGACATTCTTCTCAACATGCATGACGTCGATGTTATGTCGTATAAGAAGAGTTGACCAATAAGGCAATTCCCAGAAGATACTTTTTTTGACCCAATTGTGATCCTTCCCAAATCCAGGGAGTTGTCTTGTGCTGCTCGACAATTGTGCTATATCTGGTAAGTTCTGTACACGTGCTGCTAAATGTGGACCAGACAACCGTTCAAAATCAGCTTCTTCCAATTCAATTCTGTTCTTTAAGAATGCATCTTTTTGCCTTCTAAACGGATGGTCCCTTGGTAGAAATCGTCGATGACAATCAAACCAGCATGACTTGCCACCATGCTTAAGTACAAATGATTTGGAACTGTCCATACAGTAAGGACATGCTAGTTTTCCATGAGTGCTCCAGCTAGATAACATTCCATATGCAGGAAAGTCGCTTATTGTCCACATCAATGCAGCCTTCATAGTGAAATTTTGTTTTCTGCATGCATCATAGGTAGTAACCCCATCAGTCCATAACAACTTCAACTCATCAATCAACGGCCTGAGATATATGTCTAATTTTTTCCCAGGACTTTTTGGACCAGGGATCAATAATGATAGAAATAAATGCTCTCGTTTCATGCACATATTTGGCGGAATATTATATGGTGTCACGAAAACTGGCCAGCAAGAGTAGGAAGTCACTGAACCTCCAAATGGATTGAATCCATCAGTACATAAACCCAGCCTTACATTACGCGACTCTTTTGAGAAAGTAGGGTGAGCACGGTTAAAGTGACTCCAAGCTTCGGCATCTGCAGGATGACTGATTACATTATGTTGTCGACGTACTCTTTCCGCATGCCATCTCATATGTTGAGCTATCTTTGGTGCCATATACATTCTCTGCAATCTCGGTGCAATAGGAAAATACCGCAATGACATATATGGTATATCTTTTTGCTTTGAATTGTCCCCTTTCTTAGGCTTGAATCTATCATGACCACATATGGAACATGATACCTTACTTTTAGCCTCATTATAATATAGCATGCAATGATTAGGACATGCATCTATTTTCTCATATCCAAGCCCTAAGTCAGTGACCATCTTCTTTGCACGATAAAAATTTTCAGGTAATTTCTCATCTTGTGGCAACATACTTTTGATAATCAGTAACAAACGATCAAAACAAATCTCACTGATGTGAAATTCAGATTTCAAGTTCAATAATTGTGACACCGCAGACAGTCGAGAGTGATTTTGACATCCAGTCCACAATGGCTCATCAGCATCTTTGAGTAGCTGATAAAATCTTTCAGCTGTCTTGTTTGGCGGTTCTTCATTATGTACATGCTCCTCGTGAACATTGAATCCTGGACCAGCAGCATCTATGACCATATCAACATATGAACTTCCACTTCCAACATTGGCAGGCTCGTAGGTCGACCACAATGTTTCACCATGACATATCCAGTTTGTATAATCTTTAACAAACCCCTTTCTGTATAAATGACGTTGTACATCCCATGTTGTCAGCCACTTCAAATTCTTACAGACTACACAAGGACATCGGATACGACCCTCACAATCTACAGCTTCAATAGAATTTCTCAAAGCAAACTGAATGAATCTCTCAACTCCATTTTTAAATTCTATAGACACCACCTGATCAACTACTCTACGGTACATCCATGAACGATCTTCAGACATTTTCCCTATGCGAATGAAATGTAAACACACAAAACTTTAACATGTTTAACAAAATAAAAAGTACAACCCTTACCTCACATCGTCCATGTCTGCCATTTTAAATAGGACGGAAATATCATTTAGATCTTCACTTTTTAACCCATCTGTGAAGGTTTGATCGCACGATTAATTACTATATGTGTTGTGTTGTTTGCTAAAAATTTCGGCAGCATCTCCCCACACCTCTCCGATATACCACAAAATATTTATTGATTAAGAAATTTTCTTAAACACTTACTAATAAGTGGTTAAGAAAATAATCAAAATCAATAAAGGTATATCAGAGAGGAGTGAGAAGACGCAGCCAAAATTTTTAACAAACAACACAAACACATATAGTAATTAACCACCTAAGTGCGATCAAACATTCACAGACTGTCCAAACGGGACAATTCAAGACTTTGAGTTAGATATACACATTCTCATCATTCAAAATGAGAACGTGCATATCAATCCCAAAGTCTTGAACGGGTAGGTTGATTGGCACGGGCTTAACACGCTCTCCTAAGATGCGTGCAATGTTAGGTTGCACCCACGCATCTCAGCTCACATACAACACCCAACTAATTAAATATTGACAAGATAATAACACAATCTAAAAACATAGCAGTAACATGTGAAATTGGCAATACATGTACACAATGAAAACAGGAATTTTATTTTAACATCCAACATAAAGACAACACTTTCACTAGCTATTTAGCAGAAATAAAATATAGCATGATACTTTTTAGCTTAAAGACAACACTGTCACTAGCTATGCAGAAATCAAGTAAAGAAATTGATGGTATCATTACTGAATAAGACAATAATAAAACACACTTTACTTTTCATCCAACAATACCCTAACTATTAAAATTAACAAAACACATAACCGACTAAATAACACTAAACTAAAAATAAACCTTAATTTAATTACGAAAATACAAGAAAATAACACTAAACTCAAAGTGCATGTTTTTCTTTCTGAATCAATAACCGCACTTCTTTCTTCTAACCACTTTCTTCCTAAAATAATGAATGGGGCAGCCATTGACCCAATGTCACACCAAGCTCCATCATCATACGTGACTGTTTTGAACTTCTTAGAGAACTCCACAAATACACGGTCACCCTCAATAACAATTTCTCCGGTCTTAGCAAGTGACTTAACAATGTCAGGTGAAATCCAATTCTTATCTTCCGACTCATGTACATCAATTTCTGCTCGTTGTCCATTAGGTAAATATGCAGTAAAAATAATCGGAAGAGGAAGCATACTGATTACAAAATGTAGGACCTCAACTTATAAAAATAAGTTGATTCCCTTATGCTCTGATACCAAATCTGATGCAGGACAGAAACATTTATAACCATTAAATGACACTTTTTCACTCATCAAAACATACAATGTTACTTTTTGAACATTAGTAAATATGGTGCAATCTTAAACCCCATTTTATTACTGAGGATGGATAAGATAGTATGATAGGTCTTTAAACAAACAGATGGAGGAAGAAAAACTTTTAGAAAAACATTGTAACTAATCCTCATAGGTACCTGACAGCCTGTGGCCAGCTAGAAACTTCTTGATGTCAAGGTGACTGGAATTGTAATAATATTTGACAACTTATAGTCATAGAAGATTTATGAGAATGAATTGAGAAAAGAGATGCAAATAAGGGGCTTTACTTGAGAGAGAGGATGGGTCAATTGTAAGGCAAAGAGTATGTTATGCTGAGCGCACACATGGATATGGATGTTAGATGTTACCGGTATTTCAGATTTTAGACCCCCGGTCGTATTGTTCAGAATTCAAAACCAGACTGGTGAACCGAAGAATCGCCATGGCTTGTTATGGAATCAGCAACAACAGGAACAATTCTCGCTTCATAAACAGACAAACTTCATTGGCACATCATTCTCAAACATATGTCACAAATTGCACACGAACCATCATTTAACTTTACCAGAACCCGAGGTCCTAAACTAATCCACTTCCAAAATCCACAGAAGATAGGCATGTATATAGATTGATGGAGGCAATCTCAGCTCACCATGAGGATCCAGATGGTCTGATACCATATCCATCCAAATCATATGCGGAGGCATACAAAACTACCAAAAGCCTCATAAGATATAGATTTAATTAATAGGAACTTGTATGTGAAAAAATTATTAAAAAATATTAAGTTCCGTTGACGGGTGTGGCCAAAGTTGGTATCAGTAGAGGGTTAAGAAGGGAACCACCCAGGCTCAAACCTGGGTGGCCTGTGTTTTATCTCTGCCACTGCAGCAGAAGCCACACACACACACACACATAGAGAGAGAGAGAGAGAGAGATCCCCCTCCCCAACCCAGCAGAAATGGATGGTACTGCATAACATCAGCCAGTGACATTCTAAAAGTGTGGCATACACTTGAATACTATTAAAATCCCATATACATAAACCCACAAAAAGAACACCCCCCACAATACCCCAGACGAACATCCAACTACCAGCAACTCACAAAATGACAATATTTGCCTCAGGGCACTATATTTCCTCTTTGATACATCTAAGAGAGGATGCCCACCTTTTAGTCACATCCCAGACATGCTTACAGACCTCCGCTTTGTCTCTTGACAATCTTCTAAATAGCCTTGTATCCCTCTATGTAGTCAAAAGAGTGCGTCAAAGATTAACCACAAGGTCTTGCCATCAGCCTTCAGAATGCAAGCTTTCTCCCAATGCTTCAGTAATAATCCGATACTACCTAGCTGATACAGGGCTTACCCCCAATTGTCCAACAAAGAGTCCATATCTCCCTAGGGAAGGCACAGAAAATGAGAAAAATACTTCACAGGTTCCTCCTCGCTGCCAAACAATAACAACTGAGCTGTATGTTTGCCAGACAGCATCGCCACTCGAAACCTGCACCAGCATCCACTACAAATTCCACCTCTGTTATATCCATCCAGCCTGTCACCTTCTACCAATTGCAAACACCGGACGCTCAAGAACAGTCACTCGGTGTTTGCTGCTTACATCTTTTTAAACTTAATTCTCCCCACTGAAGATCTCATCAACTGTGACGTTCTTGTTAGCTTTGTAATTTGTGGGATCTCATCATAAAATGTTGAACCAGCAAGGTTCAAAGAGGCTGATGAATACACTAGAACCAAACAAGGTCAACACCCCACCCACCATGTCAATAAGAGTCTGTTTTGTAGGATGAACAAACCTGAAGCAATCCATTTGACCTGTTGGCAAATCTTTTTCTGCATAGACTGACCCAAAAACTATCATATTTTCACCTCCAATATGCTCCATACATTGTCTCTCCAGTCTCTCTCTCCCCCCCCCCACCCAACCCATGTCCCAGCAGTGCACAACTATGATGAAGTTTAAAAGAGAATCATATATATCATAGAAACAGAACAAAATCGGTGTCACAAGGTCGAAAGCTTTAAGATGTCAATGATCATGAAAAGTGGGAAAAACATTCTGACAGAACAGAAAATACAAACGTCTAAACTTACAGGTAACACCTTCACGGAGTATTTTGTTATGTTTGGATCAACAATTCTTCCTTGATTAGCAGCCTGCACCAGGAGCAGAAATTTCTTGAGAAACATATACATACATCAATGCCCACTTAATCAGTTAGTCGCATACGAAATATCTAATCAGGAAATGCATGCTTTCCTGCTAATGCATGCCCCACAAACACTAACAAAGAGAAATGTTCTGGTTAACTTTTGGGAAGGCTAAATTTGCAAACTCAGCCAACCAGGCTACTGTTGGGCCTGATCATGTGGCCAATATTTTTTAGAAGGGGGCACCCACTGCCATTTAAAGGTCAGCAGTATAAAAGTGGCATGAGGTTTCAAATCCATAATCTCGTGGAGAAAGATCCACAGTGTAGCACAGATAACAATGAATTTGAAAAAACGTAAACAGATGGTAAATAAAATAAAACCTACTTGCTCGGGACTGTGAAATATTTCAATGAAAGGATATTCTTTCTTTTGCCTGGTTATGCAAAATCCTAGATACTTTGGACATTCAACCTGGCATAAACATGTAAGCAATATCAAGTCAAGCATAACCATAGAGCCGTTCAATTAGTGACTTGCGTCAACCATCAACAGCCAGAATTGTGGTAGCAAAATCACAGAATCAACCCAAATAATATGTCAGATTGCACTGGACAATAGGAATGGGCAGAGGACAAGATGCTGAAAATAAGATATTCACAATACAAAAAAATGTGCACGTTACCAACAATGTAAATCCCATGGAACAAAAATAAACAAATTTTGGAACAGGTGCTGAAATGTTGATGCTTCACACCATTGACCACAATTTTATATATTAAAAAAACACCACAGTTGTGGGAGAATGAAGATTGTCAAGGGGCTCGATGTGCCATCCTCAAAACAAATTATACATACACAGATGGGCGTATACATAGATAAAAAAGGGCATACCCAATGCACGTGGTCTGGTAAGACTGAAATAGCAAAAGCGGACACGGAATAAATGGCAGACATTAAAGTTCCAATGGCCTTAATGACTTTGGTTACAAGAACTAAACTGGCCAAGAATGTTCACTATGCTGGAATTTGTTCAGACTTGCAGAACCTAAAAATTAGGCTGGCAAGGATGCAAGGCCACTTGAAAAGTTCTATTAGACGTCCCCATTTTGGCTAACTCCTACGTGTGAAATCCAATTGGGGATGCAGAGAAGAATATAAGATATATTAGAATCAATGCTAAAAATATACCACTAATGCACTATGATCATAATTAGAATCAATACTAAAATAAACCAACAATTGCATTATTTTCAGTTCTTGGTTCTCCGCGGCCTTTCTTCACCTACTTATCTTGTTTGTCCTTCTACGCCATTTCTGAAGCTGTATTTGCATGACATGAAAAATGCTGACAATAGCTTATCAACGGGCATTTGATACGATCTCCATCTGTTTCTGGTATCATCAAGGTTTGACCTTTCCCCCCTTCCTTCGCCCGGTCATATTCACAGGAGGAGATATTGGAAAGCTTACTGATAAGAAAGGTCTTGGCAGTGGTGACAGCTTCAGAGTTCTGTTGATCGATGATGCACGCCATACTGAGACATTAGGTAATGATCTGTTTTTTTTTTCTGAGAAAGGTTCCATCTGAAACCTGCCCCAAATCAGATGTTGCAAACTGAAATGTCTACCATTCAGTACGTATGCCAGGCAGGTTGCTGCATTTTGACACAAGTCTGTTTCATCTGTTAGTTAGCTTTTCTCATGTGAAATTTGATTAGCTCCCCTGATGACCCTTCCTTCACCAATGTTAATTCTCACTTTCCTCTCTGCAATCTTATTAGTTCTGTGTATCTGAGGGGGAGGGGCATGGGGATGGGAAGGAGATCTGAGGGGGACGGGGGCGCAGGCCGCAGGGGGGAGGGGAGGGGAGCAAGCCGGCGACGGGGCCGCAGGGGGGAGGGGAGTAGGCCGGCGGGGGAGGGGAGCAGGCCGGTGACGGAGGGGGAAGGGAGAGAGAGAGAGAGAGAGAGAGAGAGAGAGAGAGGTACCTGCGGAGGGCGACGACGGCAGGGCGAGCGGCGACGGCGACTCGACGCGAGCGGCGCGGCGACGGGCTCCGGCGGAGGGGGGCTCGGGCGGGAGGCAGCACGGGGAGGGGGGCTCCGGCGGAGGAGGGGGGCTCGGGCGGGAGGGCTCGGGCGGAGGGGGGGCTCCGGCGGAGGGGGCTCGGGCGGGAGCGGGGAGGGGGGCTAGGGCGGAGAGGGGGCCGCAGGGGAAGGGGGCTCGGGAGGGGGGGCTCGGGCGGGAGGGGGGGGGCTCGGGCGGGAGGGCTCGGGCGGGCGGGGGTCGTAGTAGGAAGTATAACGGCATCAGCGACCGACTGGAGACCGAAGTTAATTCGGTCGCAATAATAGCGACCGATTAGCGACCGATATACATGCGGTCGCTGAAACGGTCTCGGTTATGCGACCGATTATTTCGGTCTCCGAATTGGTCTCTATTTGGGACCGACTAGCGACCGATTAAATCGGTCGCTAATTCGGTCGCTATAGCCACTTTTTCTTGTAGTGCAATAGTGCTTGGCCGGCGGAGGAGGGATTTGGTGATGGCATATGTGGAACGGGATGAGGGGGTATGTAGATGACATCTACTTGCTCGGGATGTGGTGTTCCCTTGACCGGAAGTGGAGATGGAGACGGGTATGTGGACGCGGGAGGCTGACTCATGGAAGGTTGATATGCAGAGGCATATGGGTATGTAGAGGCGGGAGGTTGACTCGTGGAGGGATATGCGACGGAAGGCTGACTCATGGGAGCGTAGGGTTGGCACGTGGAGGGTGAAGGTTGATATGTGGAGGTGGATGGTGGAGACTTGGGGTCAAGGGAATCTTGGATTTGTTGGCGAATGAAGCGGGCTCGGCTATATAATTGTTGCCAGGAGGTAATGTCGTTGAGGGCTAAGATGAACCGATATTCGGGCGTTGCATTAGAAATTAGCATCTTGATTTGCTCTCCCTCCGGAATGTGTCCCGGGACTTGCACGGCAAGGCGACGCCAGCGGTCGGCAAAAGTGGAGAATTCCTCGTCGGGCTTCATCTTCTCATGGGCCAGATCCACCATAGAATACCTGGGCCTAACTTGATCTTGAAACTGCTGAAGAAATTTCTCTTGAACGGCTTGAAAATTCAAAATCTACTCTTGCGGCAACGAAAAGAACCAATCCCTAGCCGGACCTTCCAGTGACAGACCGAACAAGTAAGCCATCAAGCATTGGTCATGCCGAAATTGGGCCGACTCATAAAGAAACTCCTTTAAGTGCACATACGGGTCACCAACTCCACCATAATGTTGATATGCGGGAATTTGTGAAGCTGGCGGAAGCCGAAGACCTTGAAATGTGAATGGAATACTTAAGGAGGACTTAGGATCAATTCGGTGTTGGAGTTCATCAAGTTGGCGTTGGGTTTGAGCAATCATCTCCTGGGTAAGGAGAGATCAAGAAGAATATGGGCCAACTTGAGCAAGTGAATTTGGACCAGGATGATATTGGGCCGGATAAGAGGATTCGGGCTGAGAAGAAGAAGGGCCCATTTCAAGAATGGAAGGGTGAGCGGCCCTGCAAAAGACATTGGCATATGGGTTGAATGGGCCAGCAGCAACATGGGTAGAAGAATGAGACCCATTTAGAGAATAAGGCCCATTAGAAATCGGGCTAGCGACGTATGAAGGAGAAGGAAGAGGCCCATAAAGGGAAGAGGGCCCATTATAAGAAGAAGGCCCATTAAGATGAGATGAAATGAGACGTTGGGCCTGGGCCGGGTCCATTTGGCGAACAAGGCTTGAAAGATGGGCTATGAGATTAGCCTGTTCCTCAGACGGGTCAGAGGGACCACGGGAAGATGGGCCCGCGTGGGAAGAGGATTCCACGCGGGAATAGGAGGAAGATTGTGGAAAAGAATGATACAAGGGGTTGGAATGATGCTCCATGAGGGCAAATGGAGACTTAATACAAGGAGGGAGGTAATGGGCTTATTGGGCTTGAGGACAAGAAGAGAACTGACCCACTAATGCAAGGACCAAGGGAGAATGGACATATGACAATGGCCACACAAAGATGGACAAACCTAAGTGGACCTAACAATGACAAAATATGTGGATGATGATTAAAATGCAACACAAAATACCACTAATGGGCCTGGACAAGTCCGGACAACACAATTAGTACAATGTAAGAGTTTTTACCTAAGTCAACCAAGTTAAAATGATGGGAAATATTTTAGGAGTTTTAATAGACATTTTAATGATTTGAATTAGGAAAATTTCCCTCAAGATAGGAATCCTATGAGAATAAGCTCCAAACTTTGTGTTGACTAAGGTTAACTCCCTCACATGTATGCAAATGCAAGCCTAAGGGGTGGAAAGGTACAACCGGCCCGACGTCCGTGTGGGAATCCACGGCTCGCGGAGACTTACGGAGGTCCCGGATAAGATCACCTGGTCGACCCCAAGGAATATGGAGGTGAGAGGATCACTTACCAAGGTAGGAAATGCAACTATGATATGCAATGTATGACCCTATGTGCACCGGAGTGCATGCAATTTCTAGCCTAAAACTAGAAAATCAAGATATAATTAAACTATGCAAACATGATCCAAATAAGACAAATAATATATGGATGGAAAGATAATACAAAGGTCTACACAACGGGCCCAAGAAAAGATTGATCTGACCCCAGGAGGTCAATCAAATCACTGAGCAAAGTTGCCCCCGTGAACCTGTGTGCAGACCACATGCAGATTTTATGGACAAAATGCTAAAATGATGATAATTTTTAACTAAGCAAACGTGACCCAAATGATGCAAATAAGCTATGGATGGAAAGCTAATACAATGGACTATCCAATGGAATAAAAATCAGTGCAATCAGATGTCAAGAAGGTAGTCAAATCACTGAGTAAAGATGTACCTGTGAACTTGTCCCTGAGCCTGCCTGCAGAATTTATGCACAAAACTTAAAACGTTGGACAATGTTAGATTATGCAAATGTGATTCAAATTAAGAAAATGATATATGGATGGAAAGACAATACAAAGGGCTATCCAACGGAATAAAGATCAACTCAATCGGACTCCGGGATCAAAAGTTATGTCTTGACGAATATGGCCCTGTGAGTACGCGTACAGGAGTGCCAGAATCTGTAACGGTCTACCAAATGACCGTTACATTCCTCTGGCGGTCTACTATAGGACCGTCACACTACCAAAGCCCTGAAAACACCCCAAACAGTGGAAGAATGGATAAAATATCACCTAAACATGCACATGCATACACCTAACTTACAAAAGAGCATTAAAACAAACGTGATGGGCATTGGTGTCCCACCGTGATCGCCAAAAAATAAGGTTGTTGATAATTTTATCTCTCTTTCCCTCACCCTGCCCCTAACTATGCTAATAACATAATAGCATGAAAGGCATGGAAGATGATGATCAAAGGGCGATGAGAGATAGAAGAACTGACAGTGATTGCCACCAAGAGTTAACAACGCCGCAAGAATGAAGAAAGGAGAGGAACGGCGCCGTGTACCTTGGAACTTAAAGACTTGATCGCGCTTGAAACGGGATGCGGGGAACTTTGTGGGATCAAACCTCCTCACCTTCCAGCCGGCTAGAAGAAGAGGGCCTCACGTTCATATCATACTTTTTTTTTGGCACAACATCTAATGGGAAGTAGGGAGAGTGCACCCCTTTCCAAAGGTAAGGAATGTTCTCACTCCACCATCTCACCATTAGATGAAATTTTATTGATTATAAACTTTGGGTAAGAGTACATGGGGGAGCAGCCCCTTTGCCACAAAAGGCTAACAATGAAAAAATTAGTTACAATCGCCGAATACGAATATTGGGAAGGCAGGAGGCATCAGCCGTAGCATAGCCTTTGGCCAATAGAGGCAGCTCCTTTTTGGGTGAGAATTATGTATTGTGTCCCGTAATGGTTGCATGCTTTGCTAAAGAATCCGCTAGCTGATTAGCTTCCCTGTATGTATGTACAAGAGGGCACTGAAATGTTGAGTAAATTTCTTGAATGTGCTTCCACCATGGAAGAAGAGACCACGGTGGGCTACTTTTTCCTTTTAATAGTTCAGTCAAAGTCATGGAGTCTGTGTATATTATTGAGATAGGAATGCCATGCAGATGAGCCAACCTAAGACCATCTAGGAGAGCTCTCCCTTCTGCCACCATGCTTGAACCTTGGCCATAATAGTAAGAAAAACCCAACAACATCTTACCTCGGGAGTCTCTAAAATAGCCACCTCCTCCTGAAATCCCAGGATTTCCTTTACTAGATCCATCGACATTCAGTGAAAAAGCCACAATAGGAGCCTGCCAACATACAGTGTGAAATTGAAGTATCTTATGTTTGATGTTATAACCCATATCATGTAGGTTCTACATGTATAAATGGTTGGTGCCTTGTTTGAATGTGATCTGACTAAGGATCTGTTTGGCATTCTCTTGTATCTGCATAGCAATCCAAGAGAAATTAATACTAGTACCCTCAAATCTATTTCTACATCTCTGTTTCCAAATTTCCCATATGATCAGCATTGCCATGAGCAACTGAATAAATCCCTGCGGATTGGATATAATAGAATCACTGATCATCATTTGAAGCCTGCTGTATATAGAGGTAATTCCCATATAAGAGCTGTCTATTAAAGAGCAGAAATGGTTCCACAAATAAGATGCTAGCTCACTGTTGATAAAAAGATGATCTATATTTTCAATAGAAGGATAAGCATTGCAGCAGTTGCAGCGGGAAGCTAGAGGGATACCACATATCATACTCTCTTGTAAAACAAAGCCAAAACAAGGACAAAAAAAACCATTAGAACATGAAGTGTAGCATCAATCCCAAAGTGATAAAATAGGGTGAATAAAAGGGGGAGAACGCACCAGGGGAGGGTTTTTAACCCCTGTGGAGGGGTGGAAGTAATATGTGTGTGTGTTGTGAATGCATGAGAGTTGAAATCACGAGATTTGATTGAGAGAATAGAGAGAAAACGATGATGCAAAATGGGGAAAAATGCATGTGTAGCAGAAAAGTGCAGGAAACTGTGATGATTTGTGATTTTGAGGAGACTAGAACTAAGAGCATAGACCATGAAATCAAGCCCAGAAGGATGCAATGGAAAGCCAATACTTCCCTCTTCAAGATGGGGTTGAAGTTGTGAGTTGGAGTTGCAGCATGGCTTCGCCCCACGTCCGGAAAGTGCCCTCCTTTGCAACTGCGAACTGGGCAGTTTATATAGAGGTTGTAGAAACACCAGAAAGTTCTCCCATAATTTTAGAGGATAGAGTCCACCAAAATTCATGTTCTATGGATCAATCTCGAGATAATACAAAGGATAAGACGTAGGAACAAGTGGGACTCAATTTGGTGGAAGGATCTGGAAGATATGGCTTCTAGAAGAGAGCCCCAGAGCTTAATCTGCAGAGTTTGTGTTGAACTAGGATGCATAAACCTCCAACTTCCATCCACATTTCTGAGCAAGATAGCCAATGAAATTTGGAGTTCTTTGGACTGAATTCAAGATAATATAAAGGAGAAACCATAGGAACAAACGGCGCTCAATTCGGAGTAGAATTCAAGATGTTATGGGCTCTGCAAGAGGGCCACGGTGCACAGAAACCGAGCAGAGTCCAGCACGAATTAGACTCTCGGTGTGTGTAATGGTCTATCGTAAGACCGTCAGAGTGATGTAACGGCCTAGGGTAGCTCCGTCAGGCTCTGGGGGTCGACCGGGGTAATTTCGGACAAGTTTGGGTGTGACGGTCTATTGTAGGTCCGTCACATGGGCTTTGGCAGTCTTACGATAGACCGTCACATGGGCTGTGACGCACCACTACTAGACCTTCACACCGATGAAGGAACATTTTGGACCGATTGCATGCGACTTCGGAAATTGAAGCGTATCTCTCAAACGGTGCAGAACTAACAAAAGTGGTAGAAGAATAAATTGTAGATAGCTGAGAGAGGAACAACTTTTATGAAGAAAGCAAGATGAGAAAATGATCATAAGATGAAGAAAATGGTGTGAGAACAGAGAGAAAGAATTCTGGGATGCAGGTGAACAGCACATCCTGCTGGGAAAACGCAAATAACTCACAATGGAGGTCGAACTTGCCAATGGCGTAGAATAAGAAGTTGTAGATCTTGAAAAAACGAACAACTTTGGTGAAAACAACTTTTTGAATAGAGAAATGCAAGAAGGTGAAAAAAAATACTTTCAGGACTGCGCAGTGGGAGAGAGCCGATTGCTTGATGGAAGCGGGCCTAAATGGGCCGTAAGTCGACTTAGAAGCCGGAAGTTGATAAGATAAGCTTCAGGCTCTAGGAAATCATGATCTCTGAGGCTCAAAGGGAATGAAATGAGCTCGAAATCCACCCAAAGAAGGCTCTAAAATAATGGATAATTCGGGACATCAAAATGATGAATAAGAGAAATGACGCAACTTGCAGGCTAAAAATGGGTGTCAACAGGTGCGTGTTCTGCCTCTCATATATAGAAAGTCGGTGCACCTTTTCAGTTAAGTCTGCGCATGCATAACTCAGGTCAATGCAACTTTTGTTGCTGCACGCGATTAAGTCCGTGCATGTGTGCATCTTACACAACAAAGTTTGTACATTCTTCGGTGACATGTCTGTGCATCTTTCTACTATCCTCATATTGCTTCTAACTGATATAAAGTCTAGCCTTGGCAGGATATCTGCTCGAGGAGCTTAAGAAGGGCATGTGATCCAAGAATGGAGGATGTGCCAGGATCGTGACACGTGTAAAGCAGCGAGCTGAAATGCTTCCACGTGGTCAAGGCGCTAGGGCGAGAATTCGTGGAGGACACACGCCCACCTATCTGCTACTGCTATAAAAGGAAGACTTCTCCATCTGGAGAAGGATGATCGTGAAGCGTGATGATCATGAAAATACTTTAGAAGAGCAGAAGCAGAAAGAGCCTGCACGATCCAGAGAGAAGAAAGAGAGAAGAAGAGAAGGAGAGAGTTGAGAAAGAGGAGTCTGAGAGAATTACTTTGAGAATTTGTTCCTCAGTCTCTCGGTTCAGATACCACAGCTGAGATTGCTCATTGTGAGCTACATTCCCTTTGGGGATATCATGTTTTTCGTTTATTTCTTCCTTGTTTTCTGAAACCCTATTTTCAAGCTGTTTGTCAGCAGAGCAAGCCGTGATGCTCAGCGGGCAGAGGAGGATTCCTCTGGACGGGTGAAGCTATAAGTCCCCTACAGTTTATAGAGGAGGATTCCTCTGAACGGCATAAGCTGTAACGCCCAGCGGTCTGTAGGGTTTTGACCCCAAAGCTGTGGATCAGCGAAGCTGTGTATCAGCGGTAGAAGACACATTCCGATTTGGAGTGTGGGGTGGACGTAGATCTCGGGTTTGAGATCGAACCACCTTAAAAATCCCTATCTACTGTGCGATTGTCGTGTGACTTGTGTGCATCCTGTTCATCTCTTCCATCCGTAGTAGATGCATGTTTAGGATCGTTTAAGTTCAGATCTGCTAGAGTTGGTATTTTGTGATCGTGTTCGTTTATCCTTGTACCGTCCAGCAGTAGTTTGTTTTAATTCCGCACTTGAAGCTGATATAGTTGATTTTATTGGGTGACTGATCTATTCACCCCCCTCTAGATCGTCTATAGAGTCTTATCAGGTTGGATTATGCACAGCCGGAAGCTTTCACTACGCGTGAGGTGGTCTTCAGACCTAAGTTCTCCGTCACGTATCGAAAATCATCTTGCTTGAACATATTTACAAATCCTTACTTGATTTCATGTATATATTCTAGAAAACCTTTTCTTGGAATCTTCTAAGACTTTACCTCTTTGACAGATAAAATGCAGTGATTTTGATCATTTGTGAATAGTGACATATACAAAGGAGCAAGATTTTTTTCCAACTATGAATATATTTAGGGAGAGTCATAACTATGTTTTGGTAAATTCATTTTCAACATCTAAAGTAATTACCCACACACTTTGCACAAAATGATGCATATGACTTTGATCGATAAGGATTTCAGATATTCTTTTCCACACTTTAAGAGAAACGACATTTCTACATGGAAATGAAGAGTAATCGTGAGGAAAAAGTTATCTACCCCACAAAAAAATTCAATAAGTGGAATGTCAAACTAAGTAGCTGAGAATCCCCACTGAAATAAATGAGGAAACTCACGTCGAAAGGTGAAACAAAAATCCACATGCGTGACGAATCCTAGTAGCTAGGAATCTCCATTGAGACATGAGGTGACTCGCACTGAATGGTGAAGTCCATAAAAGAAACAAAAAGGGGCTACCGATAGTCGAGGATCTAAATGAAAGTGTAGAGAGGAAAAAACCCCCTAGTGTTCATTAGAAATTCTGATTACATCCATATTTTTGAAGTTCATTGCTCATTACCTTACATTTCACTGTTGGGTACTATTGTGATGAATGTGTATCTTGAATTTGTTCTCATCATGGTTTATGCAATGCCTCTAGTATATGAATGCACTACCTTTTTTGATTATGTTTCATGTGACACAACTTCATTTTGAATCTACTGTTCCCTCGCTATCCTTTTACCCCATTGAGGGGGAGTTATTGTATTACATGCTTGCTTGACTTTCATGCTTGCTTGCTTGTTTGCTTGCATGAATAATTTCATACAATCTCAAGATCATACTTGTTCATAACAGGTTTAAATAACCCCGTTGTCAGTCGGTTTTTGTTGATGACAAAAAGGGGGAGAACAAAGTGCATTTCAGTTCGTAGTTCATGTGCATACTTTTCAATCTAGATATTTTCATACATACATTTCAGTTCAAGATAGTTAGAAGTTTTCTGTGTTCATAGACTTTATACATCATGTTAAGAGATCTCATGTTCAAAGCTCTCATACATGTTCATAACTCATAATTTTGAGATCACAGTTTAGATGCCATGTTTGTCAAAATATTGTCACAAGGAATTCATGTACACATCATGCACACGTCATTTTGTCATCATCAAAAAGGGGGAGATTGTTGGATGCCCTAGTTGATTTTGGTAGTTATGTTTCAATGATGACAAATCTTGTATATATGTGTTATTGAAATGTTGAATGAAGAACTTCGCTAACCAAGGTGTTCATTCTTTGTTCATCTTGCATTGCAGGAAGAACAGAATTGAATATTTGTGGTTTATCAAGTGTAAACGCTATCATGCTACCAAGGATCAAAAAGAAAGTGGTAATTCATGTTGATTTTCTCAAGATCCATTGGTAAGATTGAAATCTCTCAAATTCTTTAAGATGGCTGTAGACAGCGTCAACCTCATCTGGGATGGCGTCGACCTCACTTTGAAATATAAGCCAATTCAAGCATTATCTTTTTGATAGCATCGACCCCACCTTGTGCTGAGTCGACCTTTCAATGAATTCCATGCTAAGTGTTTTTCATGCACATTTCTCATGAAGTTTTTAACTTGCAACATGTGTAATCAATTCCATGTGAACTTTGGTAGAACAATAGTTAAATGGAGCTCACATCTTGTTCTTATGCATAGCTATAAGCTCTTGATGTTAAAGTGTATGATTTGTGTTTTCAATGGACTCCAATGCATATCATTCTTGTGTTTCTTATGGGTTTTGATGTTCATACTTCATGGATTTCTTAATTGGATTGTTTGAGCTTAAACTCTCACATTTTCCATGTTTTATAGGCCTTCTGCACTATTTTTAGTCGACCAAATAAGCTCTTGATGTTAAAGTGTATGATTTGTGTTTTCAATGGACTCCAATGCATATCATTCTTGTCTTTCTTATAGGTTTTGATGTTCATACTTCATGGATTTCTTAATTGGATTGTTTGAGCTTAAACTCTCACATTTTCCATGTTTTATAGGCCTTCTGCACTATTTTTAGTCGACCAAATGAATGACTTTGGTCGACCGATTAAAACAGCATGTAGGGGCCTGTGAAATGTCACAGTTCGGTCGACCGGCCAAGGGCAATCGGTCGACCGATTAAAATAGCATGTAGGGGCCTGTGAAATGTCACAGTTCGGTCGACCGGCCAAGGGCAATCGGTCGACCGAAATCCACAGGCAGAAGGGGTCTGAAACTTGCAACATTTCGGTTGACCGACCCCTTTCGACCAGTCGACTGAATACGGAGGATGGCCCAGTTTGCTTGTGTTCAAAACTCGTTAAACATGAGCCGTTTGGGCTCAAAATTGACCCCCTTGCCCCTAGGGTTATCATACATATATTGGGGCATGTTCTACAGGGTTTTAACAAGGGTTAAATGGTCTTTTCATACATCTCATGTGTGGATATATATGAGTTGCGAATTTGGAAAGAAATACCAAAGTGCTTACATTCTATCTATCTTGTAGGAGAAGAAAGGGAAGAAGGAGAGGAGCAGAGGAAGATATGTGGATATCATCTACATCCTTGCGTTTCTAGAGTTTGTGATAGAAGATAAAGTGAAGCGGATTGAAGAGAGAAACGCGTTGACGTTCAAATCGACGGCATCCGGCTTCCCTCCGACCTGAGCATCAACGAAGATTATCTACAACCCTTTCAACATATGGGGATCTATTTCTTCATCTCTTTTACACATATTCCAATGATTTACATTTGGTTTATGAGCATGTATTGATCATATCTTTATTTTCCGAACACCGACTCTGTGTGTGTGTCGAACCGTCTACGTACGGTTGTGATTTATTGTGCTGCGGTGTTGCAGCTCGTGTGTGTGTGTTTAGATCAGTGGTGGATCGTGTAGGAGACGACGTCTCCATGTCTTTGGAGCATAAGCTCCATGCGCTTCAGTTCAAAGCGAGTGGATCCTCACCGATTCGGTGAGGGGTAAATGTAGGGAGCCCGTCATGGTCCCAAACCACCTAAAAATTTTATCTCGCATCTTGGGTGATTGTGGTTTGCTTGTCTATATTATTCATATCGATCGTGTGAGAGCAGAGAGCTTGAGAGAACTTGTTCCTATAGAGCGTAAATTTCGTTTGATCATATCTCATGTTGGTAGTTAATTTTATTCTGTTGCGCATATTTTAAAAACTATTATTGCCCTTGGTGGGGACAATTCAGCCCCCCTTCTTGTCCATACGTGAATCTAGGGACAACACATTAGGATAGACTGACTTCAGACATGGATATATTGACTTTCTACAAATTATGACTCTACAGATTATGACTCATCAGACTTTTCCCCCTTTGACATCATCAAAACACAAGAAGGAACATGCAGTGATGTAGGGAGGCAGCGAGGGATGATTGCATTGGGGGCGCAGAAAATATATGTGGAAGTTCAGTAGATTGAAAAAGGAGTTCAGTGAGAGGATTCAAGTCTAATGCAGACCTCATGATTATTCCATCTGACTCCGAATTCGGACACCTTCCTTCAAAAAAGCATTGCATGGGTCGAAATTATTGAATGAGGGATTTAAGGGAAATAACTTTAGAAGGTTTAGAAGATAAGAAGCCAGGAAGAATGTCTTCACACAGGATTACTAGACCGAAAGCACATTTGCATACCAAAGTCCTTGATATTTAGCTTTTAGCCCTTCTTATTAAGGTCCATTAACCTTTTAGGATTAACTGCCATTTGTATTGAAACCAAACAATATGATGTAGTGGAAGTTTATCCATTCAAGCACCTCTGGTATTTAGAAGAAAGCATAAATCAACTTCATTTTATCAGATGACAGTCAAGTTCAACTGACACCTTTTTACATGAGGAATCACATTGGTTAGATGCAATATTCCCCATTTACTCAGTGTAGTTAACCATTCTGCCTCATTCAGACCAGAGATAGCTTGTCACTTCATGCCTGAACCCTGATCACTTCATTGGTGAAGGGTACAGTTTCTCAGCAGACTGAAGCCATTGCTCTACATTTTTTTTATTTTATATAGTTGAAACCAGATCATAGTTAGTTGAGACATTACCTTTTGACGTGAACCATCTCATGTCTCAGGTGAAGTGTGCCCGGTTACTCAGTAAGTCTCTACCATTGCTTTGCATTGAGTGCCTTAGATAGACTTCTATAGCATAGTTGTTTGAAGACAATACTTAAAGTGATGTTTATCAACCAAAATTGTTATTGAATTCTCATAACTAGACGAGAGGAATATTAGGACTCAGCACACATGATGCTTTAGCAAGAGTAACCCTGAGGAGACCTTCCTTTCACTTGCTAGTTTCAGACCTCATGGAGTTATTAACCTTAAAGCCTCAATTTATTTGATCAACCATGATGCCAAATGTAGGAAGTTTATTATTTCAGGAGTGATGGTCAATGGAGATCAGTTATTTGATATGAATCTCCCCCTGAATTCAGGCTCATCATGCAAGGAACTTTGTGAGGGAATGAGGCAGTCTGTTAAGCAGACTTTTGGACGGGTTGAGAAGCAGAATCCAGAGAATGGCAGATGGTCAAAAGTTTTCAGAGTGGATAATAAGCTAAAAAACAAGTCGACTTAGTTCAACTTCCGGTCGACTGAAGTCTAGAATATTACAGGGATGTATAGGAAGGTCAGTCGACTTACCAACTCTGCTTGTGTCGACACATAGAGTAGGGTGTGTCGACGCAGGTGACTTCTGACCAACAGAAAAACACACTCATGTGTCGACACACATAGTGGGATGCATCGACACACCGACCAACAGAACAATACACCCAGCTAATCTTTTATTGAACCTATCTTACATCAAGTTCTACTGACTCCCCCTTATTTACTCAACTTATGGATTCCTAAGCACTGTATGTGGGGATCCTTGGTACCTGGAGGAGTATATTCTCACGCATGAAGAGTGTTTTCAGAAAGATTTGATCTGCCCTTCCACACACATCATTTTACATACTAGTGGGTCAATTTCACACAATTTTCTTAGGACAAACAAACAATTACAGATATGTACAATGAACTCCCCCTGACCAAAATAACTTGTGACTTCTACGACTCAGGAAGTAGGAGGTCTACACAGGACCAACTCTCTCCTCAGAGTTCAAAATCTATCATTGTTCAGAGGTTTGTAAAAATGTCTGTAATTTGCTTTTCAGTTTCAATGAATTGCAATTCAAAGTTTTTCTTACTAACCTCATCTCCAAGGAAGTGATATCTTATTTGTATGTGCTTTGTTCTTGAATGCTGGATGGGGTTCTTTGCTAAGTTTATGGCACTTGTGTTATCATACAATATGGGTGTGCATCCAAGATCTACACCGTAGTCTTGGAGTTGGTGCTTTATACACAGCACTTGGGTTCCACAGCTCCCTGCAGCAACATATTCTGCCTCTACAGTGGATAGTGCCACCGAGTGATTTTTCTTGGAAGCCCAAGAAACTTGACACCCACACAGATATTGGCAATAGTCACTAGTACTTTCTTTATCAAGCTTACACCTAGCATAATCAGCATCAGTATAAGATATTAACTCAAAACAGCATGATGCAAGATACCACAGCCCTAAATCAAGTGTGCTAGCAATATATCTCAACATCCTTTTTACAGTAATCAAATGTGATTCTTTAGGATTAGCTTGGAATCTTGCACATAAGCACACACTGAATTGTATATCTGGTCTAGAAGCAGTGAGGTATAAGAGCGATCCTATCATTCCTTGATATGTCTTGGGATCTGCAGGTTTACCTTTCCCGTCTGCATCTAGAGATGCACTTGTTCCCATGGGTGTGGATATATGTTTGACATCCTTCATTCCGAACCTCTTCAGAATTTCCAGTGTGTACTTGAACTGGTTTATGAAGAATCCATCTTTAGCTTGTGTGACCTGTAGTCCAAGAAAAAATTAAAGTTTACCCATGAGGCTCATTTAAAATTCCCTTGTCATTAATTCAGCAAATTGCTTACACAAATTAGGGTCAGTCGAGCCAAACACTATGTCATCTACATATATTTGAACTACAATGATATGATAATTTAAAACCTTTGTAAAAAGAGTTTGGTCGAATTTACCTATGTTGTAGCCCCTGCTTGTCAGGTGGGCACTGAGTCTATCATACCAGGCTCTAGGGGCCTGCTTTAATCCATACAGTGCCTTGTTCAACTTGTAGACATGGTTAGGTAAATCATTATGCTCGAAACCAGGAGGCTATTCTACAAACACTTCTCCTTTTATTAAGCCATTCAGAAAAGCACTTTTAACATCCATCTGTTGAAGTTTTATCCCTAGCGAGCATGCAAAGGCTAATAGAATTCTGATGGCTTCTATCCTAGCCATAAGAGCGTAAGACTCTTCAAAGTCAATCCCAAACTCCTGATTGTACCCTTCAGCTACTAGCCTAGCTTTATTTCTAATTTTGACACGATCTTCATTTAGTTTATTCCTAAAGACCCATCTAGCTCCAATCATAGGCTGGTCTGTGGGTCTGGGAACCAGATTCCATACTTTATTTCTCTCAAACTGACCAAGTTCCTCATGCATGGCATTAATCCAATGCTCATCTATTAAAGCTTCTTCAATATTTTTGGGTTCAATTTGAGAAACCAATGCAATGAGGTCTTCATTATTTACATCTCTATGATATGATCTGGTTCTAGGTGGGTCATGGAGATTTCCAATTATATTTTGAATAGAATGGTCCTTTAAGGTTCTGATGTTGATAGAAGACTCACCGAGGAGGGTCGACTGATTTTCATTTCTTGTCGACTGACCTGTTTCCTGTTCTTCGGCTTGTTGTTGGCAATTTTGCTCTGGTTCCTCCTTGGACTCCAGGAATTCTCCATCATCATCTTTTCTTTTCCTCTCATCAACATTATTGTCAGATTTTTAGAAATTTCAGCAAACACTACATGTGGAGTTTCTTCCATAGTTTGATTTTTTATGTTGAAAACCCTATATGCTCTAGATGTTTCAGAATATCCTAAAAATATTCCAATGTCACTCTTGGCCTCAAATTTGTCAAGGTCAGATTTATCATTGTTATGAATATAACATTTTCACCCCAACGCTTTGAAATAGGCCAAGTTGGGTTTCTTACCTTTTAGCATCTCATAGGGGGTTTTCTTTATCTTTGGCCTTACCATGGCCCTGTTTATGATATAGCACCCAGTGTTTGCTACCTCTGTCTAGAATTTTCTTGGCAACTGACTTTCAATCAGCATTGATCGGGCAATCTCCACAATTGTCCGATTCCTCCTTTCCACAATGCCATTTTGTTCTAGAGTCCTAGGAGAGGAAAATCTTTGGATAAGTCCTTCTTGATCATAGAATTCAGAAAATGAGGAGTTTTCAAACTCTCCTCCATGGTCAGGTAAGATAGTATAGATTATGAACTTACCTTCTTACTTTATTTTTCTTAAGAATTTTTGAAATTCAGAGAAGGCAACATTTTTATGAGTTAAGAAAAAGATCCAAGGGAAATGAGTAAAGTCATCAACAATGACAAAGCCATACCTCTTTCCACTTACACTGGCAATTCTAGTTGGCCTAAACAGATCCATGTGCAGGAATTCAAATGGCATGGATGACATAGACTCATTTCTAGATTTGAAAGATTTCCTAGTTTTCTTTCCTAGGGAGTATGCTTCGCAAATTTTAGTGTTCCTTTTGAAGGACAAGTTTGACAACCCTATTACCATTTCATGCTTTTCCAATTTATGCAAAATACTATAGCTAACATGTCCTAATCTTCTATGCCACAGCCATGCATTATTGGGCTGACTGGCAGACATATAGAGATTTTTAGAAAAGGAGCAATCAAGGTCTACTATGTAGACATTATTTATTCTATGACCAACAAACTTTACAGAATCAGAATTCTGTTCAAAGATCTTGCATTCATTGGCATCAAATAGCACCTTATGGCCTTTGTCGCAAAGTTGACTTATGCTTAGCAGATTATGCTCAAGGCCTTTTACTAGCATGACATTTTCAATAAGATTGGAAGAGTTCTTACCAACGGATCTTGTGACAATGATCTTGCCTTTATCTTTACCTCTGAATCTTACATGTCCTCCCTCTCTCTTGACCAGTCGACTAATTTTTTTCTTGTCTCCTATTGAAGGGGCGTGATCTCGTGCGGCTCCTGAGCGGGATAGATGATCACCGAACAGTGAACTGTAGAGAAAGGGAAACGTATCAGGGGGCCCAGGGGAGATTCCCTGGGGAAAACCCTCCGATGCTTAAGTCAGTAGAGCAATGGTGGAAGATAGGGAGCGAGGTAGAAAGAGGTGCACGAGATCCCCCTACACCAAAGTGGTGAAGTGGTTCCTGCTCAGGAGATTTTAGGCGTGTATTGCCCTTACCTTTCACTAGAGGGAGTCCCAGGTTTATATAGTGTGCTCGCCTCATGAGTCCCGTAAGCTGAGGATTTTCAGGCAGGAGTTACGTCCTCATCGTGGGGTCTTTATAGCCTTGAGGGATCATGGGTCCCTTATCCTCATAAACTCCTGCTCATAAAGGGCTCTCAACGGCAGCATGGATAAGCAATCGTCGATCGAGCCGAGCATAAAAGGTGCCAACCCTGTCCGGGCGATAAGCATAGCTCGGAAGAAGATAGGTCGGAGTGGGCGCTGAGCGCTTGCCTCTATCCCGATGAGGGGATAACTCGGGCATGGGTCTTCCTCCATTCTGACCGACGCTTGGGCCTTCCGAGCCTAAGGGTTTCCGAGGAAGGATTAGATCCCGAGTAATCTTATTGGGCATTTTAGCCTAAGTGGGCCCGGTGGGGCTGTCACTTGGATGAGCTGGGCCTCGTTTGGTCCTGATGGACCTAGTTTGGCTGCTCTTAGATGGGCTATAGAAATCTCCCTCTCCACTTGTCCCCCTCCTACTCCCAAGCTTTAGTAAGCTCGGAAGAGTAGCTGTTGGGGTTTTAGACCAGCGTGGCTCAGGTGGGTGGAGATCTGGCGGTGTTAGGAAGCCACGTGTCGTGGTCACTTGGGCCCGTAATAATGACGATCCTGACGGATTTGAACTGAAGGGGCCCCCTTTTCTTGGAGGTCAGAACGATGCGCCGCCTTCCGCATGGGGATATAGGCGTTGGGCGCTTGTTGTCATTCCAGACTCCCTCCGTCTTTAGGGTTTTGGCTCTCCTCCGTTCTTGTTTTTGGGCTCTTCGATGCGTCATGAAGACTCGACGGAAGAGCAGAGGCTTGCAGCGGTGTTCGTGGAGTTGGCGGAGATAACCGCGGAGGTAGTACGGCGGCTTCCTCTTCCCCCAGAATCTTCAGGGTCCCGAGATCGCCTTTCTTCAAACTCTTCTCCGGATTTCATGGCGGACCAGCGTTCGGATGCTGAGGAGTGGGAGGATGAGCCAGTGGTGAAGGCGCTGGTTCCAAACCGCAGTGAACTGGGGGAGGCGGACGTGAGAAGGCTGGAGCACCAGTATCGCCTGCCCCACAAGTTCTACTTTTTCGCGGCCTCTCCACACGAGACGAGCTTGGACTCTCGTACAGGCCACATCTGTACTTTCCTTCCATCGTGGAAGGGTGGGTTCCGCCTTCCCTTTGAACCTTTCGTTCTTCAGCTTCTCATTTTTTTCCTGTTGGCGCCCATTCAGTTGGTAGCCAATTCTTATCTTCTTCTGTCCGCCTTCCGCATTCTCTGCCGCCAGTGTGGAGTTCCTCCTTCCTTGGACCTCTTTCATTATTTCTTAGAGTTGAAAGCACATCCTTCGGCCAGGAAGGGTTTCTATTTCATCCAGGCAAGGCGGAAAAGGAGCTGTATCTCCTTGGCTGCGAAGGATTCTTCGCATAAGGGGTGGAATACTCAATTCTTCTGGGTGGGGATTTATTCGGTGAAGGAAGCCTGGAGGTGTCCAGTAAACACCAATTTCCACCTGAATATCCCTCCCAGGCAGGATGAGTTCCCTCCACATGTGGAGAAATACGCGGCTATCTTGCTGAAGCACCGCCAATCCACAGAAGAGCTGGTTACTCTAGAGAATATCGAGCGGTGTCTTCTTACGCGGCTGCATCCGTCGGGTTCAGGTGCCATAAGCTAGGTTCATTTTTGCATGTTGAGATCATTTTTCTTTTTCTGAATACGTCTTCCTTCTCGTGCAGATACCAGGCGGTAGGCTTTGGAGGAGGCCGCAGAGGTGATCGAACTTGGTGATAACTCGGCTACTGATGAATCGGCTGCTCCTACGGGTCACTCCCAAGCCAGAGATAAGGGCAAGGGGGCGGCCCAGGGTGAATCCTCCAGGCCGTGGGGGTCCAAGCGTAAGGATCCCGTAGAAGGCATGATCCGGGCCGCCGCAAGGGCTAGGAAGTGGGACAAGAGGGCCGGGATCGTACCCGTAGTTGAAGGTGACCTTGCCGCGGCTCGCCCCACCGCCGAACATGATGGGGCCGACCCTACCAGGTGAGCTCTCCTACCCGCTGAGAAAGAGGGGGCCGAGGAGGTTGGGGCTGCTCCTGCGGTCGGTGATGATGCTGGCTTGGCTCCTCCTTCGGCCGGAGCTGAGGGGGATGTAGACGAGGCGAGGGATGCTGGGGCCGCGGCCGAGGTTGGCGCTTCAGGTGGTGGTGCAGGTGCCGAGCCGGTCCAAGTTGGGGGGCCGCAAGAAAATCCGACCGAGGCACGAGAGGTGATCGAGGCCGGAGCTTGGTCCGAGCCACTTGGTGGGGCGCCGGGCGATGGGGGGTTCTCTATTCCAGCGGCCTTGGAGAGGCTTTGTATCTCGGGCCCTCTGCACTAGGTATGCCGCGGTATAGCCATGAAGGTGAGGGGGGGAGGTAGGCAGTACTCTCCGTCCATGGCCCTCGCTGGGGTTATGGAGGGCGGCCTGGTCTTGGCCCAGATGGGGGCCACTCTGGCAGAAGCGTACGCTCGATCGGAGTCGGAGCGAGCGAACCTAGCCTGGACCCTTGGTGGGTCTGACAGGAGGTTGGCTCGGCTTGCCGAGGAGCGTGATGGGCTTCGGCGGGAGCTTTCCTCAGTCAGGGAGCTGGTGTGGTCGAGCCAGGTGGAGACCCAGGCGCTAACCGAGTAGCTAGCTAAGGCCCGTGAATCGCTCGAGAGGAAGAACAGGCTTCTTGAAGAGGAACACCTTGCACGTGTTGAGCTGGATGGCCGGTGGGAGATCGAAAGTGCAGAGCTGGTGGACCGAGCGGAGGAAGCCGAGCGCCTTCGGCGAGAGGCCGAGGCAGATTGGGCAGAGGCGGAGAGGCAGGCGACAGAGGCCGAAAAGCGGATGGCTGAGGCCGAGTGAAAGTTAGCTGAGGCGGAGCGGGAGAAGGCCGAGCTCACTGATAGGGTGGGATCGGCCAGGGCGGAGGCTCTCGAGTAGTACAAAAGCTCAGAGGCCTACCGGGTCGACCTTAAGGAGGCTGCCTTTCCTTACTACGAGTCAGCACTTCACCGGGGCATCCGCAAGGGGTTCAAGCAAGGCTACGACAGGGCCGTCTCTTATGCCGAGAAGCAGGCGTCCGGGGTAGTTGACTTCCCGTCCGGGCAATGCTATGACTCGGACTTGTCATTCTCTAGTTCCTCTGCTTCGGCACCGGATGAAGAGGATCACGAGGGCTCTTGGTCCGAGGGGTCGCCAACTCCGAATGTCTCGGGAGGGCACACAACCGAGGTAGTTCCCACGCCAATGGGGTCAGTGCCAGGGTTAGCCGTCGTCGAGGGTGCCGGGGGCAGACCGTCTGAGCCCTCCACTTCCGAGCTTCAAGGTGGGTCGGAGGCTGATGTATCTACTTTGCTTCCTATTTTTGTATGTCTTTTTCCTTTTTGAAGAAAAAACTTTCTCCTTTGTGTAGAAAAAATAGGTAAGGCAATAGCGTTATGATGAAGACTTAACTGTTCTGTATCGCCATTGCCGTATTTTGTTCAGCGTATCTGCAGTGGTTGGAAAGAGCCGATAATTTCTGCGGGGATCTCGCCTGATGGTTGGGTGAGTGTCTGACAGGGTGTCTTTCCATTTTCTCATGCTTTGAATGCTTGGTCGCTTCGTGTGTCCCGCTGGGGCAGAAATGAGAAGTTTGTGGTGACCGTTCGTAGAGAGAGATCCATTTGGCATGTTTTCGAGGAGAGAATCATTTAAGGCAAATAGCCTCCCTTCGCCTATAAAAGGTCTGAAGGGCATCCCTTCCTCTCCACCGCTTAGGGGTTTCCCTGACAGTATTTTCTCATTCTTTCTTCACGTAGCGTTGTGCCGTTATATTTGGAGCATCGAAGATGCCCCGGAAGATGAAGCTGCCGATGACGGAGGGCAGAGAGTCCTTGCTGCTTTGGGTTTGAAGGAGGTTCGATGGCTAGCGGACGGGTTTAAAGAAGGTCTGACGTGTGGAGGCACGTCATCTTCTTTTTATCAGTTATGGCGGCACTTGCAGGGGGGCGAGATGGTGGACGGATGGGGGCATCAGGCATCCCCACCGCCCGTCCCTTCCTGCTCGCTCCATGGAGGGGAGGAGTCCCTCCCGGGCTTTCCCCTGCTTCCTCGTCCAGCTCTGCTGGTTTCTTCCCCCCCCTCCCCCCCCCCCCCCCCGCACCCTCTTTTTCCCTCTTCTGCTCTTCTCATCATTTCTTTCACTCTTCGGAGGGTGCCTGCACTCTCTTCCTTCCAAAGAGTTGGCGGGTTGGCGGGGAGGATGCTTTCATATGCGTTCCCTCTCCCCTTTCTCTTCCAACTTCAACTTGGAAGGTAGCCTTCTCCTTCCTAATCCCTCTGTCACTTTTGTCCCGAACTGCCCGAGTCAACGGGGTCGACTACCCTTTATCCAAGCTAGTTTCTACATGAGGCAGAGTCAGTGGCTGGACGCAGGAAGGTCAACCGAGTCAGCCGAGCGATGGGCTCATACGGCGGCGCCAGATGGATTTTTTACTTTTTTGACATGTATTTTCTTGGCTTCGGCCTTCCTGATGTACAATCGAGTTGTTTGAATAAAATAAAGGAGATTTTTATCTTATCTCATGTCGTTTACATAATGCTCAGTATTCAGAAGTAGAACTTGCGTACTGTAGTCGCGTTCCAGGTCCGAGGGATGAGCTCTCCTTCCATCGTGGATAGACGGTGTGCTCCTTTTCCGAGCGTCTCGACCACTCGGTAGGGGCCTTCCCAATTAGGGGATAACTTGCCCGCCACCTCAAGTGGTCGAGAGGCTTCAGCTTTTCTGAGGACGAAGTCTCCCGGCTGAAAGTGTCTATCTCGGACTTTGGCGTTGTAGTATCAAGTGAGGCGGCGTTGGTATTCCGTTGCTTGGATGCTGGCAATCTCTCAAACTTCATCTGCTAGGTCGAGGTTTTCGAGCAGTTTCTGGTCGTTTGCCTCGGACGAGAAGCAGATGACTCGGAGAGAGGGGTTGCCAATCTCCAACGGGATCACGGCCCCGGTACCATATACCAGCTGACAGGGGCTTTCACCGGTTGCCGTTCTGGGAGTCGTTCTATGTGACCAAAGTACATTTGGCAATTCCTCAAGCCAGTTGCCCTTGGCTTTGTCGAGCCTAGTCTTGATGTCTTTTAAGATAGTCTTATTGGCATTTTCGACCAGCCCGTTAGCCTGAGGGTGGGCGACCGAGGTGAAGTGATTGCGAATGCCCAGGTCGGCACATCTGTCTCGAAAATAACAAGAATCAAATTACCGACCATTATCGCTGACTATCACCCGGGGGATGCCGTAAGGACAGATGATCGACTTCCAGATGAAATTCCAGACGACTGTCTCGGTGATCCTTGCTGTGGCTTCGGCCTCGATCCACTTAGTGAAGTAATCGATGGCGACGATAATGAACTTCTTCTGGGCCTAGGCCGTGGGGAATGGCCCGAGGATGTCGATTCCCCAGCAAGCAAAAGGGTAAGGCTCGGCTAGGGTGATGAGCTCCGTTGCTGGATGATGGACCAAGTGGTCAAATCGTTGGCACCGGTCGCAGTGTTGTGTGTAGGTCGAGCAGTCGCGCTGCAGAGTGGGCCACCAATAACCTAGCCGTAGCAAGATCCTGGCGAGCGACCTACCTCCTAAATGCGCTCCACACAGACCTTCGTGAACTTCTTTGATCGCTCGGTTGGCTTCGTCGGTGCTGAGGCACTTCAAGAGAGGACCGGAGAAGGATCTCCAGTAGAGAGCGCCATCCAGAGTGACGAATCGCCGAGATTGGTACCTCAATCTTCGGGCTTCCCGAGGGTTGGGGGGCTCCTGAGAATCTTGGAGCCACGACAGGTACGGGGTACGCCAGTCGCTTGGGGAGGCCGAGTCAACAGCTAGGAGCTCCGAATCAATGCCCGGCTGCTCTAGCTCTTCGAGAAGGACCGATCAAGTACCCTCGGGGTCAAGAGAGGAGGCCATCCAAGAGAGGGCGTCCGCTCGGGAGTTTTCCTCCCGAGCTATTCGGACTACCTCAAAACTCTCGAACTGTTGTGCCACGGTCTTGACTAGCTGGAGGTATTTGATCATCAGTGCTTCTCGAGCTTCATAACTACCGTTGACCTGGCTAGTGACCAGTTGGGAGTCAGTGTGAATCCTGACTCGCTCAGCCCCCAACCGCCAGGCCATGCAGCCGCCCGATATGAGGGCCTCATACTCGGAAGCGTTGTTGGATGCTTGGAAGTTGAACTTCAGGGCGTACTGTAGCTCTACTCCTTCGGGGGACTTCAGGAGGATCCCGGCGCCGCTCCCGGCTGAGTTGGAGGATCCGTCGACGAACAGTTCCCAGGTCGGCCCGAGCGCGGACGGAGATCTTTCTTCAGTCGGGATGGTGCTCTCGGTGATGAAGTCAGCGAGCACCTGGCCTTTGATAGCCGAGCGAGGCTGATATGATATATCGTAGGCCCCGAGCATGATGGCCCACTTGACGAGGCTTCCCGAGGCTTCAGGGTGAGCGAGGATCCTCTTCAATGGTTCGCCGATCAGCACGTTGACGGAGTGCCCTTGAAAATAGGGTCGGAGGCGCTTGGCCGAGGTAACCAATGCTAGCACGAGTCTCTCGGTTGCGGGGTACCTTCTTTTAGCCTCATTGAGCACCTTGCTGGTGTAGTAGACCGGTCTCTCGACTCCTGAGTCATTTCTGACTAGGACCGAGCTAACTATAGATGGAGTCGCCGAGAGATAGAGATGCAAGGTTTCACCGGGGATGGGCTTGGAAAGCACCGGAGGTGAAGCCAAGAACTCCTTAAGCTTGACGAACGCTTGTTGGCATTCCTCGTCCCACGCGAATGTAGCAGATGGCATTTTAGGCCCCCTCAACAGTTTGAAGAAGGGTAGGCATCGTTCAGCCGCGCGGGACAGAAATCTGCTGAGCGCGGTAATGCACCCGGTAAGGCGTTGAACATCTTTGATGCAGGTGGGTGGGCCCATGTTCAGGATGGCCTGGACCTTTTCGGGGTTGGCCTCGATCCCACCCTGGGTGACTAAGAAGCCCAAGAATTTCCCGGACCTTACTCCGAAGGCGCACTTGGAAGGGTTGAGCTTCATGTTGTACTTAAGGAGGGTGTCCAAGGTTTCAGCTAGGTCGGCGAAGTGGTCCTCGGCCTTGGGGGTCTTCACGAGCATGTCGTCAATATAGGCCTCGACGTTCCGACCGAGCTGTCTCTCGAACATATGATTGACCAGCCTCTGGTACGTGGCTCCGGCGTTCTTCAACCGGAAAGGCATCCGGGTGTAGCAGTATATGCCGAAGTCGGTGATAAAGGAGGTCTTCTCGATGTCTTCTGGATTCATTCTGATCTGATGGTAGCCTGAATAGGCGTCTAGGAAGCTGAGTATCTCATTGCCCGAGGTTGAGTCAACCAGTTGGTCGATGCTCGGTAACGGATAGCAGTCCTTTGAAGTAGCCTTGTTCAAGTCGGTGAAGTCCACGCACATTCGCCACTTTCCCGAAGCTTTTGGTACCAGACGACATTAGCCAGCCACGTCGGGTACAGGACCGGTCTGAAAAGACCAGCCTTTTGCCCCTTGGTGACTTGCTCCTTGATGATCGCCTGCTTCTCTGGCACGTGCTTCATTCTGCGTTGTTGTACGGCTTTGATGGTTGGATCGAGGTTGAGCTTATGCATCACCGTCTCCTCTGGTATCCTAGGGAGTTGATCATCAGACCATGCAAAGACTCAGACGTACGTGGAAAGAAACTCTTTGTATTGCTGTTGGGCTTCAGATGCTAGGTCGGCTCCAATCTTTACTCCCAGGGTCGGGTCGTCGTTTAGGAAAATTGCTAGCAATTCGCCTCCAGGCTCGGCGGTTGCGGATTTTTCCTCGACTTCCCAGGGGCCCCTGTTCTTCCCGTCCGGCCTTGTGGCTTCAACCGAGATATTGTAGCACCTTCTGGCCATGGCCTGGTTACCTCGGACTTCCCCCAACCCATTTTTGGTGGGGAACTTCATCTTTTGGTGATAGGTAGAAGGCACTGCTATTGTTCGACTGAGGATCCCTCGGCCGAAGATTGCATTGTATGCTATCATACCCTTGATCACTATGAAGTCCGCCATAACCGTAACGGTCTTGGGTGGGATGCCAAGAGTAACCGGCAGGCTGAGGGCTCCCTCGAGATAAGTGGCCTGGTCATTGAACCCGCATAGGGGGGTTCGGATCCGGTGGAGTTTAGACGGATCCTCCCCCATATTAAGGAAACATTCATAGGATAATACATCGGGGGCACTTCCATTGTCAACTAGAATCATGTCTACGTTACAATGGTTTATTGTGGCCGATATGACTAGGGCGTCATCATGCGGGGTGGTCAGCCCTTCCAGGTCTCGGTCGGAGAAGACTATGATCTGAGGCTCACTCGACGGGGCCTTGGGAGACTCGACGGCTCGGCTCACCCGCTCAGCATGACGCTTCCTTGCTCGGCCACTGTCCCCTCCTGATGCGGCTTCTCTGACGATGACGTTGGTATGAAGCGGTTAGGGAATTTCCTCTGGGGCACCTCGGTCCTCCTTAAGCCCGGCCATAAATCGGGATAGGTGTCCCTGGCAGACGAGGCGCTCGATCTCATCCTGGATATGATGGCAATCGTCGGTGTGATGACCGTGGTCGCTGTAGAACCGGCAATGTTTGCTGTGATTGCGGCTTTTCGACCTCATTGGCTCGGGTTGGCGGAGGAGGCCCGAGCCTTTGATGTCTTCATATATTTCATACACTGGATCGGTTAGGGGAGTGTACCACTCGTACTTCCCGGACGGTTCTTTGTGCTCCCTGTCTTGGTTCCACCTCTTTCCTTGGCCCGAGCTTGACTCGGGTGCTCGCTTCTTGTCCCCCTCCCGACCTGAGCCGGTTGCACCTCGACATGCACTGAGAACTTCTTCGCACTCAGCATGGCACAATTCTAGAGTCACTAGCTCGGCAAGGGTGGAGGGAGGGTGGAGGACAAGTTCGCGGCGGAGGTTCTCGTCCCGGGTGCCTCCAGTCAGCGCAGTTATGACCGAGGCTACATCCAGGCAGGGGATTCTCAGGGCTTCTGATTTGAATCGGTTGATGTAGGCCCAGAGTCTCTCCGCTTGCGCCTGCTTGAGAGCCAAAAGCCCCGCTACCGACCTCGGGGGGCCGCTGCCGGCGAAACTCTCCTTGAATACTCACCCAAACTGCTTGAAGTCTCGGATGGATCCGGGGGCGAGGGCCCAGAATCATGATTGGGCACCTTGGACCAAAGTGGTCGTAAAGGCTCGGCATTTGATGGCGTCGGACGCTCCATGAAGGGTCATCAGGGCGACGAAGCTATCGAAGTGGTCGACCGGGTCGCCCTGGCCGTCGTAAGGCTTGAAGGTCGGGATGGAGGTACTGGGAGATACCTCTGCCTTCAAGATATGGTCGGAGAACGGGGATCTCTCCTCATCCTCTAGTGGAGAGGTCTTCTGTAAGGCTCGTAAGGCGCGCTCCTGTGCAGCGAAGTGCCTCTCGAACTCTCGTAGACGGAGGGACAACTCCGGTTGTTGTTGCGCCGTAGGGCTGAGGGGGCACGATGGCAGGCTGTCCTGGCGCTCCCTGGGGACTTCGGTCTCCGAGAGTGGACGGCGTGCCCCATGCTTACCCCATTTTGGTGTGGAGGATGCCTCTTGCTCCTGAGGGGGGGCTTGTGAGGGTCCTCCTGCCTTGTTGCGAATATGCTACTGCCTGAGGGCCTCTTGCTCCAGCGGTGTGCTGGAACACGTTCTCGCGGGGGGGGGGGGGGGGGCTTTCCTGAGGGGCGCGTGACCTTCCATCCTTGGGTGCCTGAGTCCTCATGAGTTCCACGAGGACATCCAATTTTACGTTGAGGGCTTGGAAGGCGTCAGCGCCGCCGTTAAGCGGTACCCCTACTGCGGCGGCGGGAGGGGGCGGTCCGTCGGCGGGGGTGCTGGCATTGGAGGGGGGATTTTGTGAGGCTTGAGAAGGGCCTTCTCCCGCCTCCACCATGGTCTTTCCCCTGTCACCGGTGGACCTTCTCCCTGAACTTCATCGCACCATCCTGGCTCTGCGGTCGTTTCCCACAGACGGCGCCAGATGAAGGGGCGTGATCTCGCGCGGCTCCTGAGCGGGGTAGATGATCACCGAACAGTGAACTTTAGAGAAAGGGAAACGGATCAGGGGGCCCAGGGGAGATTCCCTGGGGAAAACCCTCCGATGCTTAAGTGAGTAGGGCAATGGTGGAAGATAGGGAGGAAGGTAAAAAGAGGTGCACGAGATCCCCCTACACGAAGGTGGTGAAGTTGTTCCTGCTCATGGGATTTTAGGCGTGTATTGCCCTTACCTTTCACTAGAGGGAGTCCCAGGTTTATAAAGTGTGCTCGCCTCATGAGTCCTGTAAGCTGAGGAGTTTCAGGCGGGAGTTACGTCCTCATCGTGGGGTCTTTATAGCCTTGAGAGATCATGGGTCCCTTATCCTCATAAACTCCTGCTCATAAAGGGCTTTCAACGGCAGCATGGATAAGCAATCGTCGGTCGAGCCGAGCATAAAAGGTGCCAACCCTATCCGGGAGATAGGCATAGCTCGGATGAAGATAGGTCGGAGTGGGTGTCGAGCGCTTGCCTCTATCCCGATGAGGGGATAACTCAGGCATGGGTCTTCCTCCGTTCTGACCGACGCTCGGGCCTTCCGAGCCTAAGGGCCGCCGAGGAAGGATTAGATCCCGAGTAATCTTATTGGGCTTTTTAGCCTAAGTGGGCTCGGTGGGGCTGCCACTTGGATGAGCTGGGCCTCGTTTGGTCCTGATGGACCTAGTTTGACTGCTCTTAGATGGGCTACAGAAATCCCCCTCTCCACCTATCATATGCCTGGAGCAGGCATTGTATAGATACCATTGGTTGTGCTCAGCTGCCAGGCATTCCTGTAGAGAACAGATCAAGCAGACAGTTTTGGAACTGTTGACACACGAAAAATAGTAATAATAATAATAATATAATAATAATAATATAATAATAATAATAATGCTGAAATATCTCATTTCTGTTGTTTCTTATTTTCAAAAATAAAGAAGAACAAAGGCTGAAAGAAAAAGAAGAAGTAGAGAAGGTAAATGGGCCAAGAACAACCAAATGGGCCAAAGGGAAGCTTTAACTGGTGGCCAAGCCACTTAACCCGGTGGCCAGATAGGTGAACCGGCGGCCAGGGGCGCGCCCTAGCCACCAGGTCACTTCCCTCTGCTTTCTGCCACCATCTCAGAAGAGCCCCTACCTCCATAAAGCTCACGGTACGACAGAGAAAGAAAAAAAAAACAGACGAAGAGGAGTCACCTAAAGAGAGAAGCTAGAGCAGAGAACGACCCAGAGAAGCTAGAGTAGAGAACGACCCAATAGAAGGAAAAAAAAGAGGAATGAGCCACCAATTTAAAAAAAAAGAGAAGGATGATCGGAGGGCTTCCTGCTACAGAAGGTTGGTTTTCTCGCCATGTAAGGCCCCTGTTGGGCTATAGTTCCCTTCCCCCCATTGTCTTCTTTCTGTAATTTTCTTTTGAATTTCGCTATCATGTATGTTATTCCAGAGATCAATAAATGTATTGAAGTTATTTGCTAGTCGATTGGTTCGTCTCTGTTCCTCTCTCTTCCTCTGTGATTGAGTAACGGTTAGATCATACTCTGAACTGCATAAACTGCCCCATGGGGGCTATATGTTTCAACGGTTTCACTTCGATGATCCCTGTCCTCTAAGAAGTATACTAATTATATCGTTCCGTCCCCCTCCCCTTTGCGTTTCTCTACCTTCCCTGCAATCTTTTCAGAACTAACCCCTTTGGCCACCAGGGCTTCATCAACATCTACATGTGATCTCTGGACGTCCTTGGAGAGGGGCAAATTCTGGCTTCGTTCTCCCTACTCTGCACCGATGGCTTGATTCAGTTTGGATTCCTCCCTTGTATTTCCAAATTCATCGAATTCTGACCGTTACTTATCTCCTCAACTGGAAACCAGAGGCTTGCGAGCTCCCCAGCATGGTCTCTGGCCTTCCCTGAATGAGTGAGGGATATGCATCTCTGAGATTTATCTGGTTTTATGGTCTGGAACAAGACATGCTCTGGCCATCGTTTCATCGAGCTCCCCTCACTCTGATCTGGGATTTGAGCCACCCCTGGGCCCAGCAGAATGCTTTGTATGCACCTGGTATCTTAATTGAACTGTTGAGAACCACCATTACTTGGGATTTTCCCCCGTTTATCTCTCTGCTCGATCATAAGTTGTGATCCGGCGACAGACCTCCCTTTGCCCTGATCCGGCGCGTGTAGCGCCCCAGATCATCACTTTCTCATTTGGCCGCCAGATGGCCCCCGTTCCATTGGCCGCCACCTCAACCCTTCATTCCCAGCCGCCGTATCACATTGCCAACTCCCTTATTCTCTCTTGGCCGTCGGATCAAAGGAGAATTACCTTTTTGGTTGGCTGTCGGGTCACTCAATCTATTTAACATTTACATGGCCTCTGATTCACCATCCCTCGGTTGACCCCCCACTCCATATTCTTCATGCCAAGTCACCGGATCTCATGCCCCCACATACCTCCATTAGCCACCAGGTCACCCAAATTTGCCTTGCCGCCCGTTCGATTGATCAATTATGTATATATACGTATATATGCATTGGCCAGCCGCCAGACCACCTCACCCCAGCCGCCGGATGGCATCCTTCACTTTCCACGCCAGTTCAACCCCCATCTGGCCGCCAGATCAACTCTCTATGCCTCTCCAAAATGCTGGCCGCCTGTTGATCGCCTACCCTTTTGCTGACTGTATAAGCTTTTACCCCTTTTGCTGACTAGTGTACCAACCACACCACTATCTCCTCCAGAATCATTGTTGGGCCATTTTCTAGGGATACAATATCGAGGGGTTATCCCCCCAACATTATGTTTCTTCATGTGTTTTTTGGATTTCCGATTACCCCATCAAGTCACGGGGATTCGCTATTTATTACGACGTGATCTCCAGTGACCCCGTCAGGGGAATAGTGAATAAACCACCTTAATAGCGAATAGTGCTCCGTTCTTTCTAGACCCCTCGGTCCACGATTATGCTGGCATTCCCCTGAGCCTTTGAGCATATGCTATAGCATACAAATGGGTCAATATTGTTGGCAGAATATGATCTATAACCCTTGGGTGACACAGGATTTATAGATGGCGAGCCCTCGAAGATTCACCACCCATTATAGGGTCGCGGGGTGTCATTCCGACAAGCCTATCTTTTACGAAGCCCATCTCAACTTGCTGTGGATGGATTTCCTATACATCTCTCCCCCTATCTTTTACAGCGCACAAAATAGATTGTCACTCCGTGATTGGCACACCTACGCATTAAATAAATAAATAAATAATCTTAATAAGCATAAAAAAATGTATAAAAAAATCTATTCTCACAATCTGGCACGCCTGGTGGGACATAATCTCCCTTCATCTTTTCGCCAAGGTAGAAGGCCCCAGGGCCTTCCCAAAAAATATTGATTGTTTGCTTGTTCTGTTTTGCAGGAAACAATGGCCTACAGACTTGCTGCACTTAACTTTGGCCCTCAAGTGGTCGTTGCACATGCTGAGCACGGGTACCTGGCGGTGCCCACTATGTTTGAAACTCTACCACCAGTGGTGGGGTTCCCCAATTTTCTTGGAGTCGCCTTCGTCGGCCTGCTACAGGTTGAGGAAGAGGAATCTGACAATACTATCATGGCCAAGGCTGTGACTCCTTCAAGGGCGAGCCATTCCCGGAGGGCTATTCCACCTAGCCGCATCATAACTTGCTTCGTCCACCATGTGGACTACTGTGCTATCCCCGCCAGTGACAAGGCGTCCGAGGGGAAGAAGAAGAATCAAAGAAGAATGGTTGATGCTGTTCCCCGAGGCCGACTCTCAGCTTCTGGGAAGTCTGTTATGATTGGCGACGTTCGGGTATATTTGAACGGCCGTAGTGCTAAAGCTTTCTCGGACCGCATCGTTTCGGTAGTATCTACACACAATGTCTTCTAGGCACTAGCAAGTCGGAAGGCCAATCTGGACAAGGACATCCGGGCGAAGCTGGCCCCCAAGCTACCAAGATTCAAACAAGTTTGGATTCCCAAGAGGACCCAGGGTCCGTATCCAACCCCGTAAAATTCAGTTATGACTACTAAAGACCCCAAGAGAGGGGGCAAAAGAGCTACACCAAAGAAAGAAGAGGTCGTGTCATTGGCCTCTTTAGCTGCTCACAAGGTTTGCGCCAGGTAGGCCGATGCTTTTCAACGTTCAAGACGATTGAACGAGGCGGCCCTATTGTCACGGCTCTCCTACATGCCGTCGACTCGAGACCAACTGCTACCCCCTGCCCTCTCTCCAAGGCACAGTCAAGAAGAAATGACCAAAGTGGTCAGAAATTACTTCCATGGCTTAGGAAGTTCTCCCCTAGGTCGACAGCGACTGCTCCGTACTATCGGCGTGCAAGAAAAAGAAAAAGAAGGAAGAAGGATGGCGTCGTTCATGGACGTCAATAACTATAAAGATGGCTTGGGAGCCTAATACTTTGAAATCCCCCCGTAGCAGGAAAAAAAGAAAAGAATATCAGTATTTGAAAGGCTGGCGTTCCTCGGTCAAGCCAAGAGAGGAGTCTGGAGGCAAAAAAAAAGAATGCAAGTCTTCACTTGCAACATGGCAGGGGTGACCAACAGATATGAGGTCCTACCCGAGGAGCTAGAAGAATTGGCCAGGCTAGCCGAAAGGCCCGGGCCAATAATAAGAAGAAGCCAAGCTCCAGAAGAAATTCTCAAAGTAGCCAAAGAAAAGCAAGCTATCACCACTTTGACTGCCAACGTGGTGACTTCAGAAGAAGAAGAGATTCCTCTGCCAGATTTGTCCGAAGGTGTCTCGAGCAAAGCATTCGAGAGTACTCCCATTGTGGAAGTGGTAGATCCACCTGTCTTAATGATGTTGCAAAACTATTGACAAGAGATTGAAGCTTTGAAAACGTAGCTGAATGAAAAGACTGGACAACCTCCTATCCCCCGACAGCAAGATATGCATACAGAATCATCCCGGGGAGCTCTTGACCCAGTCGACGTTGCACCCCCAGCTACTTCTCAACCAACAGGCCATGAAGAGGTCTCTCTATAGCCGCACTTCTTGCAGCCACCATTGGCGCAGCCGGCACTCCCACAAATGCAACAAATACCACCAATGACACCGCCGGTACTTCATGCCGCGGCTCTAACCACTCCTGTTATGCAGTAGCCTGCGCATTTCCATCCAACACCGGTGGACCCGGCCATGGTGGATAAATTAATGGTAGAATAGCTAATTGAAATGAAGCTGGCCGAGAGAACATATGGTGATTTCAGCACTTTTGATGTATACAAGGTGCCGTATCCACCGCAGTATGCCCCAAAGAGGCTCCCACCTGGCATCAACAAACTTCCCAAGTTCAAAAAGTTCAACGGGCAGGGCTCTCCCAAGGAGCATATTGCTTATTATATGACAGTGATGGGCGATCTGGCAGCAGATGAAGCCTACTTGCTAACAGGCCTAAATTTTGAATGGTATTCAAACCTGCCGACCGGCTCTACTAGCAACTGGGCAGCTATGCAACGGAAGTTCTAGGAATGGCTCCATGTTGCTGAAAGAGAGGTTACAGTGGCCGAGCTATACACCTCTAGGCAGAGACATGATGAAACATCCCTGGAGTACATTAAAAGATGGTAGAATCTCAATATGAGATGCAGGCGGTCGTCACATCCAGAAGATGCAGTGCAAATCTGCAAGCAAAACCTGAGGCGAGAGATCCTTAGGAAGATGATCGGAATTGAAACCCGGTCTTTTGATTGATTAAATAATGTGGTCGTGGAGATTGAGGCCTTCATCTCCAGCTCCCCCTCTGCTCCAGCTGCTGCAAGTCAAAAGGGCAAGTTTGCTGACAAGTGGCCAACACTAAAGGAAGTTCATACAATTGACTTCAAGGCGTTCGACCAACAAAATGAAAAGGAGAAAGAAGTGGCTAACCCTCATCCCGCTAAGCCAACTGAGCAGCAAGAAGTCCCATCCTTGCGGGCCAAAATAAAAAAGCTTTACTCTTTCCCCAAGGATAGGACTCAGGTCCTCTTCGAATCGGCTATCACATACAATAAGGTTACCTTACCGGAGCCGAAGAGACCCAAAGATGTTAGAAATAAAGACCATCCTCGCTTCTGCCCATATCACCAGATGGTTGGGCACCCTATTGAAGATTGCTACGTCTTTAAAGATGCTATTGAAAAGCTAATTAGGAGAGGGGAGCTCTCGCCTGCATGAACTGCCTGCTATGGAAAGAGCAATCAAAATGGTATCTCTATACCAGCAGTTATCTCAAGAGGTGGCTGAAGTTTGCATAGCACACCGGGTGTCAGTCGCAGAAGGAAAAGAGAAGAATAACCCAAGAGTTAAAAGGAGAAGTGTCGTACTCTCCTGCAACACCCTATCGGCCTTGCCCAGTGCGAGCCAAGCTGTTGAAGAAGAAGACGAAGAGATATGCTACACACCGGTGAGGGCAGGTCAAGCTGCAACATTTACCTCTCACCATCAGTCCCAGGAAGAGTGTAGGCACCCTCTATTGCCTGCTGAAGAAGTATGTTGTTATACCCCTCCTCCGCGTGAGGGCATGGGGGCAAGAACATCAACCTATACGGGACTGTATACGTCCTGCGCCAACAACAAGATGCCTTTAGTCCCACTTGAGATCAGTACGGGAAACAACACTCCTGGCTCCTACCAAGCTAACCCTGCCTTGATGGCAGAGCTGTATCGAAAAATGCAAGAAGTTGAGATGCTGAAGAAAAGATTGAGTGATATGGGTCTACACCCAGCTGCAAGAATGAAAAGACCATACTCTTTTCCCCAGGACAAGATGCAAATTCTATTCGAGTGGGCCCTCGAATACAACAAGGTCATCCTCCCGGAGCTTAAGAGACCAAATGACAGTGAAAGAAAAGATCACCCTCGATTCTACTCCTATCACCAAAAGAGGGGGCATCTCATCAAGGATTGCTATGCATTTAAAGACATCATGGAGGACTTAATCCAAAATGGTGAAGTACAGCTAGGAGAATATAGGGTGGACCCACCTCGTCCTCACCAATTACGCGTCTTTAAGATGGTGGCCAACACGGCCTCTCTATACCAGCCAAGCGGCACATCTTCTGAAGAGCATTTCGGGCTCCCTCCACTGTGGCAAGAAGCCGAACAAAATGCAAATGGTGCTCCACCCCAGGGGCAGCTACTGAGAACAAGAGAAAGAATAAACATGAAGATGAAAAGAAAAGATGATGCTCTGCTACTCAATACACTGTCGGCTTCACCAATGTCAAGGCTGACCACAAGATGATGAAGAGGCAAGGAAGAATATCTTTCCGAATGAAAAGACCCAGCGCGATGCAACCGCTACTCTACATATTCCAGCACATGATGAGGGATGCTCAACCCTATCTCAGGGGGATTTACTCCCGCTCTCCACCAGCCCCTCACAGGTCACTCCGCGTGAGAGGGGGGAAACTGAATAAATAACTGTTAAACAAGGCCAGCTCACCCAGGAGACACTCAGTAGCATGCTCCTTTCCTAGAGTCAATAAAATTCTATTCCAACATAAACCTGACAAGGGGGTAGGAATGAAAAGAGCTTCAGCCGCAATCAAGCTTTGAAGTGCCGCTGGGCACAACAAGACTCTATTCTCCGCTTTGGGGGGGCTGCCAACAACATAGAAAATGGTGGAGTCCAATGGCCAGGTCTCCCCACTAGTGTCTATCTATACGACTGTTCATAACAAGCTACCCAATGTAAAGAGGTGCTCTGGGCAACTCTTCTCCAGCTATCTACCCCAGCCTGGGAGCATAAAAAGGGAGAGCAAAATCTCCAGCTATCCACCCCGGCCCGGGGGTGCAACAGAAGAAAAAAGAAGAGAAGAATGGAATTATTCAGGGCACACCAAAGTCCTGCCGGGAGCTGTACAACCCGCTGCAAACACTAATTGCTTGACAAGGTGGGCTGCTTAAGATTCCAAGCTCCTCGCTTAGAGGACCCATTTGTTGCATTCAATGGAAGAATGATATTTCTCTGGGAAGCTACTCCATACAATTTATCACCATGGAACGGGGCAAGCCCTGTAGTCTCTTCTTCTGAAATCCCTATAAGTAGTGCATGGCGCACGGCTAGAGGAGCTTAAAGACATAGGCACCATTTTTGGAGCTGAAGAGATCCCACAACCACAACTGCTGAGGCAGGCATGTCAAGAGACCAGCATACAGTGCAAGTCCTGGGAGCCTACCCTTTCCAAGCTACAACAGTCCGGGTATCCCCGCAGGAGACAGGTAACACAAAGGGTGGTCGATGACTTTGTACGCGGCCGCTGCCATTTGTCTCCCGGGGCAACGCCGACTTTAAGCAGTCATGCAGTAACCTCCCCGCTGTCAAAGGATATGTACTGATCTAGTCTAAAACACTCGAGCTGACACACTAGCTGAGCTTGCAAAGCTTGTATTAATAGTACCATTGAGACTAAGAAGCCTTCATTGGCCACCGGGCCTCCGGTCTCAAACATGGGTCCAAGCCCCATCTGGGTACCCTCTCCGTCCTTAGCCTGGATACTCCAGCCAAGTCATCAAATAAACATTCGTCGGCTTTGCCAACTTCTCATCCTACGGGATGCTTCCCATCAGTCTCACCAGGAATGACCCTCTACCCTCGGCCTAGAACCTATGATCCTAGCCGATGTATTCTCACAGTCCTTTGGCATCCTGCCGCAGCAACTACATAAGCACACTAAGAAATACCAAGTTTGTCCCACTGGGCTCACCCCCCACCACCTAGACTGGGCTCATAAACCCTTTCCTTGGCCTAAGGCACTCCGCCCTCGTCGAGCTCTAAAAATTTCCCCCTATATTGGGCCCATAAAACCTTTTCCCCTTGGCTTGAGGCACTCCGCCCTCACCGAGTTCTAAAAATTGACCCCTAGATTGGGCCTATATACCCTTTCATTGGCCTGAGGCACTCCGTCCTCACCGAGCTCTTAAACATTGCCCCCTAGATTTGGCCTATAGACTCTTTCCTTGGTCTGAGGCACTCCGCCCTCATCGAGCTCTAAAAATTGACCCCTAGATTGGGCCCATAAAACCCTTTTCCCTTGGCCTGAGGCACTGCGCCCTCGCCGAGCTCTAAAAATTGACCCCTAGATTGGGGCTATAGACCCTTTCTTTGGCCTGAGGCACTCCATCCTCGTCGAGCTCTTAAACATTGCCCCCTAGATTGGGCCCACAAACCTCTTCCCTTTACTTGAGACACTCCATCCTCGCCGAGCCCTTAAGTATTGCCCCTAGGTTGGGCCCATAAACCTTTTCTCCTCTGGCTTGAGGCGCCCCGCCTTGGTTGAGCTCTCGGATGTTAATCCCTAGTCCAACCTGTACAATAGCAAGGCAATCAAGTTCATTAACAGTCCCACCGGCGCTATAACAAAATAGTCAAGTCCATTAATAGTCCCACCGGACAACACAACCCACGCTATGGGCTGGTCTGTACTAGGAGGCAATGACACACACAAAAAAAATAGAGGTTAACAATAGAAGTAGACCACTTTTAGAGGCTACCAATCTTAGCCCTCGCCAGCATGTTATATGCCTCCCTTGGCTTAGACCTCACGTCTTCACCAAGTTGGTTGACTTTGGCATTCTATCGAGTCAACAGGCATATTCTACCCTTGGCCTAGACCCCACGTCTTCGCTGAGTTAGTTGATTTCGGCATTCTATCGAGTCAACACCCATTTACATATCCTGCCCTTGTTCAGACCTCCAGTCTAGGCAAGGTTTGTTGAATCCGACACCTCGTCAGACTGACACCTATATCCTACCCTTGGCCTAGACCCCGTGTCTTCGCCAAGTCGGTTGACTTTAGCATTCTGTCGGGTCAACACCTACATGCCTACCTTGGCTTAGACCTCATGTCTTCGCCAAGTCGGTTGACTATGACAGTCTGGTGAGTCAATAGCTATATATCTGCCCTAGTCTAGACCTCACGTCTCTGCCAGGTTGGTTGACCTCGATGTACCATTAGGTCGACATCTACATCTACACATTCTATCATTGTCCCGAACCTTCAGTCTGAGCAAGGTTGGTTAACTTCGACATCTCATCAAGTTGATGCCCGTATTCTGCCGTGGTCTAGACCTCACGTCTCTGTCAGGTTGGTTGACCTCGATGTACTATCGGGTCGACATCTACATCTACACATTCTGCCCTTGTCCTGAACATTCAGTCTGAAGAAGGTTGTTTGACTTCGACATCTCGTCAAGTCAACGCATGTATTCTACCTTGGTCTAGACCTCACGTCTCTGCCAGGTTGGTTGACCTCGATGTACCATCAGGTTGACATCCACATCTACACATTCTGTCCTTGTCCCAGACCTTCAGTCTGAGCAAAGCTGGTTGACTTTGACATCTTATCAAGTCGACGCTCGTATTCTGCCCTGGTCTAGACCTCACATCTCTACCAGGTTGGTTGACCTCGATGTACCATCAGGTTGACATCTACATCTACACATTCTTCCCTTGTTCCAAACCTTCAATCTGAGAAAGGTTGGTTGACTTCGACATCTCATCAAGTCGATGCATGTATTCTGCCTTGGTCTAGACCTCACGTCTTTGCCAGGTCGGTTGACCTCAATGTACCATCAGGTCGACATCTACATCTACGTGATCTGCCCTTGCCCTAGACTTGCCGTCTAAGCAAGGTTTGTTGACTCCAATATCTCATCGGATCGACGTCCATATTCTGCCCTTGACCCAAGCCTCCCGTCGAGGCAACATCTATCCCCCATTACTTCCAAGCATGACATCCTACTAAGATTCGCTATCCCATTTTTAGGCCTTGACGTCCAAGTAAAAGTCAGCTATCCTTGTTTGCAAGCCCAACAACTTATCATACATTTCAGCTATTTTATCTCCCAACTTAGCCATTTCGGCTAAGGCCCGCTACCATAATTTTCAGCTATTTTATCCTCTGGCTAAGCCATCTCGGCCGAAGCCGCTATCACTACTTTCGACTATTCTATTCTTCGGTTTAGCCATTTCGGCCGAAGCCGCTACCATACCTTCCAGCTATTCTATCCTTTGGCTCAGCCATTCCAGCCAAAGCCTACTACCTTATTTCTCAACTATCCTACATTTCAGCTTAGCCATTCCGGACCAAGCCCGCTACCATACCTTCCAGCTATTCTATCCTTCGGCTTAGCCATTTTGGCCGAAGCCGCTGTTACAACTTTCAGCTATTCCATCTTCCAGCTTAGCGATTTCAGCCGAAGCTGCTACCATATACTTTCAACTATCCTAGCTTTCGGCTTAGCCATTTCGGTCAAAGCCCACATCCATACATTTTCAGTTATTCTACCTCTCAGCTTAGCCATTTCGGCTAAAGCCGCTATCACAACTTTCAACTACTCTATCCCTCAGCTTAGCCATTTTCGGCCAAAGCCCGCTATCAGGGTTCATCCACCCGCCCCACCGCAACAATCAATGCAACTTAGTAGCCTAGACCTTTCGTCAAAGCCCACTCCTCCTGATTTCAGCTTATAAGCCCATTCATCATGATTCCGGCTTATAAGCCCGCTTCCCCGGATTCTGCCTTATAAGCCCACTCCTCCTGATTTCGGCTTATAAGCCCGCTTCCCCTGATTTTGGCTTATAAGCCCACTCCTCCTGATTTCGGCTTATAAGCCCACTCCTCTTGATTTCAGCTTATAAGCCCGCTTCCTTTGATTTCAGCTTATAAGCACACTCCTCTTGATTTCGGCTTAGAAACCCACTCCTCCTGATTTCGGCTTATAAGCCCGCTTCCCCTGATTCTAGCTTATAAGCCTGCTTCCCCTGATTTCGGCTTTCAGTCTCTCTCTCCTCAATTTTGACTCAGAGCCCGCCTTCCTAGATGTCGGATCGGAAGCCTGCTCCCCTTGATTTCGGCTCACAAGACCATTTTTTCTTGACTTTGGCTTGGCAAAGACCGCTATCACATATGGCTATTACCCTATCTTTCGGCTCGGCCATTTTCGGCCAAAGCCAGCTGTCATGATTTCCCAGCCATCTTATCCTTCGGCTTAGCCTATCCGGCCAGAGCCCGCTACAATATACTTCGGCTATCTCATCATTCGGCTTGGCCATGTCGACCAAGGCCCGCTACCTTGTATCTCAATTATTTCATCTTTCGGCTTAGCCTTGCCAGCCAAAGCCCACTACCTTATATCTCAATTATCTTATCCTTCGGCTTAGCCATTTCGGCTCAAGTCTGCTATCACAATTCTTCAGCTATTTTATCCCTCGACTTAGCCATTTCGGCTAAAGCCTGCTATTAGGGTTTTCAATTATCCTCTCTTTCGGCTCAACCACTTTGGCCAAAGCTCACTATCACGCATTTCAGCTATCTTACATAATGACTCAGCCTCCGCGGCTAAAAGATTGATATCATATAATTCGGTTAAACTACCTTCCAGCTTTCAGGGCCCGCTTCCCTATTACCTTCTGGCTTTCGCAGTCTACTATCCCTGCTATCTTTCGGCTTTATAGCCCACTTCCCTGCTATTCACTGGATTTCACAATCCACTTCCTTGCTATAATTTGCATCATAGCCTGCTATTCCATTATCTCTAGCTCTCGTAGCCTATTATCCTGCTATCTCTAGCTCTCGTAGCATGCTATTCCGCTATTTCTGACTCTTGCAGCCTGCTATCTCTAGCTTAGCCTGCTAACTCTAGCTCTCGCAGCCTATTGTCCCGCTATCTCTGGCTCTCGTAGCCTGCTATCCTGTTGTTTCTGGCTTTTACAGCCTACTACCCTCCTATCTCTGGCTCTCGTAGCTTGCTATTCTGCTATTTTTGGTTCTCGCAACCTGCTATCCTGCTGCTTCTGGCTTTTACAGCCTGCTACCCTATTATCTCTGGCTCTTGCAGCCTACTATCCCGCCACTTTCTGGCTCTGGCAGCCTGCTATCCTGGCTTTTATATCCTACTATCCCACTATCTCGGGCTCTTGTAGCCCGCTATCCTATTATCTTCTGGCTCTCGTAGCCTGCTATCCCGCTACTTTCTGGCTCTTGCAGCATGCTATCCTTCTATCTTTCGGCTTTTATAGCCCGCTTCCTTATTATCTGTCGACTCTCGTAGCCCGCTTTCCTACTACCATTCGGCTTAGACCTTCAGTTAAGGCCTGCTGCCCTTCGGCTTAGACATATCATCGAAGCCCGCTATCCTCATATCTCTCGACTTAGACTTTTCGTCAAAACCCACTATCTCGCTACCCTTTGGCTTAGGCTTATCTCAATAATTACTATCATGTCCCACCGTGATAATCGGTACAGCTCAATGACTTAGGCCTCCCCTCGTAGCCTGTTATCCCTCTATCCATTGGCTTACACAACCTGCTCTCCCGCTATCTACCGGCTTTCACAGCCGCTTCCTTGCTATCTTTCGGCTTTCATGGCCCACTTTCCTACTATCTTTCGGCTTTCACAGCCCCGCTCTCCCACTTTCGGGTTAGACTTCCCATCAAAACTTGTTGTTTTGCTTCCGGCTGAGACACCATGTCTAGGCCTATCATCCTACCTTTGATCCAGACTCACCATCTGAATAAAATGACCCTCGTTGGCTGATGCCAACCCCTTTGTCCCACCAGAACCCATCACTCTCACATTAATGTTTTTACTTACTCTCAAATGACAAACTTGCAAGTATTCGCATCGAGCGGAATGATGGTATATGGGATATGCGTATATAATAATGATATGTACATATATACCTATATATATTAAAAAAAATCTCTTCTACATGCTTTTGATTTTGAATGCTTGCTTACCCTGCTTGCATGCTTACCAACAGTATAGTTTAATACACCTCCTTCAAATTTTCTAGGACCGTGCTTCCTTGCTAAATAACGCTGCCTCGGTTCCAGATATGTGTGCGTCACGGCATACGCTAAAGAATGAAAAGCCAATTTTTTGGTGAGTGCATGTGTCTAGGGGAAGAGTCATAGATGTGTTGCTAGCGTAGCTCATGAGATGCACCCGAGACAAAACTCCCACACCATACACACAATGTGTTCAACGGTCTCTAATCATAGGGATGCTAGAAAATTCTTCCTAACACTTTATGGATGCTCACATTTCTACACCCACATGGGGGGTAATCGTGAGGAAAAAGCTGCCTGCCGCCTTTTATTTTAAAAAAAAGAATGATGATGATGATAATTGGAATGTGAATCCAGGAAGCCGAGAATCTCCACTAAAACAAATGAGGAAACTCGAGCGAAATGGTGAAGGAAACTCCACAATAAAATCTCTATAAGGGAATGCGGATCCAAGAAGCTGGGAATCCCCTCTGAGATAAATGAGGAGACTCACGCGACACGATGAAGCAAACCCAGTCGTAATAAGGGATGAATCCTAGTAGCCAAGAATCTCCATTGAGACACATGAGGAGACTCGCACCGAAGGGTGAAGTCCAGAATTAAGAATAAACAAAGGGGTTGTGTGAAGCTACCAAAAATCGAGAACCCCAACTACATGGGTAGACGCTAGAGTAGTACTCTTGTGTTACTTAGAACGTCTGTGTATCCCTATGTCTAAGATTCACTGCTCACATATTTAGACTATCACACCACAGAGAAGTAGTTTTCGGTGTAGATTGTGATTTATGATATGCACATATTCTATGCGGTGTCCTCTTTACGAATGCACATCTCCCTTCATTGTATTTCGTGAGCCGCACTCTGTCCGTGAATCATGGGCGTTGTTCTTATCCTATCCTCAATAGAGGGGAGCTATCCTATATGTCCATCATATGCCTGCTGATGACGAATGCATGCATGTTTGCATGATTGAAAATAAAGAATAAAAAGACACATACAACACTTTCAAACAAGGCTGCACCCACAGGCCCCGCTCACTCATCCCTCATTCGCGTCACCTACGAATGGGGGGGGCATTTTTTGACATACGAAAAATAAAAATATTAATAATAATATAATATAATCATATAATAATAATAATAATAATGTTGAAATATCTCATTTATGTTGTTTCTTATTTTCATAAATAAAGAAGAAGAAAGGATGAAGGAAAAAGAAGAAGAGAAGAAGCTAAAAGGGCCAAGAACAACCAAATGGGCCAAAGGGAAGCTTGAACTGGCGGCCAAGCCATTTAACCCGGCGGCCAGACAGGTGAACGGGCGGCTAGGGGCGCGCTCCAGCTGCCAGGTCACTTGCCTCCGCTTTCTGTCGCCGTCTCAGAAGAGCCCCTACCTCTATAAAGCTCACGCTTTGACAGAGAAAGAAAAAAACAACAGGCGAAGAGGAGTCACCTGAAGAGAGAAGCAAGAGCAGAGAACGACCCAGCAAATAGAAGAAAAAAGAGGAGTGAGCCACCAATTGAAAAAAAAGAGAAGGACGATCCAAGGGCTTCCTACAGCAGAAGGTGGGTTCTCCCGTCGTGTAAGGCCCCTATTGGGCTATAGTTCCCTTCCCCCCATTGTCTTCTTTCTGTAATTTTCTTTTGAATTTCGCTATCATATATGTTATTCCAGAGATCAATAAATGAATTGAAGTTATTTGCTGGTCGATTGGTTCATCTCTGTTCCTCTTTCTTCCTCTGTGATTGAGTAACAGCCAGATCACACTCTGGATCGAATAAACTGCCCCAAGGGGGCTATATGTTTCAACGATTTCACTTCGACGATCCCTGTCCTCTCAGAAGTATACTAATTATATCGTTTCGTCCCACTCCCCTTTACTTTTCTCTGCCTTCCCTGGAATCTTTTTAGAACTAACCCTGTTGGCCGCCAGGGATTCGTCAGCATCTACATGTGATCTCTGGACGTCCCTCGAGAGGGGCAAATTCTGGCTTCGTTCTCCATACTCTGCACCGATGGCTTGATTCCATTTGGATTCCCCCCTTGTATTTCTGAATTCATCGAATTTTGACCGTTACTTAACTCCTCAATAGGAAACCAGAGGCTTGCGAGTTCCCCAGCATGGTCTCTGGCCTTCCCTGAATGAGTGAGGTATATGCATCTCTGAGATTTCTCTAGTTTTACGGTTTGGAACAAGACATGCTCCGCCGCCGTTTCATCGAGCTCCCCTCACTGTGATATGGGATTTGAGCCACCCCTGGGCCCAGCAGAATGCTTTGGATGTGCCTGGTATCTTAATTAAACCATTGAGAACCACCATTACTTGGGATTTTCCCTCGTTTATCTCTCTGCTCGATCATAAGTTGTGATCCGGCGACAGACCTCCCTTTACCCTGATCCAACGCGTGTAGCGCGCCGGATCATCGTTTTCTCACTCGACCGCCGGATGGCCCCCGTTCCATTGGCCGCCACCTCTACCCTTCATTTCCAGCCGCTGTATCACATTGCCAACTCCCTTATTCTCTCTTGGCCGCCAGATCGAAGGAGAATTTCCCTTTTTGGTTGGCCGCCGGGTCACTCAATCTATTTAACATTTACATGGCCGCCGGTTCACCATCCCTCTATTGACCCCCCACTCCATATTTTTCTTTCCAAGCCGCCAGATCTCATGCCCTCACATACCTCCATTAGTCGCCAGGTCACCCAAATTTGCCCTGCCTCCGGTTCCTTTGATCAGTTATGTATATATATGTATATATGCACTGGCCAGCCGCCAGACCACCCCACCCCAGCCGCCGGATGGCATCCTTAACTTTCCACTCCGGTTCAACCCCCATCTGGCCGCCAGACCAACTCTCTATCCAACTCCAAAATGTTGGCCTCCAGTTGATCACCTACCCTTTCCTGGCCGCCCGGTCCATGTGCCTTAAGCCATACATAGCTAACTGTATAAGCTTTTACCCCTTTTGCTGACCAGTGTACTAAATGTTGCATCCCTATGGTTTTGATGATGTCTCACACTATAAATCAACCTTCTATCTCTAGACTCATGCTGGTTCATCACCTAAGTGAGTTCAGTTCATATGCTGTTCCATTATTTCATCTATCTACACTGTTTGGTTAATATGAACAGTAGTGGGTCGACTCATCAGCAAGGGTGGGTCGACGCATCAGAGCATTGATAGTTTGGGCACAAAGTCTATACACCAGCTTGATCTATTTAGTCTGTACATTGGCATATCCTCTTCTAGTATGTACATCGGGCACTTTCTAACTGAAGTCCATACACTGGTCTCAATACTCAAAGTCAGTTCACCTCAACCCTATACATCCTTCCAAGCTTCACGTCTATACACTGGCTGCTGCATTCTCTTGATGTCTAAACACCCGATAGTGTAAGTCTATACATCGCCCAGTGTCATGTTTGCATAGTCTGTACATCGCCTGCTTTACACAATCAAAGTCTACACATTGCTTGTCAACAGGCTCGCACACACTAAAGTACATACATTGCACAAAGTCTGAACATTGCTTCAGAGATAGCTTCAGCAAAGTCTATACATAGACTGGCAGTCTTCATGCTAAGTAGATACATTCCTTGAGTCCAAGTCTGTACAGCGTCCGTTGTCTAGAATCCTTGAAGTCTGTACATCGGACTGCTTCTTTTGAAGTCTATACATTGGCTCGTTCACTTCTGCAAAGCATGTACATCAGACTGTGGCAAAGTCTATACATTCGGTTCCTTGGGCAAAGTCTATACATCGCTTAGTCTGCACATTGCCTTCAGCCCAAGCGTTCAAAGCCAAGTCTATACAACGCCAAGTCTGTACACTCCTCATCTGTTCCTACGCTTGGCCAAGTCCATACACTCAACATATCCCTACGCTTTCCTGGCCAAGTCTGTACATCACTAAGTGTGTACATTGCATGCTGCTCAAACGTTCAAAGTCTTGAAAGTCTGTACAGTGTCCGTCTCAGCCAGCGTCTCATGCTGCGTCTTAGGCAAGTCTGTACATCAGCCTCATTCGTTCAAGTCTATACATTGAACTACTTTTTCAAAGTCTGTACAGCGTCCGTCTCAGCCAGCGTCTCATGCTGCGTCTTAGGCAAGTCTGTACATTGGCTTCATTTGCTCAAGTCCACACATCCACAGTGGTTCATCAAGTCTATACATTCACTTGAGCTTCACCAAGTCTGTACAACGTTGAAGCCTTCACAAGTCTATACATTCACTTGAGCTTCACCAAGTCTGTACAACGTTGAAGCCTTCACAAGTCCATACACCACTTGAGCTTCACCAAGTCTGTACAATGTTGAAGCCTTCACAAGTCCATACATTGCTTGAGCTTCACCAAGTCTGTACAACGCTGAAGTCTTCTCAAGTCTGTACAGTGCTTGAGCTTCATCTAGTATGTACATCGCTTCAAGCGATTCAAGTCTATACAGACTGCCTTCACATCCAGAGTCTGCACATCGGTTCAACAGCCGATCGTCTCATACAGAACTTTCCAAGTCTGTACAGCCGAGTGTCTATTGCATCGTCTCACCCTGGCATAGTCTATACACTGGCTCAAGTTTGTCGAAGTCTATACATTTCCGTTGAGCATCAAGTCTACACACTGCTCACAGTCTTATTAAGAGTCTCACACAGGTTCCAAGTCTGTACACTGGTTAGGCTTCGTGAAGTCTATACAGTGGCAGAAGCTTTGTAATGTTTACACACTGGTAAGGATCGTTTGCATTATTCATAGTCTATACACTGCCATTCGTTTGCATTATTCATAGTCTATACACTGCCATTCATTTGCATTGTTCATATTCTATACACTGCCATTCGTCTGCATTGTTCATAAGTCTATACACTGCCATTCATGCGCATTGCTCTTATGTCTATACACTACCTTCACACATGCGCTTCTTTCATTAAGTCTGTACACTCTCTCACGTTGTACACACTTAATCAGTTGAAGTTTCTGAAGTATATACATTCATGTTAATAGCCTGAACTAACTAAGTCTATACATTCCATCTGTCTGTCTGCAGGTAATTCAGGCTGATGATTGGGCACGTGAATCGAGGTTGGCACCTGGCACGTGATCCAAGACAACAGGTGCATGACACGTGGATGGCAACCTTGTCAGGATGCTGCCATGTGGTCAAAATTCAAATGATCTGGCCAAAAAGTGCATGGGCGGGAACCTGGCAGCCACACGCCAATATCTGCTATAAATATAGAGCTTCATCCTTCAGTAGAAGCCTGATCGTGAAAAGAAAAAGCAGAAGCCATTGGTGAGAGTTTGCACGATCCAGAAAAGAAAAAGAGCAGAGAGTTCCAGATCTGAGAGGAGTTTGTTCGAGAGAGAGAGCAGTGTGTGTGAATTGATGAATTGCTTTATTTGAAGCTACATTTGTATTGGGTTTCAGAACCGATTTCTTCATTGGTTTTTGTTTCTTCTTTGTTTTCGTTTCATTTTGTTCATCCTTCTTATTTGAATTGGTTTCCCTCCGGTGTGTGGAGGAAGGGAGTATTACTCCAGTTTCCCTCTGAGTTGCAGAGGAAGAGAGATCGGTGATCTCTGGTGGTGTTAGTGATTGGTTGTCATTAACAGTTTCCCTCTGGTGTGTGGAGGAAGGGAGAGGATTCTCCGGTTGTGTTCTAGCTGGGAGCTAGAACAGGTTTCAAGTTTTGTGGGTAGCAGAACTTGGTTGAGGGATTTGTTTCCCTTGGTATTCAAGCTGTGTGGCAGCATGTTGTTCGCAGACTGAGCCTGCATTGATCTATCATCGTCTAGTGGAATCCTCACTCTAGTTGGAGTGAGGGGTGGATGTAGATTGCGGACTGCAATCGAACCACCTAAAAATCGAGTGCCTCCTCTGTGGTTTGCTATTGTTATCTGCGCTCTTCATCTGCTTGTCTCTTTGCTTCCATGTGATCAGTTCTTCATTCTCATTTACATTTCTCTGTGTACGGGTTAAGGAGGTGCGTTAGCAGTAGAATTTATTTTCCGCCTAAGTTTCTACAAATTGGGAGTGATCTATTCATCCCCCCCTTCTATATCACTCTTGCTGCGCTAACAATTGGTATCAGAGCAGGTTTACGCCATGTGGACGAATGGTCAAGGAAATGCTAGTGGTCCTAGAACCTTCATGGCCGAAGGTCAATCCATTAGTCGCCCTCCTTATTTCGATGGTAGTAACTATCTGTTTTGGAAGAACAGGATGGAAGTGTTCATCAGGGCTCAGAGTCATAAACTGTGGAGAGTAATCACGGTGGGGCCATATGATCTGCCACCAAACGAGGATGCTTGGACAGATGACCATGTCAAGCTCTCCTCACTCAACTGGACGGCGCTGAACATCATCCAGTGTGCTATTCATCCAAAGGAATATGCCCGTATATCTGCATATAGAACTGCCAAGCGAATGTGGGATGAGCTGTAATTGATCTATGAAGGTACAGCTCAAGTGAAAGCCTCGAAGGTAAATCTCTACACTTCTAAGTATGAAATGTTTATGATGAATGCAGACAAGAATATAACTAAGATGTATGCCAGGTTGTCTTTAATCACAAATACTCTTAAAGGGCTAGGGAAGGATCTTGCTGAGGCAGATATAGTCAGGAAAATCCTTAGATCTTTATCCTCGGCATGGCACACTAAGGCCATTGTGATTGAGGAGTCAAAAGATTTGACTATCTTGACTGTGAATGAGTTCATAGGATCCCTGATGACCTATGAGATGAATTTCCAAGGAGGTGGAGAAGTAAGTGAGAGGAAGGGTAAAAATGTAGCTCTAAGAGCTTCCCGCAACAAGGGTAGCAACAGTGGGAGCAACAGCAGTAGCCCCGAGTCCGAGTCCGAGCTTGAAGGTTTGTCAAATCTCGACCAGGAGGAGCAGGCAATGCTCACTAGACAGTTTAGAAAATTTTTGAAGAAAAAGGGAAAGACCTTTAGGAAGAAGAAGCCACACTCTTTCAACAAGAGTGCTGAATTTACTAATTACAGGGATAGAAATCCTAAGAGACTGACTTGTTTTAATTGTAACAAACAGGGACATATGAAAGGCGAATGCCCAGACCTCCAGAAGAAGGGTCCCTATCTTCAGAAGAAAAACATAAAGGTGCAGAAGAAGAAGAAGCCACAGACGATGGTCTGCACATGGAGCGAGGAAGAAGAAGACCCAGAAGAAGCTTCCTTAGAAGAATATGAAGATGGAATTTGCCTTATGGCAAACAGTGAAGAGGAGGTAATAAATATTTTTGAAAATTTATCAATTGATGACTGGGAGGATGCTTATGGTGACTTGCTAGATAAATTTAATTCTCTTAGCAAAGAGCACAGAGTTCTGAAAAGAAAATTTAACACAAATGTTGAAGAACAAACTCTAGTCTGTGAGGAAAATGAGAAGTTAAAAGAACAACTAGAAGAAATGACCTCACTAAGGAAAGAAAATGATAAGCTCAAGGGAGAAACTCAAGAAAGTCAAAAACAGTTCAATGAATTCAAAACTAAAATTGAAGAAAGCATGAATGAAATTAGAGTGAATTCAGAGAAATATGAAGCTATGAAGAAAGTAAATGTTGAACTCCTAAAAATTCTGAGTCCCTTCAAAAGGAGCTGGAAGACAAACAGAAAGTCTTAGAAAAGTTTGTCCAAGGAAAGACTAGCTTAGATGCTATACTAGGGACTAGGGTCAATTTCAATAAGGAAGGTCTAGGTTATGACCCAACCAACAAGAGACCCTTGCAATTCAAGACCATCACCTTCTGCCCAGAGAAGGGAAAAGAAAAGCTGGACACACCATCCAGCTCAAACAGCTCTAAGAGAATTCAAGGTCCTAAAGAAAACACAAAAACCAGTACTAGACAACCATTTAAGATGGGAATGAATTTTATGAAGAATAACACTAAGCTCACTTACCAGAACACAAATGGTAGATGGACCAAGAAAGTAAATCAGAATAAGAGCTGGAATTACAACAATCAGATGGGTCCAAACAGGACCTACTGGAGAAATAACTTTCATGGTCAAAAATATGCTAATCAACAAGCCTACAGGAAATTTCCTAGGAATAGGAAGACTAATGAATGGAATAGAACTCACTTCTCCAGTTCAGCTGGATTCAACTTTAATAAACCAGAAAGGAAGGTGCCAGAGAAAACCATGCTGAAACAAATCTGGATACCTAAACACTTTATCAGAGATTTGAACAATGTCATTGGACCCAACTCATCTTGGGTTCCAAATCACTCTGCTTGATGTATCTGTGTAGGTCGGCCTGGCAGCTGAAGACAACAAGTGGTACCTCGATAGTGGCTACTCCAGGCATATGACAGGAGACCGATCCAAGTTTAGCAAGATAGAGATGAAGCCAGGGGGTCTGGTCAAGTTTGGAGGAAAGAACAAAGGTAAAATAATTGGAGTTGGAACAGTAGGTAAGTCTTCCACAAACTCCATTGAAAAAGTCTTACTTGTGGAAGGGCTTCAACACAACCTGATTAGCATTAGTCAATTATGTGACAGGGGTCACAGGGTTGTATTTGATGATAGTTCATGTAAAATCCTTGAAACAAATTCTGACATGGTTAAATTTGTAGCCAACAGGATTAATAATGTCTACATTATAGACTTAGATGAGAAATCTGAATCTACTATTTACTTATCTGCCAATTCTGAAAATGATGCCTTTGAATGGCATAGACGTCTAGGTCATGCTAGCTTTTCAACTTTAAATAAATTGGTCAAGCATGATTTAGTTAGAGGCATGCCTAGAATTAAATTCAACTCAATATCAAAAGCATGTGATGCCTGTGCTCTAGGCAAACAGACTTGAAATTCTTTTAATATAAGATCTGAGCCATTGTCTTCTAGACCAATGGAACTTCTTCATATGGACCTTTTCGGTCCAACTAGAACTCAGAGTCTTAATGGAAATAGGTTTGGCTATGTCATCATAGATGACTTCTCTAGATATTCATGGATATTTTTCTTAGCAAATAAGAGTGATGCATTTCAAAAGTTTAATCTGTTTTTCAATAAGGTCAAACAAGAAGGGAAGTACAAGGTTAGTTCTATTCAATCTGACCATGGAGGTGAGTTTGAAAACTCCATGTTTACTGATCTTTGTGACAAAGAAGGACTAACTCACAGGTTTTCTTCTCCCAGGACACCTGAACAAAATGGGATTGTGGAGAGAAGAAATAGAACAGTGGTGGAGATGGCCCGAACCATGTTGATTGAAAGTAAATTACCTAGAAGATTTTGGGCAGAAGCGGCCAATACAGCAACCTACATAATCAACAGGGCCATGGTAAGACCCATACACAAGAAAATACCCTATGAGCTTCTAAAAGGTAAGAAACCAAACTTGTTTCATTTCAGAATTTTTGGAGCAAAATGTTTTATTCATAACAATGATAAGAAAGATTTAGACAAGTTTGAAGCCAAGAGTTCACCTGGAATATTCTTGGGTTACTCTGAAGTGTCAAGGGCATATAGGGTATTTAACATATCAGATCAGAAAGTGGAAGAGTCTCCACACATCCTTTTTAGTGAAAAGAAAGATGTTTCTAATGTTGAAAATCTTGACAGAGATTCCAATCATAGTGGAGATTTTCTAGAAGACCAACAGGAAGAAGAGAAGACTCAGCCAAGTGGAGAAACAAATTCCCCCATTCAGGAAGGGCCAAGAGAAACAGGTGAGTCTTCAACAAATATCAGATTTCTTAAAGACCATCCTTTAGATAAAGTCATAGGCAATCCTGAAGATCCTCTTCGGACTAGGTCTCATTTTAGAAATGTGAATAATGATGACTTAATTGCATTAGTCTCACAAATTGAACCTAAAACAGTAGAAGAGGCCTTAGCTGATCAAGCTTGGGTCAATGCTATGTGTGAGGAATTAGGTCAATTTGAAAGGAATATTGTCTGGGAGCTTGTCCCAAGACCTGATGGTATAAATATCATAGGAACCAAGTGGGTGTTCAAAAATAAGATGAATGAAGATGGAATTATCTCGAGGAATAAGGCCAGACTAGTAGCCAAAGGCTACTGTCAGGAATTTGGTGTAGACTTTGATGAATCCTATGCACCTGTTGCTAGGATGGAAGCTATAAGACTGTTGCTTGCCTTTGCATGCTCAAAGAATATAAAACTCCAACAAATGGATGTTAAAAGTGCCTTTTTAAATGGAGTCATTAAGGAAGAAGTTTTTGTTGAACAACCTCCTGGATTTCAATATTCTCCTCAACCTAACCAAGTTTTCAGGTTAAACAAAGCCTTGTATGGTCTAAAGCAGGCTCCAAGAGCTTGGTATGAAAGATTGTCTGAATTTCTGATCAGCAAGGGCTACAAAAGAGGTAAAGTTGATCAAACTTTATTTACCAAGGGCATGAATAAAGATCTCATCATAGTTCAGGTATATGTAGATGACATTGTATTTGGATCAACTAAGCATGAACTATGTGATGAATTTTCTACCATGATGTCTGCTGAATTCGAAATGAGCTTGGTTGGTGAACTGAAATATTTTCTTGGATTGCAGGTACAGCAGCTAGAGGATGGGTGCTTCATCAACCAAACCAAATACACAATGGAATTGTTCAAGAGGTTTGGTATGGAAAACTTAAAACACATTACAACACCCATGGGCACCAACACCTCATTGGATGCAGATGAGACAGGTAAAGAAGTAAATGCCAAACTTTATCGAGGTATGATTGGCTCACTTCTTTACTTGACAGCCTCTAGACCTGATATACAATTCAGTGTAGGAATGCGTGCAAGGTATCAGTCTAGACCTACTGAATTACACTTAGCTGCAGTTAAAAGAATCTTCAGATATTTGGCAGCTAGTCATTCTCTTGGTTTATGGTTTCCTGCATCTCACACACTTAACTTAGTAGCATACACAGATGCTGATTATGCAGGCTGTAAACTAGACAGGAAAAGCACTAGTGGCCATTGTGAATTTTTGGGTGGGTGTTTAGTGTCTTGGGGCTCCAAGAAACAACATTCTGTGGCCCTCTCCACTGCAGAAGCTGAATATGTGGCTGCAGGGAGTTGTGGAACACAAGTAATATGGATTAAACACCAGCTTCAGGACTACCAAGTAGACCTGGGGTGCACACCAATTTACTGTGATAATACTAGTGCCATCAATCTTGCTAAAAATCTTGTTTTACATTCACGAACCAAACACATAGAGATAAGACATCATTTTATAAGAGATGAGGTGTCTAAGAATAATTTTGAACTGATTCATGTAGGCACAGATAATCAGATTGCTGACATATTCACAAAATCTCTGGATAATGAAAAATTCACCACATTGAGAAGAGAATTAGGCTTATACAAATTATCTTAATTATGAAGCATGTTCTTGTTGTGAGGGGGAGTTGTGTTTGTCTGATGTTTAGCCTTCTTTCATGCTAGTTTAAGGGGGAGTTCAGAATGCTTACTGGTTAGCTTTCAGGAATACTTGAGTAAGGGGAAGCTTTGAGATTATGCTGAAATGTTTTATTAAGGAATGCTATGTCTTAGGGGGAGCTGAGTTGTGATGTGAGAAGAGAAGTTCTTTGACAGATTCAAAAGGGCTGTCCAGATGTGTAATTTTGCTGGTCTTGCATGACTGATCTAGAGTGGTTCTCTCAGATAGTAGAGTGTCACTTATCTCTTAAGTCTATAAGTCAGTGACTCTAATCTCCAGATTAGAATCTTTCCTTTAGTACTTCTTCAGAGATCTGGACTAATTACATAAAGTATATCTTCCTACATTGTCATTGATTCTAGTTTAGGCCAAAAACTTGTATGTCTTGATATCTGACCCAATCAACTTGAAATCTAGACTTCAAGACTCAATTCAAGAAATAGTCCTTTTGGTATTGTTTTCAATCATTCTATCTCTTTAACTCAAGGGCTTAACTGAACAAAAATGTTCTGTTCTGATCACTGAGAAACTGGGAGCTTCATCAATGAAATGAATTTTTCTCCCATTTCATGAGGTGTCAAATGCTTAAAATGAATGAAAAGACATGACAGAGCAATGGTGGCTTGCTGGTGAGTAACTGGGGACTCTGGCCTCTAATCAAGGTGTTTCCTCATGTCAAAAGCCACAGTTACTATCTCTGTTCCCTAATAATAAAAAAAAGGGGAAGTAATGAGGTACTCACTCTAAGTAACTGGAGATTCAGGCCTCTAATCCAGGTGTCTCTCTAATGTCAAAGGAGTGAACTACCAACTTACTCATTAATCTTCTTGAAAATCATCTCCAACAAAAAATTCCTTGTTGTTATGCAACTAATGGATTGCTTGTCTTCAATACCTTGAGAACACCTCTCTGATTTAGTCTCTTACTGTCAAGTGGGATAGTTGAATGATCAGCTATATTTGGCCATACTTGTGAACTCATGCTCTAAATCATCCACTATGTATGCTGATAAACTTGTCTATCATTCTACTTCTCTATTGTGTACTGAAGTATAAAGAATCTTCTCTTGAGATTAGAAACTCACTTATTCTCTTAAGACCTACTCGTGAGTTTCTGCACTAAGAAGCACTGTCATACATTCTGTAGTTCTTTTTGCTGATGTCAAAGGGGGAGAGAAGTTTGCAATGTCTGCAATTTCAGTGAGAAGTTCTGCAATATCAGTGAGTCTTGGATTTGTCTTGAGCTTTGGGGGAGTCATGTTGCTTCGTGAAAGATATGGTTATGAATTGTGGGGGAGATGAGAGTGTGTAGTAGGGATTGTATAATTCATCTGCATGTGCATGCCTTCAATTTACTCTGTTTGTTGCAGCTGATATAAATCTCTTGTTGAACCTTGATATTGCTTGATTCATAGTGTTGTCATCATCAAAAAGGGGGAGATTATTGCATCCCTATGGTTTTGATGATGTCTCACACTATAAATCAACCTTCTATCTCTAGACTCATGCTGGTTCATCACCTAAGTGAGTTCAGTTCATATACTGTTCCATTATTTCATCTATCTACACTGTTTGGTTAATATGAACAGTAGTGGGTCGACTCATCAGCAAGGGTGGGTCGACGCATCAGAGCATTGATAGTTTGGGCACAAAGTCTATACACCAGCTTGATCTATTTAGTCTGTACATTGGCATATCCTCTTCTAGTCTGTACATCGGGCACTTTCTAACTGAAGTCCATACACTGGTCTCAATACTCAAAGTCAGTTCACCTCAACCCTGTACATCCTTCCAAGCTTCACGTCTATACACTGGCTGCTGCATTCTCTTGATGTCTAAACACCCGATAGTGTAAGTCTATACATCGCCCAGTGTCATGTTTGCATAGTCTGTACATCGCCTGCTTTACACAATCAAAGTCTACACATTGCTTGTCAACAGGCTCGCACACACTAAAGTACATACATTGCACAAAGTCTGAACATTGCTTCAGAGATAGCTTCAGCAAAGTCTATACATAGACTGGCAGTCTTCATGCTAAGTAGATACATTCCTTGAGTCCAAGTCTGTACAGCGTCCGTTGTCTAGAATCCTTAAAGTCTGTACATTGGACTGCTTCTTTTGAAGTCTATACATTGGCTCGTTCACTTCTGCAAAGCATGTACATCAGACTGTGGCAAAGTCTATACATTCGGTTCCTTGGGCAAAGTCTATACATCGCTTAGTCTGCACATTGCCTTCAGCCCAAGCGTTCAAAGCCAAGTCTATACAACGCCAAGTCTGTACACTCCTCATCTATTCCTACGCTTGGCCAAGTCCATACACTCAACATATCCCTACGCTTTCCTGGCCAAGTCTGTACATCACTAAGTGTGTACATTGCATGTTGCTCAAACGTTCAAAGTCTTCAAAGTCTGTACAGTGTCCGTCTCAGCCAGCGTCTCATGCTGCGTCTTAGGCAAGTCTGTACATCGACCTCATTCGTTCAAGTCTATACATTGAACTGCTTTTTCAAAGTCTGTACAGCGTCCGTCTCAGCCAGCGTCTCATGCTGCGTCTTAGGCAAGTCTGTACATCGGCTTCATTCGCTCAAGTCCACACATCATAGTGGTTCATCAAGTCTATACATTCACTTGAGCTTCACCAAGTCTGTACAACGTTGAAGCCTTCACAAGTCTATACATTCACTTGAGCTTCACCAAGTCTGTACAACGTTGAAGCCTTCACAAGTCCATACACCACTTGAGCTTCACCAAGTCTGTACAACGTTGAAGCCTTCACAAGTCCATACATTGCTTGAGCTTCACCAAGTCTGTACAACGCTGAAGTCTTCTCAAGTCTGTACAGTGCTTGAGCTTCATCTAGTCTGTACATTGCTTCAAGCGATTCAAGTCTATACAGACTGCCTTCACATTCAGAGTCTGCACATCGGTTCAATAGCCGATCGTCTCATACAGAACTTTTCAAGTCTGTACAGCCGAGTGTCTATTGCATCGTCTCACCCTGGCATAGTCTATACACTGGCTCAAGTTTTTCGAAGTCTATACATTTCCGTTGAGCATCAAGTCTACACACTGCTCACAGTCTTATTAAGAGTCTCACACAGGTTCCAAGTCTGTACACTGGTTAGGCTTCGTGAAGTCTATACAGTGGCAGAAGCTTTGTAATGTTTACACACTGGTAAGGATCGTTTGCATTATTCATAGTCTATACACTGCCATTCGTTTGCATTATTCATAGTCTATACACTGCCATTCATTTGCATTGTTCATAGTCTATACACTGCCATTCGTCTGCATTGTTCATAAGTCTATACACTGTCATTCATGCGCATTGCTCATATGTCTATACACTGCCTTCACACATGCGCTTCTTTCATTAAGTCTGTACACTCTCTCACGTTGTACACACTTAATCAGTTGAAGTTTCTGAAGTATATACATTCATGTTAATAGCCTGAACTAACTAAGTCTATACATTCCATCTGTCTGTCTACAGGCAATTCAGGCTGATGATTAGGCACGTGAATCGAGGTTGGCACCTGGCACGTGATCCAAGACAACAGGCACATGACACGTGGATGGCAACCTTGTAAGGATGCTGCCATGTGGTCGAAATTCAAATGATCTGGCCAAAAAGTGCATGGGCGGGAACCTGGCAGCCACACGCCAATATCTGCTATAAATATAGAGCTTCATCCTTCAGTAGAAGCCTGATCGTGAAAAGAAAAAGCAGAAGCCATTGGTGAGAGTTTGCACGATCCATAAAAGAAAAAGAGCAGAGAGTTCCAGATCTGAGAGGAGTTTGTTCGAGAGAGAGAGCAGTGTGTGTGAATTGATGAATTACTTTATTTGAAGCTACATTTGTATTGGGTTTCAGAACCGATTTCTTCATTGGTTTTTGTTTCTTCTTTGTTTTCGTTTCATTTTGTTCATCCTTCTTATTTGAATTGGTTTCCCTCCGGTGTGTGGAGGAAGGGAGTATTACTCCAGTTTCCCTCTGAGTTGCAGAGGAAGAGAGATCGGTGATCTCTGGTGGTGTTAGTGATTGGTTGTCATTAACAGTTTCCCTCCGGTGTGTGGAGGAAGGGAGAGGATTCTCCGGTTGTGTTCTAGCTGGGAGCTAGAACAGGTTTCAAGTTCTGTGGGTAGCAGAACTTGGTTGAGGGATTTGTTTCCCTTGGTGTTCAAGCTGTGTGGCAGCATGTTGTTCGCAGACTGAGCCTGCATTGATCTAGCATCGTCTAGTGGAATCCTCACTCTAGTTGGAGTGAGGGGTGGATGTAGATTGCGGACTGCAATCGAACCACCTAAAAAGCGAGTGCCTCCTCTGTGGTTTGCTATTGTTATCTGCGCTCTTCATCTGCTTGTCTCTTTGCTTCCATGTGATCAGTTCTTCATTCTCATTTACATTTCTCTGTGTACGGGTTAAGGAGGTGCGTTAGCAGTAGAATTTATTTTCCGCCTAAGTTTCTACAAATTGGGAGTGATCTATTCATCCCCCCCTTCTATATCACTCTTGCTGCGCTAACACTAACCACACCGCTGTCTCCTCCAGAATCAGTGTTGGGCCATTTTCTGAGGCTACAATATCGAGGGGTTATCCCCCCAACATTATGTTTCTTCATGTGTTTTTTTGATTTCCGATTACCCCATCAAGTCACGCGGATGCCCTATTTATTACGGTGTGATCTCCAGTGACCCCGTCATGGGAATAGTGAATAAACCGCCTTAATGGTGAATAGTGCCACGTTCTTTCTAGACCCCTCGATCCACGGTTATGCTGGCTCTCCCCTGAGCCTTTGAGCATATGCTATGGCATCGAAATGGGTCAATACTGTTGGCATAATATGATCTATAGCCCTTGGGTGACACAGGATTTATAGAGGGCAAGCCCTCGAAGATTCACCACCCATTATAGGGTCATGGGGTGTCGTTCCGACATGCCTATCTTTTACGGAGCCCGTCTCAGCTTGCTATGGACGGATTTCCTATACATATCCCCCAACATATTCTGGGGTAGGGGGAGATGTTGCAAAATTACGTTAGGAATCTGTGATTTAATTATGTATCATGTTTTCTCAGATTTTCCCGCTCAATTTTTATACCCTATGGTGGTAACAACCTCATGACTACCCATGCAGAATTATGAGGAACGCGTACCCGATAAAGGGGAATAAATAAATAATAAGTGCCATTCCCCCCGGCATACATTGTTCCAGTAATATACGAGTCCGCCCGAACGCGGTCATGCCAGGTCCACCTCCTGGACCCATATGCGTGCATCGTAATGCTAAACGCGGTCTCATAATAAAAGGCAGCCACCGATCGATATCCCTACGAGTGATCGGGACTACCTGGAGGGTTAGCCCTCAGGTTCCCACCCATCATAGGGGATGGGATTGCCATCCGGGCATGACCGTCATTCCGGATTTCGTCTCGACGCTTCATGGACGAGTCTCCTATACCCTCCCTGACACTCTTCAAGACAGGGGAGGTGCTGCCGAAATGTTCTTTGAATTTCTGAATAAATGATTAAATAAGATAATAATAATATGATCTCAATTAGCCCGCTTTAAGTCGAAGCTGACTTCTACCCTTGATTTTCTAATGAAGGAATAAATTGCTCTATGCACCTTTGCCCGTATTCAACAATGTAAATACTTGCACAAATACATGCACCTCCCTGACTATCTGGTATATCAAATGGTGACTAGAGGAAGGTCGGGTTAGGCCCAGCTGGAAACTTTCACTATGCGTGGGTGCAAAACTCCGCCACGTACCTAGAAATGGTTTGATAAATAAGTCTTACTACTTCGCATGCCTGCATGTGCTATGTCCTGCTTTACAAGCATTACTTTTATATATTTTCTTCGGCCATGAGGGCTCTTCTACTTTGGTGATTAATCAAGGGTTGTCCTTCTTTCGGAAGGACGTAATTAACTTCATAGCCTTTACGGTTTGACGGATTTTGGGTCCCGACACGATCACCCACAATTGTCTGATTAGTCAGACGACGCAAAAAATAAATCGTCACTCCGTGACTGGCACGCCTACGCATTAAATAAATAAATGAATAAGCTTAATAAGCATATATAAAATAAATATAAAATATTCTATTCCCACGGGAACCCAAACAGTTGTGGGTCCACAAACATTATTGAAAACATGCAACAAGGATTTGGTAATCCAGATTTGCTTACAAGATTGTTTCTTTTGATTATGAGGGCAATTAGGATTGGTGTGTCCAGGTCGGTTGCATGCGAGGCAGACATGTTTTGCAAAATGCATAAAATATGGGTCAGGTTGTGGTCTTGCCTTTTGATTTTTGAATTTGTTGAATTTGGTCTGGTGGACATCCGTGTTTGATGGGAGATTAAACATTCCTTTATTTTTCCACCTATCATGAAACCAGTTTCTCGTTTTCTGATTAGAGTGGAGATCATAATTGCTATTAAACTTAGGCCTAGACTGGTTTTTATTTAGCTTGCAGTGGGCAGGATCAAATTGAGAATATCTTTCGGAGCTTGGTTGATATTTTTGATTATTTCTTCTATTGTTTTACTTTTTGTAGGCAGGCTAGGCCGAATTCTGTCGGAGTTCAAATGATGAATGGCTAATGTTGTGTTGACCTGGCTGCCTAGTGTGTTGACCTGGTTGCCTAGTGTGTCGACCTGGTTGCCTAGTGTGTCGTCCTGGGGCCTTAACCCATTTTTGGTGAGCAGACTACTAACTGCTTAAGTTCTTGCTTCTTTTGTTTTTTATGTTTTGTCCCTTACCTTGATTGTTCTAAATTTTAATAGTTCTAAGTTTAGGGACATCCTTCTTGACTAGTTCTTCCATTATCAGTTTTCCTTTGCCTTTTTCAGGGGCAGAATGAGATGGTTTTCAGTTCTAGCGCCTTTTTCTCAGTGGGATTGAACATCAGCCCCTCTCTTCTAAAATTCACTCGGTTACCTAAGATAGCGTCCAAATTGGACTTACCTTGAACCATTTTTTCTAGAACTGACTGTTTGTCCTTCAAGTTACTTTCAACCATTTCAAGATTTTTCTGCAATTCAGCATTTATAGCTTTTACGGCTTCATATTTTTCAAGGTTGAGTTTGTTTTCTTTCTCATATTCCTGGCTCTTCAGTTTAACTTCATCTAACTATTTTTGAGATTCTCATTCTCAATTTCCATATTTCCTAGTTCTGAACTGTCAGATCCTGATTCATCGATTTATTTTCTTAATCTTTCATTTTTAGTTTTTAGAGTCTCCAAATTTTTATTGACGGTTATCATGCGCCAAGGCATTGATCTTCTTTTTCAAGGACTTGTTTTCTTTGTTTTAGACTTCATATCTTTCAAACAAATCAGTGTAAGCATCCTCCCATTCTTCAATCAAAAAGTTTTCAAAGGGAGTGATTACCTGATCCTCGTCCTCGTTTGCCATCAGGCAGAGGTTGTCCTCATCTTCATTTGCGAAGGAGCTCTCATCTTCCTCCTCCTCATCGCTCCAGGTGGTGATCATTGCCCTGGGCTTCTTTCCTTTGGCCTTGGTTGTCGTCTTAAGCAGCTCGGGGCATTCTCCTCGCATATGCTCAGGTTTCCTACACTGGTAGCAGATGACTTTGTCAGATTTTTTTGTTTGTTCAAGCTTAAGATTGGAAACTTTGTTTACCTATGACGATCGTCTCTTCTTTTGGAACTTACCACTACTCCTTAGGAATTTTCTAAATTGCCTAGTGAGCAGTGCATGATCACCTAGGCTACCTTCTTGAAGGTCATCTTTTTCGTCCTCATCGGACTCATCAGCACTCTCAGAGACCTCGAGAGCCACTAGTTTCTTTTTCTTGTGATCTTCATCATTTCTTCTTAGATTGAGATCATATGTCATGAGCGATCCTATCAACCCATCAACTGTCATCACGGATAGGTCTTTCGAGTCTTCAATCATGGTGGCCTTAGTGTGCCACGTAGGTGTGAGAGATCTTAATATCTTTCTAACAAGTTCACTGTCAAAATATTCTTTACCCAATGATTTTAGACAGTTTGTTAGTTGGGTAAGTCTAGCATACATTTCATAAATGGACTCGTCAGGTTTCATCTTGAACATTTCATAGTTAGAAATTAACATGTTGGCCTTGGTGGCCCTTACCTCAGAGGTTCCTTCATAGATCAGCTGTAGTCGATCCCACATTTCTTTTGCAGATGTACAAGTTGACACTCTGGAGTATTCTGTAGGATGGATGGCACATTGCATCACATTCATCGCACTCCAGTTCACGGTGGACTTCTTGATCTGGTTGGTGGTCCAGGTGTCCTTGTCTTCAGGTAGTTCAAAAGGCCCTCGACTCACTACCCGCCAGATCAGATGATCCCAGGCACGAAGAAAAACCTCCATCCGATTTTTCCAGTATGTATAATTTGCCCCATCAAAGAATGGGGATCGATTGACAGAGTGACCCTCAGGTATGAAGCTACGAGGGACATTCCCATCAGATCTTCCCTGGTCGTTGGACCACATCTCTGGGTAACCCGCTTGATACCAATTGATGAGTGGTATGAGTGGATCTAGAGGGGGGGTGAATAGATCCCCAAAAGCGATTCTTAACCACTTATAAGATCAAAAGAAACTGTGGAGCAGAAGGAACAGTCTTAATAGCGATTGCAGGCTAACAAACATGTTGTATGAGAGTGTAACGATATGAGCCGCACTTAACCGAGTGATAGCCCTGTGAAGGAAGTAGAAGAAATGGAATACGCCACAACAAACCACTGCTCAGGAACTTTTAAGGTGGTTCGGCTGCTATCTAGAAGACCTACATCCACCCCTCCCCAACCTGGTAAGGCTTCCACACTTGGCCAAAGAACACACACACACACACACACACACACACACACACACACACACACACACACACACAAACAGAGAACTGGTCCGCTACAACTACTGACAAATAGCTTGCACGAGGAGCAAGCTCCTCATCCACACACGGCTGCATAGCAACCAAGACACACTCCAGTCCCTAAAACAAGGTACCCAAAAAATGCTGAAAAACTCAGCAAACACACACGTAAAAAGTTAGGAGAAAAATCGAAAACAAACGAACTCAAAACAAGGAAACGAAATGTAGCTTCTGATAGAAATCAAGAATCTGGAAAAACAAAGGTTCGAACTCAGGTCTGCTGCTAAATCTTTCTTCTTCAGAGTCCAGGCAGTAGTGGGGGGAGGATTCTCTCTTCGTGCTCTAAGGACTTCCCTCTTTTCTTTTTGAATCACCCAGGCCAAATCTCTTTAGATGTTTTTTAAACAAACTCAGGGCAGCTCAGTCATTCCCACCCTTCTCCCACACTTCTTCTTCATGGTGATAGGCTTGTATATATAGAGGAGAAACGTGGAGAGTCTCCTTCTTCCAGATCTTTTCTTGTGATTGGTTCGTTCAGAACCAGCCATCTGATTGGTCCATATTTTTAGAATGGAAGCCTGGAGAGTATCTTTTTCCAGATCTGTTCTTCTGACTGGTCCTTTTCCATGGCCATTTTTGATTGGTCCATGTTTATCGAGAAGACAATATGGAAAAACCATTTTTCCATATCTATTTTCTGACAGTTCTTTTTCACAAAAAGTTTTCTGACCGTCCTATGATGAAAAGGAAGGATCTTTATCCTAGGACCTTTTCCAGACCTTGAGGCACGTGTCCTGGAGGTGTGAGCCATTGACTTTTAGAGAGTATGCATATGACTGCTTGAAGATTCACGTGATTGTATGAATGGGTTCAAGTAGCCAAATCTATCAGATGGGCTTCATGTGTGTCGATGCACTTAGTGGGGTGCATCGACACAGCTCACTTTCTACTTGGGCTGTTGCGAGCTGGACTGAGAGCAGGACGAGTGTGTGTCAACGCACCTTGTGAAATGGTTTTGAAGTTGCTCATGCCATGAGTCCTGTGTCGACACACTGAAGAAGTGGTGTTGACGTAACTGAAGAGTGTAGCTCGTATGACTAGTGTTGGATCTGAAGTTGTGTCGACGCATTGAATGAGTTATGTCGACACAGCCTGAAGAACGTTGCCCGTAGTTGGGACAGGATCTGAAGCTGTGTCGACACATTAAAGTACTTGAGTCGATGCACTTGTTAATGTACTCCTGAAGTTATTCCTGGAGGCTGACCCGTGTCGACTCACTCATGAGTCTAAAGTGGGCGGAGTCGATGCAGCCTGAAGAAAGTGTCGGTATAACTTGTATTTGCTTTGAAGGTGTGTCGACGCACTGAGGGTGTTGCGTCGACGCACTAGTTATCCACTAATGTTGTTCTGCATTTTGTAAGACCAAGTAGGTCGACGCACTTAAGAAGTGGGTCGACACACTTTGCTATCTGTTTGTTTCTTGAAAATCAGTCGACTCCTTGAGAAATCAGTCGACTGACTTTCATGTCTGTCGACTAATTTGAAACTCAGTTGACTGATGTCACGCCCCGATCCGATAGCAGTGGAACGCATTTGGTCGGAACGTGGCAGCTATACAGTCATGAATAATTAGAGTAAACCTTAAGACATAACACAAGGCCAGACAGTAATGACGAAAAATTCAATTCTTATTAATATCAAATGTCAAACTTACAATTCTTGACTCACTTACAGATTTAAATGAAAATGCTCACTACTCTTAAATAAAAGGAAAAGACTTAATGACAGGACATGACTCAAGAAAATAAAGACACAGACTCGATTCCATTGCGCTTATCACTCTTGCCCTTCCCCATCTGAATGGTTACCATCGACGTCAATACCTGAAAAATGTTGAAATAGGCTGGTGAGCAAAAAGGCTCAGTAGGAATTACATCTATATCCCAAACAGAGTATAAGTGATTAGCCAGTTTATCATGTTCGTGACGATGCAATGCAAGAAATGATATATCTTAAAATCAATCATGATGATCAGTCTATCAGAAAAGATGAATTTTCAAAGTCAAGGGGTAGATATAAGCTCAAAAGATAGGAAATAGTTTCCTTGTAGAGCCAAGGATGAAATGTCAGAATAAACAAGGGGCAGAAGTTACAGATGAACATAACTTTAGAGTTTGGCAAGAGTATAACAGAGTTTCAATAAACATAAGCAGAAAGAATCAATCTAGTAGAATATCTAAATTAGCAAAGTAACATAACATCAGAATATCAGAATAACAGAACTTCCAGAATTTCACAGAATTTGTAGAATAACAGAATAACAGAATATAACAGATATACAGAATTTGGTGCAATGCCACACCCAGAAATTTACCATGGTTTATAGAATTGGACTTCCGTCCTTGCCTAGCATTGAAAAGTCGCGGACCCAGAGCCCTTAAATATTTCAGAATTAGATGTGGCTAACATAAAGTCAAAGGGTTATGTTCTCGAATTGATGATAAGGAGTTTCCCGAAGGGAATAATGTCTAAGTTGATGTGTATGATAAATGGAAAGATCCGTGTTATGACAGAGTTTAGAGACTAAAGAAAACATGTCGATAACCTGTCTCGCGTAAAACTGGGTAAATGGCGTCTACTGGGACAGCCGCAGATTAGAATTAGCGTCCATAACGACGGGCGCTCATTCTGGAAATAAGATAACATGCATGATGTAAATAGCGTCCTTCAGAACGGGCGCTATTCATAAATAACGTCCAGTATTCTAGACTCAGTTTACAGTAGGGAATGCCATTATATCAGTAAAATGGTGTGAAGGTATTTAGGGTACAACCAGCTCGACTGTCTTGAGGGATTCCAAGTCTAGCGTAGACTTACGGAGGTCTCTATGACTACTCACCAGTCCGAAGGAACGGAATGTCCAACGAAGGTCTTGTAAGTCACCGAGAAATTATAGGGTAAACGATAAATCACCGAGAAACGTGGGACTACACTCACGGATGGAATATAGTGCCTAGTGTGCAACCCAATGGAAGGGTGTACATGAAGCAATAGAAAATTCCATATAACAGTAAATGGCACCTGGGTCACGGTCGATATTTCTTAAATTACGCCTGGGGTACAGCCACTATTTTGTAAAACGCGCCTGTGACACAGCTGTCTCTTTTAAATTCCTGTTCCAATTTCAGTGTAGATAAATCATGGAATTTATAGCCTTTTAACACGTCACTTGGTTCTGGTTTAAATCACGCCCATGGAGCAGCCGTGTTTAATAAAGTAGCATCCAGACCTTCGGCGCTGTTTAGATATGGCGTCCAGATGATGGTCGCTCTTCACACCAAAGTATAATTTCTAAGGACAAAAACATGAACATGTCGGGAAAATGACCAAGAATCTAGCAATGCACACGTATAATTAATTAGGTGTTCACATCTCAAGTTATTAAATTTTAAACATGTTGGTTTAATAATTAAATCATGAAAGAAGCGACTGCTATACGGTCGCGCATTTAGAATAGCGCCCATGATCTGATGGGGGCATCCCTTGCCCCTCCACTTTTTTTCGAAGCTCAAATGGATCAACGGCATGTGTCATTATGTTCTTCACATTTTTCTGAGTCTATCCATATAATTTTCATATTTTCCTTGAGTCATAAACTATGTAATTTTCCCTTTATTTGAGTCATGTACCTTGGTTAGTGGGTTATCTACCTAAGTCTATGAGTCATTAGGTTGGTTTGAGTAGCCAAACGGGCCCAAAAGATGGGCTTGGCCCATGGCTGCCCCCCACCTGGATAGGCTAGTCATTAGTTAGTTTGTCAAGGTCATTTTAGTCCATGAAATTGTGTGAGTCTATAAATAGGCCCCCACTCCTCTCATATGTAACAACCTTTTATGATCAATTTAAATCAAGTGAGTTTTAGTGTCTTATTGGAGTGGATTCTCCAAATCTCTCTCTCTCTCTAAGTGGAGGGGGCACCCCTTTCTCTCTCCTCCCCTCCCTCTCTCTCCTCCACATCATCAACCCTTCCTCTCCCCTCATTACTCATCCTCCCAACTACTCCAACCCTCATAATTCCACCCCTAGTCCCAAGAGACCCTCCACCAATCCATACTCCACCACCCAACCACCAACTACCCCATCCACTTCCCTAAGCAACTCTCCACCTCCCCTAGGCTGAAGGAGCTTCTCCCAAGACCCAAATTTGAATTTCCCTCCCATTTGGCTATACCCTCTCCTCTCACAACCCCCCTACCAAGTCTGGGTCACCCAAACCATCCCCATACCCAGCCCAAGGTCGCCCCTCCTCCTCCTCTCCACCCCACACTCTCAAGTGCACTCCCACTCGCCATCACCATCTCCAACAGCTCCAGCCCCACTCCGCCCCCACCCCTGCCTCCACAGTCACCTTGGAGGCCCCAGCCACGTCCTCCCCTCTCCCACAGCCATAAGCCATCCTCCCCTTGCTGAGTGGCCCCCACTCCAACACCATTTGCCATCACAAGGTTGCAGCTCTATCAGCAGTTCACAGGCAGCAAGCTCGGGTCCTGGAAGCAGCGTCATCTCTGACCCTTCCACTATTTTTATGGTGTCAAGTCATATACCACTGGAAAGGTCGTCCAAAGATCTATCCAGGCGTGGTAGTTTCGTTATCGTCCAAGCACCGTGCTGCCCGGGAGAGCGTTCCTTCCCTAACTGCACACTCAGCCCTGACAGGAGACCTGAAGCAAAGTCCAGAGGCTACCACGACCAGCTCGGTTGGACTTTGGGAGTGATCTCCAGAGGGAGGAAACTACATCCAGTCCTCTTTTAGTACCTAAAAGTAGAAGGCCAATCGCCCACCGGAGCATCCCGTTCCATCCATTCTCATCGGGGTACGCAGACTGCACCTGCCAATCCAGGTTGGACCGACCTCTACTCAGAAACTCTTAATTTTCTTCTCCGGCCTCCGATTGCTGCTCCATCAGTTTTTGCTCGAAGCTACTCCGACCATGGTCGCGTTGCCACCAGTCTTGCATCCAACGGAGTACGGGAGTGCCCAAGGCAGCTCTGTCAATCTTCCCCTGTGATTTTGCATCAGTCTGGGGTCAGTTCAATCAATCATGTACTCTGAACCACAGCGACCGCTGAAGTTCACCAATTGGTGCCCAATTCACATCACCTATTCCCTGGTCTATCCCGAACGTCTCAGAGTTGGTCCCGCCTCCGGAAACCTCCCTACGAGTCCGTGGCTGGCCCAACACCGACGCTCTGTCCTGGAGTCCCAGACAGGGCAGAACCGTGCGACTTGTGAAGACGAAGGCGCCGCACTTCGGTTCGACCTCCAGATGGCTACCAACTCATACGGCCGGCTTCCACCCCGCCCCTAGGTGACTCAGCGTCAGTCCCGCCTTCCTGTAACTCCGGGAGACGTCCTCCACAACCCTGGCTTTCAGCTTCAGTCCCTGTAGGTCACTCCGGGCAGATTCAAGTTCGACGGCTTCTCCCCTCCCCTAGCTTGGCCGGCTGAAGGCCCCTCCCTGCGTGGAGGTAGTTTTGACTGTATCAACTTAACCCCCACCCCGGGATCCCCCCCTTGCAAGGGGTGTAGGTCATGTAATAATTCAAGTCGCAGGTTTGAAGCTTCATCGACGCGGCGTGCGGGTGCATACCCTTGCCTCCCCGCTCGCCCCCCGTCTCCGGCCGGGGTCGGTGTCTTCACGCTGACTAGGTGAGCCTCGATCCCCCTCTTGGCTGGTTTAAATTTCTTGCTTAGCATAGTATTATCGTTATTGCTTTGTCGGACGGAGAGTGAGAGCTCGGCCCATAATTGCCATTGATGTGAGTGATCACCGCGGGCGAGTTGTGAGTGATCCCCTACATCACACACCCTTGGTGTGCTGGGCGCCCGTGAGTTGGGCATCCCTTACCCATTTGGGGTTCTCCCCAAGCTAGCCAACCATTGGAGCATCAAGGTCCCGCCTCGGACCCTCTCCATCATCACCGAGTCGCCTACTGGCACTAGTGTACGCCACGCGAGTGAGTTCGCTAGAGTAAGTCTGCCACTCAAAGATACTTGCTTGCAATTGTAGGTCCAAGGGCATTCGGTCTTCTGACTATCACCCCAAGGTGGTGTCACATCAAGTGGTATCAGAGCAAGTTCACAACTTGTCTCTATCAAGTTGGTCCTAGGGCGTGTTTATGCATTTAGAGTCCTCAGTTGCATCTCTTTTGTCAACTAGCATGGCCACCTCTTACCGACCTTACCCATCGGCCCTCTCCATGAGTCCAAAACCCCAAGGGATGCCTACCACTAACACACATGACCTCCCTGGCCATGTCAACTACCTCATGAAGGCCTTGACCTATGCCAATGAGCAGCTTGATAACCTATCGGGTTGACTCGACCAACTAGGAGAAAATGGGCCCGCCCCAAGGGCGGATGATAGTAGGGCTCCTCCCCCACCTCCCATCTTTGATGGAACTCATCCTATTGACTATTTAGATTGGGAAGTCTCAATGGACCATTACTTCACTTGGTATCCCATGTGCGAGGATGAGAAAGTCCAATGTGCCAAATTACAACTTACCAAATGGGCTCAAACCTATTGGCTACAAATTGTCGGGCTAAGGATAATTAGAAGGAAAGATCTCATCACCACTTGAGGAAACATGAAGGAACAACTTAGGGCTAGATATGTGTCCCCTTCTTACTCAGATCACCAAAGCCCAAGGAGCACTTCAACTCCACCATCCCCACCCGGCCAACCCAAGACTCCAATTCCCCAATTCCCCACAATGCAACCAAAACCCAATTTCACAACCCACCTTACTCATGGCCCTTTGGCCCCCACCTCCACCTCCACCCCTCACCCTACCCCTTCTCAAAAAGGAAAAGGTCCTATGGAGATAGAAGTGAGTGAAATAACCTCCGGTAAGTGCCAGCCGGAATGTTATAGGTGCCACCAATTGGGGCACATCACCGGACAATGCCCCACGAGGAAGCATCTTCCCATACCCCTAGTGGTTGAAACCTCTCCCACCCTAACCATCATTACCCCTCCATCGTCCCCCAACAAGGACACTCCTCCCAAGGACAATCTTCCCAAACCACCTCAACCCACCCATCTTCCACTTACTACCCCAACCCAACCCTAACCTAGACATCCACTACTTCCCTTACCAATCCCAACCCAAGCCCATGGTTGTTCACCACCTCGGGTGCACCACGCATCGACTATCACCAATTCCCCCGCATTAGACCTACCCACCCCATTATCATTAGAAGTTGAGACCCACACACCCACTCACACGAAAATGGATGCTAGTCCGGATCCGCAACCCACCATAAAGGAAATCTAAGAATCTCCACTTCCACCCACCTCACCTAGTCCGGATCCTCAAGAGCCACACACCCTCACCGTGAATGAGTCCATACTCCAATGGCTCAAGCAAGGCCCCCCCGTCCCTAGTCTACCCCCACACCTCTCACCCATGGGACATCAATCCTAAATTGTGGCCCTCCCCTCCTTTCACACCACGATCCAATCCTACTATGAGGTAGAGGGTTAGGATGATCTCCTCAAGGGTCTAGAGTGACAATTAGACTTGACTTGTTTGTTGACTCTAGGGGCGGACCGACCCAAGAGCCTTGACCTCATCCACCCATGTACCGGGTCTATCACCTCGGTTTGTACTATTAGTTGCTACACTAGCGACCTCCTTTTCCTTCTCCCTATGGTGCAAGAGCCCATCCCAGTCCACTCCCCTACCATTGTGATTCCTAGAACCTTGACCAACCAACCCACCCCATACACCGGCCCAACCATTTCACTAGAAGAGGATGATTCACCACCTTGTGAGGACCTTGAGGACATGGAGTATCTCTCTCTAGGTAACCCTTATCATGATCTCTTTGATCCCTTCCTATGGGAGTCTAGTTCCCCATGTGACCCACCTACCTTACTCACCACTCACCTTACCCTACCCCCACCCACCATGTTGGGCCAAACCCCTCCCTTCCTAGAATCGGGTTACACCATGGGAGCCTTGACCTTAGGCAACATACACCATGGGATTGATGAATTGCCCCACTCTATGATGTCCCCCTTCTTAGATCCCTTTGATCCATACGAGTGGAAGCTCAAGGGCCACCCCACACCCATGCACATGGAAGTCATCTCTAGGATAGGAATGCATGTGCCTAGGCATACCGCACCACTTGACATGATTCATAAGTCGGGTCCATTCATTCATATCACCCACATGTCAAGTAGGAAGCATGAGTGGTCCATATTCGGATGTAATGGTCCACCTTCATTCATCATGAGTCTTAAGCATATTAGGAGTATTCATGGATGTCCGGGTCCTCCGGCACTTATCACACCTACCCATGAGAGGGACATTTATGGATGCCCCGGTCCTCCCAATTCCATCAAAGTCTCCATGTCATTTCTACATGATTGGTCTAAATATGGTTGTCCTGGCCCCCCTATGAATATCATACATTTCCCACTCACACCGCATCATAGTGCATGGCTTATGCATCCAAGCAAGTATCAAGCAACAAGTGGTGAGATTCACAAGAAGCGGGCAAAAACTCATGAGCGCCACTTAGACTTCCAAGTTGGCAACTTGGCGATGATGACTTTGGAGTGGCTCTACCCTAGGGTCACCTCCAATTTGAGGGCACGATGACTTGGACCTTCCCAAGTTCCGAGTAGCTTTGGCAAACCAGCTTATGGGTTGGACTTTCTAATGGGTTTTGGGATTCACCCCACTTCCCACGTGGCGGATCCGGCACCCTCTAAGGGTACCGCGGTGGATCCTAGTGAGTGCCTTGAGCTTACACCTATCCTTGTGAGAGACACCCTCGGAGTGCCACAACAAATTAGTCTTAGAGCCCGACATGAGCACACGGCGGTAATACTAGGCAAGCAAGATCTCATTGCCAGCATGAGGGTGTGTCCAAGCCACTTTGAAAAGCTGAAGCACCATTCCCCGGCTATGGACACGGGTTGAGTTCAGAGATCGTGGCTCGCCTGGAGCTGTATTGGTGTACCACTTCCCCTATGGACCCATACTCGATGGGGTCGAGTTCTCCCCACCCCGGGGGTATGATGGGGGCATCCCTTGCCCCTCCACTTTTTTTCGAAGCTCAAATGGATCGACGGTATGCGTCATTATATTCTTCACATTTTTCTGAGTCTATCCATGTAATTTTCATATTTTCTTTGAGTCATAAACTATGTAATTTTCTCTTTAATTGAGTCATGTACCTAGGTTAGTGGGTTATCTACCTAAGTCTATGAGTCATTAGGTTAGTTTGAGTAGCCAAATGGGCCCAAAAGTGGGCTTGGCCCATGGGCGCCCCCCACCTGGATAGGCTAGTCATTAGTTAGTTTGTCAAGGTCATTTTAGTCCATGAAATTGTGTGAGCCTATAAATAGGCCCCCACTCCTCTCATATGTAACAACCTTTTATGATCAATTTAAATCAAGTGAGTTTTAGTGTCTTATTGGAGTGGATTCTCCAAATCTCTCTCTCTCTCTAAGGGGTGGATTCCCCTCTCTCTTTCTCTCTCTCTCTCCAAGAGGAGGGGGCACCCCTTTCTCTCTCCTCCCCTCCCTCTCTCTCCTCCACATCATCAACCCTTCCTCTCCCCTCATTACTCATCCTCCAAACTACCCCAACCCTCATTATTCCACCCCCAGTCCCAAGAGACCCTCCACCAATCCATACTCCACCACCCAACCACTAACTACCCCATCCACTTCCCTAAGCAACTCTCCACCTCCCCTAGGCTGAAGGAGCTTCTCCCAAGACCCAAATTTGAATTTCCCTCCCATTTGTCTGTACCCTCCCCTCTCACAGCCCCCTACCAGGTCTGGGTCATCCAAACTATCCCCATACCCAGCCCACGGTCGCCCCTCCTCCTCCTCTCCACCCCACACTCTCTCTAGTGCACTCCCACTCCCCATCACCATCTCCAACAACTCCAGCCCCACTCTACCCCCACCCCTGCCTCCATAATCACCTCGGAGGCCCCAGCCACGTCCTCCCCTCTCCCACAGCCATCAGCCATCCTCCCCTTGCTGAGTCGCCCCCACTCCAACACCATTTGCCATCACAAGGTTGCAGCTTCATCAGCAGTTCGCAGGCAGCAAGCTCGGGTCCTGGAAGCAGCATCGTCTCTGACCCTTCCACTATTCTTTTGGTGGCAAGTCATATACCGCTGCAAAGGTCGTCGAGAGATCTATCCATACATGGTAGTTTCATCATCGTCCGAGCACCATGCTGCCCGAGAGAGCGTTCCTTCCCTAACTGCACACTCAGCCCTGACTGGAGACCTGAAGCAAAGTCCAGAGGCTGCCACGACCAGCTCGGTTGGACTTTGGGCGTGATCTCCGGAGGGAGGAAACTACATCCAGTCCTCTTTCAGTACCTGAAAGTAGAAAGCCAATCGCCCACCAGAGCATCCCGTTCCATCCATGCTCGTCGGGGTGCACAGACTGCACCTGCCAATCCAGGTTGGACCGACCTCTACTCAGAAGCTCTTAATTTTCTTCTCTGACCTCCGATTGCGGCTCCATTAGTTTCTGCTCGAAGCTACTCTGACCACAGTCGCATTTCCACTAGTCTAGCATCCAACGGAGTCCAGGAGCGCCCGAGGCAGCTCTGTCAATCTTCCCCTGTGATTCTGCATCAGTCAGGGGTCAGTTCGAATAGCCCTGTACTCTGAACCACAGCGACCGCTGAAGTTCACCAATCGGCGCCGAATTCGCATCACCTTTTCCCTGGTCTATCCCAGACGTCTCAGAGTTGGTCCCGCCTCCGGCAACCTCCGTACGAGTCCGTGGCTGGCCCGACACCGACGCTCTGTCCTGTAGTCCCAGACAGGGCAGAACCGCGTGACTTGCGAAGATGAAAGTGCCGCACTTTGGTTCGACCTCCAGGCGGCTACCAGCTCATACGGCCAGCTTCCACCCCGCCCCTAGGTGACTCAGCATCAGTCCTGCCTTCCTGCAGCTCCGAGAGACGTCCTCCTCCACCCCGGCTTTCAGCTTCAGTCCCTGCAGGTCACTCCAGGCAGATTCGAGTTCGACGGCTTCTCCCCTCCCCTAGCTTGGCCAGTTGAAGGCCCCTCCCTGCGTGGAGGTAGTTTTGGCTGTATCAACTTAACCCCCACCCTGGGATCCCCCCCTTGCAAGGAGTGTAGTTCATGTAATAATTCAAGTCGCAGGTTTGAAGCTTCATCGACGCGGCGTGCGGGTGCATACCCTGGCCTCCCCGCTCGCCCCTGTCTCCGGCCGGGGTCGGCGTCTTCACGCCGACTAGGTGAGCCTCGGTCCCCCTCTTGGCTGGTTTAAATTTCTTGCTTAGCATAGTATTATCATTATTACTTCGTCGGACAGAGAGTGAGAGCTCGGCCCATAATTGCCATTGATGTGAGTGATCACCGCGGGCGAGTTGTGAGTGATCCCCTACATCCCACACCCTTGGTGTGCTAGCCGCCCATGATTTGGGCATCCCTGTCCCGTTTGGGGTTCTCCCCAAGCTAGCCAACCATTGGAGCATCAAGGTTCCGCCTCGGACCCTCTCCATCATCGCCGAGTCACCTACGGGCACTAGTGTGCGCCACGCGAGTGAGTTCGCTAGAGTAAGTCCGCCGCTCAAAGATACTTGCTTGCAATTGTAGGTCCAAGGGCATTCGGTCTTGTGACTATCACCCCAAGGTGGTGTCACATCATGATCGGGTCGCTATTTCACTGCGAATCCGAAAATCAAAATAGAAGCCATTAAAATAGTGTAAAATATATTAATATGCATGCATGAACCTATGAATTCATTAGATTGGGCATGGAACTTGAGAAAACCTACGTAAAATTAGCAGAGCAATACCATGCAAAGTTTAATTATTATTAATGTTTAACTTAAAAAAAAGAACACCTACTTTTTGGACGATTAAACGGATGAACAGTGAAGAACTAGGTTGCTGCTACGACGCTCTGTTTCAAACAGAGCAAATTGTAGGAAGAAGAAGAAGATGGAGGAAGCAGGCGCAAGCATTAACCACAGCAGCAGGAGGTAGATGGAAGATGATGTTCCACGTTCAGCACAGCAGGACGAAGGGATCACTGGGTAGACGAGAAAAGGATGCAGACCACGCTCGCAGGAGGAAGAAGAAGGCGACACGGTCGTCCTTGTATCCGCAGCAGGAGGAAGAAGATGCGGACGGCAACAGCCCGATGGAGAGGAAGAAAAATTGGTGGTTCGACGGGCATGGGGGTTTTATAGCAATGCAGGGTTCTAGAGGCTTCTCTATCAACGATGGCAAGGGTTTCGATCACAATAGGCAAGGGTTATACATCGTTTTCTCCCATCCCAGTTAAGAGCCGCCAGCCAAGCTTCGTTTCAAAACCCTAAAACTATCACCATGCACGTCCGAGCTTGCATGAGCGGTCGGGTCGGTTTGGGCTACAATGGGTGGTTGGGTTTAAATGTGTGGACGCACATGGGATTGGTTCGTGAGACGTGAGATGGGTTTGGGTTATTTGGGTTAACAGGGGCTTGCTGTGGGCTTGTTTGAGTTTTTGTTTTTAGAAGAAAAGGCTTGGTATATTAGGTTTGGGTTTAGACGTATATACACATGGTTTGTGGGTTTATATATATTTTTAATTAGTAGTTTGGTCTAAAACCCTGAGAGCTTAAACCCATGCGTTGAACGTATATGGCATTTCGGTTGGGTTTTCACTGCAGGGGTTTTGGGTTGGCTTTTGGCTCACGTGGGCTTGCCTTGGGGTTTTTAGTGGAATTTGGTCATTTGGTTTAAGTATAAAAATACACATATATAGGGGTTACGTGGGTCATATTGGGTATATACGTATGTGTGCAGTTTTATTCATTTTTGGGCTTCATATATATATAGCTGGTTTAGGCTTTATTTAGTAATTGTATTAATGGCAGAATAAAATATCTAATATGTATTTTAGGCCCATTAATGTGCATATATGAGTTATATTGTTTGGGCCTCATTTATTTTTATTTCTAACGGGAAAAGATAATCAATTTATTACGGGCCATAATTTTTATTTGGCCTTCTTTATACAACTTTAATTTGTTTAGAATCTATTTATTCCTTGTTTTTATTCGGGGTGCTACACCCTCCCCCACTTAAAATAATTTGATCCCCAAATTCAACTGAAATTCATCTCTGATCTATACCAGTGGGGTATCAAGTTCTAGTTTCCATTTATAAGGATAAATCATCTAGGCATGCTAATACAACAACTCAAGGAACTAGGCCAAGGTTAAAGGGTACCTCTAGTTACTTCATCGTCAGCAGGTTCGATTTGTCTTATTGCTTGTAATTGTACTCGAAGCTGTGGTTCCTTGTGATCATTTGCCTGCTGAGGTTGATCCTTGGGAAGAGGGTAGTCAGTTACCCTATGCTCCTGGCTTCCACAGCGAAAGCAAGCTCCGTTCTTCCAGTGACACTTCTCAGATTTGTGACCGTCATTCCCACAATGCTTGCACTTTTCTTCCTTAGGCTTCTTGCCGTTTGGAATGTCGTTTCCCTCATTGGACCTCTTGTTGCCATTACCTACTTTCTTCTTCTCCATTCTCGCCTTAACTTGGTCAAATAATTCCATAGCGCCTTCTAATAATTGAGCTCTCTTAACCATCTCGGCGTATGATTGAATGTCCATTGGTGCTAACTGGGGTATGTATTGCAATCGTAACCCATTTAAGAATCTCCTAGAATTCATCTTTTCTGTCATGATCAAATGAGATGCATATCGGGACAACCTCGAGAATTGGGCCTCATATTCTGCCACGGACATACTTCTTTGTTTAAGTGAAGCAAATTCTTCCGCCTTTCTTTCCCAAACTCTTTCCTAGAAATACTTCTCGTTGAAGTGTTCTAAGAACTCTACCCATGCCACTTGATCATTTGGTAAAGTTGCTTCCACGGACTCCCACCAAGCCCTTGCATGTTTCTCTAGTTGGAATGTCGCCAGAAGGACCTTATCTTGATCCGAGCATTGCATCACTCGGAAGATTCTTTCCATCTCCTTTGTCCAATCTTCTGCTATGTCAGGGTCAGGGGTTCCACTAAACCTAGGGGGATTGAGGCTCCGGAACTCACGATGTAATTCTCCAGCTCCACGATTGGCTCCACCCTCGGCTACCCGCTGAAGAGCCTGGGTCAAGCCATGAATTGTCCTTTGCATTTCACGCCAATGGGCACATTCTGCAGCCATAATCCTACAAGGATTTTAAAAATCTTAATTAGTTTCGTGGTTATATTTGCATGGTTGGACGTATTTTTACAAGATAGGTCAAGGCAGGATTGGACGTATGTCAAGATAAGATGTCCTACTATAACTTAGTCCCTTGGCTCCACCCAATCTCACGGGTTTAAGAGTTGACCTATCCTTGGACTTGGATTTTTTTTTTCCTAGGACTTGAAATCCTAGGCTCTGATACCACTCCTGTCACACCCCGATCCGATAGCAGTGGAACGCATTTGGTCGGAACGTGGCAGCGATACAGTCGTGAATAATCAGAGTAAACCTTAAGACATAACACAAGGCCAGACAGTAGTGATGAAAAATTCAATTCTTATTAATATCAAATATCAAACTTACAATTCTTGACTCACTTACAGATTTAAATGAAAAGACTCACTACTCTTAAATAAAAGGAAAAGACTCAATGACAGGACATGACTCAAGAAAATAAAGACACATACTCGATTCCGTTGCGCTTATCACTCTTGCCCTTCCCCATCTGAATGGTTACCATCAACGTCAATATCTGAAAAATGGTGAAATAGGCTGGTGAGCAAAAAGGCTCAATAGGAATTACATCTCTATCCCAAGCAGAGTATAAGTGATTAGCCAGTTTATCATGTTCGTGACGATGCAATGCAAGAAACGATATATCTTAAAATCAATCATGATGATCAGTCATCAGAAAAGATGAATTTTCAAAGTCAAGGGGCAGATATAAGCTCAAAAGATAGGAAATAGTTTCCTTGCAGAGCCAAGGATGAAATGTCAGAATAAATAAGGGGCAGAAGTTACAGATGAACATAACTTTAGAGTTTGGCCAGAGTATAACAGAGTTTCAATAAACATAAACAGAAATAATCAATCTAGCAGAATATCTAAATTAGCAGAGTAATAGAACATCAGAATATCAGAATAACAGAACTTCCAGAATTTCACAGAATTTGCAGAATAACAGAATAACAGAATATAACAGATATACAGAATTTGGTGCAATGCCACACCCAGAAATTTACCATGGTTTATAGAATTGGACTTCCATCCTTGCCTTGCATTGAAAAGTCACGGACCCAGAGCCCTTAAATATTTCAGAATCAGATGTGGCCAACATAAAGTCAAAGGGTTATGTTCTCGAATTGATTATAAGGAGTTTTTCGAAGGGAATAATGTCTAAGTTGATGTGTATGATAAACGGAAAGATCCGTGTTATGACAGAGTTTAGGGACTAAAGAAAACATGTCGATAACCTGTCTCGCGTAAAACTGGGTAAATGACGTCTACTGGGACAGTCGCAGATTAGAATTAGCGTCCATAACGACGGGCGCTCATTCTGGAAATAAGATAACATGCATGATGTAAATAGCATCCTTCAGAGCGGGCGCTATTCATAAATAGCGTCCAGTATTCTAGACGTAGTTTACAGAAAGGAATGCCATTATATCAGTAAAATAGTGTGAAGGTATTTAGGGTACAACTAGCTTGGCTGTCTTGAGGGAATCCAAGGCTAGCGTAGACTTACGGAGGTCTCTATGACTACTCACCAGTCCGAAGGAACGGAATGTCCAACGAAGGTCTTGTAAGTCACCGAGAAATTATAGGGTAAACGATAAATCATCGAAAAACGTGGGACTATACTCACGGGTGAATATAGTGCCTAGTGTGCAACCCAATGGAAGGGTGTACATGAAGCAATAGAAAATTCCATATAACAGTAAATGGCGCCTGGGTCACGGTCGCTATTTCTTAAATAGCGCCCGGGGTACAACCACCATTTTGTAAAATGCGCCTGTGACACAGCCATCTCTTTTAAATTCATGTTCCAATTTCAATGTAGATAAATCATGGAATTTATAGCCTTTTAACACGTCACTTGGTTCTGGTTTAAATCACGCCCATGGAGTAGCCGTGTTTAATAAAGTAGCGTCCAGACCTTGGGCACTGTTTAGATATGGCGTCCAGATGATGGTCGCTCTTCACTCCATGCTATAATTTCTAAGGACAAGAACATGAACAGGTAGGGAAAATGATCAGGAATCTAACAATGCACGCATATAATTAATTAGGTGTCCACATCTCAAGTTATTAAATTTTAAACATGTTGGTTTAATAACTAAATCATGAAAGAAGCGACTGCTATACGGTCGCGCATTTAGAATAGCGCCCATGATCGGGTCGCTATTTCATTGCGAATCCGAAAATCAAAATAGAAGCCATTAAAATAGTGTAAAATATATTAATATGCATGCATGAACCTATGTATTCATTAGATTGGGCATGGAACTTGAGAAAACCTACGTAAAATTACCAGAGCAATACCATGCAAAGTTTAATTATTATTAATGTTTAACTTAGAAAAGAGAACACCTACTTTTTCGACGATTAAACGGATGAATAATGAAGAACTAGGTTGCTACTACGGCTCTGTTTCGAACAAAGCAAATCGCAGGAAGAAGAAGAAGATGGAGGAAGCAGGCGCAAGCATCAACCACAGCAGCAAGATCTAGAGGTAGATGAAAGATGATGTTCCACGTTCAGCACAGTAGGATAAAGGGATCACAGGGTAGACGAGAAAAGGATGCAGACCACGCTCGCAGGAGGAAGAAGAAGGTGACACGGTCGTCCTTGTATCCGCAGCAGGAGGAAGATGACGCGGACGGCAGCAGGACGATGGAGAGGAAGAAAAATTGGTAGTTCGACGGGCATGGGGGTTTTATAGCGATGCAGGGTTCTAGAGGCTTCTCCATCAACGATGGTAAGGGTTTCGATCACAATAGGCAAGGGTTATAACCTACTATAAATCGTTTTCTCCCATCCCAGTTAAGAGTCGCCGGCCAAGCTTCGTTTCAAAACCCTAAAACTATCACCATGCACGTCCGAGCTTGCATGAGCGGTCGGGTCGGTTTGGGCTACAGTGGGTGGTTGGGTTTAAATGTGTGGACGCACATGAGATTGGTTCGTGAGAGACGTGAGATGGGTTTGGGCTACTTGGGTTAATAGGGGCTTGCTGTGGGCTTGTTTGAGTTTTGCTTTTTAGAAGAAAAGGTTTGGTATATTAGGTTTGGGTTTAGACGTATATACACATGGTTTGTGGGTTTATATATATTTTTAATTAGCAGTTTGGTCTAAAACCCTGAGAGGTTAAACCCATGCGTCGAACGTATATGGCATTTCGGTTGGGTTTTCACTGCAGGGGTTTTGGGTTGGCTTTTGGCTCACATGGGCTTGCCTTGGGTTTTAGTGGAATTTGGTCATTTGGTTTAAGTATAAAAATACACATATATAGGGGTTACGTGGGTCATATGGGGTATATACTTATGTGTGCGGTTTTATTCATTTTTGGGCTTCATATATATATATATATATATATATATATATATATAGGTGGTTTAGGCTTTATTTAGTAATTGTATTAATGGCAGAATAAAATATCTAATATGTATTTTAGGCCCATTAATGTGCATATATGAGTTATATTGTTCGGGCCTCATTTATTTTTATTTCTAACGGGAAAAGATAATCAATTTATTACGACCCATAATTTTTATTTGGCCTTCTTTATACAACTTTAATTTGTTTAGAATCTTTTTATTCCTTATTTTTATTCGGGATGCTACAACTGAAGTTGGGCTCTGTCTGTGATTTGGCCCGAGATGAACATTTAGACAATTTCTTCACATTCAGCCAATGATAAAAGGAGTTACTTCATGTGATCTCAAATTGACTTGCTAATGGCTTATAGTTAGACATCATCAAAACATAATGCACACAATAAATCTCTCCGTGGATTCAACCCGGACTCGTCATTGTGTTACGTTATTAATTTTTATCACGAGTTCGATAATTATTTGAGATTGGTCACCGCGTGTGTTTTAATGACAAACCTCGCTGCACATCATAACGAATAGCTTATTATGTCCAAAGAATATTCGGTTCTATCTAACGTGCATTGGTTTGTATCTAACGGAGCCAATGCCTAGAAAGAGCTATATATTTGCAAGATGAACCAGAAGCAAAGAAAAATAGAGCACAATATAAATCGAGCATTCCTGTGAGGTCCTTACTGCCAGCAAACAACATCCATTGTAAAGTGTTAGGAGTTTCTAGAGATACATTCCATCTCAACTAATCCACTGCAAGAAAAAAGCTCAAGAAGAGAAAGCCTCACACAATCACTCTGCTGCAACTTCAAAAATCATCACGACGTGTTGATCATCTTTTTAGGCTTTCGATGTTCCGTTCAAGATTGCTGCATTGTCATTCTTTGTTATCTTCATCTTGAACGCTCAATGTTTAGTTGTACACACTCTTCTTGTTATAGATTCCTTATCTATGTAACCTCATTTTAAGAGTTGTTCTTCTCCTTGAGGGGAGAAGTCCTTACTTGTGAGCAAGAGTACCCGCAAGAGGTCAATATCCTGCCAGTGTGGCTGATACCTAGAAATTAGCTGGGATCTTAATAAAAATATGTTTGTGGTGAACTAAACTGTAATGCCCCAGGTGTTTCGGATATTTATCAGGTCAGGATCCGTGGGTTTCGGATCACGTTCGTGGGTTCCGGAGCGCTTTTAACGGTTTACGCGTGCTTTCATCTGTCGGACCTTCGGAATGCCGTGTAGGGTGAACCGTTGCGTTCTCTGACTCTGAGACGTTACCACGATGTTGCACATTTTTTGAGGATCAGGGATGTGATTTTTCCCTACTTTTTGTATTTTTGATAATTTTTGGATTTTCTATATATTAACCTCTTCTTCTCTCCCCTCTCATTTCTCACTCTCCCCCTCTCTCTCTTCTCCCACGCTCTCCTCTCACTCTCTCCTCTCCGACGGCCTACGGACCAAGGCGGGGGAGAGGCGGGGCGACGCGGGTGAGGAGGACGGCGAGGATGGTTCGAGGATCGAGGCGTGGAGGCGCATGGAAGCTCGGTGGCGCGATCGCGAGCCGGTGGAGCTTTAACAGCATTTTCTTCGTGGATCGGCATCCACGGCACGTGAAATCTTCGGTGGAGGTAGGGAGATGGATCCCCAACTCGTGCACTATCTTTCCTGCGAGTTTGGTAGGCCATGGTGAGTCGAGCGGGTTTATTTGAGCATTTTGGGGAAAATCCATGTTTTCGGGTTCGAGTGCCCGATCTAGAGTTTGATGCGCCGTTTGATGGTTTGTGGGCATCATTCGATGCTTGGGAGAATGGGGAAGGGTTTGCCCCTTGTTTCCCCTTCACCCGGGGGTGAATGGGGCGTGGAATGGCGTTTTGGGGCTATTCCCGCCGTTCTTGATTTTCTGGAATGTACGCGATTTTACAGTGACCATTTCTTGTTAGAACGGCCCTGGGTGGACCGTTTTATGGCCCAAGAGTGTCGGCAGGTGTAGCGGTCGCGCGATAGACCATCTGAGGGCCTAAGCGGCCTGGTGTGGACTGCCTGGTTCCATGTGCGGTCAGGCCAGGACCATTTATTGTGGTTGAGCGGCCGTGGGTAGACCGCCTAGGCTTTGGGCGGCCACATGGGGGGCCGCTGTTCAGTCACTATTTTATCGGCAGGTGTCGCGATCCTTTGGAGACTGCCTGGGTCCAGCGGCGGCCCATCGGTCGACCGTTTACCCCGTGGGGTCAGCGCGACCACCGAGGGCGAGCTTTGACCGTTGATCGAGTCTTGTTGATTTGCGGTCACGGGATGGCCGTCCCATTTTTGTACGCGGTCCTAAGGGGACCGTTTCGTCATTTTCAGTGCCCCAAGCTGCGCTGTCTAGTGGAGACCGCTTATGTTTGAACGGCACAACGGCAGACCGTTCTGTCCTTTGAACGGTCTAGCAGGGGACCGTTTCTATCTGGAGGCGCCTAGAGTTGAGCAGCCCTAGCCAGACCGCATATCTCTGGTGCGGCCCATGTGAGACTGTGTTCCTTTGTCTTAGACGGTCCGGGGTTTGACCGCCTTTGTCTTAGACGGTCCAGGGGAGGCCGCCTATTCGTTTCCGTGCTGTTCAGCGTTGTGTTGGTCTCCGGTTGTGACCCAGTGGTCGACCATCAGCTTGTGAGTGTCTCGGACACCCCATGAGTTCCGTGTCTATGTTTCTAGGGTGTTTGGAGGTGCTGTGTTACCTCGATTAATGTGCCAGTGTGTTTAAGGGTCCGGGCGACCCTGTGTGTGTTCCGAGCTTTCGTGTTGCGCTAGATTGAGTCACCGTGAATCGGTGTGAGTGCGGTGGGGTTCCCTCGCATGTCGTGGGTTTCTCCAGAAGATGGTTCCGGAGTGGGCCGTGTGTAAGGCCTTAGACTACGAGTCCAGTCATATAGCCTGGGGCTGGAGGTTTCCCGCTTTTCTTTAGAAGGGGAAATCGGCGCGGCAGCTTGTGAGCTACCTCGGGAACCGTGCTTCTGTGTTTTCTGCATGGGCCGTGTGTGTGGCCTATGGATTGTGAGTCCAATTACCCAGCCTGGGGCTGGAGTGTTTCTCAGTTCCCTTTTCGAGGGATTGGTCGCGGCGGTTGTGAACTACTTCGTGAGTCATCGTGCCGAAGTTTCTGACCCTAGGGTTAGGGCAGATTGACGGTGTGGAGCCATTCGGTGCAACGGTCTTGACCCCGATTCTTGTGACTCAAGAACCATTAGATGTAGTGAGTCTAGAGGACAGTCCAGAGTCTAGTGGCTCAGTGCCACTTGGTTCTTCTCGACTTTCGCACAGGGTGCGTGCGTGTTTCTCAGAGTTCTCTTCGGAGTGTGTCACAATAGTGACACCCCACTAGTTGTAGCCTTCCGACACGCGTGTGGTCCCACCAGGGAGTTGTGGCGAGGCTTTTCCCAAGAGACGGTTGTAGGCTGGTTGCCGTGGGCCTCCTACTGTGGCGACTCGAGTCCGGGCCGAGAGGAAGAACTAGCTAGAGGGCTTGACGTAGCGCAGTCAGTCATTGTGTGCACACGTGGTCGGGGACTTCGGACGCGTGCTGACGAGCACAACCCCGACTAGACCCTTGTTGGTGCTACTTATGTGTGTCTCAGTTTTCGGCTAGGGCGAGTAGGGAGACACTTGTGATGCGGTATAAGACGTCAGGGGACGCATCTGGTCATTCTTCTAGTGGGCAGGTACTTCTGTCACGTGCGACGTGACTCTCCCATTTTCGGGTTCCGTTTCCCGTCTGTGAGACGTGGTTTTTTGGATCGTCCGGTGTTTCCGAGGTAGTGGCCAGAGTGGCCAGTGGCTTTACAGAGGTTGTGTCTTGTTGAGCGGTGTCCGCGACCGGGTGGTCGGTATTGTACCTTGGACAACGTGTCTAGGTTGGCCTTGTCCTACGAGACAGGCTTCTGTGGCAGGGTTGCCGTGAGAGTTTCCTCAGTAGTACTAGCGTTAGAGTGGTCCGGTTCTTGATTGTGAGATCGGGTTTTCCCTTTTCGTGTATAGTAGGAGTAGCTATAGCGCCGAGTTTTTATCGGCCACCGGTTTGTTGTTCCTGTTGTTGCTGTTGTTGTTCTTGTTAGCACTGCTTTCCTTTCTGTTATTGCCATTGTTTCTCAATTGGGGTTCCACGGGATCCCTACTGAGCCAGTGACAGGAGGCTCACCCCTACTTTTCAGGTGAGGCTGTTCCTCTTGGTGGTGTGGAGGTTCATAGTTTCCAGCTCGCCGGTCCGAGTGTTCACTCGGCATTCGGTACGTCTTTATTTTTTATAGACTGCACTTTCTTTTGGGTTGGACTCTGATGTTATAGTTGTTTATTTATTTCTGTTAATTGTTGAATTATCCTACTTTAGTTCCTATTTCTTTGTACCTCCACACTCCTTTTAGCCCTTCCGAGCCCTCCCGGCTCGTGGGCGGCGGACCAGGATTCGAATGGTATCGGGTTCTTCCCGGTATCTGAATCTTGGGTCGTCACAGATGGTATCAGAGCGGTGGTTGTGGACGTACATAGGAATTCAAGATATTGCAGTGATTAGAGTCCATAAGCTCCAGTATAGTCGGCAGTTGGCATAGGATTTCGTGCATGTTTTTTGCTTTGTTTCTTACTTGAGAGCTTGAGTGCGCGACGTTGGCACTGTGAAGGCGGTTGTCATTTCTCATCGGTGTGCTGACGTGGGGTTTAAGGATTGAGATCGAGAGCTTTCTCTCACATCAGTTGTGGCCCCGGTTGTGCTGCGTTGGGCAGAGGTTGCCGGTAGGCGCGGATTTGCGGTGCTGTGTTCGAGGGTTCTGCAGCGAGCTAAGGTGGCTGGCGAGGATTGTTCGTGGTTAAGTGGCCGTGAGCATGCTCTGAAGGAGCTGTTATTGTGTTTGGCCACTCCAGCTTGAGGTTTATCCAGCCCCTAAGGTGTTAAGGTCGTGATTTGAGGTGTTGGAGCGGGTGCTCTAGTTGAGAGGTGTGGTCGGATGAGCGGATAATCTTCTCGGTGAGCTGCTGTTTGTCGAGCCTGATGTTCTTATCATGCTCTGTGACGTCAGAAATGACGTGTCGGTCCCGATTGTTTGGTGGATTTTAAGGCAGGATTGGTGGATTTTAAGCTCGTGATTGTGGCTCTTGGCGTGGTGTGTTGCAGTTCGAGGAATTGCGTGGTGGTCCATCGAGAGATGTTGTGACTGTGGTCTGGCGTGACACTTGGTGAGTGTGTCGGAGGCGCTGACCTGACGTGGCGATGATTTTCTTGGTGCTGGAAGGTGATGTTCCCAGCATGCGAGAGATTCGAGGTCAGGTCGAGCGTGGAGATTTTTCCGTTGGTTGGAGGTGTATTGGTTTCTCCTTTGGTTTGAGAGATTGTGTTCGGCTAAGGTTCATCGTCTTGCATTATGTGTCCAGATTGGTTGGCCTCTGTGTACCATGAAGTTCGTGCAAGATGAGTCATGTGTGTTGGCAAGGTGGTTGCCTGTGAGAAGTTGTGCCCATTTCCTTGATGTGTGAGGGTGCGTCGATGCTATTCCGAAAGGATGTGTGCCGGTTGGGCGGTGTTCTTGAGAACTTGCGGCTGGTGTCGTGATTTTCTAATGCGTGGTGGATCGGAGCTTGCAGAGTTGCAGAGAATTATTGGGATGGTGGATCCCGAGCTGTCTTTATTGGTTGTGCGTGCGGATCAGAGTGGTACATCAGAAGCCTGGTGGGCCCATAACCCACAGGTTCAGGATCGTAGCGTTGGGTGCTACAGGCGGATTTCCTGAGGTTACGTTGAGCATCTGAGGATTGGTTCCTCTATGTGAGACGTGTTGTTGATGTGCCGTTGCTCGAGGTATTGGGGCTTGTGGCACTGGCAGGATGGAGTGTTGGGGAAAAATGTTGGCAAGTGTGCCGCATGAGTACCATGTTCATGTGATGAAGTCGTGTCAGGCATCGGTGTTAGACCCGGATGGGGTTGTTGAGGATGTCGCCTGGCGAAGGTCGAGGTCTTCTTGGTTAGAGTCGGTGGCTTGGTGCCCGGCTTGTGTTGCTAGTCGTGTCCTCGGATAAGATCATGTTTTGGAGAAGTGATCTCTGGCAGATTATAGGTTCCTGTTGGTAGCTGCGAGTGACTAGTAAGGCTAGTCTTGTGGTTGACCACGGTAAAATGTATGTTGTTTGGGGACCCGTGTGCATTGGTCGTGGTGTTGGGGACCAGGTTGCCGTGAGTTGGTTGGCACTTTCCTTCCCTAGAGACGTGTGCCATGAATTGTTCCGGTTGTGTTCTGTGGCTCTGTGGTAAGGGCAGAATTGGGATTGGTAGGTGTCCACTTGAATTAATTGAGGTGTAGATTCGATGAGACAGGACGGAAGAGTGACCCCTGTGGATGGAGGTCCTTGACGGGACGTTGGCGTCGGAAATGGTGGTCCTTGGTCTGTCACTAGCACGGGAGGATTTCCCCTGTAAGTCTGAGTCGAGTGAGGTGATGACCGAAGACTCTTGAGTCTTGTCATTGGTTTCGTCGTGCTCCCCTGAGAGGGTTGAGTTGGCGAGAGGCTCGAGATCAGATGCGGTGTCTGAGAGGTGTTCAACTCGAGAACTGGTATCGGTCTATGTGTGAGTCAATAGATGGCCTGTTGTGATTTAGATCTTGCCTCCTAGGCCGGCGAAGGTTTCCCGTTGACATGTATCTGGTGACCAGTGTGTGGTCTTTCACAGATAGAAGATGTTGTTGGTAGTGCATCGTGCACGGTGAGAGCCGTGTATCGGTGAGACATTTGGTGGTCATTTTCGTGATGTGCTTTTTCAGATAGGACCTAGTCTTTGTCGAAGTTTATCTTCTGGCAGAGTTGGCACAGTGATATGTTTGGCTTTCAACTTGCCATGTGTAAGGTGATCCTAGGCGCTGAGCAGATGATCTGATTGCGGTCTGTTGAGATGGCTGCGTGAGCTGATGGAGGCTCTATGTTGGTTGTTCCCTTGAGTAGGGTGTGAAACCAGTCAGCTGATTGTGATGCTCATGTGTGTTTTTTCTGTCGACCATAGGTTGGATCGGTAGCTGTTTCTCATGTCGAGGACTGTGTCTCCTCTGTGAGCGAGATGGTGGCAGTGGTGCCATTGTTGGTTTTCACATTGACTGAGGTGACACCAGACTTGTGCTTTTGCGTTATGCCTACTCTTTTGATCGGTGTGTGTGTGTGCCGTGTGCGGAGCAAGGTGTTACTTGTGATTAGGGTCTGGCTGTGTCCCTCAGGTTTAGAGCTTTCGTGAGAATCGAGGTTTTTCTGTGTTGGGGCTCTTACAGCGTTGTCAGTTGGTTATGGTGTTCTTCCCCGGTGTCTTGGTGCTTGTCCTGAATTTTAAGGATGAAATTTCTTTAAGAGGGGAGGGCTGTAATCCCCCAGGTGTTTTGGATATTTATCGGGTCAGGATCCGTGCGTTTCGGATCGCGTTCGTGGGTTCCAGAGTGCGTTTAACGGTTTATGCGTGCTTTCGTCTGTCGGACCTTCGGAACACCGTGTAGGGTGAACCGTTGCGTTCTCCGACTCTTGGACATTATCACGATGTTGCACATTTTTTGAGGATCAGGGAGGTGATTTTTCCCTATTTTTTGTATTTTTGGTAATTTCCAGATTTTCTATATATTAACCTCTTCCTCTCTCCCCTCTCATTTCTCACTCTCCCCCTCTCTCTCTTCTCCCACGCTCTCCTCTCACTCTCTCCTCTCCGGCGGCCTACGGACCAAGGCGGGGGTGAGGCAGGGTGACGCGGGCGAGGATGACGGCGAGGATGGTTCGAGGATCGAGGCGTGGAGGCGCATGGAAGCTCGGTGGCGTGATCGCGAGCCGGTGGAGCTTTAACAGCGTTTCCTTCGTGGATCGGCATCCACGGTGCGTGACATCTTTGGTGGAGGTAGGGAGATGGATCCCCAGGTTGTGCACTTCTTTTCCCACGAGTTTGCTAGGCCATGGTGAGCCGAGCGGGTTTATTTGAGCATTTTGGGGAAAATCCATGTTTTCTAGTTCGAGTGCCCGATCTAGAGTTTGATGCGCCATTTGATGGTTTGTGGGCATCATTCGATGCTTGGGAGCATGAGGAAGGGTTTCCCCCTTATTTCCCCTTCACCCGGGGGTGAATGGGGCGTGGAATGGCGTTTTGGGGCTATTCCCACCGTTCTCGATTTTTCGGAATGTACGCGGTTTTACAGTGACCATTTCTTGTTAGAACGGCCCTGGGTGGACCATTTTATGGCCCAAGAGTGTCGGCAGGTGTAGCGGTCGCGCGATAGACCATCTGAGGGCCTAAGCGGCCTGGTGTGGATTGCCTGGTTCCATGTGCGGTCAGGCCAGGACCATTTATTGTGACTGAGCAGCCGTGGGCAGACCGCCTAGGCTTTGGGCGGCCACATGGGGGGCCGTCATTCAGTCACTGTTTTGTCGGCAGGTGTCGCGGTCCTTTGGAGACTGCCTGGGTCCAGTGCCGGCCCATCGGCCGACCGTTTACCCCGTGGCGTCAGTGCGACCCCCGAGGGTGAGCTTTGACCGTTGATCGAGTCTTGTTGATTTCCGGTCACGGGATGGCCGTCCCATTTTTGTACGCGGTCGTAAGGGTACCGTTTAGTCATTTTCAGCGGCCCAAGCTTCTCTGTCCAATGGAGACCGCTTATGTTTGAGTGGCCCAACGGCAGACCGTTCTGTCCTTTGAACGGTCTAGCGGGGGACCGTTTCTATCTGGAGGTGCCCAGAGTTGAGCGGCCCTAGCCAGACTGCCTATCTCTGGTGCGGCCCATGTGAGACTATGTTCCTTTGTCTTAGACGGTCCGGGGTTTGACCGCCTTTGTCTTAGACGGTCCAGGCAAGACCGCCTATTGGTTTTCGTGCCGTTCAGCGTTGTGTTGGTCTTCGGTTGACCCAGTTGTGACCCAGTGGTCGACCATCAGCTCGTGAGAGTCCCGAACACCCCATGGGTTCTGTGTCTGTGTTTCTAAGGTGTCTGGAGGTGCTGTGTTATCTTGATTAGTGTGCCCGTGTGTTTAAGGGTCCGGGCGACCCTGCGTGTGTTCCGAGCTTTCGTGTTGTGCTAGATTGAGTCACCGTGCATCAGTGTGAGTGTGGTGGGGTTCCTCCACATGTCGTGGGTTTCTCCGGAAGATGGTTCCAGAGTGGGCCATGTGTAAGGCCTTAGACTGCGAGTCCAGTCATCCAGCCTGGGACTGGAGGTTTCTCGCTTTTCTTTAGAAGGGGAAATCGGCGTGGCAGCATGTGAGCTGCCTCGGGAACCATGCTTCTTTGTTTTCTGCATGGGCCGTGTGTGTGGCATGTGGATTGTGAGTCCAATTACCCAGCCTGGGGCGGGAGTGTTTCTCAGTTCCCTTTTGGAGGGAATGGTCGCGGCGGTTGTGAACTGCTTCGTGAATCATCGTGCCGAAGTTTCTGACCCTATGGTTAGAGCAGATTGACGGCGTGGAGCCATCCGGTGGAACGTTCTTGACCCCGATTCTTGTGACTCAAGGACCGTTAGATGTGGGGAATCTAGAGAACAGTCCAGAGTCTAGTGACTCAACGCCACTTGGTTCTTCTCGACTTTCGCGCAGGGTGCGTGCTTGTTTCTTGGAGTTCTCTTCGGAGTGTGTCTCAAAAGTGACACCCCACTAGTCGTAGCCTTCCGATACGCGTGTGGTCTCACCAGGGAGTTGTGGCGAGGCTTTTATCAAGAGACAGTTGTAGGCTGGTGCCGTGGTCCTCCTACTGTGGCGGCTCGAGTCCGGGCCGGGAGGAAGAACATGCTAGAGGGCTTGACATAGCGCAATCAGTCAGTGTGTGCACACGTGGTCTGGGACTTCGGACGCATGCTGACGAGCACGACCCCGACTAGACCCTGTTAGTGTTACTTATGTGTGTCTCAGTTTCTGCTTAGGGCGAGTAGGGAGACACTTGTGACGATGTATAAGACGTCAGGGGACGCATCCGGTTGTTCTTCTGGTGGGCAGGTACTTCTATCACATGCGACGTGACTCTCCCATTTTCGGATTCCAATGCCCATCTGTGAGACGTGGTTTTTTGGACCGTCCGGTGTTTCCGAGGTAGTGGCCAGAGTGGCCAGTGGCTTTACCAAGGTTGTGTCTTGTTGAGTGGTGTCCGCGATTGGGTGGTCGGGATTGTACCTTGGATAGCGTGTCAAGGTTGGCCTTGTCCTAGGAGACAGGCTTCTGGGGCAGGGTTATCGTGAGAGTTTCGTCGGTAGGACTAGTGTTAGAGTGGTCCGGTTCCCGATTGTGAGATCGGGTTTTCCCTTTTCGTGTACAATAGGAGTAGCTGTAGCGCCGCGTTTTTATCGGCCACTGGTTTGATGTTCCTGTTGTTGCTGTTGTTGTTCTTGTTAGCACTGCTTTCCTTTCTATTACTGCCATTGTTTCTCAATTGGGGTTCCACGGGATCCCTACTGAGCCAGTGACAGGAGGCTCACCCCTACTTTTCAGGTAAGGCTGTTCGTCTTGGTGGCACAGAGGTTCTTAGTTGCCAGCTCGCCGGTCCGAGTGTTCACTCGGCGTTCGGTACGTCTTTATTTTCTGTAGACTGCACTTTCTTTTGGGTTGGACTCTGATGTTGTAGTTTTTTATTTATTTCTGTTAATTGTTGAATTATCCTACTGTATTTCCTATTTCTTTGTACCTCCACACTCCTTTTAGCCCTTCCGAGCCCTCCGGGCTCGTGGGCGGCGGACCAGGATTCGAATGGTATCGGGTTCTTCCCGGTATCTGAATCTTGGGTCGTCACAGATGGTATCAGAGCGGTGGTTGTGGACGTACATAGGAATTCAAGATATTGCAGTGATTAGAGTCCATAAGCTCCAGTATAGTCGGCAGTTGGCATAGGATTTCGTGCATGTTTTTTGCTTTGTTTCTTACTTGAGAGCTTGAGTGCGCGACGTTGGCACTGTGAAGGCGGTTGTCATTTCTCATCAGTGTGCTGACGTGGGGTTTAAGGATTGAGATCGAGAGCTTTCTCTCACATCAGTTGTGGCCCCGGTTGTGCTGCGTTGGGCAGAGGTTGCCGGTAGGCGCGGATTTGCGGTGCTGTGTTCGAGGGTTCTGCAGCGAGGTAAGGTGGCTGGCGAAGATTGTTCGTGGTTAAGTGGCCGTGAGCATGCTCTGAAGGAGCTATTATTGTGTTTGGCCACTCCAGCTTGAGGTTGATCCAGCCCCTGAGGTGTTAAGGTCGTGATTTAAGGTGTTGGAGCGGGTGCTCTAGTCGAGAGGTGCGCTCGGATGAGCGGAGAATCTTCTCGGTGAGTTGCTGTTTGTCGAGCCTGATGTTCTTGTCATGCTCTGTGGCGTCAGAAATGACGTGTCGGTCCCGATTATTTGGTGGATTTTAAGGCAGGATTGGGTGGAGGCGTCCCAGTAAGTGCTTGCTCCTGCGCTCTTGTGAGCGAATGGGTTGTGTTCGCCCTGGATTTGGCTTGAGTTGAGAAAGTTCCACGGTGGTTTTGGGACTCGAGCTTGAGCATTGACGGTTGCCGATTATGGCTCGGGATTGTGGCTCTTGGCGTGGTGTGTTGCAGTTCGAAGAATTGCGTGGTGGTGCATCGAGAGATGTTGTGATTGTGGTCTGGCGTGACACTTGGTGAGTGTGTCGGAGGCGCTGACCTGACGTGGCGATGATTTTCTTGGTGCTGGAAGGAGCTGTTCCCAGCATGCGAGAGATTCGAGGTCAGGTCGAGCGTGGAGGTTTTTCCGTTGGTTGGAGGTGTATTGGTTTCTCCTTTTGTTTGAGAGATTGCGTTTGGCTAAGGTTCGTCGTCTTGCATTGTGTGTCTGGATTGGTTGGCCTCTGTGTGCCATGAAGTTCATCCAAGATGAGTCATGTGTGTTGGCAAGGTGGTTGCCTGTGAGAAGTTGTGCCCATTTCCTTGATGTGTGAGGGTGCGTCAGCGCTATTCCGAAAGGATGTGTGCCGGTTGGGCGGTGTTCTTGAGAACTTGCGGCTGGTGCCATGATTTTCTGATGCGTGGCAGATCGGAGCCTGCGGTGTTGCAGAGAATTGTCGGGATGGTGGATCCCGAGCTGTCTTTGTTGGCTGTGCATGCGGATCAGAGTGGCACATCGGAAGCCTAGTGGGCCCATAACCCACACGTTCAGGATCATAGCGTTGGGTGCTACGGGCGGATTTCCTAAGGTTGCGTTGAGCATCTGAGGATTGGTTCCTCTATGTGAGACGTGTTGTTGCTGTTGAGTACGGACTGAATAGATCTAGAGGGGGGTGAATAGATCTAGCCCCTTTTTCGATTTATAAACCAAAGATCGACTAGACCTTAAGCAAACTATGGGTTGCAAAGATAAAACTGATAACTACCGTGACAGCAAGCAATAAGAAGAACACACACCACAAGCAAAACCACAAGACAAGATTTTTAGGTGGTTCAGTCTCTTCCCGAGACTTACGTCCACCCCTTGCTCAACTTGAGCAAGGCTTCACTAAATGAGAACTCCTGATCTCAACCAATACACCGCTGATACACAGCTTCTTCCTGCTGACACACAGCTTGTACCCGCTGCCTCACAGCTTGACACTTGATGTAATGAAAAGAACAAAAAATGCAACAGGACTGAACAAGAGCGTTTGAATCAAAGAAAAGAGTTCAGCCTGGGACTGCAGATAACAAGAATAGACTCCCTGTGGAACTTCCAGACGATTGCCTTCAGCTGCGACGCTGCTGGAGTCTTGCTTGTCTTGAGTCGGTCTTTTCTTCTGCAGCAATGAAGATGCCTTCGGTCTTGTGCAGTCTTTGTGATTTCTGAAGAGCCACTCCTTCTTTCCTTTTTCAGAGTATCTTCGTGAGTGTATCCTTTCTTTTTCTTCTACTCTGTGTTCCCCTATTCAGTTCTCTGTCTTCTTCTCCTTTTTGCACCAGTTCTTATCAAACCCGGAGCTGTTTCCCGCGCAAGTGCAAACCTGTTGGGTTACTCGCTAAAAACCAGGGAGAAGATTAAATAGAATCTTAAAAAGGCTTGACCAGTTCTTAGCAAGATTCTCTCCTTGAATCCCGTGCAGAATCTTATCCTCTGAACAGCCCAACAACCTGCAACAACAACCTGCAGGTTTCAAGGAACCGAAACTGAATTCGGTTGGAATTCGGTTCTGGACGCTATACCGCTTGTGGTCGACAACGACCCTGTCTCTGGTCGACAATGAGCAGTGTCCAGACGGCTGGTTCTTCAGGCTGATGCTCGTATCGCTCATTGTTGACAATAGCCCTGTCGCTGGTCGACAAGGGGCAATGTCCAGATGACTGGCAGTTCTGTCTGATGCTCTGTCTGTTCCGTGGTCGACAACGAGCAGGGCTCTGGTCGACAACCAGAGCGCGTACAGAGGAAAAATGACTTGAGCTGTGTTTGGTTGGATTCGTTGGTCGACAATGACCACTTCTCTGGTCGACAAGCAACCTTTGACATTTCTTCTGATTTGTTGATTTCATTAGTACTTCAGTAAACCTGAAATAACTTGAACTATCAGATTTGCATTGAATTGGACACATCCATCATGTGAAGACGCAATCAATCAATCTTGCATGTGTTGTGTTATTAAAATAAATTAATCACACATATCCTTTGTCATCATCAAAACTAAAGGGATGCACAATATTCTCCCCCTTTTTGATGATGACAACCATGAGTCATTGTGACAATCAGGAGATTATTTCAACCAGAAAATGCATTTGATATGCCATTCAGAAACTATCATAACATATATCATTATCACAGATTTCAGCCAGAAAATTCATTTGATATGCCTTTCAAAAGTATCATAACACGAATTACATGAATGAAAACAAAGGCAAAGACTTGACATCTAGACACACCTAGACAGACAATGACACACAGAGACTCTCTCCCCCTTTGTCAACAGCAAAAAGAGGAGTATCCAGACATTCACTCCGAGGAGGACGAAGAAGTCTCGGGCTTCACGTTCTCTGCCATCCGATCCAGCTTGTCAACTATGTGTGCATAAGAAAGCCTTAGCTTCTGGATCTCGGAGATAGTAGCATGGTGATTCTGTTTAATCTGCTGGTTTGTGAACTCAATGCGTGTACCCATCTCTGCTGACACTTCAGCTAATGTGGCAACCAGTCTGTTAAACCGAGAGCTAGCATGTTCTGAGTGTTCCTGTTGCTTGATGAACCTGGTCTCCATCTGCTGCTCTAGTCTTTGGACTTTCAGCTCCAAGCGCCCGGTTGCAGCATTCATACTTTCTTGAAAGGATTGGAATTGAGTTGTGAGTGAGGTCAGCTGAGATGCTATCTGGAGAAGCACTCTGTGAGACTCAGTGTTGGAGGTGGAAGGAGGTGGTGGAGTAGAAGTAGACGGAGCGAAGGTAAAGGGAACATGGGTAGGTGGAACAGACGTAGATGGAACATGAGTGGCTGCAGTGCCTGGTTGCCATGGCACAATAGCGAGTGAAGGTGGAGGATGGGTAGCAGTGGTGGTAAAAGTGGGAGTGTGAGTGGGAATCACCTCAGGTGGAGGGGTTGCAGCAGGGCTGACATGAATTGGTGTCTGTGGTGGAGAAGAGGGAGGCAACGGTGCTTTGGATTTACCCTTGGATGGTAGGGTGCACTGGACTTGATCTCCTACCTTCTTATAGCCCAAAAATGTGGTCACGTAATGGAACGAGTATACGTGCCGTTTGGGAATGACAACGCGCGGAGCGTGAGGAATGGGTATAGTGGCTGCTTCCAAAATGGCAGTTATGTGGGCAGCATATGGAAGAGAGTTCAGGGGATAATGCAAGAGGGTTTTGAAAGTATTCTGCATGAGCTTGGGAAGGCAGATGGGTTGGCGTGTGATGAGGCCATGGAGAAGAAATAGGTGAAGTCGACTTACATGTTCCCTGGCGCCTCCTCTTGGTTGGATTATGGTGGTAAGAAGATGATGGAGCAATCGATGAAGAGGAGGGAAAGTGTTGGCATTGAGGGATTTTGGAAGGACCTCAGGGACTGGTTGGCCAGTGACCACGGCATATGCTGCTTTGAAGTCAAAATCCTCAGGATTGAAGGCAGTACCATGCCTGGAAAGTTTTAGCGCCTTGTGGAGTAGCTTGAAGTCGAGGCAGACGACGACACCCTGAACTACTGTATAGACCTTGTCATCCACGACTTGCAGGTTGTGGTAGAACTCTTGCACAAGCTGTGGGGAATACATAGTATGTGCAGAGACAAACTCTATCCAGCCTTAGGCGTCCAAAACTTCCAGCAGTTCTGGGAACATCTCCATCAGCTTCTGATCGGAGAAATCTACTATTCTTGGGGACAGGATGGTCCGGGGCTTTAGTGATCCAGAGACTGGATGGACGATGGGCATATCTAAGGTTGCTGTCTTATCCGTTGTCGACCGCCGAGTGGTCGATGGCTGACCCTGCGTGGCCTTCTGCTTGGAGTGCTTGGACGGCGGCGACGCTTCGGCAGGAACCTGATCCCTTGCTCGCTTGGACGACCTCTGAGCACGCGACGGATTCATGGTGGAAGGTAGCGAGAGAGTGTGTTGAGGCGAGAGAGAGGGATGCACAAGGGGTCGAAAGGGGACTGGAGATGGAGGACGACCGTGAAGGGTGAAAACGGCGAGGGTGAGAAGAGTAGGGACCCAGTCGGTTCAATTTATAGGGCAGGATATTAGTGAATGAGATCTGGGTCATAGATTCTAGGGTAGTGGAACCAGCGCAATGCTGAAAACGAAGGGCCAGGATTAAATCAGCCGAATTAAATTTGGGGGATTTATTGAAGTGTACATCCGTTCCTTAATGAAGCATTTATGTAACCTCTCCACCCTTATGCAAAGACCACCTTGTAAACTAGTAGAGTGGGCTTAGTGATTCACTTGAATTTGAAAGTATTGCACCAATAAGCTTACGCCCCATATTTAATTTCCTCCACATGACCTCTTAAACTTATAATAGATTTCATGAGATGATTTTAATAGCTGTGCTTGCTGAACAGTGTTTTCAACTTTTCTTTGCATGCCATACCTTTGGTCAACCATTTTCCTCTGCCTTTTAGATAATTTTGAGTGTTTCCTTTTGGAATCATTTTGAAAGCTGTGGTCAGGTTTATCACATGCTTTTCTACACGAGGAGACACGCTTTTTACACGCCAGAAATCTCGGCTACTTAGCATGCCTAACCATTCCACTTTTAACTGGGACACACCTTTGATCCGTGAGGATATACGTTTATCAGACGCCAATATCCCCAGTTACTCAGTATGCCCAGTTTCAATAATTTTTGATAGTAGCAGAGATAGATTGATTCTTCATGACACACATGCCTCTCACTTATTTTTCATCCATTTTTTCTTAAGATGGGAGGCAGTAGTTTCTCAGAATCCAATCCATTGCTCTACCATGAAGACAGAGTTATGGCGCATTCCACGTGCATTCATGCTATATTTTTGGATTTATATTAACTGTTCAGAACGGGCACAGGTAGAGAAACCGACTTACTACTAACAATCATAAGTCTCCAAAATCATGTGATAGAATCATAGTTATGGTTTGAATTTATTGAAGTAGTACAGTCCAAATCCTCATTACTACACTCAACCTCTACTCTTATTGAATACATTGGTGATTTTATAGGAAGATATGGTTAGGTTATTCAATGTTTTATCAAGGAATGAGTTTACACTTTTTCTCCCCCTCAATTTGATAATCCATGCTGAATTAAGAAGTAATGTTGGCCAGGATGAGATAGAAAGACACAGGGAATGGGAAGTATGGATGATGGTGAATGAGTGAAGATGAATCTGAGCTCAAACAGTTTAAACAATCTAGAAGATTTCCTACCAGAACTAGTGTTAACCAAGAACCTGTTTAAAGTGGACATTTGCTTCCTTACAGATCCATTGTCGACCATGGAGCTGTCTCTGGTCGACATCTGCGCAGTCACAGACCCTGCCTGATGTTGACATCTGCTTTCTTATAAATCTATTGTCGACTATGGGATTGTCTATTGTCGACATCTGCGTAGTCACAGAACCAAACAGTTTCCTGCCTTGATGCCTTGGTCGACCAGTGCCCTGTCTTGGGTCGACCACCAGAGCTAACCAGTAGCATTGCCAGGAATTTGCAGAAAGTTGCTTGAGTAACAGTCGACACCAGAGCTTCCAAACACAATCAGTACCAGAGATCTAACTGACATATCTAATTACAGAAATGACAGAAAGCTATACAGAGAACACATGAATATGAGCATTTCAAGAATTTTCAGGAGATATTCTACATATCCCCAACTCCCTTCTTAGAGTTGAAAATCTGTCATTGTTAAGGGGTTTAGTGAAAATATCTGCCAATTGTTTTTCAGTTTCTACAAATTGAAGCATGAAATTTCCTTTGGATACCTCATCTCTCAGAAAATGATAACGGATCTCAATGTGTTTTATCCTAGAATGTTGAATGGGATTTTTAGACAAGTTAATAGCACTAGTGTTGTCACATAAAATGGGTGCACAGCCAAGATCTACATTGTAGTCTTGGAGTTGATGTTTTATCCACATAACCTGTGTACCACAACTCCCTACTGCGACATACTCAGCCTCAGCAGTGGAGAGTGCCACAGAGTGCTGCTTCTTAGAAGCCCATGATATTAAACATCCACCTAGGAATTGACAATAACCACTAGTACTCTTCCTATCAATTTTGCAACCAGCATAATCAGCATCCGAATATGAAATCAGATCTAGTTTGCAATATGTAGGATACCACAAACCCAATTCTTGGGTGCCGGTAAGGTATCGAAAGATACGCTTGACAGCTCCTAAATGTGATTCCCTAGGACTAGACTGATATCTAGCACACATGCATACACTGAACAGAATATCTGGCCTTGATGCAGTTAAGTATAGTAGGGATCCGATCATACCTCTGTATTTCTTGGCATCTACCATGTCACCTTTTATATCTGCTTCCAAGGTTGCACTTGTACCCATGGGTGACTCGATTGGCTTGCAGCTTTCCATGCCAAATTTCTTCAACATTTCTTTTATGTACTTGGATTGATTTATGAAATATCCTTCTCTGCATTGTGAGATCTCTTGTGTATCCCTTTTTAGTGAGGAAGGAGCTCAACCTTTCGTACCAACCCCGAGGAGCCTGCTTTAATCCATACAAAGCTTTATGCAATTTGAACACATGATTAGTAAGTTCATCATTTTCAAAACCAGGGGGTTGTTCCACATAGACCTCTTCTTTTATAATACCATTTAGAAATGCACTTTTTACATCCATTTGTTGTAGTTTAATTTCATGAGAAGATGCAAAGGCTAATAATATCCTGATGGCTTCTAATCTAGCAACTGGAGCATATGATTCTTCAAAGTCAACTCCAAGTTCCTGGTTGTACCCTTTAGCCACCAGCCGAGCCTTGTTTCTCGTTACAACCCCTTCTTCATTCAACTTATTTTTATATACCCATTTGGTTCCAATTACAGGGTGAGATGAAGGTCTAGGGACAAGTCTCCACACCTGATTTCTTTCAAACTGATTTAGTTCTTCATGCATAGCATTTATCCATGATTCATCTTTTAAGGCTTCCTCTACAGATTTGGACTCTATTTGGGACACAAGAGCAAGTTGATCCAGTTCATTAATGGCCTTAATATGAGATCTAGTCTTCCTAGGATCATGTATTCCACCAATAATGTTATCTAAGGGATGATCTCTAAGAAGTCTCAAGTTTTCAAGATTGTTACCTGAGATGATCTCTCCTTCGGTCTGATCATTGGAATTACCTTGGTTTCTTTCTTGATTCTGTGCTTCTTCATTCTCCATCAGTTCTTCTTTGTCTTTCAGAAATTCTCCATCTTCTTCTTCCTTGCTGACCTGTTCATTTTTAATAAGATCATTAACTTCATCAAATGAGATATGAGGGGATTCTTCAACAATTTGATCTTTGGTGTTAAAAACCCGATAGGCTCTTGATCGGTCAGAATAGCCCAAGAATATTCCTGAGTCACTCTTTGGTTCAAATTTGTCCAAGACTCTCTTATCATTGTTATGAATGAAACATCTTGCACCAAAGATTCTAAGATGAGCTAGAGATGGTTTCTTACCTTTGAGCATTTCATATGGAGTTTTTGTACTAGATGGTCTTACCATTGCCCGGTTTACAATGTAGCATGCTGTGTTGACCGCCTCAGCCCAAAACTTCCTTGGAAGATTAGCTTCAACCAACATGGTTCTAGCCATCTCGACAAGAGTGCGGTTCCTTCTCTCTACAACTCCATTTTGCTCCGGTGTCCTTGGTGAGGAGAATCTGTGGGTTATGCCCTTGTTTCTGCAGAATACATCAAAATCAGAATTTTCAAACTCCCCCCCATGGTCAGATATGATTGTACACACTTTGGACTTACCATCCTGCTTCATTCTTTTGTAAAATTCCTGAAATTCATGAAAAGCATCACTTTTATGTGATAAGAACATTACCCATGTAAATCTGGAAAAATCATCCACTAGAACATAACCATATTTCTTACCACTAAGACTGGCAATTCTTGTTGGGCCAAAAAGGTCAATGTGTACAAGTTCTAGGGGTCTAGATGACTGACTTTCAGTTCTACCTTTGAATGATTTTCTTGTTTGCTTTCCTTGGGTGCATGCTTTACATACTTTGACATTTTGAGCAAACGAAATTTCAGGCAAACCAAGAACCATTTTATTTTTCACAAGTTTGTGCAGCACCCTATAGCTAACATGCCCTAGCCTTCGATGCCACAACCAGGTCAAGTCCTCCTTCTTGGCGGTTAGGCACAAGTTGGAGTGGGCTGGATCATCCAAGTCTATCATGTAGACATTGTTCACTCTCTCACCCATAAACTTGACTGCATCTGAATTTGGTTCAATAATCTTGCAGGTCTTGGAGTCAAATACTACTTTATGACCTTTGTCGCATAGTTGACTGATGCTCAATAAATTATATTCCAGTCCATCCACCAGCAAAACATTGTCAATACAGTTTGAAGGTTTCTTACCTATCTTACCTCTTCCGATAATCTTGCCTTTGTTATTTCCTCCAAACGTCACATAACCTCCATCTTTTGAGCTTAGCTGCGAGAACTTGGTCTTGTCTCCTGTCATGTGTCTTGAGCAACCACTATCTAAGTACCACTTGTTGTGCATGGCTGCCAGACATTCCTACATCACGAATTACACAGAAACTTTTGGACCCCATTGGTACCCGGGTCCAAGATAGCTTGTGAAATCATGAAACTGCTGTAACAACATCTTAGGAACCCAAATTTTGTTAGAACAGTTTGTCTTTTCATTTTTTAACTTGTTCAGGTTGTGTTCCTTTTGATTTAATGTTCCTCTATTTTGAGTCCATTTTCTTAAATTCCAATTTCCATTCTGTTTCAGCTGAGAGAAGTTGTGAGTTCTGTTTGTGTGTCTGGTCGACATCTGGTATGTCTGTGGTCGACCAGGGTTTCTCCAGAAGCCAGCACCTGTTCTGGCAGATCCTCTGGTCGACATAGGAGGAGTCTGTTGTCGACCAGCCTGTTTCCAGACACCTTGTTTTACAGGTTTGGGTTTATTAACATGATGTAATGCTCTGTTTGTCTGGTTACTTCTGTGAATTTGACCTTCTCGTCTGATATGGCTGTTGTTTTTAAGCTGATGTAGATTGACCATTTTCCCTTTAGAGTTCCTCTCTTCAAGGTGACATTAGTCTGTTTAGAGGAACTTTCAGCTATGTCCTTTTATTTGTTTTGATATAGGTTTATCAAGGGGCCTTTTCCTTTTGTGTCAGCTTTTTCATTTAACGTTTTTAGTTGGAATTCCTTTTTAGCTGATGGGTTGTACCCTAATCCCTCTTTCTGAAAGTTTACTTTTATTCCCAACACCGCGTTCAAGTTTTCTTCACCCTTAGTCATTTTTTCCAACGTTTCCTGTTTGTTTTTCAGTTCACTTTGGATTCTTTCTATTTCTTTCAGAAGTTGACTGTTTTCTTCCTTGAGTGAGTTGTTTCTTTCTTGAGTTAGCTTAGTTTCCTGTTCATATTCTTGAGTCTTTATTTTTAACTCGTCAATTGTGTTTTTCAGTACTTCATTTTCTTCTAATATCCCTTTGACGTTTTCTTCATCTATCTCGCGTTGATTCAGTTTATTTTGCAAGGTGGTGATTTCCAATTCTAGTTCAGTTCTGTTGGCAATTGAGTTGCTGTCATTATTGAACTGATTAACCTTCTTCTTCAAACTTTTATTTTCCTTTCTTATTCTTTCATATGTATCAAGTAAATCTGAATAGGCTTCTTCCCAATCTGAGCTAGAAAAGTCTTGACAAGGGGAGGTTACCTCAAAATCGTTGCTGTCTCCTTTGGCCATTAGACATGTGTTTCCTTCTTCTTCCTCGGAAGTTGTTTCCTCTTCGCTACTTTCCTCCTCCTCGCTCCATGTGCTTATCATTGCCTTTGGTTTCTTGCCTTTCCACTTGAAGCTTGATTTCTTAGGAGCCTCTGGACATTCAGCCTTCATGTGTCCTGGTTTCCTGCAGTTGTAGCAAACAAGCTTGTTAGATGAAGCTTTGTTTTTGTCAAACTTAAACTGGGATGATTTCCTTACCGTGCCCTTAGGATTTTTAAATCCCCTACCTTCCTTCCGCAGGAACCTTCTGAACTTTCTTGTTAGCATGGCTAGCTCGCCAGTTTTCTCACCTGTGTTAGATGAGTTATCAGTGTCAGATAATTCAGAGGTGCCTATTTTAGTCTTCAGGGCGAGCTGCTTCTTTTTCTTGCCCTCATCTTCCTTTCTCTTTAGATTGACCTCATAGGCCATTAGGGAACCTACCAGTTCGTCCACAGTCATAGTTGTGAGGTCTTTTGAGTCCTCAATTACTGTGGCCTTGGTATGCCACATAGGTGTGAGGGACCTTAAGATTTTCCTCACAAGCTCCTGTTCTTTGTAGGTCTTCCCTAGACTCTTTAAGCTATTTGTTAGTTGTAGTAGTCTGGCATACATCTCAGAAATGCTTTCGTAAGTTTTCATTCTAAACATTTCGTATTCTGAGACTAGCATATTTGCTTTGGACTCTCTTACCTCTGAAGTACCTTCATAGATGACCTTGAGTCGATCCCACATCTCCTTGGCTGTTGCACATTGTGAGACTCTTGAGAACTCCGTGGGGTGAAGTGCGCATTGCATTACGTTCATAGCTCCCCAGTTGATGGTTGATTTTCTGACCTGTTCTCTGGTCCAGGTATCCTCATCTTCGGGCAGATCATAGGGTCCGCGGCTCACTACTCTCCACATCTCATGATCTTGTGCTCTCAAGAACACCTGCATACGATTTTTCCAGTATGAGTAATCATTTCCATCAAAGTATGGTGGTCTAGTTACTGAGTGTCCCTCAGCCATTAGACTTCTAGAGTTCAGTCCGCTAGGTCTCTCCTGGTTGTTAGACCACATTTTCGGAGAGTCTAGCTCTGATACCACGTGTTGAGTACGGACTGAATAGATCTAGAGGGGGGTGAATAGATCTAGCCCCTTTTTCGATTTATAAACCAAAGATCGACTAGACCTTAAGCAAACTATGGGTTGCAAAGATAAAACTGATAACTACCGTGACAGCAAGCAATAAGAAGAACACACACCACAAGCAAAACCACAAGACAGGATTTTTAGGTGGTTCAGTCTCTTCCCGAGACTTACGTCCACCCCTTGCTCAACTTGAGCAAGGCTTCACTAAATGAGAACTCCTGATCTCAACCAATACACCGCTGATACACAGCTTCTTCCTGCTGACACACAGCTTGTACCCGCTGCCTCACAGCTTGACACTTGATGTAATGAAAAGAACAAAAAATGCAACAAGACTAAACAAGAGCGTTTGAATCAAAGAAAAGAGTTCAGCCTGGGACTGCAGATAACAAGAATAGACGCCCTGTGGAACTTCCAGACGATTGCCTTCAGCTGCGACGCTGCTGGAGTCTTGCTTGTCTTGAGTCGGTCTTTTCTTCTACAGCAATGAAGATGCCTTCGGTCTTGTGCAGTCTTTGTGATTTCTGAAGAGCCACTCCTTCTTTCCTTTTTCAGAGTATCTTCGTGAGTGTATCCTTTCTTTTTCTTCTACTCTGTGTTCCCCTATTCAGTTCTCTGTCTTCTTCTCCTTTTTGCACCAGTTCTTATCAAACCCGGAGCTGTTTCCCGCGCAAGTGCAAACCTGTTGGGTTACTCGCTAAAAACCAGGGAGAAGATTAAATAGAATCTTAAAAAGGTTTGACCGGTTCTTAGCAAGATTCTCTCCTTGAATCCCGTGCAGAATCTTATCCTCTGAACAGCCCAACAACCTGCAACAACAACCTGCAGGTTTCAAGGAACCGAAACTGAATTCGGTTGGAATTCGGTTCTGGACGCTATACCGCTTGTGGTCGACAACGACCCTGTCTCTGGTCGACAATGAGCAGTGTCCAGACGGCTGGTTCTTCAGGCTGATGCTCGTATCGCTCATTGTTGACAATAGCCCTGTCGCTGGTCGACAAGGGGCAATGTCCAGATGACTGGCAGTTCTGTCTGATGCTCTGTCTGTTCCGTGGTCGACAACGAGCAGGGCTCTGGTCGACAACCAGAGCGCGTACAGAGGAAAAATGACTTGAGCTGTGTTTGGTTGGATTCGTTGGTCGACAATGACCACTTCTCTGGTCGACAAGCAACCTTTGACATTTCTTCTGATTTGTTGATTTCATTAGTACTTCAGTAAACCTAAAATAACTTGAACTATCAGATTTGCATTGAATTGGACACATCCATCATGTGAAGACGCAATCAATCAATCTTGCATGTGTTGTGTTATTAAAATAGATTAATCACACATATCCTTTGTCATCATCAAAACTAAAGGGATGCACAACAGTTGCTGTGCCGTTGCTCGAGGTATTGGGGATTGTGGCACTGGCAGGATGGAGTGTTGGGGAAAAATATTGGCAAGTGTGCTGCATGAGTACCCTGTTCATGTGATGAAGTCGTGTCAGGCATCGGTGTTAGACCCGGATGGGGTTGTTGAGGATGTCACCTGGCGAAGGTCGACGACTTGTTGGTCAGAGTCAATGGCTTGGTTCCCGACTTGTGTTGCTAGTCGTGTCCTCGGATGAGATCGTGTTTTGGAGAAGTGATCTCTGGCAGATTATGGGTTCCTGTTGGTAGCTGCGAGTGACTGGTAAGGCTAGTCTCTTGATTGACCACGGTAAGATGTATGTTGTTTGGGGACCCGTGTGCATTGGTCGTGGTGTTGGTGACCAGGTTGCCGTGAGTTGGATGGCACTTTCCTTCCCTAGAGACGTGTGCCATGAATTGTTCCGGTGGTGTTCTGTGGCTCTGTGGTAAGGGCAGAATCGAGATTGGCAGGTGTCCACTTGGATTAATTGAGGTGTAGGATTCGATGAGACAGGACGGAAGAGTGACCCCTATGGATGGAGGTCCTTGACATGACGTTGGCGTCGGAAATGGTGGTCCTTGGTCTGTGACTAGCATGGGAGGATTTCCCCTGTAAGTCTGAGTCGAGTGAGGTGATGACCGAAGACTCCTGAGTCTTGTCGTTGGTTTCGTCGTGCTCCCCTGAGAGGGTTGAGTTGGTGAGAGGCTCGAGATCGGATGCGGTGTCCGAGAGGTGTTCAACTCGAGAAGTGGTATCGGTCTGTGTGTGAGTCAACGGATGGCCTGTTGTGAGTTGGATCTTGCCTCCTAGGCCGGTGAAGGTTTCCCATTGACGTGTATCTGGTGACCAGTGTGTGGTCTTTCACAGACAGAAGATGTTGTTGGTAGTGCATCGTGCACGGTGAGAGCCGTGTATCAGTGAGACCTTTGGTGGTCATTTTTGTGATGTGCTTTTTCGGATAGGATCTAGGCTTTGTCGAAGTCTATCTTCTGGCAGAGTTGGCACAGTGATATGTTTGGCTTTCGGCTTGCCATGTGTGAGGTGATCCTTGGCGCTGAGTCGATGATCTGATTGCGGTCTGTTGAGATGGCTGCGTGAGCTGATGGAGGCTCTGTGTTGGTTGTTCCCTTGAGTAGGGTGTGAAACTAGTCAGCTGATTGTGATGCTGATGTGTGTTTTGTCTGTCAACCATAGGTTGGATCGGTAGCTGTTTCTCATGTCAAGGACTGTGTCTCCTCTGTGAGCGAGATGGTGGCAGTGGTGCCATGATTGGTTTTCACGTTGACTGAGGTGATACCAGACTTGTGCTTTTGTGTTATGCCTGCTCTTTTGATCGGTGTGTGTGTGCACCGGTGCGGAGCAAGGTGTTACTTGTGATTAGGGTCTGGCTGCGTCCCTCAGGTTTAGAGCTTTCGTGAGAATCGAGGTTTTTCTGTGCTGGGGCTCTGACAACGTTGTCAGTTGGTTATGGTGTTCTTCCCCGGTGTCTTGGTGCTTGTCCTGAATTTAAAGGATGAAATTTCTTTAAGGGGGGAGGGCTGTAATGCCCCAGGTGTTTTGGATATTTGTCGGGTTAGGATCTGTGGGTTTCGGATCGTGTTTGTGGGTTCTGGAGCGTATTTAACGGTTTACGCGTGCTTTCATCTGTCGGACCTTTGGAATGCCGTGTAGGGTGAACCGTTGTGTTCTCCGACTCCAGGACATTACCATGATGTCGCACATTTTTTGAGGATCAGGGAGGTGATTTTTCCCTATTTTTTGTATTTTTGGTAATTTTTGGATTTTCTATATATTAACCTTTTCCTCTCTCCCCTCTCATTTCTCACTCTCTCCCTCTCTCTCCTCTCCCACACTCTCCTCTCACTCTCTCCTCTCCGGCGACCGACGGACCAAGGCGGGGGCAAGGCGGGGCGACGTGGGTGAGGAGGACGGTGAGGATGGTTCGAGGATCGAGGCGTGGAGGCGTGTGGAAGCTCGGTGGCGCGATCGCGAGCCGGTGGAGCTTTAACAGCATTTTCTTCGTGGATCGGCATCCACGGCGCGTGACATCTTCGGTGGAGGTAGGGAGATGGATCCCCAGCTCGTGCACTTCTTTTCCCACGAGTTTGCTAGGTCATGGTGAGCCGAGCGGGTTTATTTGAGCATTTTGGGGAAAATCCATGTTTTCTGGTTCGAGTGCCCGATCTAGAGTTTGATGCGACGTTTGATGGTTTGTGGGCATCATTCGATGCTTGGGAGCATGGGGAAGGGTTTCCCCCTTATTTCCCCTTCACCCGGGGGTGAATGGGGCGTGGAATGGCGTTTTGGGGCTATTCCCACCGTTCTCGATTTTTCGGAATGTACGCGGTTTTACAGTGACCATTTCTTGTTAGAACGGCCCTGGGTGGACCGTTTTATGGCCCAAGAGTGTCGGCAGGTGTAGCGGTCGCGCGATAGACCATCTGAGGGCCTAAGCGGCCTGGTGTGGACTGCCTGGTTCCATGTGCGGTCAGGCCAGAACCATTTATTATGGCTGAGTGGCCGTGGGCAGACTGCCTAGGCTTTGGGCGGCAACATGGGGGGCCGTCGTTCAGTCACTATTTTGTCGGCAGGTGTCGCGGTCCTTTGGAGACTGCCTGGGTCCAGCGGCGGCCCATCGGCCGACCGTTTACCCTGTGGGTTCAGCGCGACCCCCGAGGGTGAGCTTTGACTGTTGATCGAGTCCTGTTGATTTGCGGTCACGGGATGGCCGTCCCATTTTTGTACTCGGTCCTTAGGAGACCGTTTAGTCATTTTTAGCGCCCCAAGCTACGCTGTCCAGTGGAGACCGCTTATGTTTGAACGGCCTAATGCCAGAATGTTCTATCCTTTGAACGGTCTAGCGGGGGACCATTTCTATCTGGAGGCACCCAGAGTTGAGCGGCCCTAGCCAGACCGCCTATCTCTGGTGCGGCCCATGTGAGACCATGTTCCTTTGTCTTAGACGGTTCGGGGTTTGACCGCCTTTGTCTTAGACGGTCCAGGGGCGGCCGCCTATTGGTTTTCGTGCATTCAGCGTTGTGTTGGTCTCCGGTTGACTCGATTTTGACCCAGTGGTCGACCAACAGCTTGTGAGTGTCCCGGACACCCCCTGGGTTCCGTGTTTGTGTTTCTGGGGTGTCTGGAGGTGCTATTTTACCTCGATTAGCGTGCCCATGTGTTTAAGGGTCCGGGCGACCCTACGTGTGTTCCGAGCTTTCGTGTTGCGCTAGATTGAGTCACAGTGCATCAGTGTGAGTGCGGTGGGGTTCCCTTGCATGTCGTGGGTTTCCCCGGAAGATGGCTCCGGAGTGGGCCGTGTGTAAGGCCTTAGACTGCGAGTCCAGTCATCCAGCCTGGGGCTAGAGGTTTCTCGCTTTTCTTTAGAAGGGGAAATCGGCGTGGCAGCTTGTGAGCTACCTCGGGAACCATGCTTATGTGTTTTCTGCATGGGCCGTGTGTGTGGCCTGTGGACTGTGAGTCCAATTACCTAGCCTGGGGCTATAGGGTTTCTCAGTTCCCTTTTCGAGGGAGTGGTCACGGCGGTTGTGAACTGCTTTATGAGTCATCGTGCCGAAGTTTCTGACCCTCGGGTTAGGGCAGATTGACGGCGTGGAGCCGTTCGGTGCAACGGTCTTGACCCCGAGTCTTGTGACTCAAGGACCGTTAGATGTAGTGAATCTAGAGGACAGTCCAGAGTCTAGTGGCTCGGCTCCATGTGGTTCTTCTCGACTTTCATGCAGGGTGCATTCGTGTTTCTCGGAGTTCTCTTCGGAGTGTGGTCACAACAGTGACACCCCACTAGTCGTAGCCTTCCGACACACGTGTGGTCCCACCAGGGAGTTGTGGCGAGGCTTTTCCCAAGAGTCAGTTGTAGGCTAGTTGCCGTGGGCCTCCTACTGTGGCGGCTCGAGTCTGGGCTGGGAGGAAGAACTAGCTAGAGGGCTTGACGTAGTGCAGTCAGTCATTGTGTGCACACGTGGTCGGGGACTTCGGACGCGTGCTGACGAGCACAACCCCGACTAGACCCTTGTTGGTGTTACTTATGTGTGTCTCAGTTTTCGGCTAGGGCGAGTAGGGAGACACTTGTGATGCGGTATAAGACGTCAGGGGACGTATTTGGTCATTCTTCTGGTGGGCAGGTACTTCTGTCATGTGCGACGTGACTCCCCCGTTTCCGGGTTCTGTTTCCCGTCTGCGAGACGTGGTTTTTTGGATCGTCTGGTGTTTCTGAGGTAGTGGCCAGAGTGGCCAGTGGCATTACCGAGGTTGTGTCTTGTTGAGCGGTGTCCGCGACCGGGTGGTCAGGATTGTACCTTAGACAGTGTGTCCAGGTTGGCCTTGTCCTGGGAGACAAGCTTCTGCGGCAGGGTTGCCATGAGAGTTTCCTCGGTAGGACTGGTATTAGAGTGGTCCGGTTCCCGATTGTGAGATCAGGTTTTTCCTTTTCGTGTACAATAGGAGTAGCTGTAGTGCCAAGTTTTTACCGGTCACCGGTTTGTTGTTCCTGCTGTTGTTGTTGTTGTTCTTGTTAGCGCTACTTTCCTTTCTGCTACTGCCGTTGTTTCTCGGTTGGGGTTCCGTAGGATCCCTACTGAGCCAGTGACAGGAGGCTCACCCCTGCTTTTCAAGTGAGGCTGTTCACCTTGGTGGCGCGGATGTTCTTAGTTGCCAGCTCGCTGGTTCGAGTGTTCACTCGGCGTTCGGTACGTATTTATTTTATCTAGACTGTACTTTCTTTTAGGCTGGACTCTACTGTTGTAGTTGTTTATTTTTTTCTATTAATTGTTGAATTGTCCTACTTTATTTCCTATTTCTTTATACCTCAACACTCCTTTTAGCCCTTCTGAGCCCTCCCGGCTCGTGGGCGGCGGACCAGGATTCGAATGGTATCGGGTTCTTCCCGGTATCCGGATCTTGGGTCGTCACAGAAACACTTGAGAAAAAATAGCAATTGTATTTATTCATGGTTGGGGGGGTTAGTGGAAATCCTAGTTGTTGCTGGGTACTGGACGTAGGGCTGATAAGAGATCAGTGGTAATGACCTAGAATCTAGATATTGAGAGGAACCTGATGCCATTCAGATCTTGGCATGCCACCCATGAGCCGGGAGGCTAAGAAGGGTTATTTGGGTGTTGTGGAGATGCATTGACATTTAAAACAATTGCAGGAATTAAATTATAGAACCAAGCAATCTAATTTGACAGAAATAGAATTAACATTTTTCAAATAAACAATTTAACTACAGAGTTCAGTCCACAAGTACAGTCTACAAGTAAAGATACGTTCACTGCTACGGGGTATACCCCGGCACTGGCAAGCTAGCAACTAGCGATTGCTCGGGCTTTACTCCACTCCGAGGAAGAGCGCCACACCTGAAAAATAGGGAGTGAGTCTCATCTCATTGGCTCAGTAGGGGTCCCGCGGATCCCCCACCACAACAAGAGCGGTAAACAGTAACAACAGTAACGACAGTAATAATAAAAATAATAAAGAATAACATCAGTGGTAGGAATAGTAAGAGCAGTGAACGGCAGAACTACGAAGTCTCTACACTACTCCGACTCTCAACACAAGGAGCCACGACCTCTAGTCGGGTCCGCCGACTCGTGGTGGTACTATGACCACACTACCGAGAAAACCCATGAAACCTCTGTTGTGCAAGCCATCCTCGGAGATGAAAACCACCACTGAACCACACCGCTGTAAAACACTAGCACATCTATCAGAAGGACCATGATAATGCTGTCGGGAAAGCCACATCCATGCCACTGTGGAGACACTAACACAGTCGTCGGGAGGGCCATCGACCTCAACATCGGAAACTCATCCTTCACCGGCTAAACACTCAACACCCACTCACTAGTACAAGTTGGATGCGTCCACTAACGTCTTACACCATGCCTATTATCCCGGGCCCACCCACCTCATCTCACCAAGAGTGAGGCAAAGGGGCTGGATTGGATGCGTCCTGCGACGTCCAATACTACCCTCCAACTCATGCCTCCCCACCTCCTCTCACCAAGAGTGAGGCGGAGTCACAACAACACAAGGACTAGTTGGGCTTGTACTCGTTAGTACTGGCCCGTCGCCCGCAACCGCGGGTCAACACACTGACTGACTGCGCTACGTCAGGTCCTCTAGCTGGTTTTCCTCCCAACCGAGACTTACACCGCGATAGTGGGAGGCCCTATGAAAACCAGCCTAAATTGTCTCACCGGGACAGCTCTCAACCACGCGATTGGTACGTGTCTGCACTTAGTAAGCAATGCTCTCGGCTCTGCAGCCGATATGTGCAAGACACTAAGTAAGCTATGCTAGTGGGGTACTGTTCTGAGGTGGCTGAAACCCACGCATGCCTTGGAACACGGTGGGACACGATCACATGCCACAAAATCACCTATGGCCAGGTAACGAAAACTACAAGTGCTAGAAACTAGACTCACACGGGAAACACCCATCCACAATCATGGCACTCACACGGGAATAAACCTCTACGGTCATAGAACTCTCATGGGAACGACCCTCCGCGGTCACATGGAATCACTCGGGCACCCAAAATCATGAGGACATGCTTTTTTGAGGAACCATAGCATCCACGGACACCCGGAACACAAATCCGGGTTAGTGGGGTGTCCGGGACTTCCACGGGGCAAAGGTCAACCATTAAGACAAAAAAGGTCGACCTTTCCCATGCAAAGGTCGACCTATTAATTGGCTAGGTCAACATGTATAGGGCACAGGTCGACCTACACACAGAACTGGTCGACCTGTCCTGGACAGGTCGACCTATTTCAAGAGATTGGTCAACCAATGCACCCATAGGTGGACCTATTCATCACATAGTCAACCTATACTGGCCATAGGTCGACCGATGCCCTTATAGGTCGATCGATTCAGGGTTTTTCATCCCCTTTCCACATAGAACACACATAGGTCGACCTCTGGAGCCCAGAGGTCAATCAATTCCGATCTAGAACTAGCCATTGGGTCCCAAACATCACCCCATTCACCCCAGTCGAGGGGGAAAACATCGAGGATCCCACCTTCCAAACCACCAAAGGCACGTAATTAACCGAAAGACACCATCTAAATCGGTGAAAATTGCCACATGCCCTAAAATATGCTTTTCCACCCCACATAAAGGAAACTTGCCCAAACTCACCTGGATCGACTCGAAACCATGGTAAATTAACACGCAAGGGTTAGGGATCCGTCCCCCTACATTTTCCAAAGAAACCACGCAAGGAAGGTGTTGATCCACGCCGAAAATGTCGATTTCCCCCCTGAACACACGAACGGTTCGACTCGTCGTTCCACCTCACGTTCCTCGCCTCCGTGCACGCCGCTAGCCACCCCACGTCGCTTGTTGTCTCCTCCTCGATGTTCTTTCGTGGCTGTCCAAAGAATGGGGGAGAGAGGGTGAGAACGAGATAGGGAAAGGGGGAGATACGAGAGAGAGGGAGAGAACATTCAAGAGAGATAGAGAGAGGGTAAGGAGGAGGGGTTTAAATAGGAATATTTTATTCTTTTTATTTTTCTTTCCCTTCCTCTTATGTTCTGAAAAATCCAAACACAATGGAAAAAATTTTCAAATTTCAACCCAATGATCCTCAGAAAAAGCACAACTCATCAGCTACATCATAGAGCCCAAGAACATTTTATTTTCTCTTATTTAAGGGACCCGAAGATCTAACATTCCATAATTTCATTTTAATTAGAAAATACACTCTGAGACCCGCGGCAATACTCCGAAACCCATGGATGCAAGATCAGAAAATCGGATCATGACAGTCCTCCCCCCTTAAAGAAATTGCGTCCTCCAAATTTAGGACAAGGCGTGATAACTCATGGGGGAAGAACAGTTCATTCCACCCACAACTCAGATGCCGAGCTCAACTCTTCATTCTCAACCCAGCACTTCTCAAGGTACATGACCAGACCACCACGTCTATGGAATTGTCTTATTCTTCATTCACCACTCAATGAGTTTGGCATGACCATTAGACCTCCCAGATCCCCACGGACCTAAACAACACTTGATACCAGCTTTACAGCGCAGAAAAGCGTAGCCTACGCCACAAGCATTCACTGTCATTGGGATAACCATGCTTGGCAAGCCAATCGAAATATCGATATCCACATCTCCTAAATAAGTAGACGCCATCATAATCACATCCCCTAACTCACTCATCTTACCCAGTCCTCTAGACTATTCACTTCTCTTCCTTGATTCTATGCCACCAGCGTTCAATACTTAACAAGCCGAGTCGCCATCCAACCTCACTGGGCCGACTCCTGCCCCAGCGCCTATCTCATGCTAAGCTTTCTCAACACCAAAGGAACACAATGCAATCGGCCACCCAAGGCCTCACAACACCACGGTTCACATCACACCACTCTCCAACTGGTTCTGTCAGCAATAACTTGGCCGCAGAAGTCCATCTACGGTCATCGACCACACGTCGATTGAGAACCTCCACTTGTTAAATGCCCAGAATAACTTTGATTCCTCAATGAATCATCTCAAACCTCGAACTGAATGCATGAACCACAGTCTTAATCACACAAATCACCTCTTCCTTGCTCCTGTGAGCCATCATCCATCGCCACCTCTATCCAACCAAGGTCCCTCACACTCCACCGTCTGTAGCCGAGGAGGAGAGGAGAAGAATGGAGGAAGTCGAAGGAGGAGGAAGATAGAACGAATGAGAGGAGAAGAGATCATGGGGAATTTCAATTACTCACCACCACTAGGCCCAAACTGCCCAATTGGACCAACCTGTCTCACGAGGCATGACGAGGTCATTCGCATAAACCTTGAATTCTCAACCATACCAACTCTGACCGCCATGCCCCCGTACATGATCCAGACAGGAGTGTCGGAAGGCGCTCCATCTCATAACGCCATCATTGAAGTTCTCGCATTCAGAAATCGTCTGTTTCAAACTACAATAATCCAGTTGACACTTATCGAGGCCACAGTCTTCTTCTTAGCTATCTAGCCGACAGTTATCCCATCTGGGGGCCCACTCACATGTCATAACTTGCTCAGGTCAAGCAAACACTTACTCACAAACTCCAACTCACTCTTTCTTGAAAAGGCTAGCGCCATACCTCAGCCTTAACAATATGGCTAGTGGCATAACCTTATGTTGAACTCTAGGCATCCAGGATCTCTTACCAAAGCCATGTCTTTCTTTCAACAACTGTTGTTCTGCTTCACCTGGGCCGCTAATACCACAACAGTCGAACACCCGACACCCCTTTTCATATATCATTAGGGTTCTAGTCAACTCAACTAGCTATACTTATTACTCATAGCAACCCCGCACAAAAATCCAAGATCACTTTCTTGATAGTCACACCTCCTACCTCTCAACTCTACCTTCAGAATGCCTGCCTTGACCAAGACCGGTCAGATCGATGTCTCAACTCTGAGCAACGTACGCCAACTTGTCTCATTGCCAGTCCGATCGGTCATGATCTGCCCAGAATTCCAACCACCAACCAGCTCCACTCTAGGCCACGCAACACGTCCTACGAAGAAAGATTGGCGTAATTCATTATCCTCGCCCGACAGCTCCTAAGGCCACCACCTGATTCCGAACTCCGCTAGTGCCACTTAGCACACTGCCTCCGCCAATGACACGACAGTCAATGCCACTCACGTGGCCAACACAATGTCAAGCCAAGAGACAACTTTCTACCATTGGCTACAAAACCTCTAGGACTCGCTTACCACCGAATTATTCACCATTTCCTCTATCGATCCGATCCCGGAGCCTGTGGATTAGGGGCCCACCACGCTTCCACTACACAACTCTGCACCACCTACACCCTCGAATGCAGAGGAAATCAGGCATCTGTTATAACACTGCCCCTAACTCGATTCACTAAATCCAAAAAAAGAGGGTGAAGAAATTCACACACCATGATTCTGGAACACAAACGTTTTCGTCTCACCTACCAATCCACCTACAACACCATAGGTTCCAGCTCCAACTCACACCAGAAAGCATAACACTAGCCTGCGATGTAACACATTAGCCCGACTGGTAGCTTTACTCACCTGACCCTACTCACCCTGAATGTCATCAATGCACCTAAACATGACGAGGGGTGATCACACATCCCCTACAGGTAGCTCCACTGCCATACACACAGGGCACTCTTAAAAGCTCCCAAACACGCTCGGGGGAGTTCACAAATGGAAATAAACACAATAAAATGAAAAAATCATGGAATTTAATTACCAAAATACTCAGTAGACAATGAAAGAAAACACAACTCATTTTCATGAGGTGGAATGCCTTCATTCATTCCCCGGGCCATGCACCTCACGTGCCCCAGGAACCGTGCATGTCTACACCGAAACATTGCTGCTGTCGTTAGGGTAGCCCCTTAGGGAAATCATGTGCCACATGTCCCGCATGACCACACCTATAGCATCTCCCAACCCTCGAACACGATCAACATGGAAGTAACATGCCACACCTTAGACACTGTCTTTGCTAACCCCCAACCATACTCGGCCACGATGATTGAGCTGACAACTGCTGCTCATTCTCTTCTGCTGCCTACCTCTGCTCCTTGAGCCACTGCCTATACTTCCATCCCAATATCTGAGGATGCCTCCCGGAGGGTGAAGAAGTCATCGAGGATGGCTGGCTTGATCGCTGGTGAAACTTCATCGACGGATCCTCAAGCTGTTGTACTTGACCCAGTGGGGACTGCTCTGCTTGAGACTCTCGGGTCCTCATAATATTTGCCTCTAGAGCCACCATTGTCTAGTATGCCATGTCCAAATCTGGAACTCAGGTTGAGATCAGAACCTACCATAGCACTGCTCTCAAGCACCGTAGAAACTATCAGGTACACAAGGCTTCGTCTAACATCACATGCGGGGCATAAGAGCCCAATTTCACAAAATGGGCCCAGTATTGCATCACTATCATTTCACCCTACTGCAAATTCCTGAAACTGGAACATCCTTTCTATCCGCAAGTACTCGGGGCTATAAGCTCGCTCAAACACTTCAATGAACTCCTACCATGAAATCTGTCGAAGTGGTCAAGACTGGAAGGTCATCTTTCACTCCGAAGTCCACCATGAAAGCACTGGACCATGCAACCAGTAGCTCCCCAATAAGACTCTCTCATCATCAGCACATTCCATTGATCGGAGCACGTGTTCCACTGCATCAACGCATGACCTTGTTGCATCAGGATTCCTCTAGCCCTCAAACGTCAGTGCTTGAAATAGTAGGAGTTCTCGCAAAACTTGCCTATGGCCACCATATGAAGAACTACCCACGCCAGCCTCCTGACCATGGCACTGCTGACGCAAGAAGAACTCATACATATAGGTGAAAAATTATGCCTGACTCAGCACACCCGGAGCCGCTGCCCTTGGAGGGGATGACTCTCCACTTGGCTCCTCTTGAGTCCCTATAGATAATTCTGACAATGCTCGAACCTTCCTTCTCGGCACCATCGCCACCCTTCGAGCATAATCATAGAAAACAAGGTGGTAAACAAATAAACACTATGCCAACTGTCGACTGTACTGGACTCTCTGGACTCATTAACACTATAATCATATCAAATTCCCATATATTTCTATAACCTCACTATGATACCATCTGTAATGATCCAGAATCTAGATACTGAGAGAAACCCGATATCATTCGGATCCTGGCCCGCCACCCACGAGCCGGGAGGCTCGGGAGGGTTATTTGGGTGTTGTGGAGATGCATTGAAATTTGAAACAATTGCAATAATTAAATTACAGAACCAAACAATCTAATATGACAAAAATAGAATTAACATTTTTCAATTAAATAATTTAACTATAGAGTCTAGTCCATAAGTACAATCAACAAGGAAAGAGAAGTACAGTACTATAGGGCATACCCTGGCACTGGCAAGCTAGCAACTAGCAACTACTCGAGCATTACTCCACTCCGAGGAAGAGCGTCGCACCTAAAAAATAGGGAGTGAGCCTCATCTTATTGGCTCAGTAGGGGTCTCACGGATCCCCCACCACAACAACAGCGGTAAACAGCAACAACAGTAACAGTAGCAATAATAGCAATAATAAATAATAACAAGAGTGGAAAGAACAGTAAGAGCATAAAAAGGTGGAACTACGGAGTCTCTACGCTAATCCGACTCTCAACACAAGGAGCCACGACCTTTAGTCGGGTCTGCTGACTCGTGTTGGAACTATGACCACACTATCGAGAAAACCCACGACACCTCTATCATGCAATCCATCCTCGCAGATGGAAACAACCATTGAACCACACCGCTGTAAAACACTAGCACATCTATCAGAAGGACTATGACAACACTATCGAAAAAGCCACATCCACACCACCATGGAAACACTAACACAGTCGCCGGGAGGGCCATCGACCTCAACATCGGAAGCTCATCCTCCATTGGTTGAACACTCAGCACCCACTTGCTAGTACCGGCTGGATGAGTCCACTAACGTCTTACACCACGCCTACTATCCCTGGCCTGTCCACCTTATCTTGCCAGGACTGAGGTGGAGTTACAACAACACAAGGACTAGTTGGGGTTGTACTCGTCAGTACTGGTCCGTCGCCCCCAACCACGTGTGCATACAATGACTGACTGCGCTACGGCAGACCCCCTAGCTGGTTTTCCTCCCGGCCTAGACTCAAGCCACCATAGTAGGAGGCCCTACAGAAACAAGCCTAAATTGTCACACCGGGACAACTCTCGACCATGTGGTCGGTACGTGTCTGCACTTAGTAAGCAGCGCTCTCGGGTCCGTAGTCAGTATGTGCAAGACACTCAGTAAGCTATGCTAGCAGGGTACTGCTCTGAGGTGGCTGAAACCCATGCATGCCTGGGAACACAGTGCAACATGATCACATGCCACTAAATCACCTATGGCCGGGTAATGGAAACTACGAGTGTCGGCCACTAGACTCACATGGGAAACACCTATCCATAATCACGGCACTCACGCGGGAATAACCCTCTGCGGTCACCGAACTCTCATGGGAACGACCCTCCACGATCACATGGAATCACCCGGGCACCAAAAATCACGAGGATGCGCTTTTCAAGGAACCATGTGTCCACGGATACCCGAGAACACAAATCCAAGTCAACAGGGTGTCCGGGACTTCCACGGGGCAAAGGTCAACATATTTCATGGCCAAGTCGACATGTACAGGGTATAGGTCGACCTACACACAGAACTGGTCGACATGTCCTGGACAGGTCGACCTATTTTAAGAGATAGGTCGGCCAATGCACCCATAGGTCGACCTATTCATCACAGAGGTCGACCTAGACTGGCCATAGGTCGACCGATGCCCTCATAGGTCGACTGATTCAGGGTTTTTCAGCCCCTTTCCACACAGATTACACATAGGTCGACCTCTAGAGCCTAGAGGTCGACCGATTCCGGTCCCGAACCCACCGTAGGGCCCCAAACATCGCCCCATTCACCCCAATCTAGGGGGAAAACATTGGGGAACCTATCCCCACCTTCAAAACCATCAAATGCATGTAAATAATCAAAAGACACAGCCCGAATTGGTGAAAATTGCCACACGTCCTAAAACATTCTTTTCTACCCAGCATAAAGGAAACTCGCTCGAACTCACCCAGATCGACTCAAAACTACGAGAAATTAACATGCAAGGGTTAGGGATCCGTCCCCCTACCTTTTCCCAAGAAACCACGCAAGGATGGCATCGATCCACGTCGAAAACGTCGATTTTCCCCACGAACACGCGAACAGTTTGACTGGTCATTCCACCTCACATTTCTCGCCTCCGTGCATGCCTCTAGCCACCCCACGTCGCTCATCATCTCCTATTGACATTCTCCGATGGCCATCCAAAGAATGGGGGAAAAGAGAGTGAGAATGAGAGAGGGAAAGGGGGAGACATGGGAGAGAAATGAGAGAGAGGGAGAGAACATTCGACAGAGAAAGAGAGAGGGTATGGGAGAAATATTTTATTATTTTTCTTTTTCTTTTCTTTCCTCTCATGCCCTTAAAAATCTAAACAAAATGGAAAAAACTTCCAAATTTTAACCTAATGATCCTCAAAAATAGCACAACTCATCAGTTACATCACGGAACCCAAGAACATTTTATTTTCTTTTATTTGAGGGACCCGAAGATCCGACATTCTATAATTTTATTTTAATTAGAAAACACACTTCGAGACCTGCGGGAATACTCTGAATGAGCAGCGACTAAGAAATAAGGTCATACCATTGGTTATGGTGATTTGGCAGTGCCACTCAGGAAATGAGGCAACCTCGGAACGCGAGGATGAGATGGAGCAGCTGTTTCCGTATCTATTTGAGTAAGATCTCCCCTTAGGCTGATTGCATTCAGGTATAAATTTCGAGGATGAATTTTTTTGTAAGGAGGGGAGGATTGCAATACCCTGAGTTTCAGATTCCACTTAATAGACGTTAGATTTATTTTTCAAGAATATTTTTAAAAGGCCTGAATTTTTTTGGGATATTAATTCTAAAGTTTTAGAAGGAATTATGAAATTATTAATTGATTTCTGGAGATTATTTAATTAAATTGATGAAAAATGGGCATATAGATGATTTTGCTTCTTTTGGGGGTTTTGGGCAACCCAAAAACCCTATTTTTAACCCCATCGCACCCCCTCTTCATCCTCACCGTCTCATCCTCTCCCTCTCCCACTCCACCTCCGTTCGACTCCCCTCTCCCTCTGGCTGTAGATGGCGGGTAGCGAGGAGACTCGGTTGGGCTGCGGTAGTGGTGGGAGGTTGGTCATAAGCATGTGAACGAGGCAGTGGCTAGTGCGGGTCACGGGTTTTCGAGCTTCACCGAGTTTCGACGTGGATTAGCAACGATCGGAAGGCTTTTAAGCAGTAAAAGCAGCATCTTAGGTAGGGGGACAAACCCATCCACCTTCCAGCATGTTTTCTTGCTGTTTAGAGTCGATTCCGGGCAAGAACAAGATAGTTTCTTTCATGTTATGAAAAAAAATGCATATTTCGGGGTGAGCGACGGTTTTGCCGATCCGGTGGTTGATTTGTGGTTGTTTGAGTGTCATTGGGTGTGCCAAGGGTCGGGGAGTGATTCCCCATCGTTCTCACTCACAATGGAGTGAGTTGGGCATGGAATGTGGCCCTTAGAGGGTCACCCCATTCGGCCGTTGTCGGAATCGGTCGGCCAATCTGAAGGGTCAATCGACTGGTTCTTAGTCGAGAGCAGGAGAAGGACTGGGGCTAGGTTTGGTCAACCGACCCTAGGGTTCAGTCGACCGACCCTGGCAGTCGACAGACCAACCCCAAGGACCGGTTGACCGACCCTGGGTAGTCCCCGGGGCTTGGACAAACTGGTCGACCCGTTTCCTGGTCAGTAGATCGAATGCCCTTGTAGGTTGACCGACCTTTGGGTTAGGTCGATCGACCCACTCCTGAAATGGCCTATTCGGCCGAGAAACTCAAATTAAAATATTTATGGATGAAATAAATAATAAATTAGTCGAGCTAACTCTATGAGCGCCATCTCGTGGTGGTATGCCCGATGATCTGGTTTAAGGCATGTGTGTATACCCCATGGAGGGGGATCATGAATGTTGTATGGATTCTAACATGGTAACCTCGGCAGTCTTCTGTCTTATGAATTAAAGCTCATATTTTGTGGAACGAGCGTGTGTGTACGACCAGTGACACGTTAGTGGTTTCACAGTAGGTTCTTATCTTGAGTGACCTTTCCCCACTAGTCATAGCTTGCCTGGGCATGCGGGTGCCGATCCACCTGGGAGTGGTGGAGAGCTAGACCCGGGAGAGACGGTTTAGGCGGGTTTCCGTAGGGCCTCCCACTATGATTGCTCGAGTCCGAGCCAAGAGGAAAATCAGCTAGAGGGCCTGACGTAGCGCAGTCAGTAAGTGTCTGCGCACGTGGTCGGGGACTACAGATGTGTGCTGACGAGCACGACCGCGACTAGACCCTTGTCTTGTGTTACTGTATACGGTGTCTCAGTTTCTACATTGAGGTGAGTAGGGAGACACCTGAGGCTGTGGACTAAGTTGTTAGTGGACGCATACGACCTTGCTTTTAGTGGGTAGTGCTCCTGTCACTCAAGTGTAGCGACCCCAATTTCCTACCATTGTGGTTTAGTGTTCTAGTGGCCGAGGGTATCCCATTATACGAGATTGCGGCATGGTTTACTTCGGGTGGTCGTGGTACTCGTGTGGCGTGGTTATACCCTTTAATTGTTATTTACTACCTTTCTTGCTCTAATTAATGTTCCGGTTTGTTACTTATTACATCGTGTATTTATCGTTGTGAGGTGGGGATCCGCGGGATCCCTAAAGAGCCAATGAGACGAGACTCACCCCCTTTATTTTTCAGGTGAGGCGCGGCTTGCACGTTGTGCTTCTAAAGCTTCGCGTGGGGCCGGTGGTCTGATTTAGTGCCAATTTTCCAGAGGCGGGGTATGCCCGTAGTCTTGTACTCTTTCAGTCTACTGCATTTGTGTATGGACATATAAATTCTAAAGTGTATAACTGTTAAATCATATAATTGTTTATTTTTTTGCATTGGTTATGTTAGCATTTATTTTGTTGTAATTATTTTACATTCTTATACACTACCACACCATCCTAATAACCCTTCCGAGCCTCCGCCTCATAGGCGGCGGGCCAAAATTTAAGGGACCAGTATAAAATCTTTGCGTCCCATTATGTGATTGCTCTTGCATTTTATTTTCTGCATTACTAGCATATGCAATACACACAATTTCTACTAATATTCGTAACTTTGCTTAGTCGATCATTATCACTGAAGTTTCACGCCTGTCTTATTGCGATTTATTTCTAAAATCCATTCACCCCCCCCTCTGGGCTTATAGCCATAACTGGGCAACAGAATCCAATCAGACAAGGAGCATCGCAGCAGGGTAGTAGGGCGGGCATCGCAACAGGGCAGCGGGGAGGGTGTGCAGGTAATGGCATAGGGCAGTGGTAGGGGCGGAGCAGGGCAGAGCAGGCGGACAGGCCCAATGCAGTAGTGGACCACGACTGGTAGTCTGGCGAGGCGCACAGTCTAACGTCGCAGCTAGATCGCGGGGCGGGTTGGGCTCCTCTCTGGCCACGGGGCGGTGCGACCGGTGGCTGACTAGATTTGGCTGTGTAAGCGTGTGGTTAATGCGAGTGGTGAGAGTGATGGCCGGCGGTGTGAGAATGGAGGAAGAAGGGGGTTCACCAGCGGTGCGAGAATGGAAGGAGGAGGAGGAGGGAGTACCCCTAGGGCGCAAAAGAGGGAGGAGTACTGTCAAAGTGAAAATCCCCAATTTTTGTTTACAATTTTGTGATAGGAATAGCTGTGATAATTTTTGACGCCCATGGAGCAAAGACTCCAAAGTGCATGCGAAAGTACTATACGACTGAAATATTTTGTAAAATTGAAATATTGTACATATGAACGAAATATTTTGTTACAAGAATTAAATATTTGTTATATGAACGAAATATTTTATTTGGCTATAGAAATAAAGTAAAGAAAATATTTTATAGAATTAATATTTTACTATTTGAAAGAAATATTTTGTTACAAGAATGAAATATTGGTTAAATGAATAAAATATTTTATTTGAATGTAAAAATAAATTAATGAAATATTTTGTAAAAATAATATTTAAGTATATGAATGAAATATTTTGTTACAAGAATTTAACAAAATGTTTCAATACTATATTAAATGTTTGACTCATATGCAAAATATTTTGATCTTAAAAAATATTTCGATCCTATGTTTTCTCGTTAAATGTGTTTCGCATTTAATGGGCAAAAAAATGAGTCGTATAAGTTCGACGTAGGCGTTATTTTTTACGTGAAAATCATCCTTTCACCTAATTTTTTAGTTAATGGGAGGGGGTGTTACATAAAGTATTAGTCGTGTAAGATACCTCACTTACCTACGACTTTAACCGTAGATAATATATATATAAACTCACAAAATTATAAGTATACTCCAATCTATTTTTACGACTAACATAACTGTAGGTAAGTGTCGAAGGTAAAGATCCTCTTCGATAAAGTGTATATTGTGTATAATATGTGGGAGGAAGGAATTCTAGGCATTCGGTGTTTCCCTGCAGTGTGGTGGGGAGTTGCAGCGGCGTGGGAGAGAGAAGCCGAGCTCTCTCCGTCTCGTACCCATCGCACAACACTTTATTGTCGTGTATAATATGAAATAGAACCCCCACCATATGAATTATCAATGGATACCCTTTCGTAATTTTGATTTGTTAAAAGCTCCAACTTAATTTGCACGGCTTCCATGCAATGTGCAGTCCCATTCAAAAAAAAAGATTTCAACAGTACAGTATAGAGTTTATTTATAGGGATCATTTACTGAACAGAAAAAACTAAACAAGAATTGTTTAACTATTAAATTTGCCATAATAATTATCTAGTACCAGATAACTGCAAGTTGGGGTTGACTACCCTTATTTAACCGGTGCCATTTGGATGGCTCGTAACGTATGAACACAGATCCGATCTCTGCAATACGATATCGAGTGGATCTTAGTCGTTTCATTTCACTACCAGAAAAAACGGAGTTTTAGACGGATATCTTCCATCGAAATTCCAATAAGGGTGCCATTTTGATGGCTTGTAATGTACGAGGACGGATCCGATCTGTAATACGATATCGAGTGGATCTTAGTTGTTTCATATCACTACAAGGAAAAACGGACCCGTCGGAAAACATTTTTTGACGAAAATTTTGACGTAATTTTGACGGAAGTTATCCGTCGAGTATTCCTTGTTGGAAATTTTCGACCGATGAAGATTCTGTCCGAACTCCGTCGATAATTTTCGACTGATAAATAGTTGATCAAAATTTCGTCGAAAACTATTGTAGGATTATCGGTCTTAATATTTCCAAAGAGAAATACATTCTGTGGGTGATGCCGTCGGAAATCATTCCGACAGTCAATTATTTTGTCGGTACTACTGTCGAAAATACTTTCGACGGACTATTAATCCGTCGAAAACTCCGTCGGATAATTAGTTTTATTATTTTTTTAAAAATGTAAACTTCACATCTTTTCCGACGGAATGTATATTCCACCGGTGATTCCGTCGGAATCATTCCGACGGACCTAACATGTCCGTCGGAAGTTTCGTCAGAAAATTTTTTGTTATTTTTTAAAAATTATATAAATAATTTATATAAAAATCTGTTTGAATAAAAAAATATAACATCTACGCATCACAAACAAAATCCAAGATATATAAGAAACAAAACACAACATCAACTATTAATTTTATAACAATAAAAATAATCAAGAAATATCATCTGCATCATCCATGTCTTCATCCTCCCCGTCATGCTCGTCTCCTTCGTCGTCACTCGCTGGAGGATCCTATATTAAAAAATTAATAACATTAAATATGCATTAATAAAGAAATTAATTGAAAAGATAAATTAAATATTTTATTTAATTATATAAATTCGAATCAGATATAATATCAAATCGGTAATTTCAATACCGAACTCAAACCGAGTATCCAAATCGAATTCCGTCAACTCTCTGTAGACACACTTTTTAAACGTATTTAAAATTACTGTATCTTTACATCGTTTATCTTTCGTAACGGTTTATCAGTACGTGGGCGTGCCAATCACATAGTGATAATATGTTCAGGTTCCGAGACTGGAATGGTCCGGAGCCTATGGTGCGCGCCGTCTAACTAATCAGACGAAAGTGGGTATCGGGTCGGGACTGGAATCCGCCATGCCATAAACGTCACGGCGTTAATTACATCCCCTCGGAGAGGGTAAAACCTTTGATTAATCACCAAGACAAGGGGCCCCATGGCCTAAAAGTCAGTTTTCATAAAATGAGTGAAATAATGTATTGAAAATTAGTGAAATTCCCTATATTAGAGTGCAAAGGGGTATTTAAAATCATGTCGGCCATACATTGGCCATTTCATGTTCGGACGGGAGTCCGGGTCAAAAGCATCGCAAATATACGTAGCGAACATCGGGACAGATGTATGTCGAGGTACGGCCAATTTGATATTTGAAAGATAAAGAAATTCAGTTAAATCCTAGTCAAAAATAGTTTTAAAATCAGTGGGCTATTGGCCCCGGGACAGATGTATGTCAAGGTACTGTAAATTTGATATTTGAAAGATGAAGAAATTCAGTTAAATCTCAGTCAAAACGGTTTTAAAATTAGTGGGCTATTGGCCAGGGTCAAGATCATGCCATGGCCGTGATGAGATGAATTCCCGGGGCCCATGCGTGACCTGCAGGGCATCGTTGATATATCCTTCATGTAGGGTCAAAGGGGAAGAACCCGGGATAGAACACCATTAATCTCCTAAGGACGGCATTTTATTTTCATGTTCATTGTCATTTTCTTTTCTTTTCTTTTGTATCACTATCGTAATTACATGATTTATCTTCCCTTTTCATTATTACCCTCTTTTTTAGCTTTTGTGGGTTTTTTTTATTTGTGTTTTGTTGCTGTTTTATTCTTTTTTTTGGTTGAAATGGGGAGTTCGGTCGACCGGAAATTCAGTTTGGTCAACCGAACCTCCCAGTAATAGGGGCGGCTACCGGATGGGTCGATGCAGCCATCAGGGTGCATCGACTCATCCTCTAATCAGTCAACCAAAAATCTAATTCAGTCGACTAGAGTTCAGGCGGCGTCGACTCCCCTTTGCGGGGAGTCGACCCCACCATGGACTGGTCGACCGATGATGGGCATCGGTCGACCGAACCCAGCATTTCCAGGGGGTAGCCCTTCTTCAACTCTCTTCTTTGGTTCATTTTCATCCCTTTCATTTTTTCTTGTTTATCTTGCGCCATCTTCTATTAGATGTTTCATCACACTCCATTTGTGCTTTCTTTTGTTTCCTCCTTAACAAACAAGCAAAGCATGCATGTACGAGAATATGCATATGAATACGATTCTAAGAACATGCATGTGAATGCAATTTAAAAAAAAAACTTATGCAACATCAATTTGTGCAATCGGAGTGCAAACTCTTCTGGTTTTTACTCTCCTTTTCTTCTTATTTTTTATCTGCGCGTGATGGTGCATGATCATGCATGTGTGCATGGATATATATGAAAGCAGGCTGACTGCTGTGTTGGGCAAGCCGACTTGCTGCGCAGGCAAGTCATCTTGCCTCATGACAGCAGGCAATTTTCTGCCATTGAACATGAGGAAGTCGCTTGTTGTTCAGGCAAGTGGACTTGCCTCATAACAGTAAGCAAAACTTCTTTTCATTCATTCTTTAAAGATAATATATCATGCCATGGAGTGCTTGAATATGCGGTTTTGATTATCAAGGCATTGTGCAAGGGTTTGGTAGCGCATCTATGCAATGTGACTCTGGTACAAGACGGAGTTACGTACTCATGCATAGTTGGGATTTTCACCTGGATGTAGTCTGGGTTTCCACCGCTCACTATTTAATATACCAAGAACTGTGGCAAGCAAGCGTTCAAGTATGAAGTATGTATGAAATCTATCTGGATTAATGAATCAATGCACACATGAATTAAGGCATGCAGAAAGGTGTAAATGATATGTTTAGTTCTGAAATGCGGGGAGAGGCAAGTATGCTTAAATTCATGCAATTTAAGTGAACATCTAGTGCAATTCAATATACATATGCAGTGTTCGACCATCTTCATGCAATCTTGGTGGATTCTTGTACAAACCTGTCATGCACATGCCATGTTCAATCTCCCCACTTTTTTTAGGAGCTGTTCTGCTATGAAGGGCAACTGCCTGCAGGGAGTCACCTCTCTCCCAACAGCCAACTGCCTGTTTCAGTTTAGAGGAAAAACAAGAGCATGTTCAGAATGATTATACCATGCATATGCCTGAAATCTCAATAAAATTCATGAGCAACTTCAAAGTGTGGAATTTAGATGCATATGAGGTTCTTGCCTTCATTTAGAATTCATGCATGCAACAGTGCATGTACATGGATGCGTATGTCAGTTGGGTGAGCATATACCCTCTTGACCATTTTCATGGGGAACTCAAAGACACTCTATCATGCTTGTGCAATCTGACAGAGAACCTTTCATGCAAATGGAAAGTTATCATTTGTTCCTTCCTCTCTTTTTTTTGCATCATAAGACAGACTGGCCTTCAAGGGGAGGGGTCGACCACACAGTAGTGGGGTCCCAAACCTGTTTTTTTTAAAGAGTTTCAATTGATCATGCACAATATGCATATCATGTGCAACGGCCCATTCAGAACTTGTTGTTTTTTTTGTTTTGATCTGAGAATCCTCTTTTTTTTTTTTAATTTGGGTGTCCATCTTCTCTTTTAACAGTCATTTAAATCAAGGTCTCAATGCATCAATTTTTTTTTGTTTGTACATGTTGGTTTCAACAGTTTTCTGAACTTAAAGTCCATTTGTCAACGTTCTTCGTATGTCATTAAACTTCGAATTGCCCGAGGAAAATTCGGCAGCACCTCCCCTAGACCCAGAGCTTTGGGAGGGGGTTAATTGGGTGCGCACCCACGGTGGAACTCTGAGACGGCCCCACAAATAAGAAGGATGCGCACGGAAGCGACAACATCCAAGGATGCGCACGGAAGCGGCAACATCCTATGACCCAAATTGGGCACAAAAATCCCGAGGAGAAGTCTACAAGGGACTCCGATGACCCATGAGCCGTCACAATCTCGTTTCCGAAACGTGGTCTTAGATTATTGCCACATTATGTGGCCATCAATATTCACCCCTTTGAAAAGAGATCATCCGGGGACCACGCTATAAGGAAGCGAGTCCCTGGAGATCCAAGAGTGGTCAAGACTCCGGAAGCCAATGTTTGCAAAGAAAATGATCAATTTGGGATTAAATCCCATATTTCTCACCCCTTTGGCATCATGACCATGGGATTGGTCAAATCCCAAAATGGGGTTTTGAGAAGAAGCACGATAATTTCAAAAGGAAGAAGGAACTACGCAAATCCTCGGCGGTTGACAAGCCGAAACCATGTTCATGGGCGTGAACAAACCCCAGATCGGTGGCCACCGTAATGACAACTGCATCCTCATGTGGATGTCATGCCCAAAATTAGAGAGGAATCATCCTATCTACTGGAAGAACAGGGGGAAATAAACAGAAATAAAGCATCATACATATTAGATGGGGAGAAGAACATGAACACCAAAGATCAAACATTATAGAAGTTGCAATGTAAAAAAAAATCTCCCAAAAGGGGAGTGCTTCTTTTATTCCATATCAGAGAAACATAGCAGCTATACATCGGAGGAAGGGGAAAAGAACAAAGATACAAAGGGGGAGCATGGGCCGGAGCTCCCTACTTCCGTCCCTAACCTTTCTCTCTTCTCTCTCACTCTTTTTTCTCACTCTTCAGCCTCTTGAGCGGAGTGTATCCAGCATCATCATCCTTCTCATCTTCTTCAGCCACGAGGCTTGTATTTATAGGAAAAGTTGGGCCCTCTTGTGGGAGACAACTCCCATTTCTATTTTCTTTTTCTTTTTCTTTTTCTTCATTTTTTATTTGCTACTGCAGCCGCTGCTGCTGCTGCCACTCCTGCTAACGGGGTTGCTGTTGCTGGTGGCATGCTTGCTGCTGCTGACGTTGCTTGCTACTGCTGCTGCCATTGCTGGGCGCTGTGGAGCAGAGGGAGCTCCTCTTCCTGCGCGGGATGTGCTGGCCGCTCTGGCGCCATGCCTACATGCGTAGAGGAGGCCATTCGCCTGCACATGCGTGCGAGAGAGGAGTCGTCAACAGAGCCATAAATGTTTGCATGGTGGGGAGAAAGAGAAACACGAATGGAGGGAGACAGACACAGGCGGGGTCTGCGTGATATTTTCTTTCTATTTCTTTTTTTTGAAGTTCCTTCTTTTTTTTTTCTTTATCCCCTTATTCCTCCTATTGCGCATATGGCCCATTCATGTTTGGGCCCTTTCATTGCTTGGCCCGCTCCACACTTGGCCCATTCCCTTGTTTGGTCCATTCCATATTTGGCCCATTCTCCTTTATTCTTTTTTTTTAGTGCCAACAAATGCTCCCCACCCGCGGGTGTCACGAACGAGGGACGAAGGAGCGGGGCTCGCGGGTGCAGCTTCTTGCCCGACAAGCGGTCGATGTCGGAGGAGAACATCTTTTAAACCTCTTTGATCATCTATCGGCTTGGATGCCGATGGTTACAGAGCTATCAGCTTGGATGCCGATGGTTGAAGAGTTGTCGGCTTTGGTGCCGATAGTTGAAGAGCTGTCGGCTTTGATGCAGATGGTTGAAATGCTGCCCGCTCGGGCGCCAATGGCTAAGGAGCTATTGGCTTGGATGTCGATAGTTGAAAAATTGTCCGCCGTTGGCTCGATCACCAACGGGTAAAATGCTTTCGGCTATACTACCGATGGTCGAAGGGCTGTCTGTTGTTGGCTCGCTCGCCAACGGTTGATATGCTGTCGGCTTAAATGCCGATGGTTGAGAAGCTGTCTGCTATTGGCTTGGTCGCCAATGGTACAGTGCTGTCAGCTTAAATGTCGATGGTTGAAAGTTGTCTGCTGTTGGCTCGAACGCCAATAGTTGAATGCTGTCGGCTTGAATGTCCATGGTTGAAATGACGTTGGCTCGAGTGCCAATGGTTGAATGTTGTTGGCTCGGGCGCCAATGGTTGAAATTTTATCGGCTATGACGCCAATTGTTGAATGTTGTCGGCTTAAATGTCGATGGTTGAAATGTTGTTGGCTTGAGCGCCAATGGTTGAAATGTTGTTGGCTCCGACGCCGATGCTTGAAATGTTGTTGGCTCGGGTGCCGATGGCTAAAATGTTGTTGGCTCGAACGCCAATGGTTGAATGATGTTGGCTCGGGTGCTAATGATGGAAATGTTGTTGGCTCGAACGTCAATGGTTGAATGTTGTTGGCTCGAGCGCCAATGGTTGGAATGTTGTCGGCCTAGGTGCCGATGGTTGAAAAGCTATCAGCTTAGATGTCGATGGTTGAACTGTTGTTAGCTCGAATGCCAGTGGTTGGAATGCTATTGGCTCGAATGCCAGTGGTTGGAATGCTGTTGGCTCGAATGCCAGTGGTTAAAATGTTGTCGGTTTAGACGTCGATGGTTGGAGAGCTGTCAGCTCAGACGCCGATGGTTGAATATATTTTTGTCATCATTTTTTCTAAAATGTCATTATTGTTTATCATCATCATCTTTTATCATTTTTATCATCATCATTTCCTTATCCTCATTATTTTTTGTCATTATCATTTCATCATCATATTTTTTTTATTCACCCTCTTTACCTGAGCATGCAAGCACTCATTGATAGCTGGCATAGAATAAACATACAGGATAGCTCCCCTCTATCGGGGATAAGATAAGAACGGCGCCCTGATCCATGGATAGAGTTCAGCCCATGAAGCACAGCTAAAGGAGATGTGCATCCGTTCAGAGGGTATCACATATCCCATGCGCATAGTTTAAATCACAATCTACACCCGAGACAGTTTCTTCATTGTGTGAAAATGCAGGTATATAAGCAGTGAACCCTATACATAGAGATGTTCTAAGTAACACTTGAAGAATTACTCTACCGCCTATGCATACATTTCAAGTTCTCGACTTTCGGTAGCTTCACACAGCCCCCTTGTTTATTTGAAATATGGACTTCATCATTCGGTGCGAGTTTCCTCATGTGTCTCAATGGAGATTCTCGACTACTAGGATTCATCCTTGTTGCAATTGTATTGTGGGTTTTGTTTCACTATTTTGTGTGAGTCTCCTCATTTGTTTCAGTGGAGATTCTCAACTTCCTGGATTCACATTCCACTCATTCATCATTTTTTTTGAAGGGGGCAGGCAACTTTTTCCTCACGATTGCCTTTCACATGAGCATAGGAATTTGAGGACCCTTAGAGTGTTCGGAAGAAATTCTGCAATCCTTATGATTAGAATTCGTTGATCACATTATGTGCAAAGTGTGGGAGCTTGTCTAGGGTGTATTTTACGAGTTACGCTAACAACATAGCTATGACTCTTTTCCCTCAACGTATGCACTCACCAAAAATTGGTTTTTCCCCTTAGTGTATGCTGCGATGCACACTCATCATTTGGCTGTCGGCCATGGCATCGGCCGACTTTGCATTTCTCAGCTCTAAAGAGTGTTGACAGCATATCACAGTGTGAGGTGATGATTTCTTAACTTTGGATCTCTATTTTTATTTGTTTCAACATTTGCCCCCAGAACAGGGCACCATTTGTATCTTGCCTCTCTTTCGGCTTCCTGCCATAATTCAAGAGGCTTGAAACGCCCTTCAGGGCACATTGTTCTTCAGCTGATGGGGTGAGGCCACGTTGACCGCCCTTTTAATGCTGGGCATTTGATGAGGACGCGGTGGGTCCGCCCTGTACTCACCCATCTGTATTTCACCTTTCTGGACTAGGCTTTCAATAATATCTTTAAACGGATAACGGTCCTCAATAGAATGCCCCCTCTGTTTGTGATAAGGGCATAATTGCGGGTCATCTTTCCATCTTGCATCACTTGGCTTTTTTGGCTCCGGGAGGACAAACTTGTCGTACTCACGGGCCCATTGAAACAGCATCCGGGTTTTGTCCTTCGGGAAGGAATAGGGTTTCTTCATCTTATCCCTCAACGAGGGTTGTTGCTTGGTAGACGTGACTGAAGAAGAGCAAGCTGCCTCTTTCACCTTCTCCCTTTGCTTCTCGAAGGCCTAGAAATCAGTAGCTTGAATTTCTTTTTGCATCGGCCGCCCATCAATTAACTCATTCTTTTGACTTGGGGTAGCCGCGGCCGGGTGATATTTCATCAAAAAGGCTTCAATATCAACTACCATATCATTCAATCGATCGAAGGATTTGACTTCAATGCCAATCATTCTTGTTAAGATTTATGTCTTCATATTGAGTTTGCATATTTGAACAGCATCCTCATGGTTTGGCAGATGCCTACTGTGACGACCCAGACTCTGGATAACGGGTAAACCCGATACCACTTGAATTCTGAGAAGCCTCCCAAGAGCGGTAAAGCTCCGAAGGGATAAAAGGTGTGTGCGCAGTACATTGAAGTTCCAGATAAAGCAATAAGCAATTAGTATTTCAATGATCAGGGTTGCTAAAGTAGCAGAAATAAAATTACATTTTTAATTAACAATTTAAATTACAGAGTCCAGTCCAAATAAAGACAAGTAAAGTCCAACAGAAAAGAGAATGTACACAAGTCGGGGGAAGCCCGACACTGGCAAAGCTGGCAACTACGAACTGATGCACAGCGCCATGGATAGCGAGGAAGAAGAACGACCACACCTGAAAAGCAGGGGTGAGCCTCGTGTCACTGGCTTAGTAAGGGTCCCACAGATCCCCACTGGCAACAACGCAGTAACACGTAAGACAACAGGGCTAAATAGTAAAGCAGGAGCAGAAGTAACAGCAGTGCTAAACTACAATAGTAAAGCAGGAATAGCAGGAGTAAGAACAGTAACAGAAGTAAAGAGGAAAGCCATACTGAATAGAAACACGGCAGTCGATCGCACCTCGGCTGTCAAAGTTACTCCAAACCATGACAGAAAGACGAACCCCGATCTCACAGAGTCGGGAGTTACCGATCCATCGACAAAGCACTAGCTTCATAGCAAAAGCCTACCGAAACAGGCAAAAGCCCTAGAAAATGCCTACACGGTCCAAAGGCACAAACATACACAACCTTACCGTTGTGTACTCTACATTACACTGACCTCGGGTAAAGCCAAGAACAAACTACCTGGAAAAGTCACGAAGCACGAGAGTCATGCGTCATGTGACAAAAGTACCTCCTCACTAGTAGAATAGCCAGATGCGTCCACTGACGTTTTACACAACGCCACAAGTATCTCCCACACACCTGGAACGGCGATAACTGAGACACTCAACATGAACCAAGTACAAGGAACAACAGTAACGAGTGACTAGTCAGGGTCACGCCCGTCGGCGCTCGTCCAAACGCCCCTAACCACGTGTGCATACACAAGCCCAAGGCCTTGAGCCAGGCCTCTAGCTAGTTTTCCCCCCCAGTAGGACGGTACCGGAAAGTAAGGGGGCCCACGGAAACTAGCCTAAAAATCGTCTGTCAGAAACTTCTCCACCACCACTCCTAGGTGGGCCGACACACAGGAAAGTGTCGTCAGGCTACGACTAGTGGCGGCTCACTAGACACAGAGACTCAAAAACATCGGTGCTGAAGTATGGACAGGCTAAGCATGCACTATCACACGTATTACGGAGCACCAAGCACAAGGTAGCACACAAGACTACCGCCACACTCAGGACAGTCAACTAGAATTGCTGACAATGATCCTTGAGTCACAAGACTCGGGTCAAGATCGTCGCACATCACAGCAACACGTTGTTAATCAGCCTAGTCCCTAAGCCAAAATCCATGAGAAACATATTAACAATGAGTCCTCGGCCAATGAACCAAACAACGGACTCACCATTCCGTATAACACGAAACACAGAACATGAGGGATTACCGAAAATCCCTCGAATCACATGGCACGCAAACTAAGGTAAGATATCACCTCTAAGCACTCAAAATCATGTCTCGATCCTCACAGGATAGACAAGACACTCACGAGGTCACGTGTCAACCACTGGGTCACAACCGGGTTGACCAGAAACCATAAAAACCCTCAAAATAATACAAAACACTACTCGGTATAATGGCCCTCTCAGACACCCTATAACACGGTCACAACCCTCATAGGATGTCCAAGACATCCACGGAACAATGGGCTAACCAAGGGGTCAAAGCCACATTAACTGGAAACCAAACCAACACAAAAGGACACTCTAGGTAGGTGGCGGTCTCACCTTGGCCGCTAGACCAACTTGGCAGTCATCCAAAGGGCCACTACCTTCAAGAGAAACCCCAGATACAAAATCAGAAAAGCAGGAGCCTTGCGGTCTACCTGAGACCGCCTCTGTCATAAAAATAGTCTCCTCATGGCCGCAAGAGGGACCCTAGCAGTCACAACTAGACCGCTATGCCCAGTCAAACTCCGCACAGTTAAATTGACTCAACCGGTCAAACCAACAAAACGGTCTACCAAGAACCATTTCACAGAGCCTAGCGGTCACCCTAAGAGCACCAAGAACACCCTTGCGGTCGGAGCTAGACCGCGAGCCCAAACCGACATTAAATCATAAGTGGCGGTCACAGATGGGCCGCCCAACTTCATAAAATAGTCAGTCGTTGGGCCGTTACCCAACGAACCGACTTAGCCGATAACGGTCACCAATGGGCAGCTCAACAAGAACCAGTGGTCCTACCTGGGCCGATGCACAGAGCTTAGCAGTCCTCCTCAGGCTGCTATGCCAAGCTTAACGGTCCGTCCTGGGCCGCTAGCTGATTCATGCGGTCAGTCGTGAGACCGCAAAGCTAGACCGACTTAAACACTATTCGTGGAGCTTGGTAGTGGTCCCTATTGGGCCACTTCACCCTAGTGGCGGTTCCTGTTAAGACCGCCACTCCCATACAGCGAGAAAACCGTAGGGAAGCTCAAAACTCGGTTAAACCACGCCCCAATCGTGTCTAAACGACTGGGAAACATTCCTATGCATGATATACATCTTCCACAAGCTGGAAGGGATCAATCCACACACAAAACAACAAGAAATGGGCGATTCCCACGAATCAACCCAAAATGAGTCATATGGATGGCCGGGCTCGTACCGGCTCCGATTCTCAACCGAATTCAATGAAACTGGAGGGAAAAGATTCCCAACATGCCAGGGGTTCAAATGGAACCATTTAAACTAGAAACCGTCACCGGACATGGCGAACCCGTCTCACACCCCCAAAACATGATTTCGCTCTAAAGCTGGAAAACTCGCTCGTTCTCGCACAGTTCAGCTCGTAATCGCGAGGAAACGCAGAAGAGAACTAGGGTATCCATCTCCCTACCTCCACCGAAGTTCTCACGCGCTGAAGCGACTAAACCAAGACGAAAACAATCGCACGAACCACCCACGTCGGCTTTGAATCCACGAATGGGATCGCGCCAACCATGCCTCGATTCTCGCATCATCACGCGTCACAGTAGCTCCACGGTGTCCTCGCCTCGCCTGCCTCCACCTCAATTGGCCGCCCGGGGGAGAGGAAGAGAAAGGAGAGAGAACGAGAGGGAGAGAGTGAACGTGAGATGAAGAGAGGAGAGAGGGTGAAAGAAATAGGAAAAGGAAATTAGGAATTTCCTAATTTTCGTGAAATCCGATTTTAACCCAAAAATTCACTAATTCAAAAAAATACGAAAAAATAGTCTACGCGATCCTCGAAAGGAGCATAACGCAACTATAGCGTCCTCAAGTCGATGAACTCAACAGTAAACTCACCACAGGGTTCCGTAACTGGTACGAGAGAAAAATCTACGTGGATCGTAAAACATAACTCAGGACCCACAAAAGTGATCCGAAAGCTCTCCGATCCAGATTTGAAAGACCTAGGGCATTACAGCCTCCCCTCAAAAAATTTCCTCCTCAAAATTAAAGGAGTCAACAAGAAGAAGCAGGGAAGAACAACCCTGAACGCTGGCAATGCTCTCCAAGCATCAGCCAAACCACCTATACAAAACACGTTGACACAAGTCTCGAAAAACATAATTCAGAGGGACCCTGCCAGACCACAAGTACAGGCACACGCTCCGGATCTCAAGGAAAATCAATCCAAAGAACGAGCATGGCACACAAGTGAACACAAGTCTGACACATCCGAAACAAGGTAACGTCGCTTACATCTCACAGGGAAAGGAGACACGACCCATGCCACAACAACATCTACCGATAAAACACACGACAGGCACAACAAGCATCAGCTACACAAGGAAACATAGTCCTCAGCTGACAGCTCCAAATCATCAGCTTCTGTACCAAGATCAACCACGAAATAGGCACGCAGAACACCAACAACAGCACTAGACCACGAGCATAATCAAGTTAGTCCTCACTCAGATATTACATCTGATTCGAGTCGCATGCCAACTCTACCACAACAGAAGAGTATAGCAAAACCAACCAACAAGATCCCTGGTCCACACAATGCCAAATCAGACTCACAGAGAACTCCTCTCAAGCTGAACACAACCCCTAACAACAACAACAACAATCTCAGAGAATGCATCTCGAGGACCACGATCACGTCCCGAGAGCACAACTCCGAAGAAAATACAGAGAAGAAAAGGGTACTCAACCAGCATATTCGTCGACAGATTCCCCAATCCTCACACATGCCAGTGCCAACAACCTCAACGCTTCGAGCAATGGCATGACAACCGACAACATCAAGGCACACATAGCCAAGACGATGTTACATCGAGGGAATAAACCTCTCGACTAGCCAGAATCTTCCAACGAACGATCCTCGACCTGTGGATTATGAGCCCACACGCTTCCACTGCGCCCTCACACAACATGCACATAGGCATCAGAAATAACTCGGCATCCGCATCTCAGCACACACTCGGTGCCATCGCAATTCATAAAAACTGCAATATACCATGCCGCGAGTACCGATCCTACAAACAACCGATCACAAGTTGCCAAAGTGCAAACCAGGAAGAGCACCAGCTTCAGCACAAAGCACAAGGAACACTAATCTCAGCTTATCCTCACGTCCTGAAATAATTACTAAACCTTCACAGCTCAACAATCGCCAAACACGGCACATCGAAAATGGTACACAACGGCTCCCAAACACAAACTGGGTCCAAAGCCAAGCAACCGTCGAACAAGAGCAAATCAGGTTCAGAACTAACACAGTCCACACTTAAGCAGACACAGGACAAAGGCTTCACGGAGATAGCACTTTCAAGGCTTACCTCGAAAAGACACCACAAGACAAGATGAAAAGAATCAAGCTCGATTAACAGTAGCTCACCAGGAAGGAAAATCCTAGGTTCGCCCGAGCATTCTCTCAATCAAGGCATCCAATCGACCACCTCAACACCACCTTAACACCTCAGGGGCTGCACAAACCTCAAGCGGAGATGACCAAAACAACACAAGAATGTGCACGGTCATCGCACCAACAATAAAGTCACTAGCCACTTGAATAAGTCACGGAAAAATCTCGAACACCGCACCATGGATTCACGCCTATCGGCAAACTCTGCCAAGTACAGCATAACCGAGACAAACACCATGACAAAAGAAGAATACTTCATCACATCCTGATGAGAGCAAAACCATCTCCCACAGTGCCAACACAGCACGCACAAGACCACACGCGAAAAGTGAAGCGATAAACAATCGCAAAACCAATGCCAACTGCTGACTGTACTAGACCTTATGGACTCTGAGTACTGCAGTATCTCGAATTCCCATGTACTTTCACACAACTAGCTCTGATACCAACTGTGATGACCCAGACTCTAGATACCGAGTAAACTCGATACCACTTGGATTCTAAGAAACCTCCCAAGAGCGGTAAAGCTCCAAAGGGATAAAAGGTGTGTGTGGAGTACATTGAAGTTCCAGATAAAGTAATAAGCAATTAGTATTTCAATGATCAGGGTTGCTAAAGTAGTAGAAATAAAATTATATTTTTAATTAATAATTTAAATTTCAGAGTCCAGTCTAAATAAAGACAAGTATAGTCCAACAGAAAAGAGAACGTACACAAGTCAGGGGAAGCCCGACACTGGCAAACCTGGTAACTACGAACTGACGCACCGCGCCACGAATAGCGAGGAAGAAGAACGACCACACCTGAAAAGTAGGGGTGAGCCTCGTGTCACTAGCTCAGTAGAGGTCCCGCAGATCCCCACTGGCAACAATGCAGTAACATGCAAGACAACAGGGCTAAACAGTAAAGCAGGAGCAGAAGTAAAAGCAGTGCTAAACTACAACAGTAAAGCAGGAATAGCAGGAGTAAGAACAGCAACAGAAGTGAAGCAGAAAGCCGTACTGAATAGAAATAGGGTAGCCGATCGTACCTCGGCTCTCTAAGCTACTCCAAACCATGGAAAAGTCACGAGAATCATGCGTCATGTGATAGAAGTACCTCCTCACGAGTAGAACAGCCAGATGCGTCCACTGACATCTTACACTACACCACAAGTATCTCCTACACACCTGGAACGGCGGTAACTAAGACACTCAACAGGAACCAAGTACAAGGAACAACAGTAATGAATGACTAGTCAGGGTCACGCCCGTCGGTGCTCGTCCAAATGCCCCTAACCACGTGTGCACACACAAGCCCAATGCCTTAAGCCAGGCCTCTAGCTAGTTTTCGCACCTAGTAGGATGCTACTGGAAAGCAAGGGGGCCCACGGAAACTAACCTAAAAATCGTCTGTCGGGAACTGCGCCACCACTACTCCTAGGTGGGCCGACACACAGGAAAGTGTCGTCAGGCTACGACTAGTGGAGGCTCACTAGACACAAAGACTCCAAAACATCAGTGCTGTAGTATGGACAGGCTAAGCACGCACTATCACATGTATTACGGAGCACTAAGCACAAGACAACATACAAGACTGCCGCCAGACTCAGGACAGTCAACTAGACCTGTTGACAACGATCCTTGAGTCACAAGACTCGGGTCAAGATCATTACACATCACAGCAACACGCTGTTAATCAGCCTAGTCCCTAAGCCAAAATCCATGAGAAACATATTAACAATGAGTCCTCGGCCATCACATCCACAGAACAATGGGCTAACAAAGGGGTCAAAACCAAACCAACACAAAAGGACACTCTGGGCAGGTGGCGGTCTCACCCTGGCCGCTAGACCAACCTGGCGGTCATCCAAAGGGCCGCTACATTCAAGAGAAACCCTAGATACAAAATCAGAAAAGCAGGAGCCTTGCGGTCTACCTGAGACCGCCTCTGTCATAAAAATGGTCTCCTCATGGCCGCAAGAGGGACCCTAGCGGTCAGAACTAGACCGCTACGGCCAGTCAAACTTCGCACAGTTAAACCGACTCAACCAGTCAAACCAACAAAATGGTCTACCAAGAACCGTTTCACAGAGCCTAGCGATCACCCTAAGGCCACCAAGGACACCCTTGCGGTCGGAGCTAGACCGCTAGCCCAAACCGACATTAAATCATAAGTGGCAGTCACAGATGGGCCGCCCAACTTCATAAAATGGTTAGTCATTGGGCCGTTACCCAACGAACTGACTTAGTCGATAGCGGTCACCAATGGGCCGCTCAACAAGAACCAGCGGTCCTGTTTTGCCCCTGTGGTCATTTGAGTCATTTGATATTCTTGATTTTGATAATGGCTGAACACTATAAGTCATTGATGCTTTCCACTCTCATATGACTGAAATACTTGATGTTCTTTCATGATAGATAAGCCAAGGAATGGAGTGGAGATGGCAAAAGTGAAAGCTCAATGATTGCGCCCTCGCACGCGGATCGATCTGAGCGGTCAGGTCGCGGGGATCGACCTGTGCAGTCAGGTCGCGAGGGTCAAGGGGGCAGCGCCCCTTACGGGGGTTTCCAGGGGCGGAGCCCCCGAAACAAAATTTTGATTATGGGCGCGATATATCTTTAATCTGTTAACTTCAAGAAAACCCAAGGTCAAAGAATCAATTAACACCATCAAGACTATCAAGGTTGATGCCATAGATGAGAACGAGCTGCTAAAGGAGTTAAGTGACTGAGCTAAAAGGGTTAACGGACTGAACCGGGGAAACCCGAGATCTGCCCAGCTGGCGGTCGACCGCCAGCCCAGGGGTGGTCGACCGCCCCTGCCAGTAGCTCATAGTCTGTAAGTTTCTAAGTGGCGGTCGACTGCCAGCCCAAGGGCGGTCGACCGGAATTTTCAGGGACTAAATCTCTACAGGGTTTCTCTGTAGCGGTCGACCGCCAGAAGGTTCCGGTCCACCGCCAGCCCCGAGCCAACAAATGTTGACTTCATTTTCCACCTCGAAGCCAGCTCCTTTCCTTGTATTTCTTTAATCCTAAAGTCACCCAATCCCCCATGGATTGTGGATCTGGCCTGGGGGTATCTATTGACCATCCTAAGAGATATAAAACACATATAAGATGGTTAGAAACCCTAGTTGCTCATTTGGATCAAAGGAGATCAAGGGAGGCTTGTGGAGGCTGTTCAAGGGAGATGGTACTGTAGCCGTGAGCAGTACTTCGTGCAGAGTTCTTCATCCATTCCAAGGGATTCAAGCCTAGATCTGAAGCCATCAACCTCCAAGGAAGCAAGAAGCAATCAAGGCTCTCAAGAGTGATCTAAACTACATCCTTAAACCTCTTCATCAACTCAAGGAGATCAAAAGGAAGATCAAAGATACATCCATAGTCTTCCTCATCAACTAGAAGAGATTCAAGGAAGATCATCTCTCAAGGAAGAAGATACCATTGAAGCATCAGATTCAAGCTCCAGCAATCTCAGACAAGATCTTTTCTCTTTAAGCATATTCTATATCTTGTTGAGTGTTTTCATATCTTGTTCTTTTTCCATTTCATTCAAACATTTGGAATTGAAGATCATCCCTACCAGTGGTTAGTAGGAAGACAATCAGAAGTTTTCTGATCTACGGTGTTGACGTCCCTACCTGTGGTAAGTAGGAAGGCAATCGGAGGTCTTTCCGATTTGCGGTTTAGTGCGTGGCACTAGTGGAGCTTCACCTGGTTTGGTGAGGGGTGGACGTAGGGCTGGGGATTCAGTCCGAACCACCTTAAAATCTCGTGTGTTATGGTTTGCTTGTGCGATTGCTTTATGTTAGATGCATGCTTAGGTCCAATCTCTATATTACGTAATCATCTTGCTATGCAAATCGTTGTGTCCTTCGTCAAGCTAGTTATATTCCGCTGCTATTATCATTATCTAGCTTTAAAGAGGCGTGTTCTGTGGAAAGAGGGGCAGATTTATTCACCCCTCCCCTCTAGATCCGCTATCCACTACTCAACAAGTGATATCAAAGCCTAATATCTCATTATGGGGTCCAACGACCTTGAGGGAAATGCTGGATTTACGTCCAAATGTTTTTTACCCGAAGGACATTCTGTTAATAGACCTCCTTACTTTACTGGATCTAATTATCCTTATTGGAAACATCGCATGTAGGTGTTCATTCGCGCCCAAGACTATAAACTTTGGTGAGTGATCAGCAAAGGTCCGTATGAGCTTACGGATGATGAGGAATTGTGGACCAAAGAACAAATCAGAAAATCTACTGTCAATTGGAGTGCTAAACCCATCATGCAATGCTCACTCCATCTAGTAGAATTCTCAAGAGTGGCTACCTGTGCAACTGCAAAACAAATGTGGGACAAGTTAGAGGTAATCTATGAAGGAACCTCTCAGGTACGAGAAATAAAAGTCAACATTTTAGTTTCTGGATATGAAATGTTCAGGATGAGGCCTGATGAGTCAATTCAAAACATGTATGCTCGCTTAACTATGCTTACTAATAGTCTAACAGAATTGGGAAAGAAATATTCAGAATAGGAAATTGTGAGAAAAATTCTCAGATCATTGACTCCAGCATGGCACACGAAGGCGACCGTGGTGGAAGAATCCAGAGATCTCGCAACTACTAAGGTAGATGAACTCATTGGGTCATTGATGACCTATGAGATCAACCTTAAGAGCAAAGAGGCTGAGGCACCTAAGAAAAAGCCCCTAGCTCTTAAAGCAGGACCCATCGGTCAAGGCACTTCTGATGAAGATAAAGATTTTGCAAGTGAGCGAGATGAGGATGACATAGCCATGCTCACACGTAAGTTCAGAAAATTTTTGAGAAAGGAAGGTAAGAGCTTCATGAGAGGAAGGTCAAAGGTAAGAAATTGTTTCAAATCTAATTCTGAAAACTTTAAGAAATCTGACAAAATCATTTGTTATTCTTGCAACAAACCAGGGCATTTCAAGACTGATTATCCTGACAGATTTAGAAAAGCTAACAAATGGAAGGGCAAGAAGAAGAATAAGGCCATGGTGTCCACCTGGAGTGACGAGGAAGAAAGTGATGGTGGAACTAGCTCCTAGGACAAGGAAAAAAAAGATATTTGTCTCATGGCCAGAGGTGACGAAGAAATTGAGGTAAACTCTCCTTTTGAAAATTACACAATTGATGGTTGGGAGGAAGCATATATATAGCTTATGGAAAAATCTGACATGTACAGAAAGGAGAATAAATCATTAAAAAAGAAAATTAACTTGTTTGTGCATGATCATGATATGAATGATAAGACTGCTCTACTTGAAACTGAAATTGAAGATCTTAAGAAAATGATTAAGGATTTGGAAGAGAGAAGAAAAGAAATGACTGACTTAGAAACTGAAAATGAAGACTTATAAATGAGATTGATAGCATGAAGCTAAAAATGTAAAGCTATGAAAAGGACAGCAAATTGAGTAATGAGAAGTATGAACCTGTCAAACAAGTCAACACTCAACTTCTTCAAAACATTGAAAACCTACAAAAAGAGTTGAAGGATAAACAACAATCCTTAGAAAAGTTTGTGGATGGAAGAGAAAACCTAGATGTATTGCTAGGTACCAGAATGAACTTCAACAAGGAAGGGTTGGGTTTTAAAACTACAAACAAAGGGCCAATTGGGTTAAAAACTGTCACATTTGTTTCCTCATCTGATGCTTCTACCTCAAAAACTACATCTAAAGGAAAAGAAAAGGTTGAAGAGGAAGCCAATGAAATTTCCTAAAAGATTGTCCAAAAGCCTAAGAAAGGTCAACCTTCCCAGCAGCACAGGTCAACACTTCATTGGCCATTACCTACTCAGCCTTCCAGATGTCACTATAATTGTGTTGCACATTCATATAGGCCAACACCACCCTACTTTTGGGGAAATTGTGATTCTTGTGTTCACCAACCTTATAAGTTTCAATCTCCTAGGTGACAAAACAATCACTTTCAATCCAAAATCAACTAACGACCCCAATGGTTTAAGAAGCAAACGTCCTCAAACTTCCACAAAATCCAACAAAGAGCTTCTAAACAAAAAGTGAATGTCAAAGCTGAAAAGAAAAATCAAATCCCTGCTCCAAGCAAACAAAACTTGAATGCTAGGAAAGTTTGGATTCCAAAAGAAATGGTTTCATGTTTTGAAAATCTAAAGAGTTTGATAGGTCCCAAATTTGGTTGGGTTCTAAACACCATTGCTTAATTGCTTGTGCAGGAGTCTCTTACAGCCATGCATAATAGGTGGTACCTTGATAGCGGCTGTTCAAGACACATGACTGGAGACAAAACAAAATGTTGTCTCTTGGAGGAAAAGGAAAGAGGACACATCACATTTGGAGGGAACAACAAAAGACGAATCATTGGAACATGTAATGTAGGTAAGAACCTCTCCAACTCCATGGGAAATGTGCTGTTAGTTGAAGGTTTAAAATACAACTTGCTCAGTATAAGTCAATTGTGTGATAAAGGTCACAAAGTGTTGTTTGACTCTCATGAATGTAGAATCCTTGAACTAAAATCTGACAAGGTAAAACTTTCTGGTAAGAGAGTCAATAATGTTTACATGATTGATTTAGATGATCCTGCTCACATAAATCTTTCTCTTGCTGCACCAAAATCTGAGCTTGCATGGTTATGGCATCGTAGACTAGGGCATGCTAGCTACAATGTCTTACATAAATTGTTAAAGCATTCAATGGTGAAAGGGTTACCTGAACTATGTTTTAAACAAGAAAACAAATTGTGTGATGCATGTGCCCTAGGTAAGCAAACAAGAAAATCATTCAAGGCTAGATCTGTAAACATGTCATCTAAACCACTTGAGTTGATTCATATGGACTTGTTTGGTCCAACCAGAACTGCTAGTTTAAGTGGTAGAAAATATGGATATGTCTTGGTGGATGATTACTCTAGGTTCACATGGGTTTTCTTTCTCACACATATAAATGATGCTTTTGATGAGTTTCAGGCACTCTATATGAAGATAAAGCAAGATGGTGAGTTCAAAGTCTCCAACATTCAATCTGATCATGGTGGTGAATTTGGAAATACTGACTTCTATGATCTTTGCAGGGCTGAAGGCATTTCACACCGGTTTTCTTCACCAAGAACACTAAAGCAAAATGGTGTAGTTGAAAGAAGGAACCGAACGCTCATAGAGATGGCAAGAACAATGCTTGCCGAACGGCAACTCCTAAGGAAGTTTTGGGCTGAAGCGGTAAACTCGGCATGTTACATTATCAACCGCTCTATGGTAAGGCCACACACCAAAAAGACTCCTTATGAGTTGCTGAAAGGTAAAAAGCCTTCTCTCACACATATGAAAGTGTTTGGGTCAAAATGCTTCATCCATAATATTGACAAATGAGATTTAGATAAATTCGAGTCCAAGAGCGATGAAGGTATATTCCTTGGATATTCTGATAGATCTAGGGCTTATAGAATTTACAATGTTAAGAGTCAAACTGTGGAAGAATCACCCCATGTTTCCTTTGATGAATATCATGATGATTCTAAAAATGATAACTATTGCAGGAAAAATGATGAAGATGGGGAATTCTTAAGCATGAAGGAAAATAATGATCCTCCACAAGAAGAAACAAGAGAAGATGGTGACCTAGCTAAATCAAGCAATGCAAGGGATCAAGCTCCAGGAGAAGGTAATGATTCTACAGATATTAGAATTCTTAAGGATAATCCTTTAGAAAATGTCATTGGTAGCTTGAATGACCTATCTAGAACAAGGTCACATTTTAGAATTGTGGAAGAACTAGATCAACTTGCTCTTGTCTCCCAGATTGAACCCAAGAACATTGATGAAGCATTAAAAGATGAAAACTGGATAATTTCAATGCAAGACGAGTTAAACCAGTTTGAAAGAAATAAAGTTTGGCATCTTGTTCCTAGACCATCATCACAATCTGTCATAGGGACTAAATGGGTCTTTAGGAACAAACTCAGTGAGGATGGTAAGATTATAAGAAACAAGGCTAGATTGGTGGCTCAAGGGTATAATCAAGAGTTTGGAGTAGACTTTGAGGAATCTTATACCCCAGTTGCTAGACTTGAAGCCATCAGAATCTTACTTACCTTTGAATGCTCCCTTAGAATAAAGCTGTACCAAATGGATGTAAAAAGTGCTTTCTTGAATGGATTGATCAAAGAAGAAGTCTATGTTGAGCAGCCCCCTGGCTTTGAGAACTCTAACCATGCAGATTTTGTATATAAGCTAGACAGGGTGCTTTATGGACTAAAGTAAGCACCAAGAGCTTGGTATGAGAGACTAAGCTCATTCCTCATTGAAAAAGGGTACACACGAGGTAAGGAAGACCAAACACTTTTCACCAAGAAGCAAGGTAAGAACATCTTGATTGTTCAAATTTATGTTGATGATATTGTGTTTGGTTCTACTAAATCTGAAATGTGTGAGGAATTTGCTAACCTCATGACTAGCGAATTCGAGATGAGCCTAATGGGAGATCTCTAATTTTTTCTCGGTTTGCAGGTCAACCAAGGAGAAGATGGGTGCTTCATAAGTCAAGCCAAATACATCAAGGAGCTGCTGAAAAGATTTGACATGACAAACACCAAAATAATTGCCACTCCTATGAGCACCTCAACTTCACTGGATTCAGATGAAAATGGTAAATTAGTGGATGCAAAGATCTATAGAGGTATGATTAGCTCTTTGCTTTATTTGACTGCATCCCGACTAGATATCCAGTTTAGTGTATGCCTTTGTGTTAGATTTCAAGCTAGTCCTAGAGAATGACACTTGACTGCCGTCAAACGTATCCTTACATATCTTGCCGGAACTTAAGATTTGGGATTGTGGTATCCGTCATCATGTGATTTATCTCTTATATCTTATTCTGATGTGAACTACGCTGAATGCAAGCTGGATCGCAAGAGTACTAGTGGTTATTGCCAGTTTCTAGGCGGGTGTTTAGTTTCTTGGGCCTCTAGGAAACAACACTCGGTTGCTCTCTCAACCGCGGAGGCAGAATATGTTGCTGCGGGGAGCTGTGGCACCCAAGTGTTGTGGATTAAACACCAACTCTAAGACTACTTAGTGGATCTTGATTGTGTCCCGATTCTGTGTGATAATACTAGTGCTATCAACCTTACAAAAAATCCAGTCCAGCACTCTAGGACTAAGCATATTGAGATTAGGCATCACTTCATTAGAGATGAGGTCGTTAAGAAAATTTTTGAGCTGCATTTTGTTGATACTCTAAATCAAATTGCTGATATTTTCACCAAGCCCTTGTGTAATGACAGATTTTCAACACTCAGAAGGGAGTTTGGTCTTTGCCGACCTCAGGCCAATAAAAATTGAAATGATGATTTTGTTCAATTTGGTTGTGTATTTTTACAGATTGATTTCAATGCATTGTTTATATGTAAATATGTCATTTTGCATATGGTGTAGCATTGCATATATTCATAATACATAATAAAGTTGAATTCATGTTCACGATGCATTGCATGATTTGTGTAGCATCATACTTGCATGGCCATGGTATATTAAATGTTGATGTATGGAAAGACAGGTTATACTTGTCTAGAAGCACTCAATATGCGTGGGGTTTCACCTCCGCCAAGTATCATGTGCCACTGTCGCATATAGGCCATATAGTAAGGGGGAGTGTCTTTTTGAAGCATTCATGCATATGTTTCATCTTCATTCTGTTGTCATGAATAAGTGTATAACCATGTGTTGGGTCATGTATTTTATCTCTGCCAACTTCATGTTTGACCAGGTCAACCCCTGCATGGTTCAAGCAACCTCTCCTTGACAATTGTCATTACCCTTGCTTCAAACATAATTCCTTGAGCGCATCCATTGCATATCTTTAGGGGGAGTCTTGTTACTTCTCTTACTCTCTTGCAATCTGAACCTCAATGACTTCTAGCATGAATATGAAATCATGAGACCGACAGAACTATGTCGTAAGAGCTTTCTATTATATGAACTGATGATTGTCCATCTAATGAAAATAGTTCAGATTTAATGATTTCCTTGAAGTTCTGATATATCTTCTGAAAACATCTATGTTTTATGGTTTTAATATACCTTAACTGGATATTGCATGTTGTGTCTTGAATGACTCTCCTGAAATCTGAAAATTCCAACTTCATGACAACCTTGGTGATCAACTAAGGTTTAGTATTATTTTTAAACATCTTGATGAGCTGGAATTCCTAAAAGTCAATTTGACAGAGCAATGATATTGTTGCATGGAGAAATATGTCACGTCATCAAATCAAGTGACGAATGATATGTCATGATGTGCCCCTGTTATCTCTGTCTTAATTATATTGGACTCTAGGCAGAGCAATGGTACAGTTGCTGAGAAATATATCTCATCATCAAAGAAATGAGGATATATATGTCATGATCTGATAACACTATCTCTGTTCAATCTGAAGTATAACCGTCAGTCTTACCAAATACCTAAGAATACTGGCGTCTAAACAACGTGTGTTCTTACGGCTAGGAGGCATGCACTAGACTCGATTGCTCGTAAAATATCAGTCATGTGCCTTCAAATGTAAAAGATCATGAAAAATAGTGCTGAAATCTGAAATCATAAAATTACATGCTTTACTCATGCTTGTTTAACCTCAATACTAGTTTGTGCTATTCCCTTTGTCGTTATTGAATATGGATGTATAAGATAAAGGAAGGCTAAACACTGTCATGATATGCACTTCTGGTTCATTTCTATTAAAACATGCATGTAGATACTTTTCGAACTCTATTTTTGATCTCTGATTTCATTAGCTTTGAACCATGTATATTGCCGACGACTTGTTTCCAATTTGCATATAATGGCTTGCTCTCGACTCCTATTCAGCTCTGGTCTCTCGGACATTTGTCCCCATCTATACCTTATCCCTTCTTTTTACTGTTGTCAAAGGGGGAGAATACCTTGTGAGTCCTTTATGAGTTGTCAAAGGGGGAGAAGGTGTTTACCTCATGAGTCCTTTTGTGAGTTGTCCCAGGGGGAGAGGAGACCCAGGGGGATAATATTTGAGAATATGGGAGAAGCGATACCTTTGTGTGTGAGACGGGGGAGAATAATGTGTGAGACGGGGGAGAATCATGCTTATCCTATTCATCTTATTTGCATAGCATTCACATGCTTTGATCATCAATATGCATACATATCCGCATTCACATGCTTTCATCATCATGGATCTTGAGCTGCACATGTTATAAACTTTGCCATCTTGGATATTATTGCCACATAATGACTCACAGTGTTGCCATCATAAAAAAGGGAGAGAATGTTGTGCCCCTGTGGTCATTTGAGTCATTTGATATTCATTGTTTTGATAATGGCTGAACACTATAAGTCATTGATGCTTTCCACTCTCATATGACTGAAATACTTGATGTTCTTTCATGACAGATAAGCCAAGGAATGGAGTGGAGATGGCAAAAGTGAAAGCTCAATGATTGCGCCCTCGCACGTGGATCGACCTTCACGGTCAGGTCGCGGGGATCGACCTGGCCGGTCAGGTCGCGGGGGTCAAGGGGGCAGCGCCCCTTGCAGGGGTTTCCAGTGGCGGAGCCCCCGGAACAAAATTTTAATTATGGGAGCGATATACCTTTAATCTATTAACTTCAAGAAAACCCAAGGTCAAAGAATTAGTTGACACCTTCAAGACTGTCAAGGTTGATGCCACAGATGAGAACGAGCTGCTAAAGGAGTTAAGTGACTGAGCTAAAAGGGTTAACGAACTGAACCGGGGAAGCCCGGGATCTGCCCAGCTGGTGGTCGACCGCCAGCCCAGGGGCGGTCGATCACCCCTGCCAGCAGCTCACAGTCTGTAGTTTTCTCAATGGTGGTCGACCGGAATTTCTAGGGACCAAATCTCTACAGGGTTTCTCTGTAGCGGTCGACCGCCAGAAGATTCCGGTACACCGCCAGCCCCGAGCCAACAAATGTTGACTTCGTTTTCCACCTCGAGGCCAGCTCCTTTCCTTATATTTCTTTAATCCTAAAGTCACCCAATCCCCCATAGATTGTGGATCTGGTCTGGGGGGTATCTATTGACCATCCTAAGAGATATAAAACACATACAAGAGGGTTAGAAACCCTAGTTGCTCATTTGGATCAAAGGAGATCAAGGGAGGCTTGTGGAGGCTGTTCAAGGGAGATGGTACTGTAGCCGTGAACAGTACTTCATGCAGAGTTCTTCATCCATTCCAAGGGATTCAAGCCTATATCTGAAGCTATCAACCTCCAAGGAAGCAAGAAGCAATCAAGGCTCTCAAGAGTGATCTAAACTGCATCCTTAAACCTCTTCATCAACTCAAGGAGATCAAAAGGAAGATCAAAGCTACATCCATAGTCTTCCTCATAAACTAGAAGAGATTCAAGGAAGATCATCTCTCAAGGAAGAAGATACCATTGAAGCATTAGATTCAAGCTCCAGCAATCTCAGACAAGATCTTTTCTCTTTGAGCATATTCTATATCTTGTTTGAGTGTTTTATATCTTGTTCTTTTTCCATTTCATTCAAACATTTGGAACTGAAGATCGTCCCTACTGGTGGTTAGTAGGAAGGCAATCGGAAGTTTTCTGATCTGCGGTGTTGACGTCCCTACCTGTGGTTAGTAGGAAGGCAATTAGAGGTCTTTCGATTTGCGGTTTAGTGCGTGGCACTAGTGGAGCCTCACCGGGTTTGGTGAGGGGTGGACGTAGGACTGGGGATTCAGTCTGAACCACCTTAAAATCTCGTGTGTTGTGGTTTGCTTGTGCGATTACTTTGTGTTAGATGCATGCTTAGGTTCAATCTCTATATTGTGTAATCATCTTGCTAAGCAAATCGCTGTGTCCTTCATCAAGCTAGTTATATTCTTCTGCTATTATCATTATCTAGCTTTAAAGAGGGGTGTTTTATGGAAAGAGGGGCAGATCTATTCACCCTTCCCCTCTAGATCCGCTATCCACTACTCAACATACCTGGACCGCTGCACAGAGTTTAGCAGTCCTCCTCAGGCTGCTATGCCAAGCTTAGCGGTCCGTCCTGGGCCACTAGCTGATTCATGCGGTCAGTCGCGAGACCGTAAAGACAAACTGACTTAAACACTATTCATGGAGCTTGGTAGCGGTCCCCATTGGGCCGCTTCACCCTAGTGGCGGTTCCTGTTTTAACCGCCACTCCCATACGGCGAGAAGACTGTAGGGAAGCTCAAAACTCGGTTAAACCACGCCCCAACCGTGTCTAAACGACTGGGAAATATTCCTATGCACGATATACACCTTCCACCAGCCAGAAGGGATCAATCCGCGCACAAAACAACAAGAAACGGGCGATTCCCACGAATCGACCCAAAATGAGTCACATGGATGGCCGGGCTCGTACGGACTCCAATTCTCAACTGAATTCAATGAAACTGGCGAGAAAAGATTCCCAACATGCCAGGGTGATGGGGGCATCCCTTGCCCCTCAGCATTTTTCGAGACTCAGATTGTTCGTCGGCATGTTCCATTATGTTCGTCATGTGTTTTATAGTCTAGTCATGTAATTTTTATATTTTATTTGAGTCATAAACTATATAATCTTCCCTTTATTTGAGTCCGATACCTAGGTTTGAGAGTTATTTACCCAAGTTAAATGTCATTAGATTATCTAGGCTGGATAATGGGCCCAATTCAATGGGCTAGGCCCGTGGGCGCCCCTCCCTAGTCTGTCTAATTATTATGTCAATTGTCCAAGGACAATATGGTCATGTGAAAAGTCTGGAGTTTATAAATAGCCCCCTCCCCTCTCTCATTTGTAACCTTTGATGATCAATGAAATTAGAAATTCCCTTATAATTTTATCTCCCTCTCTTGAATTATCTCTCTCTCTCATATCTCTCTCTCTCTAAAGGGGGCACCCCTTTCTCTCTCCTCCCCTCCCAACCACCTTTCTCTCTCCTCCCCCCTCCATTAACTCACTCCAACTCCCCACAACCCCCTCCTTTACTCTACCCTAGCCCCAACAGGGACTCCTCCAATCCTTGCTCCACCCTCCAACCACCAACTACCCTCTCCCCTTCCCAAGCACCTCTCTCATCTCCCAAGGGAGAATTCCCCATCTTCCCAAGCCCCCTTTTCCTTCCCCACACACCTCTTCCCATCCCCAAGACTAGAAATTAATCCCACCCTTAACCCACTTTCAAATACCCTTTCCCTCTCTCCCTTCTAACCCAAATTCGCAGCTCTCCCTCCCCCCACATGCTAGAACCCCTTCCAGCCCCCATTCTGCCACTCGCACACCTTGGAACACCCCCTCCCAGACCCCCTCACAGCCAAGGTTCACCCCACACTCATCGACCCTCATTTCTCCCCCCTCCTACTCCATTACCCATCAGCAAGTTGCAGACCCTGCATCAGTTCGCAGGCAGTAGAGAAGCCGCTGATTGCAGAGCCTGCCCCACTTCATCCCCGCGTCCCTAGAAGCACAAGTAGTACCGCTGGAAGCATCTCCATGTTGGCTTCGCAAGGGCAGTGGTCTCATCCCATTCTGAGCTCGTGGCTGCCCGGAGGAGCCGATCTCACCAGACTGCACGTCTTCTCCCTAACTGTCAACCTGAAGCCACTTGCAGAGACTGCCACGGCCATCCTCTTAAGGATCTCGAAGCGGCACTTGGCTGAGATCTTCTACGACGAGTCTACTTCCAGGATCAAGAAGCGGAACCCCGTTCGGCATCCGGAGCTAAGAGTTGTCATTTTTCTTCCCCGGGTACATAGTTCTGTTCCTCCTAGGACTGACAAACACCCGATCACTATTCGGGCTGTTTCTGTCTACTATGACCTCCTCCAGCACCCCCGTGGGTCTCCGTTCGAAAAGGACTCGACAACGAATCCAGAGACTCTGGCCAAGCCTGAATCGGAGCTGAGGAGCGTCTGTGGTAGCCTCATCTTCTAGCTATAGGGGTGCAGAAGCTACCAGAACCAACAAGCAGAGCCCCTGTTCACGCCTCTGCCCCGACCAGCACCGCCTTCCAGAAATTCCCCCAAAAATTAGACATCTTCCTGGGTAAACTACGCAGGATCTCCAACTAGTTTCGTCCACAACGGAGTTCAGGAGAGGCTGCAGCGGTGCCGGCTTCAACCGCCTGTCCCCTGTTCCAGAGGGCGGACAATTTTATTTCTTTAAGTTCCAAGATTGATTCTCCCCTTCCCGCCTGGCCGGCTTACTGCCCCTCCCTGTGTGGAGGTAGTGTCTGACCGTATCACATTATCCCCAACCCCTTGTCCAACCCTCCTACGCGAGGAGTAGTGGTGTACTCAATTAATTTTCAGGTCAGGCGGCATCGACGTGGCGTGCGGGTGCGTATCCACGCCTCCCCGCTCGCCCTCGTCTTCGGCTGGGGTCGACGTCTTCATGCCGACCAGGTGAGCTACTGAACACTTCTCTTTGCTAGTTTCATTTGCTTAATTAGTATTGCATCTTAGTGCCGTCGGTGGTGAGAGAGTGCCCGGTCCCAAATTGTCATCAAATTGAGCAACCACCGCGGAGCGAGTTGTGAGAGAGACCCTACAACCCACGCCCTTGGCGTGCTGGCTGCCCGTGAAAATGGGCATCTCCGACCAAAGGGGTTGAGCCTCAAGCTAGCCAAATCCCCCGGAGCATCAAGGTCCCACCCCGGACCCTCTTCATCATCACCGGGTTGCCCACGGGCACATGTGTGTGTACACGGGTGAGTCCGCTAGAGTGATGTCACCGGTCCGTGCATTGCTTGCTTGCTAGTTCCAAGGGGTATTTGGTCTTGTGACTATCACCCCCAAGGTGGTGTCACATCACAGGGGTTCAAATGAAACCATTTAAACTAGAAACCGTCACCGAAAATGGCGAACCTGTCTCACACCCCCAAAACTTGATTTCACCCTAAAGCTGGAAAACTTGCTCGTTCTCGCACGGTTCAGCTCGTAATCGCGAGGAAACGCAGAATGGAAGTAGGGTATCCATCTCCCTACCTCCACCGAAGTTCTCGCGTGCCGAAGTGACTAAACCAAGCTGAAAACAATCGCACGAACCACCCACGTCGGCTTTGAATCCACGAATGGGATCGCGCCAACCATGCCTCCATTCTCGCGTCATCACGCATCACAGGAGCTCCATGGCATCCTCGCCTCCCCTGCCTCCACCTTGGTCGGCCGCCCGGGGGAGAGGAAGAGAAAGGAGAGAGAATGAGAGGGAGAGAGTGAACGTGAGATGAAGAGAGGAGAGAGAAGAGAGGGTGAAAGAAATAGGAAAAGGAAATTTGGAATTTCCTAATTTTCCTGAAATCCGATTTTAACCTAAAAATTCACCAATTCAGAAAAATATAGAAAAATAGTCTACGCGATCCTCGGAGGGAGCATAACGCAACTGTAGCGTCCTCAAGTCGATGAACTCAACAGCAAAGTCACCACAGGATTCCGTAACTTGTACGAGAGAAAAACCCGCGTGGATCATAAAATACAACTCAGGACCCACAAAAGTGATCCGAAAGCTCTCCGATCTAGATTCGAAAGACCCAAAGCATTACACCTACACCTCGAGCTGAGCTTTCTCCAACATTGGATGTAGTCCATGGTGGACTCATCAACTTTTTGCTTGATTTCATACAATTCTGCCTTGGTGACTTCTCCCTCGGCTGGCCTTTTTTTAGCTATCTACTCCATACTTGGCTCATTCATTACCGTCGGAGCTATTAGATTCAGGTGCGGGTCAGCTAAGTCTAAACCCATTCCCCCCAATTTTCTTCTTATCATTTCGATTTCTTGTATTTTCTGGTATAGATCTGTCATCAGAGCAGAGCTAGTTCGGGGGGAGTCAATAATGCTGCCTCCCGTCTTGATTTCAGGTGGGACTAGCTGCATCCTAGTATCATCATCGGACACATTCAGTCCTTCTGAGCTTGATATTCTTGCCCCCATGCCCGGACGCGAGGGGGTAAGAAAGCATACATCTTCATCAGGTGGTGGAGGGTGCCCCCACTTTTCCCGGGATTTATCATTATGACAGGAGGTAGAAGCTTTGGGTTGATTTGGCCTTGTTGGCATGAAGCATATTTCCTCATCTTCTTTTTCCGCATTTTGGCTCATGTCTGACAAGGCCGACAATGTATTGCAAGAGAGGACAATGCCTCCTCTTCTATCTTTTGGCTTCTTCTTCTTCTTTCCTTCTGTGGCCTGCATCTGCCCCCACAGCGGGTCGTCTGGTGCTCTTGGCACTCCTGATTTCTTTTCTCCATCTTGTATCTGGTCTGGAGATTTGAAGTGCTCATGTGGGACATATTCATAGGTGTGCGCTTCAGACACCTCTTCGGGTAACTGCCGGTGTATAGACACCATGTTGATAGCTCTCTTGAGATCGGGTAGCTCGTGAGGGCGTGGAGGATCCACCTTATATTCGCCCATCTGGAGCTCTCCCTTCTTGATCAAGCCTTCGATAATATCTTTAAATACATAGCAATCTTCAATAGAGTGCCCAAGCATTCGGTGATACGGGCAAAAGTGGGGGTCATATTTTCTTCTAGCATCACCTGGCCTCTTTGGCTCTGGAAGGGTGACCTTGTTATATTCAATGGCACATCCAAACAAGGCCCGAGTCTTATCCTTAGGGAAGGAGTAGGACTTCATCATTTTGGCTCGCAAGGGAGGCCCTTCTTGTTGTTCAGCAGGCTTGTCAAGAGGAGGGTTGGTGACGCCTTTATCTTTATCCTTCTGCCGCTCAAACGCCTTGAAGTTGACCGTATTAACTTCTTCACGTGTGGGCCGTTTATCGGCTGATTTAGTCTTCTGGCTTGAGGCAGCGAGGGCAGAGGAGTATGTGGAGAGGAAGGTCTCAATCTCTACCACCACGTTGTTCAATCGGTCAAAGGACCTAATTTCAATTCCAATCATCTTTTCGAGGATCCCCCGCTTCAAATTTTGTTTGCAGATTTACACTGCGTCTTCTTGATGTGGCGGCCACCTACATCTCATGCTGAGGTTCTGCCATCTTTTGATATATTCCAAAGCAGTTTCATCATTCTTCTGCTTGGAGGCATATAATTCGGCCACAGTTACTTCACTTTCAGCAATGCAAATCCGTTCTCAGAACTTCCGTTGCATATCTGGCCAGTCATTGATAGATCCAGCCGGTAAGTTCGAATACCACTCAAAAGTGAGTCCTGTGAGGGAGGACCCGAAGAACTTGAGCTGGTAGAACTCATCGGTCACCAGATCACCCATTACGTTGATGTAGTAGGCTATATCCTCCTTCGGCGAGCCTTGTCCATTAAACTTATCAAACTTCGGTGGTTTATTGATGCTAGGAGGCAACCTCTTGGCCATGTGATGGATAGGGTAAGGTACCTTGTACACATTAAAAGTAGCATAATCATCATTGCCCCTGTCGGCCAGCTTCTTTTCGATCATTTGTTCTATCATCATTTTATTCACCATCGCCGGGTCGATCGGGCCTGGGCAGGAGTGAGCTTGCTGCATCTGCGGCATCGCCGCCATTGCTTGAGGTGTAGTGGCAGTCCCCTGGTATGGAAAAACTAGGGGTTGCGTTGTAGTGGTATGTTCTTTCTGGAAGGGAGTGCCTCCTGTGTAGCTAGGCGTCGGCTGAGGTGCGACTACCTGTGGCAAAATTTGATGATTTGGCCATTATCCCCCGGTGTAATACCCTGGACCTTCCAGATCCTTATTGGAGTGCTTTCGAATCACTTTTGTAGATCTTGAGTTGAGTTTTATGATCCGCGTTGGTTTTTCTCTCATACAAGTTACGGAACCCTGTGGTGAGTTTATTTCTCTGTTCATCGACTCGAGGACGCTACAGTTGCGATGTACTCTTTGAGAGGATCGTTTCATCTATTTTTCTGTATTTTTCTGAGTTAGTGGATTTTTGGGCACAAAAATAGAAATTTCAAAAATTAGGAAAATTCCTAATTTCTTTTATTTTTATTTTCCTTTCCTCTCTCCTCCCTCTCATTTCTCACCCTCACGTTCTCTCTCCTCTCTGGTCCTCTCGACGCGGGGGATGCGACCGTGGCGAGCTGGCTGAGGTGGGGACGCGATGGAGTGAACCTGGAGCGTGATGGAGTGGCGGATTGAGCGTGGCGCGGCGCGGCGTGATCCCTCAGTGGATTCAAACGGTGTGGTTCGTTGGTTTGATGGTTTTCGGGGCGGTTTAGTTGCTTCGAAGCTCGAAATCTTCGGTGGAGGTAGGGAGATGGATCACCTACTTCTTCTCTACGTTTCCTCGCAGTTTCACGCCGAACGGTGTGCATACGAGTGGGTTTCGTTCAGTTTCAGGAAAAGCATACCCGGGGGGTGTGCGTTGGGTTCGTCGGAAAACGGCGATGATTTTTGACTAGATTAGTTTCATTGTGACCCCCAGCATGTCTGTATTCCATTTCCGCTGATTTCGTGTCGATTGGTCGTCATTTGGGGCCGGTATGAGCCCGGGAACCCGGGTGACCCAATTAGGGTCGATTCGATATAATCGCCCGTTTCTTGCGATCTAGCTATTGTATGGATCTCTTCCGGCCTGTGGAAGGTGTATTTCATCGATTAGGATTGTTTCCCCTTCGTTTAGACGCGAATGGGGCATGGAACGGCCGAGATCGGCCATTCCCATGGTTTTCCCACCGTATCGTGCTAGCAGTTGTTTCAGAGACCGTTTCATGTCTCTGGCGGCCCAACGATAGACCGCCACACCCCGCAGTGTGTCGGTTAGTTTCAGGTCGGTTTAGGCTGGCGGCCTAAACTTAGACCGCCTCTTCCATCTGGCGGCCCTATGGTGGTGCGCCAACCTCCATGGTTTCTCGATATTAGTGTAAGTCGGTTCGAGTCTTAGCGGTCTCACGATAAATCGCTACTTGCTCTAGCGGTCTTTTCGTAGACCGCTATGGGTCGTTGACGTTAGTCAACGGGTTAGGTCACGGGTTAGGTCGGTTTGGGCTGGCGGCCCAAGCTTTGATCGCCAACGTGCTGTAGCGCTCCTTCCTTAGGCCACTACGATTCGTTTGACCGGGTCAAGATTCTAAGTCGGTTGGCCTTGGCGTCCCAACCTTCATCCGCCTCTTCGTTGTGGCGCGCCTTTCTTAGGCCGCTACAGTCCGTTTGTCTTCGGTCAATAGGTTAAGGCGGTTAGTGTGGCGGTTCACTCTTGGACCGCCTAGTCTGTGTAGCGCGTCTATATTAGACCGCTTTGGATGGTTTGACAGAATAGGTTAGTTCAGGGTTGACTAGGTTTAGCGGCCTAATCCTTGACCGCTACAGTCCCCTAGCGGCCCATTCTTTGACCGCCAACGTTTGTTCCTCCGCTTAGCTCCTGCGTGTCGCTTCCCGATGTGTTGGTTTCCAACTATCTTGGCTTGACCTCGTGGTTTGCCCATTGTCCCGTGGACGTCTTTTGATGTCCTATGAGGGCTATAACCATGCTATAAGGTAGCCAGGTGTACCCTGCTATTGGTTAGGTTCCTGTACTGCTTCAGAGTCGTTGTTTAGGTTCTGGTTAAACCGGTGAGACCCAGTGGTTGACAGGTGACCTTGTGTGTGTCTCGATAGCTCGAGAGTGTGGTTCTGGACACCTTGAGGTACTGTCCTACCTCGGTTTGTGTGTCTGGGTGTTTTGAGGGTCTTGATGTTCCCTCAGGTCTTCGTGATTCGTTTCATGCAGATGTTTCTTTTGACTTAGGGATTAGGCTGATTGGCGGCTTGCTCCGCTTTGTGCGATGATCTTGATCCCGAGTCGTGAGACTCAAGGATCGTTGTGTCGGTAGGTCTAGTCGTCCTGTCCTGAGTCTATTGATAATTTGGTATGCTAGCTTGGTGCTTCGTAGTACGTGCGACAGTACTTGTTTAGCCTGTCTATACTCCAACACTTGTGTTTCGGAGTCTCTTTGTCTAGTGAGCCTCCACTAGTCGTAGCCCAACGACCTCGAGTGTCGGCCCACCTGGGAGTAGGTGGCAGGGCAGTTCCCGAGATACGGTTTGTAGGCTAGTTTCCGTGGGCTCCCTTGCCTTGCAGTTGCGTCCTACTGGGAGAGAAAACTAGCTAGAGGCCTAGCTCAAGACATTGAGCTTGTGTGTGCACACGTGGTTAGGGGCATTTTGGATGAACACCGACGGGCGTGACCCTGACTAGTCACTCGTTACTGTAGTTCCTTGTTCAGTTCGGTGAGTATCTCAGTCTCCGTCGTTCTCAGCGTCCGTAGCGAGATACTTGTGGCGCAGTGTAAGACGTCAGTGGACGCATCTGGCTGTTCTTCTAGTGAGGAGGTGCTTCCGTCACGTGACACGTGACTCATGTATTTCTCGTTCTTCGTGTCGTGACCTTTTTTGGGTTAATCTGTTCTTGACTTTACCTGAGGTCGGCACTGTGTAGTGTGCATGGCAATCAAGTCGTGTATGCTTTAGTGTTCCGCATCTATCCAAGTCTTTGCTATGGCTTTTGCCTGGTTTCTTGGGCTTTAGCCTTTGGGCTAATGGTTGTCTGACGGATCGGTAACTCCTGACCTTGTAAGATTAGGGTGTGCCCTTCTGTAGCTGTTTGGAGTATCTTAGGGAGCCGTGCTTTGCTCGGTAGCTGTGTTCTCGTTCTTTACGGCTTTGCTTTTCCCTTTTCTTTTAGCCATTCTACTCCTGCCCTTCCAGTTTTCTTTTATAGCTTTCTAGTTCTAGTTAGCTTTTGCTGCTTTACTACTACTGCTGTTTTAGCTGTTGTTCCATGTTACTGGGTTATTTTCAGTGGGGATCCGCGTGACCCCTACTGAGTCAGTGACACGAGGCTCACCCCTGCTTTTCAGGTGTGGTCGTCTCTGCTTCCTTCGCGGTTCCTGGTGTCGCGTGTTCGTGGTTGCCAGCGGTACCTGCGTCGGGCTTCCCCTGACCTTAGTGTACGTTCTTCCATCTGTTGGACTGTACTTGTCTTTCTAGTGTGGACACCAGAGCTAGCGAGAGATTCGATACGACGAGCCATCGGTACCGTACACGCTGCACCACTGGAGCTACATCAGCTTCCCTTTGGCTTGGAGACTGTTTGGAGTCTCCATCTTGAGTCTTAGTATTTTTAGTATTTATTGGGGTTTTATTTGTGTGCAATGTGTGCTTATTTGATTATATTTGGATTGTAATAAGGTTAGTAGAATGGGTTTATTTGTAAAATGGGACCACCTGGGTCCCGCGGGCCCCCCATCCCCTCTCCCATTGGTCCACCTAAGTCCTAGGGCCCATGTGGGACCGGTCAAATGTCCAAGGTGGGCTTCTAGAAGACTTGGACCAAAGGGGGGACAATGTGTTAAAAAAGTCCAAGTTAGAACCATATAAGTCAAGGGGGCGCCCCCATATACTATATTATAATACGTTTGTAATTTTTATTTTATTTGGGTCAAAACACATGGGAGAATTAAATATGATCTCCCCCATTTACCGCTCCCCAACTCCAGATCTAGGGATAGTTAGTGTCATTTTGTATTTCATATAAATGGCTTGTATTTCTCATTTTGATACAATTAATGCATGAAAATTTGTGAAATTCTTAGACCCTCCAAGCTTGGTGCGCACCCCCCTCTCTCCTCTCCCCCTTCTAGCAGCTGTAAAGGCTATCTTATGAGGTGTGACGCCTCCCGTATCAGTTCGTGAAGATCGCCGCCGTCGCCACCAGCATCGACCCGCCGTCGCACCGCCACCGCCGTCGCCAGAGTTCTGTCCAACTCAGGATAGCAAGCTCTCTCCGGATTTTTAGCTCTCAACCCCTTGGTCTGTTGGATTCCAAATTTTGAGGGTGAGTTCCTGAGGTCCATCCCACGTCCCAGTAAAATTTTTGAATTTTCCACCCTCTATTTTCCATTTTTCCCATTTCGTGTCCCACAGCCCTCCAGATCTGCCAGTGTTCTGTCTAGTGTTCCAGCAACCAAGTAGTTCATCCATGAACCCCCCTTCCCCATATTTGAATGCATTGGAATTTTTATTGGAGATTCTGTCCACCTAAGCCCCCTTCCATGAATTTTTTTGAGATTTTTAGATCTCGTTTGAATTTTCTAAAAATCACTGTCAAATCCCAAATCAGTTCTATCCCTACTGTCCAGATCCGACCACCCAGTGTTAGAAATTCCATTTCCCCAACCAAACCTCCACCATAAATTCCAAAAAAAAATATCCACGTCTTCCTTACCTCTCCCTCTCCAACGTTTATCAAGGACCCAACACCCGAATCCAAAGTCTGGGTCACGGTCAACGCACGTTCTCAGTCAGATCTCAGTCTACTAGGCCAGATCTGAGATTGAGAATAGTCTTGTTCAAAATTCCACCATCAAAATTACGGCCCCAACAAAATTCCTGGAACAACAGAGGGTTGAAGTATTTCGAGTTAGCTTTCTAGCGGCACTGGTTTCACGACGTTCTGAGATCGGAGCTGGTCGTAGCAAGTTCTTTCGTCGGATCACGCAGGTCTGAAACAGAAGTTCAGATCCGTGGGCAGCAAGCTTCCACTTGACGATCGGAGCCACTTCGCCTTCCAGGAGGCGAACCAGGGTGTTCCCCTTAGAGAGAGCGTCCGCCCAGGAGTCTTCTTCGCAGCGGGACCCACCCCGCCCAATTCGGAGGTCCGAGCAGCACGTGGGCCCCACAACCCGCAGAACGCGCCGTCCGGACAGCACCGAATCGAGGCTTTTCGACACCGACGGAGCGCCCAAAAATGCTGCCCGTCAACCCAAACTCGATACTCCCGGACCCCACATGTGACCTATTACCTCCCTGCGTGGAGTGCGTTAATTTTGTAATTGTTGATTATTGTTAACCGGGAGTACGACTTTGGCCGGGGTTGTCTTCCCCACGCTGGGTGCGTGGAGGTATTGATCTCAACTTCTTGGCATTTTTCTTATTTAGTATATGATTGTATGCCGCTGCTTGAGAGCGTTAGAAATCTATCCCGTGAGTTCATGTCACCGCTATGAGAAAGAGAGTGAACCCGTCCCGTGACTCGATCCAAGCACGGAAGTGAGTCGACCACCCTTGACTCTGCCGGTTACTCAACCGCGCGGATCCACGCTTTCCCTCGCTTTGGGACGACGAGTGAGCTAGCATTTCTATTTGCGACGTAAAGCCCACAGGACTCTTAGTGTCGAGCCGAGTTAACTCTACTATTCGTGTGTCGCTGGTCACGTCAACACTTAGAGTCTGAGGTTCACATCAATTGGCGTCGGGTCCCTCATTCGTCCCGCATTAGTTTGGTATCAGAGCGAGTTAGAGTCTAAGGTCGTGTCTCATTGCATCCTTTACCCGGTATATAAAAAGGTGTCCCCGGAACATTAGGTTATGCTTATCAGGAAGGAACACACTTACGAGGGAGGATCTTCGGATCCCGCAACTCCGCCACGTACCGGATATTGGCCAAGTCTAGGTTCATCTTTTCTTTAGTCCGTGTATCCCAGTCAGTGTGTCTTTTGCATGCCCACCCGTCGAGGCACCCAATACTCACCACCACCACCTATGGCGGATCCCCGAGCCCATAGTTCCGATGAGCCTTCGGTGACCGAGATGTTCCGAACCCTCATGGATTGTCTCGATACTCGCATGGATGGTCTTAGTACGTGTCTAGATGGCGTAGGAACGCGTTTGGAAGGGAGGATGAAAGCCATAGAGGATCAGGACGAAGCATTGGACCAGTCCATCCAGGGTCTTGTGGGGAGAATTGCTGTCCTAGAGAGGGCCCCAGTGGCGGCGCAACCCACGCCGACCAATGGCCAACAAGAGCCTGTTCAGCAACCCGCTGCTCCAGGGGCTCACGGGGCCGATGATAGAAGGCAACAAGTGCCCAAGGTGGCTGATTACGCATCCGATAATGAACAAGGGGGTTATGGTCGTGACCATCGAGCCCAACGATGGAATCGTGATTACGATGATGACGACTGCATTTTTAGGAGTGTGCGTGCGGACCCTCCCCTTTTTGACAGGTCCTTGGACCCGAAGATCTATTTAGATTGGGAGGCCGGCATGGACCGGTACTTCGAGTGGTTTGAGATGACGGACCACCGAAGAGTTCGCTACGCAAAGATGAAGTTGCAAGGGCAGGCGCAAACCTATTGGACAAATGTGGAGAGCCTGTTGATGCAGTGACATCAACCCCAGATCGGTACTTGGGATGACATGAAAATCAAGTTGAGGCAGAAGTACCTTCCTGCCACATATCGCCAGCGTCTCATAGACAAATGGCAAAGTCTCACCCAAGGGAACCAATCCGTGACGGAGTACACCGCCGAGTTTGATGAGTATTATTTGCGGTGTGGAGTTATAGAAGAGAGCACCATGACCATCTTGCGCTTTCGAAGAGGTCTACGGCCAAACTATCAATATGAACTTTTCCGCCGCAATGTGACCACTTTGGAACAGGCGTATCAGGTTGCTCTCGAATTGGAGCAATTCGAGGCCGAGTTCGAGCCTACACATTGGTTGGGCCCCTTCCCACTTCGTAGTGTCGAGCCCCGCAGCTCTTAAGGCACATATCAGAGAGCCCCCATGGCTCGATCTCAGGAGCCCGCCCGTTAGGCGCCATTCGCTCCTAGGCCTTATCCTCCACCTCCGAGGGAATTTCCTCCTCGACCCCAACCTACGACATCCATTGCCTGTCCACCGGCGCCCGCACCTCTTGCCCGTCCATTGTTGCCTACGCCTCCTATCCGTCGAGAGGATAAGGGTAAGGGACCTTTGATCGGGGAGCCTTGTGGATCACGGCAACAGTGTTTTTGCTGCAATGGGTTTGGCCACTTTGCCAACCAGAGTCCCACGCGTCAATCTCTAGTAATTGGGGACACAAAGGACGGGGACACCTCATCTTCAGAGCTTGTGTTAGTCAGCTATGAGGCAGAACAGGAGTTAGCTGATGAGTTCTTTGAAAATGAAGATGACGGCCAGGATGCTCAGCATCCAAGTGATACCCATGTTGGGGTCGTCAGGTGTATTCTCACCCAGCCACATGCCAGTGATGACTGTCGTCAGACCACTATCTTTCATACATACTATTGGCGGGGCGGGAAAGTTTGTAAGGTGATTATCAATAATGGGAGTTTGTTTCGATGGGATATATTGATTTTATTTTCTTTTTATTAAAAATTATTTTATTGGGTTTATTTGGTTTATTTACGCGTCGATCAACCAATTAATTAACCTGTAATTAACTGACTGATTGACTACGCAGGCATGCCAGTCACGTAAGTGACGAGTTTATTGTGCGCTCATTCTGACCCGTGTCGGGCGAGAGTAAGATTCGGTCGGGACTAGCAGTTCGCTATACCATAAAGGCTATAGCGTTAATTACATCCCTCGCGAGGAGGGAAAACCTTTGATTAATTGCCGAGATAATGGGCTGTCGAGGCCGGAATAAAAAATGCAAAGGATGCAAATGATCATGCAAGATATTATAATCTACCATGCACGGTTTATTAGGGTGGAACCCTCAATACGTGACGGAGGATATAGGTCCGAAGACTGCCATCACGCATGGGAAGAGCTTCCCGTCGGGTGTTGCCCGGCTTCCTGCTGATGTCATTTGATATACCAAGGGCCCGTGCACTCAAGCATACATTGATGCGGCATGAATGCTTAGACTAAAACATGATGACGAAGCTATGGAATTAGCTAATTCAGGTTCAGACGAACCAATTCACTCAATTTATTGATTACATGGTTTATTTGATTCTATTATTAGCATTGAAAATCACCCCGGAGACGAGGAGAGGATTGAAACGGCACGACGACGCGATTCCGAATGAAACCGACGCGGTACGCGTAGGTATAGAGCTTAAAACGGCGCGGGAACCGTAGGTGTAGGTTAAAACGGCGCCACGAAGCGTAGGTATAAGGGGTGATGGTTTAAACGGCACGCCCCTTTGAGGGCGCGCCGTTTCAAGGCGTGCCGTATTAAGGCGCGTCGGTTGCCGGTGACGCCGGTTTAGCCCCGTTTCACAGGAACCGAGGTTTTATTGGTTTATTTTCAGACTTATTAAGATGTTTTAAAAGATTTTGAAGCTTTAGTGAGTCAGTCATTCATCGGATCAGTCACGGGCCATCCGGAAGTCAAGTCATAGGCTCGCGCGACGTTCATACTCGAGCGCGGCGATTGTTCCAAGTCAAGCCGGTTTATTAAGTTAGTTTATGGAACATCTTATTTAACTTGTTCGAGCCAAAAATTTGGCAGCATCTCCCCATCCCGGAGGACTTTTCGGGGACAAGCGGGGAGTACTCACATAGCGGAGCAACCCCTAAAAGCCGGGTGGCACAACGGCGGCCGACAAACCCGAACGGATAGGAAAACCCCGAGGGCAAGCCTACTAAAGGCACCAAATCCGTGGGTGGAGAGTAGACGGGTAGCGCGACTCATAACGGGAGCGAAGACCCCGAGGGCTAGCCTACGAGGGGCACGCGACCCGAGTCGGTACCACGTCTAAGTCGGGACGACCGATAGAGAGGGAAAACCCCGAGGGCCAGCCTACGAGGGGCACCCGTCTCACGGCCACCACAAGGTCCGTCAAGGACTGTGGATTTGGATATATTGGGATTAACCCATGTTACTGTACACTCAAGGGCCTTTGCGAAACTCATCATAGACAGACGAGTTCCTATGACCAAATGGTGCTTTCAATGGAACAGTGAAAATACAGCTCCCTCCACTGGTATCGGAGCAATGCTACAGAGCAGGCTTCTGGATTTCGTATACGAACGGAGTGAAAATAGAGATAAGCATGCGGATATGGGGTTTAGTAGGACAAATGTTTATCGGAGGCTATTAGATCAGGTGATGAACTGGAGCGACTAACTAAGAGGTATCCTGGCGCCCCATCTCCCCTGCACTACGGGGCAGAGCAGAGGAACACCAGAAATCCAGTCCTAGAGCATGGACGAGCGGAGATGGACATACGGATGTGCCTCCCATCATGACACACATGATATATGCTCGAAGCAAAACATAGGCAATCGTGCTAAAAAAAAGACTCCCGGGAAAGGGGGGAGAACAGTTAATGTAGCCCACGCTCCGGGGCATGTTCGGCACCAGAAAACCCAGGTTCGAAAGCCACACACGCAGAGAAGCAATTAAACACATAAACTTTAGACCAAAAGATAGAATAGAGAAGGTAGATACGGTGCCGAGCACAAGCATATCTTACTCACTCTCTGGGCAATTAGTAGACATATGCATCATTCTTCCCGGCGCCGGCACTGTAGCACGGCGCCATCTCACTGGTTGCAGGAGAGAAACACAACAAATGAGGGAGGTGGCGAGGGAGAAAATAGATAAGGTTGAACACTTTATTGATGCACTGGAGCATCACATTCATTCCATCAATAGGGAAAGAAGCACATATTACATTCATGGATGCCGGCGTTGTTGCTCGGTCGCCGTTGACATCAAGCGAAAGCAGAAATTACAGGGAGTAATGGGTAACAGAGAAGGTGAAAAAAAAGGGGGAGTAGGCTCATATCATCGCCTCTCCCTCCTCTCCCATTTACATTATGATGGAAGGGGAAAACCAAGCGAAGGGAGATTGGCCGGAAACCACGGCGACCCACCTAGACGGACGACGAAACAGAGGATCTTCTTCATCGGGGCCGGGGACTTCAGAAAGAACAAAGCGGTGGTGGCAGGAAAACTCTCAGGCGAAGATACTTCCTCCCCAAGAACCCTCACACTCCTCGCTTTAATTGGTGGCCTCGAGCTCCTTCCCCCTTCTGTTGTCTCTATTGTCCCCCCCTTTCTCGGGTCGAACAAGTGTTGCTTTTATAGCAACAAGTTAATCCGACGCCACGGAGGGCGCGCGGGATTCAGTGGCGTCGGGGACAAATGTCCCCCCAATCCTTTTGGTGCGCCGGATTTGGCGGCGCCGGATTAAGGGGCGCCGACAACCTTTTGAGTGCCGGTTTAGCTCGTTTGCTCGACGTGGGTTAGCCGATGGGTCCGGGGATGGTTCCAGAAGCCACCATTAACCGTTCCCCTCATCGTGGTCCTTGAAAAACCTTGACGGGGTATTGACGAAGCTCTCGGTCCGGTGAATGGCCTTAATCAGAACTCCGTGTGTGTTTAGCTTGAGCACGTGGGTTTTTCGCTGACACAGCCTTCGGCACTATGATTTGTGCTTCCGGCTCGGCTTGACTCGTGCCTGGAGCTTCCTTGCGGGATGGTATGACATTCGAAATAATTTCGCCCTGACTGGACGATCGTTCGGCCGCTGACGGACCCACCATAGCGAGAAGCCGAACCCGTGTCAGGTGATCAGGACCTTCTGCTGCCAGGGCTTCCGGTTCCTTGTTATGAAGGGCCGATGGCGTTCTTGCTCCTCAGGAGAGTCTTCATTCAGGTGGCGAGCCACCGGGTAGACCATCATCCTTGGTCGGGCGACGGGTGTAGGGTAGTGGCACGATGGAGTCGATGCCGGATCATTAGGCAGGCTTGGTCGCACTGTCGGTTGGTTGTGGATTCATCTCGACTCTCCTGAGGCGAAGTCCCCGGTATTCATTCCAGGTGACTCGAGGCTCTGGCAGCTTGAGAAGTCTTCAGTAGGTTGATCTTCATCGGCTTCTGTGCTTTAGCGGGCCGTATCATTCATCTTTGCGGCTTGGTCGCCATCGATCATATTTTGAGTGCCAACAAATGCCCCCCAGCCGTGGGTGCTGCGAGCAAGGCACGAGTGCAGCAGGACCGACGGATGAGCCTCATCTGGATTGGTCTCCTTTGCTGACGGAAGCTCGGAACGGCTTTGAATCCCACACGAATGCTAAATCGGCACGGTCGTCGTCGCTGAAGTTTAACTCGGCGCCATTTAATCCGGCGTGGTCATGACTCGGGGTTTCATATGGCGTCGTTTAGGGACCATGGGGCAACTGAGAGATGCTGCCAACACTACTTCAGAATGACGGTCCTTCCTCACAGCGCGTATAGTGGAGCTGCGTGCAGAACATGCCAGGGCCGAAGCCGAATTGTAGGAGACTGAGCGCCTGGAGGTTTAGACCATAGAGGAAGATGCCGATTGGGCTGAGGGGCAGCTTGCTTCTCTTGATGAGAAATTGTCACAGCTGGAGGTCACCGAGTCGTGATTGCAAGAGCTAGCCCGATACCCTTCTCTGGGTCTCTTGGAGGTGGAGGATATTTTCCGGCGCCCACTACAGTAGCCTTCCTTTTGTTCCTTTGTTTCTTGCATTAATTTCTGCCCCTCTTTGTCTTCGGAGCTTATGTACCCCAGGGAATGCCCCGGGCAGAGATATATTCTGACACTTCATATCAATGGAATATCTTTATTTGTCACCCCAATCATGACTTCTTTCTTTCTTTTCTTTACTTTCCCCTCCAGTCGATTAGCTCAGTCCAAGGATATAAGCTACTAGCATAGGAGAGCGCTCACGCCTTCAGCAAAGGGGTGAGGTGTTCGCTCCACCGCGAGTTAACTATCCCCGGAATCGGGCTTTAGCTAAGGTGGGACATAGGTAGAGAAGGCGAATGCGCCTTATTAATTTCACCGATGATGACGAAAACTGAGAGTGTGGTTTATTCATCGACATGGGTTAAATGTCGAAGCAACGGTAGTTTGTCTATTAACGAGGATGGAAGGTCCAAGTTAAGGGATAGTTCACCGGGCTCGCCGATGGTGACGAGGGTCGAAAGGTAGCGACCAATCTTGCCGATGGTGACAAGGGTCGAAAGGATAGCAACCGATCTTGCTGATGGTGACAAGGGTCGAAAGGATAGCCGGTCTTGCCGATGGTGACAAGGACCAAAAGGTAGTGACCGATCATGCCGATGGTGACAAGGGTCGAAAGGGTAGCGACTGGTCTTACCGATGGTGACAAGGGTCGAAAGGGTAGCGACCGATCTTGCCAATGGTGACAAGGGTCAAAAGGGTAGCGACCAGTCTTGCCGATGGTGACAAGGGTCGAAAGGATAGCTGGTCTTGCCGATGGTGACAAGGACCGAAAGGGTAGCGACCGATCTTGTTGATGGTGACAAGGGTCAAAAGGGTAGCGACCGATCTTGCCGATGGTGCAAGGGTTGAAAGGGTAGCGACCGATCTTACCGATGGTGACAAGGGTCGAAAGGGTAGGCGGTCTTACCGATGGTGACAAGGACCGAAAAGGTAGCGACCGATCTTGCCGATGGTGACAAGGGTCGAAAAGGAAGGCCGGTCTTGCCGATGGTGACAAGGGCCGAAAGGGTGGCGACCGATCTTGCCGATGGTGACAAGGGTCGAAAAGGATGTCTTACCGATGGTGACAAGGGCCGAAAAGGTAGCGACTGATATTGCCGATGGTTATAAGGGTCGAAAGGATAGCCGATATTACCGATGATGATAAGGACCGAAAGGTAGCGATCGATCTTGTCCATGGTGACAAGGGTCGAAAGGGTAGCGACCGGTCTTGCCGATGGTGACAAGGGTTGAAAGGTAGCGACCGATCTTGCCGATGATGAATAGGGTCGAAAAGGTAGCGACCGATCTTACCGATGGTGACAAGGGTCGAAAGGGTAGCGACCGATCTTGTCGATGGTGATAAGGGTCGAAAGGATAGACGGTCTTGCTGATGGTGACAAGGACCGAAAGGGTAGCGACCGATCTTGCTGATGGTGACACGGGTCGAAAGGGTATCCTTTCAGTGGGACTCTAGAAGGTAAGCTTCGTCTTGTCTCCGAAAAGGATTCCTCCGGATGGAGGATGTGTCACTATATATATATATATATATTTGAATCACATTACTGGCTCAAGCGCCCTTTCAGGTTTTCACTGGAACCAGCCCCCTCTTGCTTTTGCCTACGCGCCGTTTCGGGTTTTCACGTAGCGGGATACCCGATTTTGCCTACGGCGCCCTTTTGGGTTTTCACCGCAGTCGGGTTAAAGCCATTTTTGCCCTTGTCCTGATACAGAAACAAGGCCGGCGAGGCACCTCTATTTTAAGCCACATTTTCTTTTTTTTTCTTTTTTTTAATATAAATCAACGTTCGTTCTGCTAACATGCCGACCGGCCTTGCCGATGCTGACAAGGGTCAGACCTGGGTTTGTTCGTCGACATTAGTTAAACACCGAAGCAAGGGTAGTTCGTTAACGAGGATGAAAGGTCCAAGTTGAAGGTTGAAGTTGACCGGTTTCGTCGATGATGATGAGGGTCGAACATAAGTTTGTTCATCGACATGGGCTACATGCCGAAGCAAAGGTATATTCATTAACAAGGACGAAAGGTCCGAGTTAGAGGTAGAGATCGACCGATCTCGCCGATGATGACGAGGGTCGAAGTTGGGTTTGTTCATCGACATGGGTTATGTGTCGAAGCAAAGGTATATTCATCAACAGGGACGAAAGGTCCGAGTTAAAGGTAGAGATCGACCAATCTCGCCGATGATGATGAGGGTCGAACATGGGTTTGGTAGGAGACCTCCGGTGGGACTTTTGATGATCATCCCTTCTGGAGTTTCATTAGGAGGAGAAAGAAGAGGAACTTTTAGATTACCACTTTAATGGCTTAAGCGCCCTTTCAGGTTTTCGTCGAAGCCAGTCCCCTCTTGCTTTTGCCCACGCACCCTTTCGGGTTTTCTCGTGGCGGGGTACCCGATTTTGCTTGCGGTGCCCTCTCGGCGTTAATTACATCCTCTCGGAGAGGGGAAAACCTTTGATTAATCGCCAAGATAAGGGGCCCCATGGCCTAAAAGTTAGTTTTCATAAAATGAGTGAAAGAATGTATTGAAAATTAGTGAAATTCCTTAAATTAGGGTGCAAAGGGGGTATTTAAAATCATGTCGGCCATAAATTGGCCATTTCATGTTCGAACGGGAGTTCGGGTCGAAAGCATCGCAACTATAAATAGCGAACATCGGGACAGATGTATGCTGAGGTACGGCAAATTTGATATTTGAAAGATGAAAAAATTCAGTTAAATCTCGGTCAAAAATGGTTTTTAAATCAGTGGGTTATTGGCCCCCGGACAGATGTATGTCGAGGTACGGCAAATTTGATATTTGAAAGATGAAGAAATTCAGTTAAATCCCGGTCAAAATGTTTTCAAAATCAGTGGGCTATTGGCCAGGGTAAAGAACATGCCATGGGCGTGATGGGATGAATTCCCCGAGGCCCATGCGTGACCTACGGGGCATCGTTGATATATCCTTCATGTAGGGTCAAAGGGGAGGAACCCCGGATAGAACATGATTAATCTTTTAAGGACGGCATTTTATTTTCATGTTCATTGTCCTTTTCTTTTGTCCTTTTTTTGTATCACTATCATAATTACATGATTTATCTTCCCTTTTCATTATTACCCTTTTTTTTGGAGCTTTTGTGGTTTTTTTTGTTTGTGTTTTGTTGTTGTTTTCTTCTTTTTTTTGTTGAAATGGGGAGTTCGGTCGACCTAAAATTTAGTTCAGTCGACCAAACCTCCCAAGAATGGGGGGGCTGCTGGATGGGTCGACGCAGCCATCAGGGTACGTCGACTCATCCTCTAATCAGTCGACCGAAAGTCTAATTCGGTCGACCGGAGCTCAGGCTGCGTCGACTCCCCCTTGTGGGGTGTCGACCCCACCGGAGATCAGTCGACTGATGATGGGCATCGGTCGACTGAACCCAGCGTTTCTAGGGGGCAGCCCTTCTTCAACTCTCTTCTTTGGTTCGTTTTCATCCCTTTCATTTTTTCTTGTTTATCTTGTGCCATCTCCTATTAGCTGTTTCATCACACTCCATTTGTGCTTTCTTTTGTTTCCTCCTTAACAAACAAGCAAAGCATGCATGTATGAGAATATGCATATGAATACGATTCTAAGAACATGCATGTGAATGCAATTCTAAAAAAAAACTTATGCAACTTCAATTTGTGTAATCAGAGTGCAAACTCTTCTGAATTTTACTCTCCTTTTCTTCTTCTTCTTTTTATCTGCGCGTGATGGTGCATGATGATGCATGTGTGCATGGATATATATGAAAGCAGGCCGCCTGCTGTGGTGGGCAAGTCAACTTGCTGCGCAGGCAAGTCGGCTTTCCTCATGACAGCAGGCAGTTTTCTGCCACTGAACATGAGGAAGTCGACTTGTTGTTCAGGCAATTCGACTTGCCTCATAACAGTAAGCAAAACTTCTTTTCATTCATTCTTTAAAGATAATATGTCATGCCATGAAATGCATGAATATGCAGTTTTGATTATCAAGGCATTGTGCAAGGGTTTGGTAGCGCATCTATGCAACATGACCCTAGTACAAGGCAGAGTTATGTACTCACTCATAGTGGGGATTTTCACTTGGACGTAGTCCGGGTTTCCACCGCTCACTATTTAATATACCAAGAACTATGGCAAGCAAGCGTTCAAGTATGAAGTATGCATGAAATGTATCTGGATTAATGAATCAATGCACACATGAATTAAGGCATGCATAAAGGTGCAAATGATATGTTTAGTTCTGAAATGCGGGGAGGGGCAAGTATGCTTAAGTTGATGAAATTTAAGTGTACATCTAGTGCAATTCAATATGCATATGCAGTGTTGACCATCTTCATGCAATCTTGGTGGATTCTTGTATAAACCTGTCATGCACATGCCATGTTCAATCCCCCCACTTTTTTTTAGGAGCTGCTCTGCTATGAAGGGCAGTTGGCCTATAGGGAGTCGACTTCTTGAGTCGACTCTCTCCCAGTAGCCAACTGCCAGTTTCAGTTTAGAGGAAAAAAAAGAGCAGGTTTAGAATGATTCTACCATGCATATGCATGAAATCTCAATAAAATTCATGAGCAACTTCAAAGTGTGGAATTCATATGCATATGAGGTTCTTGCCTTCATTTAGAATTAATGCATGCAACAATGCATGTACAGGGATGCGTATGTCAGTTGGGTGAGCATATACCATCTTGACCATTTTCATGGGGAACTCAAAGACACTCTGCCATGCTTGTGCAATCTGACAGAGAACCTTTCATGCAAAGGATATCATGCAAATGCAAAGTTATCATTTGTTCCTTCCTCTCTTTTTTTTGCATCATAAGGCAGACTGGCCTTCAAGGGGAGGGGTCGACCCCACAGCAGGGGGGTCCCAAACCTATTTTTTTTAAAGAGTTTCATTTGATCATGCACAATATGCATATCATGTGCAACTGCCCATTCAGAACTTGTTGTTTTTTTTGTTTTGATCTGAGAATCCTCTTTTTTTTTATTTGGGTGCCCATCTTCTCTTTTAACAATCATTTAAATTAAGGTACCAATGCATCAATTTTTTTTTGTTTGTACATGTTTATTTCAGTAGTTTTCTGAACTTAAAGTCCATTTGTCAACGTTCGTCGTATGTCATTAAACTTCGAATTGCCCGAGGAAAATTCGGCAGCACCTCCCCTAGACCCAGAGCTTTGGGGGGGGGGGGTTAATTGGGTGCGCACCCACGGTGGAACTCTAGACGGCCCCAAAAATAAGAAGGATGCGCACGGAAGCGGCAACATCCAAGGATGTGCATGGAAGCGGCAACATCCTATGACCCAAATTGGGCACAAAAATCCCGAGGACAAGCCTACAAGGGACTCCGATGACCCATGAGCCGCCACAATCTCATTTCCGAAACATGGTCTTAGATTATTGCCACATTATGTGGCCATCAATATTCACCCCTTTCAAAAGAGATCATCCGGGGACCACGCTATAAGGAAGCGTGTCCCTAATCTGAGAGTGATCAAGACTCTGGAAGCTGAAGTTTGCAAAGAAAACGATCGATTTGGGATTAAATCCCATATTTCTCACCCCTTTGGCATCATGACCATGGGATTGGTCAAATCCCAAAATGGGGTTTTCAGAAGAAGCACGATAATTTCAAAAGGAAGAAGAAACTATGTAAATCCCCGACGGTTGGCAACCCGGAACCATGTTCATGGGCGTGAACAGACCACAGATCGATGGCCACCCTAATGACAACTACATCCTCATGTGGATGTCATGGCCTAAATTAGAGAGAAATCATCTTATCTACTGGAAGAACAGGGGGAAATAAACAGAAATAAAGCATCATACATATTAGAGGGGGAGAAGAACATGAACACCAAAGATCGTTCATTATAGGAGTTGCAATATAAAAAAAATCTCCCGAAAGGGGAGTGCTTCTTTTATTCCATATAAGAGAAACATAGCAGCTATACATCAGAGGAAGGGGAAAAGAACAAAGATACAAAGGTGAAGTAGAGGCCTGAGCTCCCTGCTCCCGTCCCTCACCTTTCTCTCTTCTCTCTCACTCTTTTTTCTCTCTCTTCAGCCTCTTGAGTGGAGTGTATCCAGTACCATCATCCGCCTCTTCTTCTTCAGCCATGGGGCTTGTATTTATAGGGAAAGCATGGCCCTCTTATGGGAGAGAACTCTCGTTTCTATTTTATTTTTTTGTTTCTTCTTTTTTTGCTCGATGCTGTCGTAGCCACTGCTGTCACTACTGCTAACGTGGCTGCTGGTGGTGGTGGCACGGTTGCTACTACTGCTGTTGCCGTTGCTGGGCGCTGTGGAGTAGAGGGAGCTCCTCTCCTTGCGCCGGATGGGCCGGCCGCTCCGGCACCGTGTCTATGTGCGTAGAGGAGGCCATTCGCCTGCACGTGCGTGCGTGAGAGGAGTCGTCAACAGAGCCATAAATGTTTGCATGGGGGGGAAGAAGAAACACGGACGGATGGAGACAGACACAGGGGGATCCGCGTGATATTTTCTTTCTATTTTTTTTGAAATTCCTTCTCTTTTTTTTTCTTTACCCCCTTCTTCCTCCTATTGCGCAGATGGCCCATTCATGTTTGGGCCCTTTCATTGTTTGGCACACTCCACACTTGGCCCATTCCCTTGTTTGGTCCATTCCATATTTGGCCCATTCTCCTTTCTTCTCTTTTTTTTTAGTGCCAACACTCTCACAAGTCTCTTTTAACTCACAGGTCGTGTTGGAACGATCGGCATGCCGATCAGACAGGTATTTTGGATTTTGGACTCGTGAATCCAACATCTTTAATTTTAAACTAAGTGCATTTAGAGAATGCTCTTTTGAGCACCGATCCAAAACTGAGTGTCCGATTTGGATTCCGTCAGCTCTCACAAGTCGCTCTCACCACCTAGGTTACATTGGAATGATTGACACACTGATCAAACTGGTATTTTAGATTTTGGACACCCAAACCCAATTTCTTATCTGCATATTAAACTAAGTGCATTTAAAGAATACTCTTTTGAGTGCCGAGCCCAAACCGGGTATCCGATTTGGATTCCGTCAACTCTCACAAGTCACTTTTACCTCCCAAATCCTGTTGGAACGATTGGCATGCCAATCAAACCGGCATTTTAGATTTTGGTCCCCCGAACCCAACTTCTTTAATTTTAAATGAAGTGCACTTAGAGAATACTCTTTTGAGCGTCGGGCCCAAACCAGGTATCCGATTTGCATTCCGTCAGCTCTCACAAGTCACTTTTACCTCCCAGTAGTGTTGGAATGATCAACATGCTGATCAGACTGGTATTTTAGATTTTGGACCCCCGAATCCAACTTCTTTAATTTGAAACTAAGTGCATTTAGAGAATGCTCTTTTGAGTGTCGGGCCCTAACTGGGTATCCGATTTGGATTCCATCAGCTCTCACAAGTCACTTTTATCTCCCAGATTGTGTGGAAATGATCGACACGCCGATCAGACTAGTATTTTATATTTTGGACCCCCCCAACCCAATTTCTTATCTACATCTTCAACTAAGTGCATTTAAAGAATGCTCTTTTGAGTGTCAAGCCCAAATCGAGTACCCGATTTAAATTCCGTCAGCTCTCACAAGTCACTTTTACCTCCCAGGTCATGTTGGAATGATCGGTATGTCGATCAGACTGGTATTTTAGATTTTGGACCCTTGAACTCAACTTCTTTAATTTAAAACTAAGTGCATTTAGAGAATGCTCTTTTGAGCGTCGAGGCTAAACCGGGTATCCGATTTAGATTCCGCAAGTTCTCACAAGTCACTTTTACCTCTCTGGTTGTGTTGGAATGATCGGCACACCAATCAGACTAGTATTTTAGATTTTCAACCTAATTTCTTATCTACATTTTAAACTAAGTGCATTTAAATAATGCTCTTTTGAGTGCCGAGCCCAAACTGGGTATTCGATTTAGATTTTATCAGCTCTCACAAGTCACTTTTACCTCCCAGATCATGTTGGAATGATCGACACACCAATCAGACTGGTATTTTAGATTTTGGACCCCCCAACCTAATTTCTTATCTACATTTTAAACTAAGTGCATTTAAAGAATGCTCTTTTGCATGCCGAGCCCAAACCGAATATCCGATTTGAATTCTGTCAGCTCTCACAAGTCACTTTTACCTCCTAGGTCTTGTTGGAATGATCGGCATACCGATTAGATTGGTATTTTAGAGTTTAGACTCCCAAACCTAACTTCTTTAATTTTAAACTAAGTGCATTTAAAGAATGTTCTTTTAAGCGTCGGGTCCAAATCGGGTATCCGATTTGGATTTCGTCAACTCTCACAAGTTATTTTTACCTCTCAAGTCATGTTAGAATAATCGACACACTGATCAGATTGGTATTTTAGATTTTGTACCTCCCAGCCCAATTTCTTATCTGCATTTTAAATTAAGTGCATTTAAAGAATGCTCTTTTGAGTGATGAGCCTAAACCGGATATCCGATTTGGATTCCATCAGCTCTCACAAGTCACTTTTAACTCTTTGGTCATGTTGAAATGATCGGCATGCCGATCAAAATGGTATTTTAGATTTTGGACACCCAAAATCAACTTCTTTAATTTTAAACTAAGTGCATTTAGAGAATGCTCTTTTGAGTGCCAAGCCCAAATCGGGTATCCGATTTAGATTCCGTCAGCTCTTACAACTCACTTTTATCTCTCAGGTCATGTTGGAATGATCAGCATGCCGATTAGACCGGTATTTTAGATTTTGGACTCCCGAACCTAACTTCTTTAATTTTAAACTAAGTGCATTTAGAGATTGCTCTTTTGAGCGTCGGGCCCAAACCGATTATCCAATTTGGATTTCGTCAGCTCTCACAAGTCACTTTTACCTCCTAAGTCGTGTTGGAATGATCGACACGTCGATCAGACCTATATTTTAGATTTTGGACACCCCCAACCTAATTTCTCATCTGCATTTTAAACTAAGTGTATTTTAGATTTTAACGATGAGCATAAACTAGATATCTAATTCAAATTTCGTCAGTCAAACAAAAATAACTCATTCTATCTCATATAAACCTTCTTAACATGATTTATTCTTATATCAAAGTGGGTCTTGTTACTTTGAATCAAAATTCATGTATATTCATTGATTTTATAAGTCAAAATTCTGCCAAAATAAAAATATAACAAACACTCACCTGAGGGGGTTGTGCCGTGGTCGAGGGTGAAGGAGAAGCCCCGCCTAAGAGAGGAGGCCAGCGAGTGACTGCAACATGCGCGCCTCTTGGAGGTCGAGTATGACGAGTTTGAATCTCGGGTTCAAAGTACATCGAATAGAAGTTCAAAATTATTTCAATAATATATGCCTCAGTAATCGAATCCTCCACCTTCGCCTTGTTGCGAACTTTCATTTTTAGTTCATGCATTCACCTACAACAACAGTTCAGATGATAAGGACATACATATCTGTTGCCCACTAGATACTCGTATGGACAAGAAGGGGGGTTGAATTGTCCCCGCCAAGCGCAATGGTAATTTTAAAATAAACGAAGTAGGATAGATTTAACTACCAACGCAAGATATTAACGGATGAAAATAACTAGCTCGTTCTCTCAACCTCTCCATTCTCACACGATCAGGAAGATAAGAATATTCAAGCAAACCATAATCACACAAATGCGAGAGATATTTTTTAGGTGGTTCGGGACCACGACGGGCTCCCTACGTCCACCCCTCACCGAATCGGTGAGGATCCACTCGCTTCAAATGAAGCGCACGGAGCTTTCGCTCCAAGAGACATGGAGACATCATCTCCTACACGATCCACAAAGGATCAAGACACACACACAACAAACCACAACACCCGCGGCACATAAAAACCACAACCGTTTGCAGACGGTCAACACACTCCACAGAGGCTGAGTTTGGAATATAAAGATGTGATCAATATAAGCTCGTAGACAAATAGGAAATGATCAAAATAGATGAAAACAAGATGTAGAAATGAATCCCCATGAGTAGAAAGGGCTGTAGAAATTCTTCTCTAATCCTCGGGTCGGAGGGTAGCCGGATGCCGATGATGAGAACGTCCATGCGTTACTCTTCTTGATCTGCTTCTTTCTTTCTTCAATCACGAACTCCAGAAATATATAGAAGTAGATGAAATCCACGTTCTTCCCTCAGCTCCTCTCCTTCTTCCCTTTCTCCTCCCACAAGAAAAGATAGAACATTAGAAAAACCTTGTATTTCTCCCAAAATCACAGGTCATATATAGCAGCACATAAGGGAGATGAAATGACTAAGAAACCCATGCCAAAACCCATCAAAAATCCCTCTAGGATATGTAAGAGAACCCTAAGGGCAAAGGGGTCAAGTTTGAAAAAAATTGGATTGAGTTTAATGGGTTTCAAATCCATTACGGAAAACCTGATTTGGACAGTTCAGAGAAAGTGTCGACTCTCAGAGTTGACACTTCTTGCAAGGTGTTCTGCCAGAACACTTAATAAGAAACCCAGAGCAAAAGTGTCGACTCTGTGAGTCGACACCTTTTGCTAGGCATTCTGCCAAAGCAAAAATAGCGCACATCACAATAAGTGTTGACTCACAGAGTCAACACTTGTTGTGTCCACAACAAAAAGCCTTACATGCCCCAGGAAGTGTCGACTCACAGAGTCGACACTTTCTGTCTGAAATTATAAAATGCAGAAACCAGTGCAGACAGAAATAAGTGTTGACTCTGTGAGTCGACACTTTTTCTGACAGACATGAAACCATCATTAAAACCGATTGAGAACTCAATTTTCGACATACAAACATTAAAATTAAATAACCATGCATTGAACCAAGATAATGACACATAAGAGCCACATTCTACCAGATGGTAATATGAATGGTTTAAACACTTGCAACCCCAAAACAAAACTCATTAAGAATAAGCATGGAAAACAACCTTTGCAATGACAAGGGCTCTAGCTAAACACCAAAAACCCATGGCTATCCAATAATGCACAAGAGTGATCATCATGAGCCGAACTCACCTAGTTTGTGCATTTAAGAGTTGTACGACCTTACCATTTCCTTTTAAAGTGTGTGAGCATGGTTTACCACTTGATTTAAATCCACGCTAAAGATGACTCAATCACTCAAGAATTTGAGTTCAAGGAGTCCACCAAAGTTGTTTTTCCTACAAAACTGGATGGTCACTATATTAGCACCTTGGTTATCAAGCATTTCTCAAATTACTACACAGACCACACAAAGACACACACACAGAAGATTTGTCATCATTGAAACATAACTACCCAAAATCAACTAGGGGAACCAACAATCTCCCCCTTTTTGATGATGACAAAACGACGTGTGCATGTGTGTTCATGAATACCAAGAACAAATTATTTTAGAAATTAAAACCATAACCATATATGATCCTATGAAGAAGTATGAGACTATTATGAACATATATGAAAACATAAATGAACAAATTATTTGAGAAATTAAAACCATAACCATATATGATCCTATGAACAAGTATGAGACTATTATGAACATATATGAAAACTTAAATGCACTTTTTTCTCCCCTTTTTGTCATCAACAAAAAACGACTGACAACAAGGTTATTAATGCTATTTTGAACATGGATGATCTGAAATGTGAAATTCTTCATGCAAGCAAGCAAGCATACTATACTAAGACTCCCCCTCAATGGGGTAAAAGGATAACAAGTGTATAGTAGATTCAAAATCAAGTGTGTCACATGAAGCATAATCAAAAAAGGTAGTGCATTCATATGCTAGAGGCATTGCATAAACCATGATAAGAACAAATTCAAAATACACATTCATTGTGATAATACCCAAGAGTGAAATAAGTGATAATGAGCAGTGAACTTCAAAATATATGGATTTTAGCAAAATTTCTAAAGAACACTAGAGGGTTATTTCCTTTCTACAATTCTATTTTGATCCTCGACTTTTGGTAGCTTCGTACAACCCCTTTTTTTTTCTTTTTTTATTAGATTTCACAGTTCGACGCGAGTCACCTCATGTGTCTCAATGGGGTTTCTCGGCTAATAGGATTCATCACACATTGTGGATTTTTGTTTCACCTTTTGACTCGAGTTTCCTCATTTATTTCAGTGGGGATTCCTGACTACTTAGTTTGACATTCCATTTATTAAATTTTTTATGGGGTAGGCAGCTTTTTCCTCACGATTACTCTAGATTTCCATGTAGAAATTTGTTTCCCTATAAAGTGTTGAGAAGAATTCCTGAATTCCTTATCGATTAAAGTCATATGAATCATTTTGTGCAAGGTGTGTGGGTAATTGCTTTGGATGTTGAAAAAGAATTTGCCAAGAGATAGTTATGACTCCCCCTAAATGTATGCACATTTGGAATCAAATCCTCCTCCTTTGTATATGTCAATATGCACATATGATCAAAATCACTGTATTTTATCTAGCAAGGAGATGAGGTCTTAGAAAATTTCCAAGAAATGATTTTCTAGAAAATATAACATGCAGTCATGCAAGGATTTGAAAGTAAATTCATGCAATTATGATTTTCGGTATATGGCGGAGGTGAAGGTTCAAAGATCCAACTCACGCATCGAGAGTGTTTCCAGATGGAACATGTCCACCCTTCCACAACTCAAGATTTGAGATACCGAAGAATCATGACATTCAAACAAGTAAGTATGTCAAATATTTACAAGCATATGCAAGTGAATGAAAAGATGATGAAAATAATTATTCCTATTCACAAGTATGCAAAAAGATATGCAATGTTAACCATGAAGTTGAATATATGCAAATCTGAAATGTTATTTGTAAAATAAGCAAAAGTGTTTATTAAAGCCTAATATGTGCAATTACTCATTTAAACAGCAAATTCCTAATTCTCTTCTTATTCTTTTGAAATTTTTAGTAGATAAGGGTTTTATAAAAATATCTGCAAGTTGGTTTTCCGTATTTACATGTATAAGTTCCAAATGACCCTTACTCACATGATCTCGCAAAAAGTGGTGTCGAATCTCTATGTGCTTTGTGTGAGAATGTAAAATAGGATTTTTGGAGATATTAATCGCAGAAGTGTTATCACAAAGAATGGGTGTGTTATTTAAAGAAATGCCAAAATCAACTAATTGTTGTTGGATTCAAAGCACTTGGGCTACATTGATGTGCGATCTAGAGGGGGGTTAATAGATCGATCACCCAATTAAAACTACTACAGCAGCTTCTATTTGTGAAATTAAAACAAACTACTGTAGGGCTGTGAGGAATCACTGAGTTTCAACCTGAATAGACTAAATGTAGAAGATAGGTGCTCAAGCAATCCTAATCATTCATCTTTTGAACAATGGAACGAATGCAGCGATGACCACAAACCACATGCAATCACACAGTAGACGAAGGGTTTTTAGGTGGTTCAACCTCAATCCAGAGGTCTACGTCCACCCCACACTCAATCGAGTGTGGCTTCACTGCTGACTAACAGCTTGCTGCTGATCCACAGCTTCGGGGAATTCCTTCCCTACAACCACTGAGCTTCACAGCTTGCTGACCAGAGGAATCCTCCTCTGCAACCGCTGAGGATTATAGCTTAACCTATCTAGAGGAATCCACCCCTGTCCGCTGAGGATTACAGCTTTACCTGTCCAGAGGAATCCTCCTCTGCTACCGCTGACTAACAGCTTGACGGAACAAGAGTTTCGAAGAAAATAAAAGAAACAAATGAAGAATCAAAACTCAGATGAAAAATGTAGCTCAAACCGTGAGCAAATCAGCTCCGGTTCTGAACCCGGAAACTGATGACAAAACTCTCACAATTTTCTCACAGACTCTCCTCTCAAAACTTTCTCTCTTCTTCTTTCAAATTTGCTCTCTCTCTTCTTTTCTGGATCGTGCTGGTTCTAGCTCTTTCTGCTTTTTCTCAATATCATGATCTCTCTTTTTCTTCTGCTCTGCTCTTCTCTGCAACTCTCCTCTTTCTTTCTTTTTCAGATCTTTACTCAGATTTCTTCAATTCAGTAGCCGTTTTGTTCGCAGAAGAGGGGTTATATATATCTTCAGTCAGGGACCCACGAGCTCACGCCCTAGGCATGTTGAGGGAACACTCCCGCCAGGAGGATTCTGGAATTCCTTAGCCACGTGTCAGAATTTAGAGGTTGGCTTTCCATGTGGCAAAATTTCCAGGCTTGGCTGCTCCTTGGATCATGTGCCCCTTTACTGAGTTGGACTTCGAGTCACGTGACTCATCCCCTTCAATTGCTTAAGTTCCTGTCAGATGAGTAAAAGGCATTTCGTCAAACACGTTGTACGCATAAGTAAAACTAATGTGCATTAACATTTATATGCAAGGTGGAAAGCATGTACAGACTCCAATAATGAAATCCACAGACTTGTTATGAGTGCAGAGCTAAGAGATGCATAGATTACGTGTGTGAAAAAGCACTGAATGCACCGACTTGGTGTGTGCAAAATACACACACTGCACAGGCGTAAGATGCCAAATTCTATCTAGCATAGACTTTGTTCGTGCGAGAGAAAAAGGTTGCACATATTCCGTTATGTATCAAATGAGATATGCATAGACTTATTATGCAGCATGCATACACTTGCACAAACTTAATCGTGCCGTGAGCAACCTTGCTTAGACTTAGTTGCACGAAATGCACGAATGCACGGACTTTGATTTTGCTCACACAGAATGTGCGCAGACTTAATAAGGCATGAGAAGAGTGTATACAGGCTTGGTCTGTGCAAGGTGCTAGGGATGCACAGACCCAAAGCTTCATAAACAAATCATGCACAGACGTTGCAAGTGCAAGGAACAAAAAGATGCACTGACCTTAAGCATGGAATGAACATGACCTCCACCGACTTAGCATGAACGAAAGGAAAACATGCACCAATTATGAATGTAAACGACTAAGACATATACCTACATTATCTGACAGGTATGCACAGACTTAACTAAAAGGTGCACTGACTTTCTATACTCGAGAGACAGAACACGCACCGACTTTCAATGCATAAACAGAATATGCACAGACTTCTTATACGACAGATGCAAGGTGCACAGACCTTGTAAGCTGAATGATGCAACTATGCATGGACTTAATCATATATGCAAATGCAACTATGCACAGACTTAATCATATATGCAATGATGAAGTACATACAGATTTATGCATTTCAATCTCACATGACTCATAGATTGTCATTATCAAAACCAGGGTTCCAACAATCTCCCCCTTTTTGATGATGACAACTATAAGTCATGTATGATTTATTTGCTAACATTCATAACAAAAATATCATGCAAAATAAACCATGCATTCAACACAAGTATGCACTATGTATTAATTACACAAGTATGCACTATGTATTAATTACATTCTTGTGTACAGTAAGAGAATGCAAGGTAGTGTTTGAGTGAAAAATCTCATTCATCATTTTCTTTACATCATAAAATAGAAAACTGTCCATCAGAACTGTCCACCAGTAAGCTGTAAGTTGTAAGCTTTCATTCACACATTCCACCATAAAATTCTCCCCCTTTGTCATTATCAAAAAAAATGGGGAACTGTAAGAAATTAGTAACCTCTATAACTCCCCCTGTCTCTTGGATGTTGTGTAGAGCTTGAACCAGGGGCTGAAAGTCTGTTCATCACAGAGATGTGAAAATCTCTATTGGAGTTTGACAACTCATCTAGTCTGTGATGCACTGTGCTCCCTAGTCTGCCTACCGGAGAGGAGTTGGAATCTTGTTTTGTGAGAAGCTGTCTGATACCATCTGAGAGGTTCTACAATTGGGACTTGACAACTTTAAACTTGTTAATGATCTCAGACCGACTGTCTGCAATTTTGTTCAATGTACTCTTTATCATTTCAAACTCAATCTTAAGATCAAAGGTGTGGTCAAGAATTTGAGCAAACTTGCTGAAAGATGAGAGTTGGGTATCTTGCATTTTGCTCACCATGTCACCAACTCTATTGCTGACTCCCATAAGAGATTCCAAAATCTCTCGAACTGCTGCATCAGTTTTTTGTTTAGCAGTCATAAACTCAATCCATTGAGCTTTCACAATCTTTTCCATATGTTGCATTTTGCCCTCTACTCTGTCCAGGTGAAGGGTTGTAAACAGAAACTATTTATTCATCAATTCATTTTGATTCAGCACTATCTCAGTCAAATTAGACAGCATTTGTGCAATGTTAGGCTCAGCATTGGTTCCAGGTGAACTAAATGAAGTGGCACTAGAGTCAGGAAGTTCAGTGTGGTAAGCAGGCTGCTGTTCAGGAGATGGAGGGTGTGGTATACCAAGACTAATCATTCCCCCGAAATGTGGACCATATGCAGGAGCTGGAGCAAAGGACATTCTTGGATACATTCTGTACTGAGGAGTAGGACCTATAATATATTCTTATGTGTCTTCCTCAGCTACCCCTGGAGCTGGAGCTAGTGGTTGTTCCTGTGGAACTTCTTCAGCAGATACTTGAGCTCCCTGTGGCTCATCCTCCTGTTCATTGACCACTGACTCAGCAATTTCTTCATAAATTTTTTCAGCCTGTTCTTTCATAATCTGTGAAACCATTTCATCTAATAATCCTTCATCTGATTCAGTTTCTTTTTCCCCTTCCTTTTCTTGAAGGAATTCAGCTCTTTCCTCTTCCACACATGCCTCTTGTTCTTGCTGATCTGTATGCTGTTCTTGCTCAGATTGTACTCCAAATTTATCAAATAATAGGTTGATGTCCTGATCCAATTGTTGTACTATTTGAGCATCAGTTAGATTCAACTCATGGACTTCTTGTTCCAATTGAAGATCCTTGAGATTCTTCTCAGCTGACTCAGCAGCAATTTCTTCTTGTTGTACAGCAGTTGATTGACCTCTTTCAGCTGACATAAGAGGGACTTCTTCATGAGGAACTTGAGGATGCTGTTCTGATGTTGTATCAACTTGAATTTTCTTTTTCTTCTTCGAAGGAGCTGGGTCATGTTCTTCTGTCTCTTCTTGATCTTTTCCTAGACTGACCCGAGGCTATTCACTTTGTTCTTTGGTATCTTTCACTTTACTGCCTTTGGATGATTTAAACATCAAGTACTTGTTAATGAAATCTAAGTTATAAATATTTACTTTGGGAATATCTTTTGAGGATTCCTTTTCAAGTGGAATTTTCATTCTTTTGAAGATTGCTGTCAGATGAGCTGCATACGGTAGATTTCTCTTTGACTCCTTGAAAGTGCTCATTATCTGTATGATTATTGCTGGTAGACAAATCTTGACACCCTTGAGTAGGCAAAAGAGAATAAATCTCTGAGAATCGGTCACTCTCCCTCTACCTCCAACTTGTGGAGTTATCATAGTTGTAATGATATGATGTAACAATCTCCTTAGAGGAGAAAATTTACATGCATTGAACTGAGTGAGATAAGTCTGTTTCTTTGGATCTCTGGGGTCTCTAGGCAGTTCTGTAATGAGGGAGTAGGCCTCATGCAAGTTTACATCAAATTCACCTTCTACTTCCCCTCCTTCTGGAATTCGAAAGATTTTATGTAAAGAGTGCCTAGTTAAATCAATCTTGACCCCTTTAACTATAGACTGAACAATAGACCTTTCAGAGTCACATCTCAGATTGCAGTAAAATTCAGCAACCCATCTAGGATAATATGTCCTATGCTTACTCAAGAATTTCTTCCATTTCTGAAACTCAAAAATTTCCAATAATTCAAGGAAGGCAGAAATCATGGGTTGATTGGCAAAATCAACGTACCGGGGAAGCATGATCTTTCATGCTTCCAATATCACCTCAACCTATGTATAAGACTTAGCAGGGATTGCTTCTTCTTCAGATTCATACTTAGCAGCTTTTGAAGCAGCCATCTTGCACCGCTTGGAGGAAGTTCCTTCTATCTTTTCTTTCCCGTTTTCCTTCTTTGGTTGAGATACCTCTCTAGGCATATCTGCTGGCAGCTGCTCTCTCGAAGAATCCTCTGGTTGAGCTTCCATTTCCTTCCTCTTCCCTTTTACTGACTTCTCCTGAACCGATTCCAAAGTGGCTCCCTTTGCATGTGCTTCCTCTCACCTACGCTCATAGCATTGAGTCATAGACTGCTGCTCTTCCATGACTTTCTTCTTCCCTTCACTCACGGTGGACGGAGAGGACATGGTGGAAACAATGAGGAGAGAAGGATGAAACATAGAGAAGGAATGGATGAGATGAGAAGAGGGAAGGTTAGAGAGGCGGGCTTGCTCGCTGAAATCGAGAGAGGAAAACACGAGAGCGGGAGGTCGCGTCGGCTTCAAAGGAGAGGGCATGATAGGTAAAACAAGTAGGGTTACATATATAAGAAGCACTGCCAACTTTACCAATATTCAACAGTTAATACCCAAACTACCCCTTACTTTAAAATAAAATGCCTTTCCAAGAAGAAATGTGATTTCTGGCATATGAGATTATATCTTAACAAGTTATTCTCCACACATTAAGCTTACGAATCAATGGAAGTGAAACAACTTAATGAAGGAAATAACCCAGTCAAAGAGATCCTTAATCTTACTAGCCCCTTTCATTTGCCAATAACTAATTGAAAAACCCAATTTTTATATTTACTTTAAATCAGTATAAATTTACTGAAGGAACCATAGGGTCAACCATATTTTTCATTGATCTTTTACAAAATTTCGATTGAACATTTCAGTATAACTGCACTTTTTTACCCAAGAAAATATGTTGATCAAACACCAGAGCCCCTGGTTACTCAGTACAGTTTACCTTTATGTTTCATAATTCTTGAACAGAGATAGCATTCATTTTCATGACTTGACCTCTAAATTTCTTTGAAACAGATGGTCAGTTTCTCAAATAATATGCCATTACTCTGTCACAATCAATTTTTTTTATTTAATGGCATATTCCCAGGTCCTTTATCAGAGTTTTCTTTGGACATGACTTAAAGACCATATAAACCTTAGATTTCCTATCAGATTGGCTTATTACTAAGAACTTTCAGATTTTAGATTCCTTACTAAGCAGTTTCCAATTTGGACTATTTTAAGACCATTGAGGTATCATTCAAGGTTAATTGGGGAAACTTTTCAGATAAGATTTTGAAGAGGGGCGATCTCGCGCTGGTCCTGAGCTGGAGGAGATGATCACCGAATAGTGAACTGCAAGGAAGGGAAACGGGTCAGGGGGCCCAGGGATGATTCCCTGGGGAAAACCCTCCGATGCCTAAGTCAGTAGAGCAGTGATGGAAGCTATGAAGGGAGGAGGAAGGAGATGCACGAGATCCCTCTCCACCAAGGTGGTGAAGTGGTTCCTGCTCAGGGAGTTTTAGGCGTGTGTTTGCCTTACCTTTCGCTGGAGGGAGTCCCAGGTTTAAATAGTGCGTAAGTCTTATGAGTCCCGTAAGCTGAGGAGTTTCAGGCGGGGGTTACATACTCGACATGGGATCTTTACGTCATCATCGTGGGCTCTTTATAGTCTTGAGGATTCGTGGGCCGCCTTATCCTCGTAGACTCCTGCTCAGAAAGGGTTCTCAATGGCAGCGTGGATAAGCAATCGTCGGTCGCCCCAAGCGTGAAGAGTGCCAGCCCTGTCCCGGGCGATAGGCATAGCTCGGGTGGGTCTCGGTCGGAGTGGGCGCTAGGCGCTAGCCCTTATCCCGACGAGGGGCATAGGTCGGGCGTGGGTCTTCCTCCGACCGGACAGACGCTCGGCCTTCCGAGCCCAATGGCCACCTAGGAAGTGCTTGATCCCGAGTGAACTTATTGGGCTTTTATGCTAAGTGGATGACCATTATTCTCCTTCCCTGACCTTGTCAGATGTCTATCATTATCCTTCTCCAACTCTGTCGAATGTCCATCATGATACTTCTTCGACCTTGTCGGATGATCCCTATTCTCCTTCTCCGACAACGTCGGAAGATGATTATTCTTCTCCACCTTTATAGCAATCTTCTCATCGTCTTTCTATTCTTTCTGCCTCACCCTTTTGGAGTCGTCACCCCTTTTCATGTTGTTTTTGAGACTTTAGCCCGCCTTAATCTCAGCTAATCTCTGTTTATTCTGTATCTGGTTCCTTGTTATCAGGGTCTCCGTGCCTCAGTGAGAGAGCTCTAGCCCTCGTCTATCTTCCTTTTTATCCTTCTTTGTCCATTTTAGTGTCTGCCGCTCCTTCATGAAGAGGAATCCTCAAGTCCTTGTTATTTTTTCCATCATTGCTCCTGTCAAACAAGGAATACAAAGCTCGCGCTACGCGAAGCTTGATGATCAAGATCACTTTAGGATGCTGGTTTCCACGCTATGGATTTGCAAGGTATCTTTTATTTTGTGCAAGAATATGTTATCATTGTCATTTCCATTTGCGCATGATGTTAATGATGGTTCCTCAACATAGTTTAAGTGGCTTTAAAAAGTTTGCTCAATTTTGGTCAAAATTTTCAGTTCGCTTCTGCAGCATCTTCTAGGCTGGTGATAGCTCCGCGCTGGGAGTCCACTTTCTTTCCCCGATTGTTGAGGGTGTCCCTTTTGAGCATGGGTTTTTCACACACTTCATGACAAGCTGTAGTCGATCCCTTTTGAGGCACACCGTTGCTGCTTTGGCCATATCTTTGGATATGTACAAACGTCTTTTCTTTTCTCTGCTCGGATGAGTGCATGGGCAAGAGATTGATGGATGAGATGACCAACCTAGGCACTCCCTAATACGAGAGAGGTCTCAAATAGGGGCAGTCTTATGACCCTGAAAAAAATGAGCGTTCATGTGAAATCTAGCCAATAAGGGCGATCAAAATCAAAATGATGAATATCAAAATTATGAATCAAAGGCATGGCAAGAGTGGCAGTACAGTTCCCCGGGGGACGTCATGAGCCCGGTCACTTGCGTGCCTAATAAGTATGGGTCTCAAAATCAAAGACACAAAGCCCCAGCGTAACAGACTATATTTTTGAGGGGTAGTGTCCTGGAAGGAATTCAAGTCTTGATATCTCCCATCCTGCATTAAGCTTATCTCCATCTTTCTTCTGTTTCTCCCTCTTAGGCTAGGTTGTATCCCAAGTATGGCCTTAGTAGGGGCACCTTTCTTTAGAGGCGGTTGGTTGTGACGAGCCACCCTCAAATGAACGCCCTCCTCAAGGGAGAGCTCTTAGTGTGAAGGGGAGGGATGACGACCCCTAGCCAATAGTTTAAGCTCGTCTCTGGGTGCTGTAGATAGCTTTGTCAAAATTTGAAAATCTAAAAAAATCAAAAAGTTTAAAAATCCAAAAAAACTAGATATTTTAAAAACATAAAAAATTAGATATTATAAAAATACAAAAAATTAGGTATGTCAAAAATCTAAAAAAAATAAATATTCCCAAAAATCTAAAAAAATCAGATACTTCAAAATCCAAAAAAAATCAAATATCTTCATAAAATCTAAAAAATCAGAAAACTTATCTGAAAATCCAAGAATATGTGTCTTTTGTTTCTCTTTTTCATGTGTTTTTATCTATTTTGTCTTGCGGACAGATATGTAATTTGTTTGCTAAGTGTGCAAGTTGCAGGTTCAAGCTTCCTTGCTCTCTATCTTTCGCTCTGTCTCCTGTTCACATCTTTCTGACCTGTTCTCTTCTTCGATCTTATCTCTCGATCTTTCTGGAGGTTATGTCCTTCGCAGATTTCGCTTAGCTTTTACTTACCACGCTTTATCATGTCTTCATGAGACGACTTTGCCTCACGATTATGAACCTGGCAGTTCTGCTTCATTTTGGTCTTGGGCTTTGGTTGAAGAGCGTATTTGTTATGTTGTTATCGTCTCCCGTATTGTTTTTGTCCCTCCGTGTCGTCCCACATGTGTCTTTTGTCCCCCGTGATTTGTCGTCCCACCTATCTTGGTCCCACCGCGTGTGTTGTCCCACAGCATGGGCTGTCTTTCCCCCACTGTGTTTTCAAATCCCCTGCACGCTTGCCATTTGTTCTTGTGGTGTTTGTTATGCTGTTATGTTTTGTTCGTCCTTGTTATGTTATGTTTAGTTCATTTCACTATGTTTCGTTCATCTTTCTTATTATGCTATGTTCTAGTTCACGTTTATCCATGTTCTTTTGTGGTTGTCTTATATGAAAAATCCAAAAAATGCCGTTTCGCTTGGCAAGTAAGTCAGGTATGGCTATCTATCCCAGCTCATTGTTGCATTACTATATGGTATCTACATTATTATAGCCTCTCAAGGACCGACTGGTTGTCCGTGTGTTCTGGGATCTGATGTTCCCCTTTAACAAAAACGATGATGATCTAAGAGCATGCGGCTAATCGTTGGATAAGTCGTTAGTTTGAGTTGGTTGGGGGACGATGGACTCTGTCTCGCACGCCGTGGTTGCAAGAAGACTCTTGACCCCATCCTGCTCGGTCTAGCAATATTATTCTTGAGTGCCTTCTATTTTATTCTTTCTTTGCATTCATTTTGATGATTTCTTTATTTTAGCTCAGCATGCATCATGTCATTTTTGAGCATTCACGTCTTGTGATTCTTTCATAGGTTTCCCCTCAACAATGGTTAATTGCACTTCAATTCTCTTTGATAAGAGATCCCCATTCCACTCTGAATTTGAACCTTTTCTCTGATCTTCTTGCTTGGTCTGGTTGGCCAGTGTGATTCTTGTCTGGATTGTATCTCAGTTTCAATTCTCCTTTTCTAACTTTTTAGCTGTGCTCTTTTCGATCCCCTCATTGGTCATGAATTGTGTCCCCAATGAGGTTGGTCGTGTTTTCTTTTCCTCCCTTATTTAGTTCTCCAGACATGTCTCATCCGCATCATCCATTCCGAGTGATTAGTTCAACATTTTCAGGAGAATTCCAGTCACTTGTTGGTTATGACATGTGTCTTTTGCCTTGATGCCCGCTTATTAGTTCTCTCCGCTTCATCTCTGCTTCATCTTCATTTCACGTCGTTGTCACTTTCACTCCATCTTCTTTCCATTTCACCTTCGGGCCACTTTCGCTCGTTCCCTTGCAAAGCGAACATCAAGTTGGCGTTGAGTTTGAGCAATCATCTCTTGAGTAGGGAGAGATCGAGAATAATGCGGGCTAGCTTGAGCAAAAGAGTGTGAATTTAGACCAGGATTATGATATTGGGCCGGATAAGGGGATCCAGGCTGAGAGGAAGAAGGGCCCACCTTCTCAATGAATAGTGAAATTTTTATTTTATTTTATTTTATTTTTATTATTTTATAAATGATGGTCTTCTAGAGACCGCCACTTTCAAGTAGCGGTCTCCGGAAGACTATCTTCTCCAAAATTCTCCCAGAAGCCTCCCGGACGTGATCACATCAAATGGCGTCATCCCATGACCGTTTCTTCAGGTGGCGATCCTTGGAAGACCGTTTCTTCAAGTTGCGGTCGTGCGATAGACTGTCTCTTCAGTACAGAGTCCAGAACCTCTTGAACTTCAATTTCTTCGCCAGAGAGCATCCGAGAGTCCTTATGTGGGCCATTTTCTTCGAGATAATCATCTTAGATCGAATTCTATCCCTCCTGGGGGCTTTATCCCACTATTATCTCCATGTTTTATCAATCTAGGACTCCTACTTCGAAGCATTATTTTCAAAATCCGGGCTCAAGGTTTCTAGTTTCTATAAATAGTGGTCAGTTCGCAGTGCGCGAAAGGGGGCTCTTCTTCGGTTCGGGGCGAAGCCATGCCACATTGCCGACTCTTCTCTTCGACCCCAACCTCTTCAGGGAAGTATTAGCTTCATTTTCCATGGCTTAGGGCTTGTTTTCTTCATTCTACTCGTAGTTATTTGTCCTCCATTTCTCAATTTTATCACAGTTTACACTTTCTGCACTTTTCTCCATATTGCATGCACGTTTCCTATAGTTATACTACATGTTGAATCCTCTTTTTCGTTCACACGTCATCACAACACACACACCTATTATTTCCACCCTTCCACAGGGGTTAAAAATCTCCCCCCGATGCGTTCTCCTTCAATCTTTCATGCTATTTTATGCACTTCGGGATAGATGCTACATGCATGTTCTAATGGGGTTTTCCTCCTCTGTTTGAGCTCTCTTTTGCAGGAGAAGCAAGAGAACATGAGGCCCTCTTTTTCTAGCCGACTGGAAGGCGAGGATGTGTAATCCACGTTGGTTCCCGCACCCTTCTTTCAAACATGATCAAGTCTTCATCCTTACTTTCCAAGGTACATGATGTTGTTGCATCTTCTTCTTACACCCTTTGGCGTTGTCAATCCTTGGTGGCACCTGGGTATGTTTTCTTATCTCTCATCGCCCCTTCCCTTTGTTCATATTTCATGCACATATTTGTTTAGTTTGGGGCGGGTAGATATAAACATCTACAACCTTGTTTTGAGACCCATACTTATTAGGCACGCATGCGAACATGCATAAGGTTGTAGATGTTTATACCTACAACCTTATTTTTTGACGATCACGGTGGGACAACTAGTGCCCATCACGTTATTCATGATCTCCTGTAAGTTTGGTGTGTATGTGTTCATGTTTAGATAGCATTGTCTCCATTTTCCCATAGTTCTATCACGTTTTCAAGTTCTGGGATCAAAAAATGGTCTCCAGGAGACCACTACTTGCAAGAAACGGTCATCTGGGGACCTCCTTTTGTTTTTGGTAGACTCTGCGCACAGGCTCTCGGGCGCGTCTTTCTTTGGCAATTTAAATCACCTCCCGGGGTCTGATCGCTTTGTTTTTGGTCCCATCTTGCAGACCTTTATATTGTCTTCATTTTCATATATTATTTGCATATATTTGGTCATATTTTCATAATTTAAAAGTGTCTTGATTTTCTAGTTTTGTGCAAGAAACCTGCACGTAGACACAGGGCAGACACTCAGGCGCGTCATTGGTTGATGTTTTAATATGCCTTCTGGGGTCTGATTGTGCCATTTTATGATCCCATCCTATAGGCCTTTGTATTCTCTTCATTTTCATATATCATTTGCATTCATTCTGTGGTGTTTTCCTATTTTAAAAGTGTCTTGATTTTCAAGTTTGATGCTGGAAATCTGCACGCAGACTCACATGTGCGTTGTTCGATGTTGATTTAATATACCTTCCGGGGTCTGTTTGTGCCATTTTTTGGTTTTATCTTGTTGTCCTTCATATTATCTTCATTTCCATATATCATTTGCATCCATATTGTCTTGCTTGCATAATTTAATCTTGCCTTCATTTTTTAGTTTTATGCTAGAATTTTGCATGCACTCCGGTGCACATAGGGCCATGCATTGCATACTCTAGTCGCATTCCTACCTTGGTAAGTGATCCTCTCGCCTCCATATTCCTTGGAGTCGACTAGGTGATCTTATGCGGGACCTCCGTAAGTCTCCATGAGCCGTGGATTCCCACATAGACGCCGAGTCAGTTGTACCTTTCCACCCCTTTGGATTTACATTTTTGCATACATGTGAGGGAGTTAACCTTAGTCAAACCAAAGTTTGGACCATATTCCCATAGGATTTCTTGTTGTATCCCTGTGGTTTTGATGATGTCAAACACTATGACTCATCATGAGTCTGCGTGTGAATGTGGTTTTGATAAAGTCATAGATGAAGTCATATGTGTTGATATCGAACACCATGAACACTATGAGTATGGTCTTGATGACGTTGAATACTGTGTCATATCATGAGTCTACATGTGCATAGATTTCATGCTTTATCTATTGCCTTGTGCATTAAGTCTTATACTTGATGGATTTATTTTACGCTTAATCTCTGATGAACTCTGAAAGAACAGGCTGTCAGATAAAGGCCAGGCTACTAGTCTTCTCATATGCACTTGAAGTAACTCTATTTGAAAAGCATCTGTAGAAGAAGCCCAGATCAAAGTGTGACATGTCAAAGCAGTCCAAGCTGTGGAATCTAAGTGAATCAGACCAACTGGAAGCTTACTGTCACGCCCCGAGCGCGGAAGGTACCCGGAGATGCGCGACGAGTTTACATCAATCATGTCAATTAGAGTAGTAGTGTATTCGACACAAAGACAGAGTGCACAAATATAAAGATAACCCAATCCATTAATTCCTTTAATAAGAATATGTCTATTACAAACCCTTGCAAATACTAGACTCAATAAAAGAAAAGTACAACGCTTGACTCAAGGAAAATAAAGAAAAGACTGGACTAATTGATGCTTGAGTAGCTCTAACTCTTTCACTCTTGGCTTTCCCTATCAGATTGAATTCCCTCATCGTCGGGCTTACCTGAAAAGTAGGGAAACACTGAGTGAGCGAACGCTCAGTAGGAAATTATATCTCAAGAACTAGCAAGGGGTTTAAGTAATTACATTTTTTCATGAATGCACTATAGCTATGTATGCTCGCAAAATGACAAGATAGCAAGAGAATATAACAATAAGATGACAAGAAGAACTAGTCATGAACTTTCAAGAACTTATACCAAAAGATATCAAGATATTTAAGCAAGTAGACTCATCATGTCATGTTGGAATTTGGCTATCATGTTTCAAGCAAGCGAGTATACAATTACCCTTTCTTGGGCCACGCAAGTCATGTAATATCAAGTCAAGTACAAGATTTGTGGAATGTTCAATCAAGCTAGTCATGCACTTCGGTATAATGCCAATACCGTGATCAATCAACTCCCATGGGCACAAGTACTTTCGGGTGCTCCTCGCAGGACAAGATCGGGCCCTATATGGGCAAGCATTAATCATGTATTTTAACATCCACTCTTGTGTATAGCCAATATGAAATTTTAAGAATAAAGCTTGTGGTCATGTAGGATAGACTTTGATAGAATAGAGTCCAAAAATAGGACACTAATAACGGTACAATCACGATTATCGATAAAACTAGGTGGAATTGGTTCCCTAACTTGGGTACCATGACAAGTAAGTGCCCACAAGTAAATGGTCACTTCTTTTAATATAGAATTGAGGTCCACAAGAACATCATGTTTGATATAGAATTGGGGTCTACAAGAACATCACATCAACGACATGTTTTCCCCGTTTATTAAGATAATTCTCACATCATACCCATGGCATGACATGAGGGCTGGTATACCATGTTTCTATAGAGTGACATGGCAAAGATGGTGTAATGGGTTTTTATTGTACAACCAGCTCAGTCGGCCTTGAGGGAATCCAAGGCTCGAGGAGTCTTACGGAGGTCTCTATGACTAACTTGCTAGTCCAAAGGAACGGAATATCCAATGGAGAGCTTGTATGTCACCGAGAATTGAGGGTAATGCGATAAGACATCATAAAACATGGGACTATATTCACGGACTGGAATATAGTGCCGATATATATATATAATATACATATGAAACCCTCGGTTAACAGTAACAGTGTAAAATAGTATCACAGGAAACTAGCGACTTAATCTAAGTCATTAATCATGGAATTAACGCCTTACACAGGGGCGTTTATTTACAAATTGACGGCTTGTTAAACAGTCGTCCACTCTGTATTTCTATTTTTACAGAATTTAGATAATATGGAATTTAATAAAAATGCGCCCTGGACAGGGGCGTTACTTTTCAATTAGCGCCCTGTTCTGGGGCGTCACTTTTATAAGAGACGTCTTGCATCAGGTCGTCATTTCAAGATTTTACCAGATTTCAGATAATAAAATTTCAGGGAACAATTTCATGGTCAGGACAAGAAAAATAGCAGGATTCGATAGGTATGATAATGCATTAATTTAGCTTCATGATTTCATAGTTATAGAATTTTAAACATGGATAATTATCAATTATATGAAATTGACGACTCCTGGGTAGGGCGTCAAAACAAGAATTAGCGCCCTTGTCTGGGTCGCTTCTTTAAAATCTCTCAGAAAACATTTGGAAACGCAGTAAAACTATATGTATGAGATCATGGATGAGTTTATTTCATAATTTATACTAGTTTGGGCTACGTTCTTGAGAAAACCTACCTGATGAATGTTCTGGTGAAGGAACGTGAAGAGAGTTGAAGAGAGAACGATACTCTGTTTTAAACAGAGTGTTCTGATCACCGGAAGAAGAAGAAGATGATGAAGAACTCCACGTCCTTCAACTAGGCAGAAGAGTTACTACTTACGGCAGACTTCCTGCAGCAAAGACGATGAAGAATCATTAATATTCTTCATGATTACGACCGAAGGCAGGGAAGAAGAACATTACCTGTTCTTTACGTACGCAGCAGCAGAACCTCCTTCGACCAACAGCTTACTAGGTTCGACAGGAAGGGTTATTTATAGGATTTTGGGAATCCTAATAGAGTTAGAATTTGATTAAGGGTAGTATTCCCTTGATAGAGTCCTTACTATATTCTATCCTCGACGTAGTTATCCAGAACTTGCTCTGGATAGTCTCCTGGGTCGAACGAAACTCGAACTGAATTGACGTCTTAAGTGAGGGCGTTGAATTTAAATTGACGCCTTTGCCTATGTCGTTTCTTGTTAAAAATGCGCCCAGGTGGAGGGCGTTACATTTACTTCCCCTTTTTTATTATTTTGGCCGTTTGATAATTGACGCCTTGTTGTTTGGGCGTCCCTTTTTAATTAGCGCCTTATCTAGAGGCGTTTCTTAATGAAGTAGCACCTTGACCAAAGGCGTTATTTCCATTCTGTCGTTGTATTGATGTTTCTCATTCATTTATTTAATACTTTATCAATTTGATTAATTTGGGGTTTTTATTTCTTTTTATTTTTTTCCCAGGGTTGCTACACCCTCCCCCACTTAAAAGAATTTGGTCCCCAAATTCAATAGTACATATATATATGGAGAGTGTAGAGTATATACCTTAAAATAATTCTGGAAATCGCTTCCTCATGGATTCCTCGGTCTCCCATGTGGCTTCATTCTCGGAACTCTTATTCCATTGTACCTTTAGCATGGGAATAACCTTATTCCTTAGGGTACGTACTTTACGATCTAGTATCTTTATGGGCTTCTGTTCATATGTGAGATCCTTCTGGATAACTAAGTCTCCATGTTCAATAATATGTGATGGATCGTGTACATACTTCTTCAACATAGATATGTGGAACACATTATGTACTTCGGACAATTGAGGAGGCAACGCGATGCGATAAGCAACCTCGCCTACTCTTTCCAGTATCTCAAAAGGTCCGATGAATCTTGGTGTAAGCTTGCCCTTAACACCAAATCTCCTTATTCCACGTCCAGGTGATATCTTTAGAAATGCATGATCTCCGACTTGGAATTCAAGATCTCTCCTTCTTGTGTCAACATAAGTCTTTTGTCTAGACTGAGCCATTTGCAGTCTTTCTCGGATCACTTGTATTTTCTCGGTGGTATCCCTTACCATATCTGGACCTAATAGTTGTTTCTCTCCAACTTCGTCCCAGCATAAGGGTGATCGGCAACTCCTTCCGTATAAGGCTTAGAAAGGTGCCATTTGTATACTTGCCTGGTAGCTATTATTGTATGCAAATTCAACTAGAGGCAAGTGATCATGCCAGCTTCCTCCAAAATCAATGATGCAAGCTCTGAGCATATCTTCCACTACCTGATTGGTTCTCTCGGTCTGACCATCCGTTTGGGGATGAAAAGCTGTGCTAAAGTTATGTCTCGATCCCAACGAATTTTGTAGTCCTTTCCAAAAATGCGAAGTAAAATGGGGATCTCTATCAGACACAATCGAGACAGGGATACCATGTAATCTGACTATCTCTTTTATGTATAATGCAGCCAGAACATCAACTGACCATCGACTCTTGATCGGCAAGAAGTGCGCTGATTTGGTCAATCGATGAATGATAACCCATATTCCATCATATCCTCCTTTTGATTTAGTTAGACCCATGATAAAATCCATACCAATATCCTCCCACTTCCATTTGGGAATATCCAGAGGATGTAGCTTTCCGGCAGGCTTCTGGTGTTCAGCCTTAACTTGTTGACATGTGAGACAGTGAGACACAAAATCCGCTATTTCTCTTTTCATATTGGGCCACCAAAAGATCCTTTTTAAATCTTGGTACATCTTAGTAGATCCTGGATTGATTGTGTACCTTGATCTGTGAGCTTCATCTAAGATCTTCTTCTTTAATTCTGGACAATCCGGTATACAAGTTCTATTTTGGAATAACAACCTTCCATCCGAAGCTAGTTGGAACACAGATTGTCCTTCTAGTTTGCCCTTGATTTCCACTAATACCGGGTCACTACCTTGAAGTCCTTGTATTTCAGATAACAAATCTGACTGTATGCTCGTATGGGATAAGGTGACACACCTACTGTCCTTGTCCATGCTTATATTAAGTCTAGTAAATTGTTCTAGCAACTTCCACTCCTGAACCATACAATTGGCTAATAATGCTCTCAGCTTTCGACTAAGGGCATCAGCTACCGGATTACCCTTTCCAGGATGATATTGTATAGTAAAGTCGAAGTCCTTAAGATATTCTAGCCAACGTCTTTGCCTCATATTCAATTCATTCTGAGAGAAGAGATACTTAAGACTTTTATGGTCAGAGTAGACAAGAAACTGCACTCCATAAAGATAATGTCTCCATATTTTTAGTGCAAATACGACCGCAGCCAATTCTAGATCATAAACTAGGTAGTTCTCCTCGTGCTTCTTCAATTGACGAGAAGAATAAGCTATAACCTTTCCTTGTTGCATTAGGACACATCCGAGGCCAATGCCAGAAGCATCAGAGTATACCTCGAATTGCTCTCCTTCCACTAGTAAAGCTAAGACCGGGGCTGTGGTCAGATGATCTTTGAGAGCTTGGAAGCTTCGTTCACAATCCTCGCTCCATTCATAGCGGATCTCTTTGCGAGTCAACCTTGTAAGTGGCACGGCGATCTTAGAGAAATCTTTGATGAACCGCCGGTAATAGCCCGCAAGACCTAAGAAACTTCGGATCTCGCTAACATTGGTCGATCTTTCCCAATTTCTTACAGCTTCCACTTTTGATGGATCTACAGACAAGCCATCTTTTGATATAACATGTCCGAGAAAAGTCACTTCTTCGAGCCAGAACTCACACTTACTGAGCTTTGCATATAATTGGTTTGTCCTCAATATCTGTAATGTAATCCTTAAATGTTCCTCATGCTCTCCCTTGGTCTTGGAGTAAATCAATATATCATCAATGAAAACCACCACGAATTGATCTAGATAAGATCTGAATATACTATTCATCAACTGCATAAAGGCAGCAGGGGCATTTGTTAGTCCGAAAGGCATAACAACAAACTCATAATGGCCATACCTGCTTCTGAATACGGTCTTATGAATATCATCGTCCTTGATTCTTAGTTGGTGATATCCTGACCTGAGATCAATCTTTGAAAAATACTTGGATCCAGATATTTGATCAAATAACTCATCGATTCTCGGCAGTGGATACTTGTTCTTGATAGTGAGATGATTCAACTGTCGATAGTCGATGCATAACCTCATGGATCCATCTTTCTTCTTTACAAATAGCACAGGTGCTCCCCACGGGGAAGTGCTTGGTCTAATAAATCCCTTCTTGAGAAGTTCCATCAATTGCTCCTTTAACTCCTTGAGTTCGGCAGGTGACATTCTATATGGTGCCTTAGAAACTTGTCCAGCACCAGGAATTAAATCGATGGTGAAGGCCACTTCTCTTTGTGGAGGTAATCCAGGTAATTCCTCCGGAAACACGTCCGGAAATTCTTGCACCACTGGGATATCTTCTATCTTAGTCTCCTTATTCTCCTTAAGGGTGACAAATGCAAGGAAAGATACACATCCTTTCCTGATTAACTTGCTAGCTCGGAGAGCTGAAATAAGCGGCGAGTTGCTTCGACTCTTGAGGCTAGTAAAGATTAATTCCGGAAACTCTTTGAAAGTAACCTTGCTATTGCGGCAATCGACAGTTGCCTGGTATTTGGATAACCAATCCGCTCCTAGTATGACATCATACTCCTTTAGATCTAAACATATAAGATCAATAGGGAGATTCCTACCCTGAACCACTACTTCACAGTTTTGGTAATGGTGAGTGATATCAGTTTCGTTACCAAGAGGAGTAGACAAAACTAATTTTATCCATTCCGGTTCTAAGGGTAACAGATAAGCAAACTTTTTGGAAATAATTGAATGTGAAGCACCCGTATCAAATAAGACATATGCAGACTTGGAGCAAACTTTCAATGTACCTTCTACTAGTCCACCTTCTTCTTCTTCGGTCTCCTTAATTGCGTGAAGACGAGCGTTCTTGGTTACCAAGCGCTTTCCGTCATCGGCTTGATCATTAAGTAATGGGCAATCGGGAATCCGATGCTCACGGCTCCCGCAACGGAGACATGCTCCAAGTTTCCTCCAGCACTCTTCGGCTTTATGACCAGCCATGTCACAATGCTTGCATATTATATTCGAAGGTGTAGTAGTGACAGAGAAGGGCTTGGTCTTCTTAAATTTTTGGTCTTGAGAAGAAGTACCTCCAGTGCTAGGCCTCTTCTTGAAGTTGGGTTTAAAGGAACCCGAACTTGTAACTTGTTCTTTCTTATCCTTCCCACGGATTCTATCTGATAGCTCCGTGGCATCTTCTAACAATTGAGCTCGGCGTACTAACTCTGAGTAGACCTGATATCCATTGGCGCCAGCTGGGTAATATATTGGGGCCTGAGCCCATTAAGGAACCTCCTAGCTTTCATCTTCTCGGTGCTAACTAAGTGCTTAGCATACCGAGACAATCTAGAGAATTGTGCCTCGTACTCCGCCACCGATAATGACCGTTGCTTGAGTGAGGCAAATTCGGTAGCTTTCTTTTCTTGGACTCGGTCTGAAAAATATTTATTGTTGAAATGTTCAACAAATTCTTCCCAAGTAATTTGGTCTGGATTTATAGTGGCTTCGACTGCCTCCCACCAGCATCTGACATCTCTCTCTAACTGAAAAGTAGCTAATAAGACTTTCTCTTGATCCGTGCATTGCATAACATGGAATATACGCTCCGTCTCCCTGATCCAGTGCTCTGTGTCGTCTGGATTAGTAGATCCCATGAATTTGGGAGGGTTCATGTTTTTAAAGTTCTGGTGGAGACTCCCGGCTCACTGTGTACCTCCGTGTGCTACATGTTGCAGCACCTGGGTCATTCCTTGGAGTGTACGCTGCATGTTGCGCCATTGAGCACGTTCGGCAGCCATTATCCTACAATTACAATAGCTATACCAGTGTGCAATTTCGTTAAGAACTCTTAAATTTTCCAGGTTAACTCCACCCTTGGTTCTACCCAATCTCACTGGTTAATGGTTTAAACCTATCCTTGGACTTGGGTTTCCTAGGAATTGAACAACCTAGGCTCTGATACCACAAAAACTGTCACGCCCCGAGCGCGGAAGGTACCCGGAGATGCGCGATGAGTTTACATCAATCATGTCAATCACAGTAGTAGTGTATTCGACACAAAGACAGAGTGCGCAAATATAAAGATAACCCAATCCATTAATTCCTTTAATAAGAATATGTCTATTATAAACCCTTGCAAATACTAGACTCAATAAAAGAAAAGTACAACGCTTGACTCAAGGAAAATAGAGAAAAGACAGGACTAATTGATGCTTCAGTAGCTCTAACTCTTTCACTCATGGTTTTCTCTATCAGATTGAATTCCCTCATTGTCGGACTTACCTGAAAAGTAGGGAAACACTGAGTGAGCGAACGCTCAGTAGAAATTATATCTCAAGGACTAGCAAGGGGTTTAAGTAATTACAATTTTCCATGAATGCACTATAGCTATGCATGCTCGCAAAACGACAAGATAGCAAGAGAATATAATAATAAGATGGCAAGAAGAACTAGTCATGAACTTTCAAGAACTTATACCAAAAGATATCAAGATATTTAAGCAAGTAGACTCATCATGTCATGTTGGAATTTGGCTATCATGTTTCAAGCAAGCGAGTATACAATTACCCTTTCTTGGGCCACGCAAGTCATGTAATATCAAGTCAAGTACAAGATTTGTGGAATGTTCAATCAAGCTAGTCATGCACTTCGGTATAATGCCAATACCGTGATCAATCAACTCCCATGGGCACAAGTACTTTCGGGTGCTCCTCCTAGGACCAGATCGGGCCCTATATGCGTAGGCATTAATCATGTATTTTAACATCCACTCTTGTGTATAGCTAATATGAAATTTCAAGAATAAAGCTTGTAGTCATGTAGGATAGACTTTGATAGAATAGAGTCCAAAAATAGGACACTTGACATAGATAGGCGATAATAACGGTACAATCACGATTATCGATAAAACTAGGTGGAATTGGTTCCCTAACTTGGGTACCATGACAAGTAAGTGCCCACAAGTAAATGGTCACTTCTTTTAATATAGAATTGAGGTCCACAAGAACATCATGTTTGATATAGAATTGGGGTCCACAAGAACATCACATCAACGTCATGTTTTCCCCGTTTATTAAGATAATTCTCACATCATACCCATGGCATGACATGAGGGCCGGTATACCATGTTTCTATAGAGTGACATGGCAAAGATGGTGTAATGAGTTTTTATGGTACAACCAGCTCAGTCGGCCTTGTGGGAATCCAAGGCTCGAGGAGTCTTACAGAGGTCTCTATGACTAACTTGCTAAGTCCAAAGGAACGGAATGTCCAATGGAGAGCTTGTATGTCACCGAGAATTGAGGGTAATGCGATAAGACATCATAAAACATGGGACTATATTCACGGACTGGAATATAGTGCCGATATATATATATATAATATACATATGAAACTCTCGGTTAACAGTAACAGTGTAAAATAGTATCACATGAAACTAGCGACTTAATCTAAGTCATTAATCATGGAATTAACGCCTTACACAGGGGCGTTTATTTACAAATTGACGGCTTGTTAAACAGTCGTCCACTCTGTATTTCTATTTTTGCAGAATTTAGATAATATGGAATTTAATAAAAACGCGCCCTGGACAGGGGAGTTACTTTTCAATTAGCGCCCTATTCTGGGGCGTCACTTTTATAAGAGACGTCTTGCATCAGGTCGTTATTTCAAGATTTTACCAGATTTCAGATAATAAAATTTCAGGGAACAATTTCCTGGTCAGGACAAGAAAAATAGCAGGATTCGATAGGTATGATCATGCATTAATTTAGCTTCATGGTTTCATAGTTATAGAATTTTAAACATGGATAATTATCAATTATATGAAATTGACGACTCCTGGGTAGGGCGTCAAAACAAGAATTAGCGCCCTTGTCTGGGTCGCTTCTTTAAAATCTCTTAGAAAACATTTGGAAACGCAGTAAAACTATATGTATGAGATCATGGATGAGTTTATTTCATAATTTATACTAGTTTGGGCTACGTTCTTGAGAAAATCTACCTGATGAATGTTCTGGTGAAGGAACGTGAAGAGAGTTGAAGAGAGAATGATACTCTGTTCTAAACAGAGTGTTCTGATCACCGGAAGAAGAAGAAGATGATGAAGAACTCCACGTCCTTCAACTAGGCAGAAGAGTTACTACTTACGGCAGACTTCCTGCAGCAAAGAAGATGAAGAATCATTAATATTCTTCATGATTACGACCGAAGGCAGGGAAGAAGAACATTACCTGTTCTTTAGGTACGCAGCAGCAGAACCTCCTTCGACCAACAGCTTACTAGGTTCGACAGGAAGGGTTATTTATAGGATTTTGGGAATCCTAATAGAGTTAGAATTTGATTAAGGGTAGTATTCCCTTGATAGAGTCCTTACTATATTCTATCCTCGACGTAGTTATCAGAACTTGCTCTGGATAGTTTCCTGGGTCGAACGAAACTCGAACTGAATTGACGTCTTAAGTGAGGGCGTTGAATTTAAATTGATGCCTTTGCCTATGTCGTTTCTTGTGGAAAATGCGCCCAGGTGGAGGGCGTTACATTTACTTCCCCTTTTTTATTATTTTGGCCGTTTGATAATTGACGCCTTGTTGTTTGGGCGTCCCTTTTTAATTAGCGCCTTATCTAGAGGCATTTCTTAATGAAGTAGCGCCTTGACCAAAGGCGTTATTTCCATTCTGTCGTTGTATTGATGTTTCTCATTCATTTATTTAATACTTTATCAAATTTGATTAATTTGGGGTTTTTATTTCCTTTTATTTTTTTCCCAGGGTTGCTACACTTACACTGAAAGGCCAGGTCGAAGCAACAACTTGTGATACGATGCCTCAGAGGATTTGGTTTAGAACTTCAAGGCTCTGAAAGCCTAGATCAACACAGCTGAGTTCATAACTACAATACATCATTTAGATAGCATATTCAAGAAAAATAGAGTTAGAATAATCCAAGGAAAGAATCTCAAAGAGCATGGATTAGTTGATCTGATGAAGCGAGGTCAGACAGATGCATCGACGCATCTAGAAGATACCTCGATGCAGCCTCAAAACTTTGAGCAAATTTGGAGTGATGCATTGACGTAACAAGGGAATACCTCGATGCAGTCAAAATCACTAAAGCAACTTCAGTATGATGCATCGACGCAACTAGCAGAGTGTAGAAGAAATACACTAACGCATCTAGTAGATCCCTCGATGCAATCACACCTCAGAAGAGAATTTACAGAGCTGCGTTGCTGAAATCAAAGGGATGACTCGACACATCAAGAGTTCACATGAAGGACTCTCAATTAAGAATATGGAGTCCGTTAGATAGGTTGATGCACCTAGAAGATACATCGATGCAACAGGATGCGGCATACAGATTCAACACGTTGTTGAAGCTTCATGCCTTGACACGCTAAGAAGATCAATTGTCATATCACATATGAAGTCTACGCATCAGAGTGATGCACCGACACATCAAGATAAGATATGAACCTCCAAAAGCAATCACGACAACTCATCAGGGCGATGCATCGAAGCACCAATCAAGGCTCAGATTCTAAGGAGCAATAACGTTGAAGCATCGTGATCATGCACTGACGCATCAAGCCACAAGCCATGTCTAAGGACAAAGCCAAGATCCAATGCTCCGACATCTCTGCCATCAACACAGAATGACTGTACTTCAATGCCTCGACCTGTTAGTCATGAGCCGTGCTCCATATCATTTGTCCGTATGGAAGGATTATCTTTTGACTTATTTGGATTGTTAAAGTCTCATTCGACCTGTTAGAGGTTCAACATGATATATGGAGCATCAGTGAAGGACAATTAAGAAAAACCTGAACCGCAAAGAAGAATGTGCTTCAGGCACGTGATCACTTGATGAATGAGCGCGTGATGACTACTGAAAGAGAATAGGCGTGAAATCTTCAGCACACATGGCTGTCCTCGGGAAATTCTTGTTGCTATTAGAATATTCTTTATCCACATGGATGAATCAGCTTTTTGGTTGTTGATCTGGATTGCAGAGAAAAGGACGATGCTCAGTTCTATAAATCTGAGCACCTTCGTTCAGAAGGAAAGGGCCGAAAATATGCAGAAAGAAGACAACATCTGAGAGTTCCTCCTGAGAGAAAAGAAAAGAAAGAACTCCACTGAGAGAGGGAGAGAAGCTCATCTAGCCGGCCTATCTTACTGAGAAAATTAGAGAGAGAAGTTTGAGAGAAAAAGAGAAAAGGGAAAAGCAGCTAGTTTCGTGAGAGATAGTGCAGCCAAGAGCTCAATTGAAGATCTGCGGTGTTGATTAGCTCGTGGATCAAATCCAGAGCTGTTCTACTCCTAAGGAGCTACAGTTTATCTGTTCATTCTTTTATATTTTTCTTTTCGCTTGTTCTTCATTTTTTCTTCTTATTTTTCGATACCCTGTTTGGGGATCGGGGTTCCCTCTGAAGCTTCAAAAGAAGGGAGATCTGATCTCCGAGTTTCCTCTGTGGCTTCAGAGGAAGAGAGGATCTAATCCTCTGGGTTTTTGGTGAGCAGTAGGTTGCTGTTCAGATCGCTTCTGCATTTGTAGAAGAAGGGGGATATGTTCTCCAATCACTATGGGTAGCAGTGGGGTTTGATCTTGTGGGTAGCAAGATCAGGTCAGAGGCTGTTTGGCAGTGGATGTTTGCAGACTGAGTCTGCGTCTTGTTTGGGCAAGGGAAGCCTCACTCGGGTTTGAGTGAGGGATGGATGTAGGTCTGTGGGTAGCAGACCGAACCATCTAAAAATGTCATCTACCGTGGTTTGTCTTGCGTGCATTTCCATATCATCTATCCCCCTTTCGTAGGTTGGCTGTGTATTTGATATCTGAAGTTCACTTTGATGATATCTATTTGAAACCGTCATAGCTTCTATATGTTTGTCTATGTGTTTAGCAGAGACCTTTGATTATAAAGTGCCTTTTGTGGTAAGAGCTCATTGAGGGCAATGTGTTTGAGTGTTTTTGTGAGTACTCTTTGTCTAGTGGTGCACACATTCTTTCACTCCTTGTGTTCGAGAACTATTCTGAGTTGGGTGTTCTGCAAATCTGTCCGTGTACTTAGAAGAATCATAGTTTGTGTGTGTGCGCTTAAGTGTTTTGGTTCATTATTGTGAAATCTCTTCTGCAATAGTCTGATATCTTAGTTTCCAGTGTTACTTCTGTTTGAGGAAGTTATTTGGTAAGTGTATTCTGCACCTCTACCTTGCAGTTCAGTTGTTCATCCAATTCTTGCGTAGTTTAAATTTAGTGCGAGAGATTTTTCAATTGAGGCCAAGTTGATTTTTAGGATATCTATTCACCCCCCCCCTCTAGATCCCAGCCTTGCACCCTATCAATTGGTATCAGAGTAGGCTCTGATCCATCAGATCCAACGATCTGCAGTGGATCCTGCTGTTCTTTAGTGCATTCTCTGGTTGCTGTTAATTATCGCTCTTGGCTTATTACTTGAATTGTTTTTGAATTGCTTCCATGACTCATCCACCGGTCTGCAATGGTTCTAATTTTGATTCATGGCTTCGCAGCATGCACAAGTCTATTGAGTCTCTTAATGCTAGTCTATGGAAGTTAATTTCACACGGTCCACACAAATTACCTAAGGATAAGTCCAAATGGACTGATAGTCATAGATCTAAGAATGCTGAAAATCTTAGAGCTCTTAATTTAGTGAAGGTTGCTATTGATTCTCAAATACTTCCTTGTTTTTCTGCATGCAGGACTGCCATAGGTATATTGGACGAATTGGTCTGCATCCACAAAGAAGAGGAGAACAAATGTTTGATGGCAGACAAAAGTGATCACAACAGTGATCAAAACGTGGACGAGGAGGAGGTAAGTTCTATGTTCGAAAACTATTCTATAAAAGATTGTGTAAATGCATATAGTGATTTGCTTGAGTCTCATGAGCAGCTAAGAAAATAGAATAAAACGTTGAAAAAGAAATTGAATGCTGCTATGAACTCAACTTCTAAAAATGAAGCTGTTGAAATATTGAAAATTGAGAATGATATTTTAAGAAAAATAGTTGAAAAACCTTGATGCTGTTAGGTCAGAACTAGATCATTTGAAGTCTGAAATACAAATCTCAGAAAATCCATTGAAGAGAATGAAGAAAAATTCAGGAAACTTGAAGAGGAGAAAAATTTGATTGCTGAAAAATTTGATGCTATTGAGTCTGTAAACATGGAGCTACAGAAAAATATTGAAAAACTACAAAAAGATCTGGAAAAATCTGAAACAGGAAATACTCAGAAAACTTCTCATGATGAGCAGTTCTTAATAAATGAGCTTGTACAGAATGAAAAACTTCAAAAAGAAATTGAGAATTTAAGGCAATTAAACACTGCTATGTCCGAAAGACTTATGGCTGTAGAAAAGGGAAAATGTGTAATTTCGGACAATTCTGATAAGTTGATCAGTCTCGAAACTGAAATCGAGAATCTCAAAACTGTTAATGCTATGCTTAATGAAAGACTGACAAACTGTGACGAAGAAAATGTAACTTCTGAACTACTGATTGTTTCTTTAGAAGATGTGATTCAGGATTTAAAAAGCTCATTGTCGAAGTTCGTAAGTGGGCAAGAAAACCTGGACAAACTTTTGGGAACTAAGGTAAATTTCAGAGAAGAGGGATTGGGCTACAATCCAGTTAATAAAAAAATCCTTTGAGAACAAACTGAAGACATTTTTTGTCAAAGCGTCCAATGTCGTCACCACCTCAAAGGTAAATCAACCCACTATTCAGAGAATTCAAAAACAAGCTGAAAAAATGAAAATAATGATCACTTGCAGAAAAGGCCAAGAAATACTCATGCTAGAACTGTGCATGTTATACACAACTCAAACACACACACATGCACACAAAAAGGTAATGTCATGTCATTATTGTCATAAGATTGGTCATTTAAAGCATGAGTGTAGATTGATGGAACAAGATGATCTGAATGCAAGTGCAATGCATGCTTGGAAATCTCATGTTAGAAATCATGCATTTTAGAAAAAGAAAATTCACTATTTTTGCTGTGGTAAATTAGGCCACATTGCTGCTCACTATTGGCATGTCTAGATAAGAAAAGCTAATTCTAAATATGTTAGGTTCTCTGCTAAGAAACATGTTTTTGAGAGAAAGGAATTTATTTTTAAAGAAAAATCTCTTGCATGTTATGAATGTGGCAAGCCAGGCCACAATGCTACGGTTTGCTGGTTAGTTGGTCCCAAAAGATAAAATGTTCATGTTAATAATAGAAACATTCATGTCCATGCACAGAAAATTCATGCTCATGCTCATGTACACAAAAAGAACACAAAGTCTTATGCTTCATGTCATTATTGTGGTCAGATTTGGCATTCTATGACTGTTTGTCATTTAATGAAATCTGATGATTTGAAGGCCCAAAGGTTGTGGAGAGCATCCTTCAGAGATGCTACTAATGCTTCAAGACCCAAGGAGACTTGGGTACCTAAATATGCTAAATGAGAATTTGTTTTTGTAGGTGTGCCTTGAAGAATAAAGGAAAAATAAACAAGGGGGTTCAATAAATCGAGGCATACTAGATTGATAAAACCCCATTTCTGCATTTCACTAGGCCTAGATATTTGAGTTTTCAATGATGCTTTTCAGATAGCTGCATATTATGCTTGATCTGTCAGTTAAAATCTAGTGCATACATGTTTACATCTGGACTTGACATTTGTATTATTTGTCATGAGTGTCTCAATGCATATGTTGAGTTAATTGTGCATATATTAGATTGAGATTGAATTGTATATCAAAGTCAGAAAATCTAAATTGCATGTATCATAATGCATATCTTGCACAATCATTGAAACTCTGTTGCACACATTGTTCATCTGCATACATATGTGCTTGAAAAATTGTCATCAAAATTGAGATACACATAGGACTGCATTTGCACTACATTGTCTTGCATAACCTCTATGGTATATAAATGGTGAGTTATTGAAAGACAGATGTGATCTGTCTGGAAGTTCTTACTATGTATGAGGTGGTCTTTAGACCAAGTCCTCTACCTGGTACCATAGGTCAAAATTGCACATAGAGTAGTCTAATTGTTCATGAGCATAACTCATTAAACTCCCTGTATAGTCTACAAGTCATATTAGATGTTTGAGTAAACTTAGAGAGGGGGAGGTCATGCATTTCATCGTTTAGTAATGTGCATTTGTCTGTTCTTATGCATACATTGATTTCAAAATTATTTGCATATCATTCATGATCTGAAATGTTTGATATGTTTCTGATTTCATGCACTATCTAGTTCGGTCAACCGAATTGCTCATTTCGGTCAATCGATGTCTCCATCTTCAGCTGTTCTGTAAAATCTCAAAGAAAAGTCGACTCCTCATTCAAGAAATCAAATTGATCTCATCATTCTCATAGCTCTGGGATCAATTATCTGTTACTCCTGCATTTGCTGAGGGGGAGGTTGATGTCATAAATTCATGTTGAGGAATTCACTCTAAAAGCATATCATGTCAGCCACTTGATTAGCTTTGTGACTATTTCTTTGAAATTGCCTGCCTCTGCTCTCTTGACTATCCTTGTCATATCTATGAGCTTGTCATTTCCTAGTCAATGTTAGTCACTTGCTTGGATTATGTGCTATATTCTTGAGCTAATCTTTCTGAAAGCTCGCATCTACTGAACTGTGAACATCTTTGTCTTAACTCAGACTGAATGTCTACTAGATTCTCACACACAGTTTGTATGCTTCTCGTTACTATTTCTATTGATAAATTGGCTGCTCCTGAAACACCTTTCATCTACTTGAAATTTAGGAAGATTTCAATTTGTGTACCTCGATCATAAATCTGAAATCAATAAAAAAGCAATCTCTTATTATACAGGATTATGAATGTCTAAAAGAATTAGTTGGTTTAAGATTAATGTATTCATTATGTTTGGATATAAACATCTTGAAAATATATCTGAGTCAACTTTAATAAACCTCAACCAACATCTTCATGTTGTGTCATGAAAAATCTTCTGAAATCTGAAAATGTTGAAATCATGACTTTCTTTGGTTGAGATACATATAGTCAGTATTACTTTTAAAAAATCTGAATGCTCTGAAAATTTCCTAAGGGTAACTTTGTGTCAGAGCAATGACAATGGCTACTGAGAAACAATGTCTAAAATAGACTGTGTCATGAAGTGCCATAGTCATCTCTGCTGAAAAATTATTACAAAATCAGAGAAAAGTATGGCAGAGCAATGACATGGTGTGGTGAGTAACTGGGTCACTTCACTAAAGACGTGTTGTGCCTCATGTCAAAAGCTATACTACTATTATCTCTGTTCAATTTGAAGCATGACAGTTAGTCATACCAAGTGCTTAGGGATACTGGCGTCCAAACAACATGTATCCTCTAGTTATATGGTATATACTAAACTCAACTGCACCTGAATTTCTGAATGAAAATTGTTATTGAACAAAAGAACAATATGAAAAAGGTTGAAAAGAAAGATTGCTGAACCTCAGGAACCAAATCTGAAATTTTTATGGTTGTTTAACATCCGAGAGTTCCTCCTGAGAGAAAAGAAAGAAGAGAACTCCACTGAGAGAGGGAGAGAAGCTCATCTAGCCGGCATGTCTTATTGAGAAAATCAGAGAGAGAAGTTTGAGAGAAAAAGAGAAAAGGGAAAAGCAGCCAGTTCCGTGAGAGAGAGTGCAGCCAAGAGCTCAATTGAAGATCTGTGATGTTGATTAGCTCGTGGATCAAATCCAGAGTTGTTCTGCTCCTAAGGAGCTACAGTTTTTCTGTACATTCTTTTCGCTTGTTCTTCATTTTTTCTTCTTGTTTTTTGATACCATGTTTGGAGATCGGGGTTCCTTCTGAAGTTTCAGAAGAAGGGAGATCTGATCTCCGGGTTCCCTTTGTGGCTTCAGAGGAAGAGAGGATCTAATCCTCTGGGTTTTTAGTGAGCAGTAGGTTGATGTTCACGTCCCTTCTGCATTTGCAGAAGAAGGGGGATCTGTTCTCCGATCATTGCGGGTAGCAGTGGGGTTTGATCTTGTAGGTAGAAAGATCAGGTCAGAGGGATTTGTCTCCCTTGGTTTCAAGCTATTTGACAGCGGATGTTTTCAAACTGAGTCTGCATCTTACTTGGGCAAGGGAAGCCTCACTCGGGTTTGAGTGAGGGTTGGATGTAGGTCTGTGGGTAGCAGACCGAACCATCTAAAAATCTCGTCTACTGTGGTTTGTCTTGCGTGCATTTTCATATCATCTATCCCCCTTTCGTAGGTTGGCTGTGTATTTGATATCTGAAGTTCCCTTTGATGATATCTATTTGAAACCGTCATAGCTTCTATATGTTTGTCTGTGTGTTTAGCAGAGACCTTTGCTTCTAAGTGCCTTCTATGGTAAGAGCTCATTGAGGGCAAGTGTTTGAGTGATTTCATGAGTACCCTCTGTCTAGTGTTGCACACATGCTTTCACTCCTTGTGTTCGAGAACTATTCTGAGTTGGGTGTTCTGCAAATCTGTCCGTTTGTACTTAGAAGAATCACAGGTTGTGTGTGTGTGCTTAAGTGTTTTGGTTCATTATTGTGAAATCTCTTCTAAAATAGTGTGATATCTTAGTGTCTAGTGTTACTTCTGCTTTGAGGAAGTTATTTGGTAAGTGTATTCTACACCTCTACCTTGCAGTTCAGTTGTTCATCCAATTCTTGCGTAGTTTAAATTTAGTGGGAGAGATTTTTCAATTAAGGCCAAGTTAATTTTTAGGAGATCTATTCACCCCCCCTCTAGATCCCAACCTTGCACCCTATCATTTCTATCTTTAGGGAATTATTCTCACTTCAAAACATTAAAAGGTCCATTAAAGTTTCTACAAATCTTCGTATCATATCAACTTGTTTGAATTTTGGTGAAAACTCTCACATCATATTGTTTGTGTTGTTTAGGCTTGTCCAAGCCCATTGTGGTGTTTGTGCTGCATTCCCTCATCATCCATATATTCTTGTGTTGATACCCATTTAGCTTAGCCCTTTTGTTGTGTCCATTGTCTAGTTCCATAGTTCTAAGTCGCATTTTGCCTTGGTCCCGTGTATTAGTGAGTCAGCCCTGCTCTCTTCAACCCATTACGCCATTGCTTCCCTGGCTGTATCCCCTTGATATCCCTGTATTAAGTCTTCATTTCCCTCATGGAGCACCGTTATAACCCTGTATATTGTCCTTCTCAATCCTCCTACTCCCGCTTGGAAAGAAGCCCGCGTGGAATCTTCTTTCCACGTGGGCCTTCTTCTCATGGTCTCTCTGACCCATCCGAGGAACAGGCTAATCTCATGGCCCACCTGGCAAGCCTTGTTCGCTAAATGAACCCGGTCCAGGCCCAAAGACTCATTGCAAATCACCTTAATAGGCCTCATCCCTCTCTTAATGGGCCTTACTCTATTAATGGCCTTCTTCTCTTAATGGGCCCTCTTCCTCTCCTTCCTATGCTGCTGGCCCTATGGGCCCATATGCCAATGTTCCTTTCAAGCCCACATACCCTTCCACTCTAGGGATGAGCCCATCTTCTTCTCAGTCGGGATCCCCTTATCCGGCCCAATATCATAATCCTTGTCCAAATTCACACTCTTTTGCTCAAGCTGGCCTGCATTATTCTCAATCTCTCCCTACCCAAGAGATGATTGCTCAAACCAACGCCAACTTGATGAACTTCAACACCTAATTGATCCCCAAATCCTCCTTAAGTGTTCCATTTGCATTTCAAATCTTCGGCTTCTGCCACCTTCGCAAATTCCTACATATCGCCATTATGGTGGAATCGGTGACCCCTATGTGCACTTAAATGAGTTCATATATGAGTCAGCCCAGTTTTGACACGACCAACGTCTGATGGCCTATCTATTTGGTCTATCACTAGAAGGCCCACCTCGGGATTGGATCTTTGCATTGCTGCAAGACTAAGTGGTGAATTTCCAAGCTGTCCAAGAAAGTTCATTCAGCAATATCAGAACCAGGTTGGGCCTAAGTTCTCCGTTGTGGATCTGGCCCACGAGAAGATGAAGCCCGATGAGGAGTTCTCTACCTTTGCTGACCGCTGGCATCTCCTCGCCGTGCAAAGTCCCGGGGCATATTCTGGAGGGAGAGCAGATCAAGATGCTTATATCTAATGCGACGCCCGAGTATCGGTTCATTTTAGCCTTGAATGACATCACCTCCTGGCAACAACTTTATAGTTGTGCCCGCTTCATTCGTCAACAAATCCAAGGTTCCATTGACCCCGAGTCTTCCCCACCTTCCACACCCACATCCACCTCGCCATCCACATCTACCCCCCTTTGTACCTTCTATGAGTCAACCCCCCACGAGTTAGCCTTCCACCACATATTCCTCCATGAGTCAGCCCCACGCTTCCACATATCAACCCTCCATGAGTACGCTACGTCAACCTTCCACGAGTCAGCCTTCCACCTCCACATACCCACATGTGTCTCCACCCCCAGTCAAGGGAACGTCACGCCCCGAGCAAATAGATGCCATCCACTACATACCTACGCATCCCGCACATATGTCTCCGCCTAGTCCCTCCACCAGTCGCCATGCACCTTTGCCTACGCAACTCTGCTTCCATCACCACAACCCTCTTCTCCACAACCTACCCCTCAGCATCTGTGTCACGCCCCGAGCGCGGAAGATACTCGGATATGCGCGACGAGTTTATATCAATCATGTCAATCAGAGTAGTAGTGTATTCGACACCAAAACAGAGATGCGCAAATAGAAAGATAACCCAATCCTTTATTTCATAATGGATAGACTATTACAAATCCAATACTCTATTCAATTAAAACGGAAAGGTACATAGTTGACTCAAGAAAATAGGAAAAAGACTAGATGACACTTGGAAAAGCTCTAGCTCTTTCACTCTTGACCATTCCCATCCGATTGACTTCCCTCGTCGTCAGAATTACCTGAAAAGTAAGGGACAAACACGGAAGTGAGCGAACGCTTAGTATGAAATTATATCTCAGGAACTAGCAAGGGTTTAAGTGATTACATTTTCATGAATGTACTATAGCTATGCATGCTCGCATAAAATGACAAGATAGAGAATTATCAAGCAAGACAGCAAGATGAAACTAGTCATGAGTTTTCAGAAAAAAGATGACAAGATATTCAAGCAAGTACTCTTTAGCAAGTCATGTCAAGAACTTTGGCTATCATGTATCAAGCAAGCAAGTAATTACCCTTTTTTGGGTCACGCAATTCATGTCAAGTCAAGTACGAGTCAAGTACAAGATTTGTGTGGAATGTCCAATCAAGCTAGTCATGCACTCGGTATAATGCCAGATACCTTATCATTCAACTCCCATGGGCACAAGTACTTTCGAGTGCTCCTCCCAGGACCAGATCGGGCCCTATATGCGCAGGCATTTATCATATATATTTGACATCCACTCTTGTATATATATATAGCCAATAGAGAATTTCAACAATTTAAGCTTGTAGACACGTAGGATAACTTTGAGAGAATGGAGTCCAAAATACGACATTGGACATAGATAGGCGATAACAACGGTACAATCACGATGAACGATGAAACTAGGTGGAATTAGGTTCCCTTAACTCGGGTACCATGACAAACAAGTATGGACATTCTTTATATAGAATTGAGGTCCACATGAACAGTACATCAAAGGCAAGATACCCGCATTCTTATTATAGAATTGAGGTCCACAAGAACATCAACAAATGGCATGATATCATCATCCCATTAAGAATTCTCATGATATACTCTTTGCATATCATAAGGGTCGGTATACCATGTTTCTTTAGAGTGACATGGCATTCAATAGTGTAATGGGTTTTTAGGGTACAACCAGCTCATTCGACCTCGAGGGAATCCAAGGTTCGAGGAGTCTTACGGAGGTCTCTATGACTAACTCGCTAGTCCAAAGGAACGGAATGTCCAATGGAGAGCTTGTATGTCAATGAGAGTTGAGGGTGATCGATAAAACATCATGAAACGTGAGACTATACTCACGGAGTGGAGTAATAGTGCCTACATATATATTTATACTTATATAGTGAAACCCTCGGATAACAGCAATCGGGAAAAATCAGTAATGCAGAAAGTAGCGACTCTGGTGAAGTCATTTTTCGTACAATTAACGCCTTAACCAGGGGCGTTTATATTAAATTTGACGACATATAAAGAGGTCGTCCTTTCCAATATTGCTATTTTACAGGATATTAAAAATCTGTAATTTTGTTGAAAACGCGCCTTGGGTAGGGGCGTTACCAGGAAAAAGGCACCCTAGTCCGGGCGTTAGTTAAACAAGAGACGACCTTGTCAAGGTCGTGAATTCACAATTTTACAAATTTCGAGGTAATGAATATTTCAGGAACATGGTATATAGTCAGGACCAGAAAAATAGCAGGATTACAAGAAATTGACCATGCATTAATTTAGGATCATGTTTGCAATGATAATTAATTTTTAAACATGCTATTTATTAAATTAACAGGAATTAACGTCCGTGTGCAGGGCGTCAAATCTGGAATTGACGACCTGGGCATGGTCGTGTCTTTTAAATTAACGCCCTTGTTAGGGTCGTTTTTTCAAAAATTCCGTAGAAAATAACCAAAATGCATGAAAACTATATGCATGAACTGCCAATGATAATTATCTATAGTTATATGGGAGTTTGGGCTACGTTCCATGAGAAAATCCTACCTTGATAATTTGAGTTGGATGAACTGACGAAGGGTTTGAAAAAGATCTGAAGCTTCAACTGCAACCAATCAACCGCAGTATCAACAGGAGGAACGTTCGTTTTGAAGAACCCTTGTTCTTCGACAGAGCTTCCTACAGAGAAATATGAAGACATATCAATCTTCACTTCATAATACTTTGGCTGAAGGTAAGAGGAGAGAAGAACTTACGGTTGTTCTTTCACGA